>JAUIMM010000312.1:16135000-16799243 GCA_031769625.1 Taudactylus pleione | reverse complement strand
TCCGAGTCGCACGCAGTGTGGATGCCGCACACAGTTAGCTGATGTGATAAGTCTGCGCATGCGTCCAGTCACACAGCGCGCCGATTTTTAGCGATCAGAGACACACAACAGAATCAGTCATGAATGGTCTCTGGAATTCAGTGTGTGTAGCTGGGAGGTAATGAGGATGAATAAGCACACGCAGGCATGTCGCTGTAAGCGGCTACAAATATCAACCACGATCTGTCCAGTATATGTATGCATTCACCTAAGGACCATGTGATGATGCAGTGTCATATACACATGATCTGTCCAGTGTGTGTATGCTTTCACCTAACGACAGTGTGATGATGCAGTGTCATATACACATGATCTGTCCAGTGTATGTATGCTTTCACCTAACGTCAGTGTGATGATGCAGTGTCATATACACATGATCTGCCAGTGTATATATGCTTTCACCTAACGACAGTGTGATGATGCAGTGTCATATACACATGATCTGTCCAGTGTATGTATGCTTTCACCTAACGTCAGTGTGATGATGCAGTGTCATATACACATGATCTGCCAGTGTATATATGCTTTCACGTAACGACAGTGTGATGATGCAGTGTCATATACACATGATCTGTCCAGTGTATGTATGCTTTCACCTAACGTCAGTGTGATGATGCAGTGTCATATACACATGATCTGCCAGAGTATATATGCTTTCACGTAACGACAGTGTGATGATGCAGTGTCATATATACATGATCTGTCCAGTATATGTATGCTTTCACCTAAGGACAGTGTGATGATGCCAGTGGCGTAACTAGGGCAGGGCGAGCAGGGTGCATGCCCTGGAGTGCCGTTGGACCGGCGGCGCGGCGGGGCGCTGCTGGCCACGGTACCGGCCCGCCCGCCCTAGTTAGCCAGTGTAGCGCCGACCGCAATGAGTGCGGTCAGCGCTACACATTTTCACAGGACCGGCGCTAGGCTTCCAGCGCCGGTCCTGTGCTTCACACCTGAGCCCGTTCCCTCCCCCTGAGCGCTTGCCCAATAGCGCTAGGAGGCGGGCTCAGCACTGGCGGCGATGCGTGTGTTAAACAGCAGCCAATGACTTCCGTCCGGCTCCTGCAGTGGGTAATGGGACTGACGTCATGATGTCTGTCCCATTATGCTGAGCGCGCCAGCCCGGGCGGGAGCGGCGTCGCGAGCAGGACCAGGAGCAGAGATTCAGGTAAGTATATTTTTATGTATATATATATATATTTTTTTTAACCTATCTGCACAACGGGGGAGGGGGGTGGCTACTACTGGGAGGACCTCTACTGGGGGAGGGGTGGCTACTACTGGGGGCGCCATTGGGAGGACCTCTACTGGGGGGGCTACTCTACTGGGGACTATTACTTGGGGGGGAACTACCACTGGGGGCATTATAAAAGGGGCCTACTACTAGAGGCACTGCACTCGGGGGACCACTACTGGGGGCAATAATAGGAAGGGCCACTACAGGGGGCACTGGATAGGGGGGATCACTACAGGGTGCCTGCATAAGGGGACCACTACTGGGAAAACTGCATGGGGGGGTTTACTGCTGGGGGCACTATATAAAGGGCACTGCATAGGGGGGGACTACTACTGGGGGCACCATATAAAGGGCACTGCATAAGGGGATACCGCTACTGGGCGCACTGCATTGTGGAGACTGCTACTGGGGGCACTGCATAACGGGGAACACTACGTGGGGCACTGCATTTGGGGGGCCACTACTGGGGGTACTGAGTAAGGGGAACTAATTGGGGGCTGTATAAGGGGGACCACTACTGGGGATACTATATAAGGGGCACTACTATGGGCCTACATAAGAGGGACCACAACTGCATACTGGGGGTACTGTATAAGGGGTACTACTGGGGTTAAGGTGCATATGGATAGGAATGTTCAGCGTGAAAATAAAGGGGTGTGTCATGTTGACACGCCCCATTTTTAAGTGACCACGCCCATTTTTCCGCGCGCCTTAGGCGCGCGCACATCTCAGAATGTTAGGGGGGGGCTCCCTTTTCTAATTCGCCCTGGGCTCCAAATACCCTAGTTACGCCACTGGATGATGCAGTGTCATATACCTGTCCAGTATATGTATGCTTTCACCTAAGGACAGTGTGATGATGCAGTGTCATATACACATGATCTGTCCAGTGTATGTATGCTTCCACCTAACGACAGTGTGATGATGTAGTGTCATATACACATGATCTGTCCAGTGTATGTATGCTTTAACCTTATGACAGTGTGATGATGCAGTGTCATATATACAACATAAAATAGTGTCATGACTATTACTAATAAATATGAAAGTGCTATATAAAATGTAATCAAATATAAACAGCTCTAAGGGCCTGATTCAGAGCCGGACGCAATTAGCGCTCGCTCGTCCTGAAAATAGGGGTGGCTATTCAAATGAACCGTTCACTGTTTGCTGTCTGTTGACGCCTCTAGGTCTGAACGAGCGAACAAAACTTGCGGTCGTTTTTTGGGAAACTACGCCCCCTGGCCGCCCGCATCCTACGTCATGTCCGCTATTTATTAGATTAATCGAGTACATTGACCAGGGTATGAACTGCTCGCTATTCATGTGGTTGGTTTTTGCTACCACAATTTTTCGAGCAGTTCTGGCTATAAAATAACCCAGTGACGTGGTCAATGACGCTGTTGTTTTAATTATGCACACCCATAAAACACCCGTTTTGACCTTTAAGCACGCCTGCGATCGGATCTCCACTCCCCGTTTTCAAGCACCTTCCCCTGTTACCACCCACATACGCCTCATTCTGTCACTCAAATTATCAGGCATTCGCTATTTAGCGAGCACATGAATTTCGACCGCACTGACTGGTTCGCGCATGCGTATAACGATCCGTACGCATGCGCAGTTGGGCAAACATCGCTCGGAGCGAACGATCGGCCGCTTACGAGTGGCTCTGAATCAGGCCCTATATCCATTGCTTACTATTAAAAATCCAATCTGAATCTTCTTTTCCTGCAGTGTTCCAAATGCAAGAGATATAAAATACAAATTGATTAGTTGTTACTTATAGCAGCGAGGGTAAGGGATTATCAGCTAGACAGGTCAATATATATACCCAGTCAGCTTGTGTATTTTAGCATCAGATCTCTTTTGCCCGCTTCCTAAGAGGCATAGCTAGTATACATCTATGAGCCGTATTCAATTTGAGCGGACCCGCGATACTTTTTCGCTTCCCCGGACTTTCGCCTACTTCGCGTGTTTTGCAGGCGGAAAAGTATTACGCGTGTGCCCGCGTATCGCTGTATTCAATTTGAAAGTAGGCGAAAACGGGACCCAGCAAAACTTAAACAAGCGGAAAGTCATGTCAGATTTGGAGAAATCAGCCAGACACCCCCCAAATGATGCTCTGACATGGGGGTTAGCTATGGTACCCCCTGATTTGGCTTGCTGAAGGTATTTGTTGTTTTTAAACAGGCTCAATAGCTGCTAAATAGCGTTTTTGTATAAGTGGTGCAGAATAGTATTCAGGAGGTTTTTTTGCAGAAAAGCAAGCCCCTGCAATGTAACAAACACCTAGGGCATACTTGGGGACCCCCCCAGAGTCAAGTTAGCTAGTTTTTAATTTTGTCCCCCCAATGTTTTTTTTTCTTCCCCCCTAATTCAAAGTGATTTTTTGGGGTGTTCTTATGTGTTTTTTTTTTTTTTTATGCAGTTTACCTATGATTGTCTGAAGGCTGCACGTGGGTTCCCTCAACGTTGCACCCCAAAACCCCCATTCTGCACTTTTTTCCGCCTGCTATTCATAGGCAAAACTTTTCCGCCTATTACATTGCATTGACTTTCCATCTAGGCAAAAAGTCTTCCAAATTGAATACAGAGTAAAATCCAAACAGGCGAAAATGACATCATCGGCGAAAAGTTTTCGCTCCAAATTGAATAAGGGCCTAAGTCTAATTATATTGCACTTAAGTGAAACAAGACCTTACTGTACAAGATACCAGGGGCAGATAGCGATGAAGCCTGGCTCACAACAAGACCCATAGGAAAGGGGGTTGTAATAGGAAATTTGTAGGTTGTAATGATAAATCGTTGGACAATTTAATCTATTAATCCAGTTGATATTCCCTACACATTATCCGCAAGTACAGTACATTTTCTTTGCTGTTATTATAAACCCGTAGTTATCGCTTATCTTTTTACTCACTCTAACGCCAAAGTTAATTAATATTGCTTTGGACATTAAGCAACTATAGTTCATGATCCTCCTTCATTAAATCATAACAGTCCTAAATGTCAGCTATTGTCTCTTTCAGGCATATTTATATTTTACGGCAATAAGAAATTAAATATCTCTGGAATTTAACAAAGAATTCATGTAGGGACAAGTGGGCTAATGCGTTGCACAGCCACCGGGCTGCACATTTGCGTGTGGAGATTACCACTTAGGGATTTAGCCATAGGGGTAGATGTAGTTTTCCAGAGCTCTGTAAATGTCACAATTTAGGAACCCCAATATAGTTGGCGATTTTCTGCAGGGTACATGACATCACCCCCCCCCCTACGCTTTATAATGTAGTGATTACCAGTATTACAGTAACCCACCTCATGTCATGATCAGGGTGCTGTCCTTTCCAGCAATTACATACGTGTGTACATCTTCAGGCTAAAAACATGCCCATGGTAATGCGACAACTAATAAAGATAATAGCGCTGGTTAGATAACTATTGATGATGGGAGTCAAGAACTGGACATGGACAAGTATAAACCCAGATTTATCAACGAGTGATATTCTTCTTATCACTCGTTGCTAATGTGTTTGTTAAAAATGACAGTTAGGAGCTGATTGGTTGGAGCACCATTTAAGATTAGTAACGAGTGATAACAAGAATATCACTCATTAATAAATCTGGGCCACGGGGGCGTATCTATAATGGGTGCAGGTTGTGTGGTGTACATGGGCCTCCGGGTCCAGATGGGGCCCGCACCGCACTCCCTGCATCCCATATTATCTAAAACGTACCTCTCCGAGGTCCCGCGTTGGGCATCTCAGCAGTGCTCAAAATGGCGGAAAATGGCCATTGTGCCCATTTTTCCAGCGTTTTGAGCATGCACAGTGAGGAAATCACTGGGAAAATGGCAGCTGTGCCATTTCTCCAGCAATCTAGTGCCCAGAGTCTACTGATGCTTCGGTGGCCGGCCAGCTGCGTCAGTCAGCTGCCAGCCGCCATGGAGAGAGGAGGGTGCCCCGGACAGGAAATGCACACGGGCCCTCTCCTCTCTTAAGATGCCAATGCTGGGCCAGAAGATTATGTGTATATTAGGTTACAGTATGCTGTTATGTATAAAAAAAAAAGTGATTAATTTTTTTTCTTTTTTTATTACAATTATTTGCGACACTTCAGGATCCATTCTATGGGTTAAATATGGGATCCTAACATGGGTGTAATGTACTTAGAACATTGTAACCATGCACGTGTTATATTGTAAGCGGCATGTTTAAAGTTATTAGACCTGCACGGGTAAAACGTTGGCATTAGCATTAGATTGTGCCAGGATCCCGGAACCGGAATTGTCAACTGAGTGGACTCAGTGAGTGTCGACCTCCAGGCCCCATCCCCATTGTGAAGGTTTTTTTTAACGTATCTGAAGGAGAGTCCATGCTCGTACATTGCTATGAAACACAAACACTTCAGTCATTCCTTCAACAAAAAATGGACGGTGTACATGAACTGGGCTGGCTAAAGGGCCGCACGTGGAGTGAAGCCACCTGAGACCATTGACTGGTGTGGCGCTGACAGCACCACACCACATATTAATCCTCTGTTTCCAGGGAGAGCCTAGTGCTGCTGGCATTAACAGTGGTGTTGGAACCCGCCCAGGCCCTGCTGGCGTCCCCTGAGAGGCACAGTTTCACTTCGAGGACCCAAAGGTGAAGAGGTAATTCAGCATGGACACCTTTCATTGATTTATATTAGGGGTGTGCACCGGCCACTTTTCGTGTTTTGTGTTTTGGTTTTGGATCTGGATCTTTCTTCGTGTTTTGGATCTGGATTGGTTTTGCCAAAACCACCCTTCCGTGTTTTGGGTTCTGGGTTTTGTGTTTTGGATCTGTATTTTTTTTTAAAAAAAGCATAAAAACAGCTAAAATCACAGAATTTGTGTGTTTTTCTGCTCCTATACTATTATTAACCTCAATAACCTTAATTTCCACTCATTTCCAGTCTATTCTGAACACCTCACACCTCACAATAGTGTTTTTATATCCAAAAGGTTGCATCGAGGTAGCTGGATGACTATGCTAAGAGATACGAGTGGGCGGCACAAACACGTAGTCCATCTAGGAGTGACACTGCAGTGGCAGACAGGATGGCAGTTTGAAAAACTAGGCCCCAAACAGTACATAATTTAATGAAAAAAAAGAGGTGCAAGATGGAATTGTCCTTGGGCCCTCCCACCCACCCTTATGTTGTATAAACAGGACATGCACACTTTAACAAACCAATTATTTCAGCGCCAGGGTCTGCCACACGACTGTGGCTGAAATGATTGGTTCGTTTGGGCCCCCACAAAACAAGCTGGCAATTAATCTGTCCCTGCACAAACTGGCTCTACGGAGGCAAGATGTCGTCCTCATCCTCCTCATCCACCGATTCCTCACCCTCTTCAGTGTTGTGTACATCCTCATCCTCACAGAGTATTAATTCGTCCCTGCTGGAATCCACAACCACAGGTCCCTCTGTACGTTCCGGAGGCAGGTCTCCCTGGAAGAGTTGATAATTCATTTTATGAACATCATCTTCTCCACATTTTGTGGAAGCAACCTCCTACGCCTTTCGCTGACAAGGTTCCCGGCTGCACTAAACACTCTTTCGGAGTACACACTGGAGGGGGGGCAACTCAGATAAAATAGAGCCAATTTGTACAGGGACCTCCAAATTGCTTCTTTTTCCTGCCAGTACAGGTACGGACTGTCTGACATGCCTACTTGGATGCTGTCACCGATGTAATCCTTTAACAGACAGACGCACGCTTGTCGCTGCTGCTTTAAGGATGCAGGTGCGGCCACACATTTCACAAAGACAGAAAAAAAAAGAAGAATTTTTTTATTGTTTGTGGAGCGCACTTTGAGGGTTACACCACCCTTTAACAGACAGACGCACGCTTGTCGCTGCTGCTTTGAGGACAGTATCATATGCAGTGACAGTAGACTTGTCAGAAATTGTTGGCATGTCCTTCAGTCCGGACCAGATGTCCAAACCGGCCCTTGACTTATGACACAGGCGCACGCTTGGCACTACTTTGTTGATGCACGTGCGGCTACTGCGCACACAATTCACAAACACAGAAAATATTTTGTTATTTGGTTTGGAGTGTACTTTGGGGGTTACAGCACTCTTTAACGGTCAAGCCAGCCGGCCCTTTACTTATGACACAGGCGCACGCTTGGCACTACTTTGTTGATGCACGTGCGGCTACTGCGCACACAATTCACAAACACAGAAAAAATATTTTGTTATTTGGTTTGGAGTGTACTTTGGGGGTTACAGCACCCTTTAACGATCAAGCCAGCCGGCCCTTTACTTATGACACAGGCGCACGCTTGGCACTACTTTGTTGATGCACGTGCGGCTACTGCGCACACAATTCACAAACACAGAAAAAATATTTTGTTATTTGGTTTGGAGTGTACTTTGGGGGTTACAACACCCTTTAACGGTCAAGCCAGCCGGCCCTTTACTTATGACACAGGCGCACGCTTGGCACTACTTTGTTGATGCACGTGCGGCTACTGCGCACACAATTCACAAACACAGAAAAAAATTTTTTATTTGGTTTGGACTGGAGTGTACTTTGGGGGTTACAGCACCCTTTAACGGTCAAGCCAGCCGGCCCTTTACTTATGACACAGGCGCACGCTTGGCACTACTTTGTTGATGCACGTGCGGCTACTGCGCACACAATTCTCAAACACAGAAAATATTTTGTTATTTGGTTTGGAGTGTATTTTGGGGGTTACAGCACCCTTTAACGGTCAAGGCAGCCGGCCCATTACTTATGACACAGGCGCACGCTTGGCACTACTTTGTTGATGCATGTGCGGCTACTGCGCACACAATTCACAAACACAGAAAAAATATTTTGTTATTTGGTTTGGAGTGTACTTTGGGGGTTACAGCACCCTTTAACGATCAAGCCAGCCGGCCCTTTACTTATGACACAGGCGCACGCTTGGCACTACTTTGTTGATGCACGTGCGGCTACTGCGCACACAATTCACAAACACAGAAAAAATATTTTGTTATTTGGTTTGGAGTGTACTTTGGGGGTTACAGCACCCTTTAACGGTCAAGCCAGCCGGCCCTTTACTTATGACACAGGCGCACGCTTGGCACTACTTTGTTGATGCACGTGCGGCTACTGCGCACACAATTCACAAACACAGAAATTTTTTTTTTATTTGGTTTGGACTGGAGTGTACTTTGGGGTTTACAGCACCCTTTAACGGTCAAGCCAGCCGGCCCTCTACTTATGACACAGGCGCACGCTTGGCACTACTTTGTTGATGCACGTGCGGCTACTGCGCACACAATTCACAAATAGAAAAAATATTCTTTTTTTTTAGCACTTGGGGGGAGCACCCCTGATGGACAGAGCACCCCCTGGACAACACTACAGCACCCCTTTAGGACTGGGACACTGCACAGGACTTTGGAGTGGACACAGCCCCTATGGACAACTGACTGCACAACACAGTCCAGCCAGCCCCTATGGACTTTGAAGTAGTGGACACAGCCCCTATTAACAACAGCAGCACAGCACAACACAGCCAGCCCCTATGGACTTTGAAGTAGTGGACACAGCCCCTATGGACAACAGCAGCACAACGCAGCACAGCACAGCACAACACTACTCTGCACTACACTACACTACACAGCCCAGCCAGCCCTAACTCCCACCCTCCCTCTTCACTGTCCACAGCCGAGTGAGAAAATGGCGCCGACGAGGGTACCTTATATAGGATCCAAAACCTGCGAGACTCGGAAGGCGGGATGATGACGTTTTGCCTCGATTTCTGAATCCGAGTCAGGTGGGAAAAGTTGAACCTGACTCGGATCTGCCTCGGATCGGGAGGGCTCGGGGGGGTTCGGATTTCAGAAATCCGAACCCGCTCCCCCCTAATTTATATACAGTCAGGTGCATAAATATTGGGACATTGACAGAATTTTCATATTTTGGCCTCTATTCACCACCACAATGGCTTTGAAATGAAACAAACAAGATGTGCTTTAACTGCAGACTTTCAGATTTAATTTGAGGGTAATTACATCCAAATCAGGTGAACGGTGTAGGAATTACAATGGTTTCTATATGTGCCTCCCACTTTTTAAGGGGCCAAAAGTAATGGGACTATCAACTCAAAAGCTATTTCACGGACAGGTGTAGGCTACTCCCTTGTTATTTCATTATCAATTAAGCAGGTAAAAGGTCTGGAGTTGATTCTAGGTGTGACATTTGCATTTGGAATCAGCTGCTGTCGACTCTCAATATGAGATCCAAAGAACTGTCACTATCAGTGAAGCAAGCCATCATTAGGCTGAAAAATCAAAACAAACCCATCAGAGAGATAGCAAAAACATTAGGTGTGGCCAAATCAACTGTTTGGAACATTCTTAAAAAGAAAGAACGCACCGGAGAGCTCAGCAACACCAAAAGACCCGGAAGACCACGGAAAACAACTATGGTAGATGACAGAAGAATTAATGCCCTGGTGAAGAAAAACCCCTTCATAACAGTTGGCCAAATCAAGAACACTCTCCAGGAGGTAGGTTTATATGTGTCAAAGTCAACAATCAAGAGAAGACTTCATAAGAGTGAATATAGAGGGTTCACCACAAGATGTAAACCATTGGTGAGCCACAAAAACAGGAAGACCAGATTAGAGTTTGCCAAACAACATCTAAAAAAGCCATTGTGGTGGTGAATAGAGGCCAAAATATGAAAATTCTGTCAATGTCCCAATATTTATGCACCTGACTGTACATACAATAAAAAGAGTCCTCTCAGCCACTGTCTTTCTAAAATGAACAAATTGAGCAAATAAGCAAATTGGGAATGCTGCTCCAAAACAAGTGTCCTTATTAGACTGGCCTTTTAAATCTCCACTTTTGAGATAACAATGAATTCTGCCCTATACAATGAGATATAGGGCCTGATTCAGGAGGTTTCTAGCAAAACATAGAACGCAACCACGCACTGCGCATGTGTCCCAATGGTTATCCCCGGGGGACGCATATCGCAATTGCATGGAGAGCCATGCAATTTCAATGGGCAGTGACTGGTGTGGTGACTAACGGCAGCAGGCGTGTCTGTGTCAGGGGATGCATCTAAAGACGTACTGTAGTTCCACTAACACCGGTGGCTTTACACCCAAAAACATTCTGTGCCTGCCTTAGGTAGGTACAATGTCAGAATGGTGCATCTGATGGATCCGCCAATAGTCTATCTTTGTAAATACATTGGCGGATTTGTGCCGTGCCCAGTCAACAGTTCAGGTTTTAGAGATATCCATGCTTGAACACAGGTGGTTAAATCAAATTGACTGAGGTATTAATTAGGTCACCTGTGCTCAACCATGGATATCTCTAAAAACTAAACTGTTGGGGAGCTTTGAGGACCGCGTTTGGGAACCTCTGGTATAGTAAATAAATATTTTAAAAAAAGATAACTTTGTGAGACTGAGGGGTAAATTTATTAAGAATCATGTTGGGGCGACTTGGTGCTTTTCAGTTGATAAATCCCTGAGTTTGCAAATTGTGGATTTACTAGCATGGTCAACTAGCATGGATTTTGCATGTCAAAAATCGAGTTCGCATTCCATTTCACCATTGGACCAAACATCGTATGAATAACATTGACATCAATGCAAATCATGGATTTCTACAAATCATGTTTGCCAGCACGATGGAACTCACCCAAAGTGCAATGCAATGCACAAATTGAATAGACGACCAAATCAGTTACATGCTTGCATGTGCAAAGAATTTCAAGTAGGACACTCTCAATCGTGATGCTAATAAAAGTCTCCCAACTCAGCTGCAATGTGTGTGTGATTTCAACCATGGCTGAAGCAGGCTTTTCTGTTCTGTGGACCCAGGCTGTTATTTCATGTAGATTGAAATCACACAATCGTACAGTGTCGCTATAACAGAGCAACATAACATGTATATCATGTGAGGAGTACCCTGCATGAGAAATTGTTCTCTTTATTTGATATTAATATTTTCGCCAAACTATTTTATATGTTTTGTGTATGTTTTGTCGAAACGTCTATGTGATATATATTTGTCTTTCTTAGTATTTACCACAATATTTTAAAAATATCACAGTAAAAGTTATATTTTATATCTATAGAAGAGTGCCCCAACAAAAGACCCTTCTTTTCTCTTTGTTTATTTGTCTACATGATTTTGGCTCTGGGGAGCACCACCAACCTATTGATTATATATATTGAAAGAATTAATCATTTAATGTTGGTTCAATATATGTTGCACATTACCAATAATATCTTCTGTGCGGAGGCTCTCTTCTTCTTTAGATATCTATGATGTCAGTGGACTTTGGTGCTTCATGCTGCAGATATGCATTTCACAGACATTGGTGATAGTTGCAGAAGGGGGCGGAGTAATATAGATGGGAGTGAATTGGTTCCTGTCAGGAAAATAGGATCCGGTGAGAGGGAGGATATATAACAGCTGTTAGTAGCAGCTGAGAGGCAGTCTGCTGATCCCTCCCTCCAGTGCCTGCCCTCCTGTGACCCGGGCAGCCAGTGAGCAGCTATGAGCTGCCGGGTGCAGAGGGGCAGAGCCGGAGAGGGAGCCCAGCCGGAGCTGGGGAAGAAGGTGGGACAGTGGCACCCACCCTGTCTTGCCGATGATGCCAGAGAGGTGGCGTCGCGGGAGGTGGACCTGCACCGATCCAGGTGATCCCTGGTGAGAGGAGGCGGCTGGCTCAGACAGCAGGCCAATGGTTGCAATGGGACTGCCGGCGTCATGGAGCAGGCGCCGGCTACAGTTGGCCAGGAGGTGGCTGTCGGGAGTCCCCCTGTGATGGAGGTCTGAGAGGCGGGTCCTGGGCAGGCATATCAGCCTGAATTCAGGCTTACTGCAGAGGCTGAAGCAAGCAGCAGCTCCCACTACAAAGGACAGCCCGGAGGCTGTATCTCTATACCGCAGGGGTGTGAGTACAAATACAAGCACCACACTCACAATAATCACCAGCTGCCCTTCAAACATTACTCAAAGGCTTAATTTCTGCCTAATCATATAACCCACTTACTAGCAAGCTGAGGCAGCAAAGAGGAGGGACCAAAAGGGATAGATAACTCAATATCTATAACAGACTGGGACTTAGGAAAAAAAGCTATTCCCTCAGGGAATGCAGGAAGAATTTGCAGCCTGAGGCAGATATAAGGCAGGGGGAGTTGGTGTATGCATCTACTGTACTATCTATAATAGTGCCAGTTACACTTAAAATCCACAGCACACAGCACCAAACTCGGGTTTTTGCATTGGCAGGACTGCTGTATAAATATAATTATTTTGGAGTATGAATAGTTATGTTCATTGTGACTGTGATGGAATAACCCCACAGGACTATATTTGTTGATATTGCAAGGCTTATATACTTACCAAGGTACCAGCATAAGCACATTATATGGACTTACCTATATTGTGGAGGGGAGTCCAGTTATACTAATCTATGGCATGACAAAGTCTATTATACGACCAAGGAAAAGTGAAGGCTTGCTAGAGGAAAAGCCCCATAAGGATAATTAACAAAGACAATATCTACACTTCAGAAACTGAACCGGGACTATAAACTCTGGATTGGAACTATTTATAAATATAGTCTCCTAACTAATGTTATAACATTGTTTAAGTTTAAGGGTTTTGTATATTAAGCAATGTATTGATGTAATGCATGGAGTTGTGTTTATCCTCTGTATATTAACAGCAGTTTATATGCAAAGTACAAGTGAAGATCCTTTACTTATATTCCTTATAAAAGTAACTTTAATGTTTTTTAACTACTGTGTGTTTACTTACCTGGAGTGATTACGGTGGGAGATCCATTACTGCGGAATCTGTGGAAGGAAAAGACATTGGTGGTAAATGTGAAGTGAAATGATACAGTATTGTATTGTGATTACACATTATCTATACACCACACTATATATTCTATCACTGGGTTTTCCCAGGTGAGCCCTTTTGACATTCAAAATAATTAACCTGGGTGGAGGCACTGACAATGGGGACGTACACCACCAATAGAGGGTAAGGGAGGGTACATTAGGAGTAACAAAGGTGGTAGTAACCTGGTGACCCTTTTGTGGTAAAAAGGGGGGTTACATTTGGAGGCACACTGTTGAGATGCAAATTATAAACTCAGGTGCAGGGCAGGTACAGATTTAGCTTATTAGCCAACAGGGCTTAAATTTGAGGAAGGAGGCCTGTGAAAGGCGTAGTCGCTCCAGGGAGGAGTTGAGTATTATATGGGGATCTTACAGACCCTATAGAGATAAGGGATGAAGATGCAGGGTGAAGAATTTGAGTAGATGATGTCGAATCCTGTACCAGCAGAGCACCCTCTGTGGTTACAGGTGAGGACAAGGGACTAATCCTCAGGGAGATAGAGAATGTAGTAGAGGAGATATGGGGACCGGCTATACTAGCATGATATGGGAGACTAGGAGTAGAGGTGACCGGTGGATAAATTGAGAGATGGAAATAGCCATGCTCTCATAGAGAGTAGGAGAATATGTAGAAGTAGTCATGACCGGTATATAAATATAGTGAAAGACGGATGCAACCGTGCTTTCACAGAGAGTCGGGGGAGTAGATTATAGCCGGGAGCCATGGGGTCTGACCCTGAGGAGAAGACAGAAGGGGGGCCAGATGAGGAGGTCCACCCTTAGGTGTAAGGGAAAGGTAGGGGGAGCAGAATGGAGTTCTGCTTCTCTAGAATAAAAGTAGAAATGTGAGGAGACTCACTAACAGAATGAGAAGGTAGTAGAGGATGCCACATATGTGACAGGAAATAGAGAGAGGAAGAATCCCCCGGTAGTAATGGCAGTGGCCAATAGAGGTAGTTTGAGTGATAATCTGGATGATAACCATGTATCATTCACAGACTATCAGGGGGAGTGTGTAACCCTGGTTAGGGTTACGGAGATAATTCATATATACAACTGAAGCAGGTATATATTTTCATTCATCTATTTACAGCAAAATGCCATTTATGAGGTAAATGTTAAATATACTGTAGGGATAGATGTGATGTAAATATGTGGAAATGTATGTACCCTGTGCATGTTAGATATATATGATGTCAGTGGACTTTGGTGCTTCATGCTGCAGATATGCATTTCACAGACATTGGTGATAGTTGCAGAAGGGGGCGGAGTAATATAGATGGGAGTGAATTGGTTCCTGTCAGGAAAATAGGATCCGGTGAGAGGGAGGATATATAACAGCTGTTAGCAGCAGTTGAAGGGCAGTCTCCTGATCGCTCCCTCCAGTGCCTGCCCTCCTGTGACCCGGGCAGCCAGTGAGCAGCTATGACCTGCCGGGTGTAGAGGGGCAGAGCCGGAGAGGGAGCCCAGCCGGAGCTGGGGAAGAAGGTGGGACAGTGGCACCCACCCTGTCTTGCTGATGATGCCAGAGAGGCGGCGTCGCGGGAGGTGGACCCGCACCGATCTGGGTGATCCCTGGTGAGAGGAGGCGGCTGGCTCAGACAGCAGGCCAATGGTCGCAATGGGACTGCCGGCGTTATGGAGCAGGCGCCGGCTACAGTTGGCCAGGAGGTGGCTGTCGGGAGTCCCCCTGTGATGGAGGTCTGAGAGGCGGGTCCTGGGCAGGCATATCAGCCTGAATTCAGGCTTACTGCAGAGGCTGAAGCAAGCAGCAGCTCCCACTACAAAGGACAGCCCGGAGGCTGTATCTCTATACCGCAGGGGTGTGAGTACAAATACAAGCACCACACTCACAGTAATCACCAGCTGCCCTTCATACATTACTCAAAGGCTTAATTTCTGCCTAATCATATAACCCACTTACTAGCAAGCTGAGGCAGCAAAGAGGAGGGACCAAAAGGGATAGATAACTCAATATCTATAACAGACTGGGACTTAGGAAAAATGGCTCTTCCCTCAGGGAACGCAGGAAGAATTTGCAGCCTGAGGCAGATATAAGGCAGGGGGAGTTGGTGTATGCATCTACTGTACTATCTATAATAGTGCCAGTTACACTTAAAATCCACAGCACACAGCACCAAACTCGGGTTTTTGCATTGGCAGGACTGCTGTATAAATATAATTATTTTGGAGTATGAATAGTTATGTTCATTGTGACTGTGATGGAGTAACCCCACAGGACTATATTTGTTGATATTGCAAGGCTTATATACTTACCAAGGTACCAGCATAAGCACATTATATGGACTTACCTATATTGTGGAGGGGAGTCCAGTTATACTAATCTATGGCATGACAAAGTCTATAATACGACCAAGGAAAAGTGAAGGCTTGCTAGAGGAAAAGCCCCATAAGGATAATTAACAAAGACAATATCTACACTTCAGAAACTGAACCGGGACTATAAACTCTGGATTGGAACTATTTATAAATATAGTCTCCTAACTAATGTTATAACTAGAGATGAGCGGTTCGGATTCTGTGGAATCCGAACCGCTCCGAACATTGGGGATCCGAGTCCACCCGAACCCTGTTCGGGTGTTCGCCGCCTGACTCGGATCCCCGTTCGGGGCCGAACGGCGGCCGCCTGATGTCGGATTCTCACTAGAGAATCCGACATCAGGTCTCGCGTGTAGGGCAGAGCGCAGTGATAGCGCTCTGCCCTACACAGACACAGACACACAGCCGCCAGTGGCAGCTGTGTGTTTGTTACAGCAGCCAATGAGAGTCACACAGACTCTCATTGGCTGCTGCACGGAGGGAGCCGGCTGGAGCTCACACATGAGCTCCGTCTTCCGGCTCCCTCCTCAGCGTGTGACAGAGCGGACGGCGCGGGAGCGGGGATACAGGTAAGTTTTATTTATTTTTTTTTTTTACTTGTCAAAGGTCCGGGGGCGCTACTGGGGGGGGGGGGGGTCTGCACTACTGGGGGGGTCTGCTACTGGGGGGGGGCTATACTACTGGGGGGGCCATACTACAGAGGGGCCTGCTACTGGGGGGGCTATACTACTGGGGGGGTCTGCACTACTGGGGGGGTCTGCTACTGGGGGAGGCAATACTACTGGGGGGGCCATACTACAGAGGGGCCTGCTACTGGGGGGGGCTATACTACTGGGGGGTCTGCTACTGGGGGGGCCATACTACTGGGGGGGATCTGCACTATTGGGGGGCCATACTACAGAGGGGCCTGCTACTGGGGGGGGGCTATACTACTGGGGGGGTCTGCACTACTGGGGGGGGGTCTGCTACTGGGCAGGGCTATACTACTGGGGGGGCCATACTACAGAGGGGCCTGCTACTGGGGGGGCTATACTACTGGGGGGGTCTGCTACTGGGGGGGCCATACTACTGAGGGGCCTGCTACTGGGGGGGGCCATACTACTGGGGGGGCCTACTACAGGGGGGCCATACTACAGGGGGGCCCATACTACAGGGGGGGCTACTACTGGAGCAGCCTACTACTGGGGGGGCCTGCTACTGGGGCAGCCTACTACTGGGGGAGCCATACTACTGGGGGGGCATACTACTGGGTGGCATGCTAATGGGGGGCATACTACTGGGGGGGCCTGCTAATGGGGGACATACTACTGGGGGGGCCTGCTAATGGGGGGCATACTACTGGGGAGCATTCAACTGGGGGCACTGCATAGTGGACCGTACTACTAAGGGGACTGCATAGGGGGCACCACTGCTGGGGGACATTGTGTAAGGGACACCGCTACTGTGGGCATTGTGTAAAAGGGTCACTACTGTGGGCATTGTGTAAAAGGGGCACTACTGTGTGTCGTAACATAAATAAGAGACACTACTTTATGGTGTAATGTGAATCAGGCCCTATGTGCGGTGTAATGCTAATAAGATTGTGCACTGTGACTCCTAGGGCCGTAGCCCACTTTGTAAACAAGTACTGTGACTCTGCTGGCCGTACCCCACTGGGTGGGTGCACTACTTTTCATTTCTGCCACTGCTGTGTGGCAATGTGTCATAGATGTGCTTTATACTGTGGTGTCTGTGTCGTTGTGCCGCTGCTTTGTCGCTTAGTAACCAGTCAGCTCACTGCAACCTTTGGCCAATAATGTTGAAAACAATATTATAAGCTGTGATATGGTCTAAATTGACTGGAAATTAATGTTATTGAGGTTAATAATACTCTAGGAAGAAAAAAAAGACCAATTTATGTGATTTTAGCTTTTTTTGTCAATTTTTGTAAAAAAATCCAAATCCAAATCCAAATCCAAATCCAAAGCCAGTCACCGCAGTTTGGCAAATCCAAATCCAAAGCCGGACGACGAATTAGAACCAAATCCAAATCCAAATCCGGCAAAAATGGTCCGGCGCACATCCCTAGTTATAACATTGTTTAAGTTTAAGGGTTTTGTATATTAAGCAATGTATTGATGTAATGCATGGAGTTGTGTTTATCCTCTGTATATTAACAGCAGTTTATATGCAAAGTACAAGTGAAGATCCTTTACTTATATTCCTTATAAAAGTAACTTTAATGTTTTTTAACTACTGTGTGTTTACTTACCTGGAGTGATTACGGTGGGAGATCCATTACTGCGGAATCTGTGGAAGGAAAAGACATTGGTGGTAAATGTGAAGTGAAATGATACAGTATTGTATTGTGATTACACATTATCTATACACCACACTATGGGCTCTATTTATTAACATTATTTTTACTAAAATAAAGTTAAAAAGGGTGTTTTCACACCCTTTTCACATTATTTTAGTTTCACCTGTAGTTATTACAGGGCAATTGGAGTAGAATTAGTAAAATTCTACTCCAACCCCTAGTATCACTTATTTTTAGTAAAGCAGATCGCATTTCCCATAATTGTAATGGGAAATGTGATCTGTGTGCAAGTTACTAAAAATAAATTGTAAAAAAATACCGGGGGAAGCCCTGTGATAATAACGCCACCTGGAGGTGGCGTTATCCAGGGTCTCCCCCGGTTACCGGGCTCCCACTCTGCTCTAACGGGGAGAGCAGAGGCGGGAGCCGGTACCAGTAATCAGCTAAGTGGTCTAAGTAGACCGCAAGCTGATTGCTGTAAAAAAAAGAAAAAAAAAATTAAACATTTTTTTTTTCACTTACCTGACTCCAGGGACCGGTGATCGGGCCTCCGGTGATGGCTCCTCTCCGGTCAGCTGGTCTCCCACAGTGCACTGGGGCCCGGTCATCAGGTGATCGGGCCCCAGTGCAGTATGGGAGATCACCTGATTGGGAAGCCCGGAGAAGACCACCGGAGGCCAGGAGGATGCAGGTAAGTGTAATGAAGGGAGGGGGGGTCGCGGGGGGGAGGGGGGGGGTCGCGGGGGTCCGCGATCGCGGGGGGCGGGGCTTAGCGCCGGGGCGGGGCTTAGCGTCGGTTGGGGGGTAGTAGCGGTGGTCGGTCGGCGCATGCGCGGGCTCTTAGTCGCGGTATTTTTTCCGAAAATACCGCGACTAGAGTGCGGATGGGACCCGCAGGGACAGAGCTTTATCGCAAGCTCTGTCCCTGCAAGGGATTTATAGTAAATCCCTGTGATATTACCTGAATTCGCAATGCGAATTCACTCGGTAATATCACACTACAATCCGCATTCAATATGCGGATTGTAGTAAATAGAGCCCTATGGGTTCTAGCAATCAGCTTGCTGCTTAGACCACATAGCTGATTACAGGTACCGGCTCCCGCCTCTGCTCTCCCCGTTAGAGCAGAGTGGGAGCCCGGTAACCGGGGGAGACCCTGGATAACGCCACCTCCAGGTGGCGTTATTATCACAGGGCTTCCCCCAGTATTTTTGTTACAATTTATTTTTAGTAACTTGCACACAGATCACATTTCCCATTACAATTATGGGAAATGCGATCTGCTTTACTAAAAATAAGTGATACTGGGGGTTGGAGTAGAATTTTACTAATTCTACTCCAATTGCCCTGTAATAACTACAGGTGAAACTAAAATAATGTGAAAAGGGTGTGAAAACACCCTTTTTCACTTTATTTTAGTAAAAATAATGTTAATAAATAGAGCCCATGATATTCTATCACTGGGTTTTCCCAGGTGAGCCCTTTTGACATTCAAAATAATTAACCTGGGTGGAGGCACTGACAATGGGGACGTACACCACCAATAGAGGGTAAGGGTGGGTACATTAGGAGTAACAAAGGTGGTAGTAACCTGGTGACCCTTTTGTGGTAAAAAGGGGGGTTACACATTAAAAAAAAAAAGGAGTGGGGTCCCCACCCAAGTGTAGACAACCCCAGGCTCCTGAGCCAGTCCTGGTACTAAATATTCAGGGGGACAAAACGTGTAGGATTCCCCCGTATTTTATGAACCTGCACTGGGTTCTGTGAGCTAGATCTACAGCCTGGGCTGACTAGCTTGGGGTGCTAATGCTTTGGCCGGAGTGACCTGGTGTGAAGGGTCCCCTGGCTGTGGCATTACACCCCAGCTAGTTTGAGTCCGCTGCTGGTTTTAAAATATTCTAGTTATGGTTATGCCATGCAATTTTTTTTTTATAACAGTTAACCCTTTAATACATTATTTAGTACACACGTGCAGCCTGCACGTATCTCACTGATATGTGTAAACTGCATGTTCAGGAGTGTTAAGCTAGGGAAACACAGTGTTTAAACACGGGCAGGAATGATCACATACACCAGCAGAAAACACTAACCTGACAAACACAGGAGCTTAGTAAATTCCCGAATTTCTTAAAGAAAAAACCCTATGTGTCTGATTGTTCCTACCTGTGTTTAATCTCAGACAAACACGGGCAAAGCACGGAGCTTAGTAACTTTACCCCCTAGAATCGGACTGATTGCTGTAGAACTCTAGGCCTGATTCAGAGACAGTCACTCTGACAGAGCGCTCGCTCTGAATCAGGGCGTCTTTTTTTTTTTTTTATGGAGCGGCCTACCACCCACAGCTATTGCGAGCGGCCAGGATGACCATCGGGCTTAAGACGAGACCCTTGTGGTAGGGTCTCATTCATCGCAAGCCCCAGAGAGCTTTCGGCTCTAACAGAGCCGGAAGCTCTTCATTGACATCACTCGTGATGTCAGTGGGGCCGCCCCCAAACGGCAAGCGTTCCCTCGCCTCCGTTTGGGCAGCCACCCCCCGGCCTGCCCACCAAACGGGGTGAGCTGTCACTCAACATCGACAACTCGCCCCCTTTGGTGCGAGACCTGGAGCGACGGATTGCCCGTCACTAGCCGGGTCTCGCGGTATGCGCACGTCGTGTGCATGCGCTGAGGGCCACCATCGACCCGGTTGCGAGCGCTCAGTGCTTGTGACCGGGTCAGAATCAGGCCCTCTGTCCTCAGGACCCCAAACAGCATAGGCATCTTTATAATGGGTGCAAGGTGCACACCGCACACCCTGCACCCATAGTTAATAATATACTTACCTCTATGCAGATTCCAATGTTGCCCCGCTTTAGTGTAATATTTCCGACTAAATTCGCATTGCGAATTTAGGGACTATCACAGGAATTTATTAAAAATTCCTTGCAGAGACAGAGCTTGTGATAAAGGGTCGATGGTGGCCCAGAGCGCATGCACACGACGGAGCCGGCTCCATCGTGCGCATGCGCGAGACCCGGATAGCGACGGGCAATCCGTCGCTCCGGGTCTCGCACCAAAGGGGGCGTGCTGTTGATGTTGAATGACAGCTCGCCCCCTTTGGTGGGTGGACCGGGGGGGTAGCTGCCCAGACGGAAGCGTTCCCATGAAAACGCCTACCGTCTGGGGGTGGCCCCACTGACATCACAAGTGATGTCAGTGGGAGAGCTTTCGGCTCTGTTTGAGCCCGAAAGCTCTCTCGGGCTTGCGGCCACGAGACCCTACCATCAAGGGTCTCGTCGCAAGCCCGATGGTCGCGATGGTCTTGATCATCGCGACCATCATCCTGGCCGCCCGCATTAGCTGTGGGTGGCAACCCACAGCAATGCGAGCGGCCAGGAGGCCGCTCCATTAAAAAAAAAAAAAGACGCCCTGATTCAGAGTGAGCGCTCTGTCAGAGCGTATGGCTCTGAATCAGGGCCTCTGTCCCTATGACTCCAGTCCACACACTTCTCCCTGTATTTTTTAGAAAACATACATAGAGACTGTGTCATACTAGCCTACTTTTGAAAAAGCATTTCAGGGAGATTGTGAAAGCAGCACCTATGAGCGCGTGTTAAGGTGCATACACACTAGACGATATGCTCCCTGAGCGATATCGTCTAGTGTGTCCCCGGCAGGCTGTGCTCAATGTCGTTCATGACATTGAGCACAGCCGCTGAACGATATCATTAGCGATATCGTTCAGCGCCGGGCTCTCTCACCCATTCCCTGACATGCAGCAACCTGACGAGGTCGTCAGGTTGGCCTGCATGTCAGCCCGATGAACGAGGATGACGAACGACCCGCGGGAACGCACGTCGTCGTCATCGGTCATCTTTTTTGTGTTAAAAATGGACGATAAAGTGGACGACTGAACTATAACGATATCGTTATCGTTCAGTCGTCCACTTTAATCGCCCAGTGTGTACGCACCATTACAGTGAGCGTGAACTGCTACATCTGAGAGGTATGTCATAAAATTGACTTGCATCCAAATGTAAGCGAACCCAAAAGCAGTTAGTAAGATCTATATGTTGATGAAAACACACTAAGGGGTAAATTTACTAAAGTGAGAAGTCTCCTTGACAATGAGGGAGAGTTGGCAAGTATGGACTGTGGACCTCATTCAGAGTCTCTCGCTAGATGCGATCGCTCACCCCCAGCGTATGCAAATTTGTCAAAGTGACGCCACGGGAAGCGTTCGCTCGCCAAGGCATAAGCACGCCCACCATGTCTTAGCGAGCGGCCAGCGTACGCCCAATCGCACAGGCAGAGCCGCCCACCAGCACACGTCATTTCTAGGAAGTGTATTAAAACATTGGTACATCGAGGACAATTGGAAGCGATCGTAGCGCTTGTGGCTGCCTTACCCTACTGCAAACACTGCGAGGACTTCAGTGTAAAAAACAGGCATGTGACGTGTACTATGACGCTGCGTATTAATTATGCACGCCTCTAAAACGGTGTTGAAACACTCAGGCACGCTTGCGTTCGCACCTCCACTCTCCTGTTAATAGTGTCCTGCCCCTGATACCAGCCACAAACAGCCTCTCCTGACACTCATTTCACTGGGCTGTCTTTGCAGGGCGAGCGAGCAGCCTGTGATCGCACATAGTTCACGAATGTGCAGAATGAAGCATGCGCATACGCAAACCATCAGGCTGCTTGCGAGTGCACATCGCTAGCGAGAGACTCTGAATGAGGTCCTGTGTCTGCGTATGTGCTTCCGCTGGCTACTGCAACCTCCCAGCACGACTATGCAGCAGCTGACCAGGGTCACAGTGCAGGAGCTGGGAGACCAGCTGACCGTAGCTACAGAGGACATCACCAGAGCACCGGTCACTGGTCCCTGGAATTAAGTAAGTGGGGTTTTTTTTAACAATTTTTTTTTTTTACAGTGATCAGCTTGTGGTCTATTTAGACCACACAGCTGATCACTGGGGTCTGGCTCCCGGCTCTGCTCTGCTTGTCAGAGAGGAGCAGGAGCCGGGGAACCAGGAGGAACACTGGATAACGCCATCTCCAGATGGCATTATTATTACAGGGTTTCCCCAGTTACTTTTTCACATTTTATTTTTAGTCCATCTGACCAGATCAAATTTCCCATTACAATTATGAGATATGCAATCTGCTTACTTAAAATATGTGATAATTTTATGAAGTCTACTCCTTGCCCTTTAGTAAATATATGTGATACTGAAATAATGTGAAAAGGATATGAAAACACCATTTTTCACTTTATTTTAGTAAGACTAATGTTAATAAATAAGACCCTAAGTATTAAAGTTTGTTTGTGGTCGGATACCTCTTGGTTTGATGTATTTTGTAAAATAAGGTGTATGGAGCAGAAACATTTGGACCAAAAGAAGTGATGCCCCCTAATTTCAGAAAAAAATTTATCTGATACGTTTCAATGTATAACTATACTTTCAGGATTAAACTCAGCACCATAAAAGTGTGTGGTATATTCAACATATGAGAGTATCCAATTAGTCGTGATCTGCAAAAAAACAGGGATTTTTTCACAGATTATCCCCATTTTTTCGCCAATAGTTTTTTCCCCCCTCTCTTGTTATTTCAGACAAAATAATAGGATATTTCTCCCGAAAACATCAGGTCCCGATAAAAAATCCCCGATAAGTGCCGGCGTCATGCGGACTTCGGTGCTAATTGGATTGCCCCAAGGGATCCATTAGTGCCTGAACAATATTGGGGCTAATTGGATAAAGCCCATAGTCTACTGGCACTGCCAAATAAAGAGAGGTAGAACAATCCATCCTGATAATAAAACAATAAAAGAAGTTGAGTTATCAGAAAAAAAACACTTTAAAAGTAAAAAATAAGGTTCTTCCACCCTGGAGCAAGTACCCAGTATGGGTGTGATACAAATTGTTGACGTTCAAAATGCTCACATACAGAATATCGACACCTGAATGTTGACATGTTCTAAATGTACATCTGACAGACAGCTTCATTATATATGCACAAACCTATCCCGACACAGTTCTGCAACGTGGTTTACAACATGCTACAGTAGTCCATTTAGTGACATAAATAAATCTATGACATTAATAGTATTAAATATACAAGAAAGAAAAAGGAACTGTCCACTATAAAAGTTAAAACTTTCCTTTCAATAATCTCAGAATAAAAAACAAATATCTTCAAAGCACTACAGAGCATAACAAGTGTAATTAATGCAATTATCAACATTGCAAAAGGTGGTGAAAAAGAAAATACGTAAACAATTAACAGTTGGATCAGACTACCAATACTGTTATTTAGAGATTCGGATTACTTTTGGGGTTCCGAATAGAACCGATTACCATAGGGGCGTTTCTAGAAAGGAGGGGGCCCGTGTGCAGTCTCCGACACGGGCCCCCTCCTCTCTGTCCGGCAGTCGGCAGCGCACTGAGCTGTGTGTGGCCAGCGCCGGAGTTATAGACTCTGGGCACTAGAGTGCGCCCAAAGTCTATAGAGTATGCGCAAACAATGAGTAAATGGCCGCTGAGAGGTAAGTAATACTATGGGTGCAGGGTGTGTGGTGCAGGGCCCCCCTGGACCCAGGGGCCCATGTGCCCTGCACACCCTGCACCCATTATAGATACGCCCTTGGATTACCGTCTCGGGTCTGCTGTAATCTCAGAATTTGGATTTAAAAAACAAATCTTGGTATTGGATTGCATGTAAACAGTTCAAATTTACATTATTTTAGCTGTTTTTATCAATTTTAAAGCAATCCGAATCCAAACCAAAACGCATGAGGTTGGTTAGCCAAAACCATAACATTTGAGGGTGGGTTTGCCTAAACCAAAAGCAAAACATGGGGTGCGACCACATCTCTACCGTTAATATGAATTTACACGGACTCAATAGCAGCCAAATCAACAACAACCATACAACATAAAAACAGTTGCAAACAATAACCAGGTCTTAGATGCCTGTTTTCTGCTTTTCGCTGTTTGTCACATGACATTGAACAGCAAATGAGAGCGCCTGATCGCACTAATCGATGAGTATAACAGACAGAAATATAGTATGCCAAAATGTGAATTACTATTATATTGTGCGAAGAGGCAATTGATATATATTAATCAAAGTCACCTTCTGCATTATTGAACAGTAATCATAGTAAAGTGATGGCTGTGTGAATTTCTAGCAAGTCACGCTGCCCATATGGTTGCTATCTGAACATCTATACTTACCTGGGGCACTCCCATACTAAATGAACCCTGGATATGACGTCAAGTGTCACTGCAGAGGCATCTGCCTGTACCTGTGTCCTATCGCTAAGGATGATGTAACTGGATATTGCAGAAAGGAGTGAGCACTGTAATGAAGCTGATGAAATGAAATGCCAGGAGCATGAACAGGATAACGTGACATAAATTTGTGGCTCTGCTTTTCCGAGCCCTGATTTCCCCAGTACTGTCCATGGGACACTGATTGGTCTTTCGCACCATACCGCAAGTCTACAATTATGTGCAAAGAAAATGATCTTATTGAAAATGAAACCAAAGGGTCTGATTTTGAGAGGAATGCATCTGCTGCCACTTTTCACCACAGCCTGGCAGCTTGCTTACTACCTTATGCTCATAGGACTATCTTCCTGTCTACGCCAAATTTCTATCTATGGTCATGGGGCCGGCCGGGACTCTCACTGTTTTTCCATTCACCATTATCATTCATATAAGGACTTACACCCACCCCATGTTGGGTGCATAAGATCTATCTGAAACAGGTGTCTTGCCTGCATGACACAAATTAGCTCAGAAGGCTGCCTACATGCCCACGATGCTTCCACGAGACGGATAATTTCCATGTGATCACATGACAGTCGCTCAGTTGCCGTCCTGAAAGGTAATTTCATGGAAAGAGATCAGTCAGCGGATGGCTCCATCCATCTACACTTTCGGTCTCCATCCATGTGCTTACGCACAGTTGGCATTTGCTTTCTACTGCATAGGCGCAATTTGCAGATATCCGCGGGATCCGTACATCTTTGGACTTACGTCCATATCAGGATCAGGCCCAAACTGAGTAAGTTATACTTGTGATACCTTAATGAGGATCAAACCAGCAATAATACATTGGATAAATTCTTAAAATAAAAATGAAATGTATGAAGGAGGAAGATGGTTAAATTGAAAAGGAAAGCAATGGTTCGATATCTGGTTTTTTTTGTCCACTTGCAATCCTGCCGCCATTGCAGCTACTGACCACTGAATTGCACTGTCCTGTAGTACTTTGCTTTGTAAACTACCCAAGTAGAGTTATTGTTAATAACATTTCCAACAAAGGAAATCAAATCATCAATAAATTGCCAGAACTTTCATAAAAAAAACAAAAAACTTGGTGATATAAAGCAGATGCCCATCTACAATTAGAAAAAAAAAATATCTAATTTGCATATTCCATAACAAACACATTTTCAAAGAGAACATTTTAATTTAAATAAATAAACAGCCGCAAAGGCGAGATAGTGAGGCTGACTTCTATGGTCTCTCGTATCTTCTAAAGTAATTTTCCAATTTTACAAATATTTGTTTTGGCAAATGCCCAATTAAAATTTGTATTGTGGTTGGTTGATTGCCTTTATGGTTGGGCTCAGCTAACGTGACAAATACCTACTGGTTTCATCATGAGTAATGCCTCCCAAGCAGTCTTCCAACAAAGGATGAAAAAACACGAGATAGCGTTAAGGAATAATGAAAACAAATCAGAACAGACATTTCACTTTAGTCACTTAGGCTGCATTGTACCACAGGCTGCTCTGAAAAATGAAATGAAGCTTCAAAATGATCCAGAAATAATACAAATCTAAACAAGAGTTTTCTGACGCTTACATAAACTTTTTACTTCTTGGATAAGATTTACGCAGACACTGCCAGGGTAAGTACATGTAGAGATGAGTTGCTGAGGAAGAACTCAAACAAGTTAAACTGTATGTGGCAAAAACAAAAAGAAGATAAATGAGATATACAGATTGAATTAAAGGAGAAGACAGAGTAAAAAATGTAACGTAGAGCATATAGCAGAATCACATTGTTCCAAATTCCCTGCTGTTCATGAGGTACCCAGGCCCAAACAGCTACTCCAGCCCCTATGTTAACCCGAGCCTAACTGGACACTGCTGCAATCACTTCATGTTCATTAAAAAAAAAAACATTTAAAAGCTTTGCAAAATGTCTGGAGTTTATGTATCAAAATTCGTCAGGCAGTCACTGCAACAATGGTCTGGGCCTATTGTGAGAAGGGGAGGAGCTGTGACCGTGCTGTAGGGTGTGGCCAGTGACATGTGGGCGTGTATACCCCCTACACTATCAGCCTTAATGTCTCCCTAAATACATAAAAGTTGAATAATTGCATAATTTTGTCAGGAAATTATAAATACAATTTTTTTTTCTTTTTAATTCTCTTTATTGCACAATCATAAAAATTTATAAAATTACATTTCAAGACAAAATGCCATGCTTATACAAAAACCATTGATCCTTATAAATATCAGACAGTAAATCATGTACATTATAGATGAAAAAAATCACAATTTAAATTTTATACCTTGCTCTGTGATAAATCAATTTATTATCTATTCGCCATTACAAAAATCCTTTTCTTGGGGGATCTGGCACACCTATATATTGATAACTTATATGGCAGGACATGACGAGTCCCCTTCCACTAAATACATTTAAATCAGGAATTAGTAAGTAGATCAATAAGTCATCAGTATCTTACTCCCTTCTTCCTTCCCAAGTAATAGCTGAAAAACATTCTTTTATTTGATCCTGTATTGATTTGGATAGAGTCAGCATATATGCTCCCCACATTTCAAGAAATGTCTTAGTTAATCTTTCTTTCTGATTTGATGACTCCAGTGGCATAACTAAGGAGGATCGAGCAGGGCGTGTGCCCTGGGCGCCACGGTACCGACCTGCCCTAGTTAGGCAGTGTAGCGCTGACATTTACAAAGCGCCGGTCCTTTGCTGCACAGCTGAGACCTTCCCTCCCCCTGAGCGCTTACCCAATAGCGCCAGGAGGAGGGTGGGAGGCGGGCGGTCTCAGGCTGTGCAGTAACACACACATCGCCACCAGTGTGGCAGCGATGTGTGTGTTAACCAGCAGCCAATGAGAGTCAGACAGACTCTCATTGACTGCTGAGCTCCCATTGCAAGAGCCGGCTCCCTTCCGGCTCCTGCAATGGGTAATGGGAGAGACGTCATGATGTCATGACATCTCTCCCATAATGCAGAGCGCGCCAGCCCGGGAGGACTGACGTGCGGTGCCCAGAGCAGTGGCTGGAGCCGGAGCGTGGATTCAGGTAAGTGTATTTTTTTTTATTTTTTTTTACTTGTGTTGTGTGTCTGCACATCGGGGGGGGCATCATTACAGGGGGGGACCACTACTGGGGGCACCATTACAGGGGGGGACCACTACTGGGGGCACCATTACAGGGGGGGGAGAACTACTGGGGGCACCATTACTGGGGGGACCACTACTGGGGGCACCATTACTGGGGGGGACCACTACTGGGGGTGGGGCACTACTGGGGACTACAACTGGGGGGGGACTACTATTGGGGGCACTGCTTCGGGAGGGGGGTGGAAACACTACTGGGGGCACTATATAAGGGGCTTACTACTAGGGGACTGTATAAGGGGCACTGGATAGGGGGGATCACTGCTGGGGGCCTGCATAAGGGGGACCACTACTGGGGACACTGCATAAGGGGGGGGACTACTACTATTCGAAATATGTAATATATCTTATCCAGAAATATTGACATAGAGGGTTATGATGACTGAGTGCATGTTTGTAAAATCGGCTTCCTTGCAGCTGCAGAAATCGCCAATAATTATTTATGTCTCCCTAATGTGACCCTATTGCCCATTGGCAATTTTCCAAATATAGCCCATTCTGCAGATACCTGAAAGCGACCCTCCACATAGGTGTTAATAAAGCCCCCAATCCTTCTCCAAAAACGCTTTATAATAGGGCACTCCCAAAAGCAGTGTGAGAGGTCTGCTCTCCTAGCCCCACATTTTAAGCATTTAGTCGAAGGTGATAAACCCATAAATACAATTTTAATATTTATGGCCAACAGTGTAGAAGCCTTTAAGGCTTCAAAAGATTTTAACTATTTTCTACCCTTAATTACTATTGAACATTTTGTTTTTATCATTTACTTTCTCTAGTTCTAGTGTAAACTATCAATGTGAAGTGTGAACCATTGTACTGTAATATATATTGTACCTAGTCCTATTAGCGTTGCCACTGCACATGCTAGTTTTATGTAAGGGACAACTTGAGCCAGCACAGGGAGAGCATTCAAGCTCCACATTCTCTGTAAAGAGCAACAGAATATGTATGTGCTATATAAATAACACTCACCATACATGCATCCTGTGGCCGATTTTATCTAGGGGCTGCAGGGCTGCAGCCTCCCAGTAAAATCTGCCATCTCAGTGAGCCAGTTACAACCCGTGCCTGCACTGACTACACTGTGACTGGCAGTAGCTTCCCATTGGAAGTCAAACACAGGACAAGCAGGCTCAGGGGGAGGTGTTATTCTCCCCCTGGGATTGCCAGTCCAGGTTGCGATTAGCAGAGAGAATGCTTCCAGTGGGAAGCAGCTCTACCCGGCTTCTAAGGGCTGCAGGCAATGCAGTCCCTAGAAGCAGAGTTATGCGAATGCATGGTGCAGTCATTGCTTGTGCACTTACACAAGTCCCGGCACATGCCAGATTCACTGTGCAGATGCCGGGACCCGGCCACTCGGCAAGGGACTGCTTTGTCTCCTACTCTACCAGGATGGGGCACCAACAGCAGCAGCAGTGTCTAACCATGGGGGGGTCGGCCAGGGCTCGTGCCGTTGGCGCCGGTGGCTGTGGTCCAGGTCCGGTAAAGTCAGTGTAGTGCGGTCCACACTACACAGTAACACACACTGCCGCTGGTGCTGGCTAGTACACCCGTACTACCCGGCGGCAGTGTGTGTGTTTTAGTAGCCAATGAGAGTCAGACAGACTCTCATTGGCTGCTGCGCCCACTGCCAGAGTCGGGCTGTAGCGCAGTCATGAGCTCTGCCTTCCAGCTCCCATTTTTCATCTTGCCCTGGTCTCCAAATACCCTAGTTACGCCACTGAGCAGCAGTCCCCCTCATCTCAGAGGGTGACAGCACTCTAGGGGAATTGACCTCTTGCAATGGACCAGGCGCTGCTGGCTGGGACTCGGGCAGCAGAAACTGAGGAGGTTTCAAATAACTTCCTCATACAAAAATAGAAAAAAACTTGATGATGAAGAATACGAGGTTTTATTAGTATGACAGCACTGGTTAGAATAGTGCGTGGTCAAGGAAGAACAAAAGTCCAGAACATAGAGATGGCAGATGCCAATATGTCCAGGTCTGGGAAGTGACCCCAGCATACGAATCCTTGAAGGTGGTATTGTAATTGGTGTAGAACGACTGGTATCAATGTACGAGCACTGCAACAAGCTGAACGCTAGTCAGATGACACTGAATATCCTCAGCTAGACGAGGAAATGAATCCTGAGCCAGATGCACTGGTGTAGACCTCAGCTAGATGAGAAGGAAATCCTAGGTCAAAGGGTACTGTGGAATATCCAGATAGACTGCGCAGTAATCCTGGCTTGAAACTAGGTGTGTGGACAAAGTACACAAGGATGCGTTGTAACTCCTGGAGTAGTTATCCGTGATGCGTCTTTAGACAAGGACTTAGTATGCTGTGGTGCATCGACAACGAAGCAGGAATGGCGTGGGAAATCCAAACACACGGGAGCATCAGGAGCCAAATACTTAGACTTGGAGAGACGATGTACAGACACTGAATGGGCATCCAGGAAGGGTTTAAATAGGTAGTGCCTGTTGCTGATTCGCGGCTGACTCTCAGCTGACTAGGGTACCAGGAAATACTGATGGACTCTGGCTACAACAAGATGGCTACGTCCATGAACTGAGGACACCGCCGGCAACCATGGAGGATGATATCAGACTGCACGAGGGACGCCTGTCAGTGTGGAGAGAGATGCCTGCGGCTGGAGTGTTGCCGTGAAGATGATCTTCGGTTGCCAAGGACCACGAACCGGAGACCGGAGGTAAGTAAGTGCTGGCTTGGCTCTGCGTCGGGACCTGGAAACGGAGTTCCTGACAGAGGGTAGGAGCCGCTGCTCCATACATCTATAATTGTTTGTTTCAGTCTCTATGCATAGCCAGGGGCATAGAGAGCCACGAGGGGCCCCGGTTAAAGAGGGGGCGTGGCCTAATTTCAGAAGGCGTGGCCACGCCCCCTTGGAAAAAAAAGAGTTTTGCAGCGCCGTGCCGGGGAGGGGGCGCTGTGAGCCCCTCAGCCCGGCACAAAGCCAGCGGGGGGCGCGATCAGTGTGATCGCTCCCCCCTTCAGGCATAGGAGATTGCTGTGGCTGCTACTTAGCAGCCGCAAGCAATCTCCCGCTGCAGCCCAGCACACGCTGTGTGCTGGGCTGCTGCAGAGGGAGGGAGGGACGAAGTGACGGGGGGAGCGGCGCCAGACCTGAGCCCCCGCCGGGCCCCTCTGGAAGCCCAGGCCCGGGTAAACTGTACCCGCTCCCCCCCCTCTCGGCGCCCCTGTGCATAGCAATAGCATTCTGTACAAATTAAAGTGTAACAGCATTCTATACACTTTATAAAGTCTGCCAAACCTTTGCCTCATGTTTTAGCAATAGCTATAGTTCATATACTGAATATTGGTTGAACTCTCAAAATGGCCACCTCCACTTCAGTAAGGTATGACAGGTATCCTTTAAAAAACAAAAGCTAATTTTACTTAATTATTTCTATTATTATAATTCAAAATTAATTGAATCATTTTAAATATGATGTGACATTTAATTTGTCAATTAAATTAGCCTATTATTTTGCTACAAGTACCCCATTATAATTCTTAATAATTAAATCTAATAAAAAACAAATATCTATTATATTTTATTTCATTTGGGAGTAGTGTAATCCAGGTCAGCTATTAATTCCTATTGGCATCGGTCACAGGTGTGCTTGTGTGGCAAGTCTTGAACTGCAGTTATAATAGACAGATTTTAGATTGTCTGTGCGGAATTCAATTGTTTCTACCCCCTTTGTGCCCGATGGAGCTTTTCAATTGTTGCTCCTGTCGGGCACGATCAGCTGCCGGCGCACCATTTCAGCTCACACACCCCGGGGGTTTGCGATTTGAAATGGGCAATAAGTGACCTGTTTGGGCGCCCAAACGGCACTTTTCGCGATCATGTCCAGCACTTTGGTCGGGGATAGCCGCTTTAAGCGACTAAACTCTACCTCTATGGGCGCGATCAGCAGGATAATCTGCATCAATTCAATTCCACCCCGGGCGCGTTAAAACAATTGTATACCGCCCTCTGGATCTGTGTAATGCTCCAAATGTGTGACATATTTGCTCACAGATTCCATCACTTGGTAATCAGGATGAACAAGACTGCAAGGTGTTTGGATAACATTGCATAATGTGCTTGTTTACTGTCCTAGTACCCAAAAAATAGGAAAGACCGTATTGTTTTTCAACTTGAAGTACAAAAATATAAGTATTTTAGTTATTTTTATAGTTATTATGTTTTGTTTTCTTCAGATAAAAGTATTTCATCTACATAAGGAGTACAGACTGTATTTAGTTACGGTTGTACTGACTCTCACAGTGACATGATCCCAAACATATAATTTTTACTGAAGAGCGTATAGCTTTTCCTGTTACTAAAGATGTGTGCTGTTCCCCGTGTTTTGGTTCTGGTAATACCACTCTCAAGTGTTTTGGTTTAGATTCAGTTATGGGGCCAAACTCCGAGAACGTGCAAACTCGCATGTTTTTCAGACTCAAAAAACTCTAACGATTTAAACTCTCATCCAGATGTTTTCCCATATTATAGATACACTGTGACCAATTTAATAGTGTGAGAGTTTTACTGCTAAACTCTCACATTTTCTAAACTCTCACCCTCTTGCATTTGGCCCGTGGTTTTCGATTTCTTTCAAATTTATAAAAACAGCTGGACCTGTTTACATGCATTCCAAAGCATGAGATTCGGTTTTTAAAATCAGAGTTCCAAACTAACAGTAGACCCAAGCTGTTACTTCGCTCTTCTCTGACCCCCAAAGTGATCCGAGCAGGGACTCGATTCAACACAGAACTCCAAAGTACAGGTGTGTTTGTTTTTCAAGAAAACCAATCCGCACATCTCTAATAACAAGGATACATGGTCAAAAGGATAAGTTGTTGTTCAAGTGACATTGACAGTGCAATGATTGCTAGTGCCAGACAGGGTGGTTTGATTATTCAAGAAATTGCTGAACTTCTGAGATGTTCAAGCACAATAGTCTCTATAGTTAGTTAGCAGGAAATGCTGTTCAAAACAAGAAGTAGCAGTTCTGTGGGTGATAATGCCTTGTTAATGAGAGAGATCAGTGGAGAATGGCAAGACTGGTTCAAGCTCACAGTAACTCAATTAACCATGAGTTAGAACAAAGGTTTGCCATAAGGCATCTCAATGCACAGAAAGAATATAGCAGTAGATGACCATATCATCTGGGTGATGACTAAATGATCAGGATGATGAGACTGGCAGAAATTGTAATCAAATGTTGACCAAAACTGTATGATTCCATTGTTCGACAACATTTAGCACCAAGTCAATCCGATTTGGCCACAAACATGTGGATAAAATTGGATATAGATCTGGCATTTGATGTTCAATTGTTAGAGTCTGTGTTTGCTGTGGACCGGGGTGGTAACAGGAGTAAACACAGGAACAGGTTTAAACTGAAAAGTAGGTTATTTAATGTGAATGTTGGTAGACATGAACAATAAGATAAACTAAAGTCCTGTAATAAACTAATAAATGTAGCAGGAGGAAGCTAGTGAGTGGGAATAAACAAATGTCCAGCATGGTGACAGAGATGAATAAGGTGAATCCAGATAGTCTGTAAAGGTGAAATGGACATCCGGGTATGCAGAGTAATGGCTGAGAGGGATATCCGGAAATGCTGTGATGATGGCTGAAAGGAGAATCCGGAAATGCTGTGATGATGGCTGAAGGGAAAATCCTGTAATGCTCTGATGATGGCTGTACAGGAATGGGTTAACTGCAGAGACAGGTTCAGGCAGGGGTGGATCTGGTGGAAGGTGCAGGGCGATCTCCAGCAGAGTGCAAGGCAAGCTGCAGGGAGCCGACAGCAGACAAGGAGCTAGGGCATACACCAGAGCACAGGTCTCAGGTTCAGGAGCACAGGAACTCTCTCTCACAGCTGACGCTGTGAAACACGTTGCACTGGCAACTACAGGGCACTCCAAACACCCTTAAGTACCCAGCAACAGAACATGATAGGCCAGAGAGAGCAGGTGACCCACAGACGATTGGCCTGCTATGTCACATGGCCAAAGACAATATGGTGGCGCCCAGACAGCCGTGACGAGGAGACGCCACTAGTCTTACCTCTGTCAGGACGGCCCAACGCTGGCAGACCTCTGAGTACACGCAATGCCAATCTCCACATGCCAGCACCCCTGCCAGAAGGACTGCGCCACAGTGCCCTCACCAGTAAGGACCACAAGCCTCCACGCCGCAAAACCTGGGTCGTGACAGATCCTTTACGACCTTTATCTTATTATGCAATATGTAAATGAATTTTGTTCCACTTATACCAAACTGTGGGCATGATTCAGCAAGGATCGCAACTGTTAAAGCGTAAGCAGACGGTCGATTGTTGCATGTGTATGCATTGCAGTGCACATGTGCGAATGCATCACTGCGATCGGGATTGCGATGCATTGAGTACGCAGACCTATCGCAGAGTGATTGACAGGAAGTACCGTTTGGGGGTGGTGACAGGGGGATGGTCAGAGAAACGCCTAAATTAGCCACTGCGATGGCATACGCCGCATGAGCTCTCACTGTGTGCAGGAAAGTTAGCAATTTAGTGGTAGGGTCATACCTGCCTTATATGTACGAGTGGCTCCGGGATGCAATTGGGAAGCCGGCTGACATTATACCGACAGCCGGCTTCCCGACTGTCATATCCTGGCGAGGGAGAAATGCCCAGTGTCTAGATGTAGACGCCACTCATTTCACTGACGCCGGGAGACCGGCGCCCGGCATCCCGATTGAAGAGATGCCGGAAGCCACCAGCGTACAGCCGTGGGGGGGATTAGGTTTAGGGCTCCCGGGGGGGACTTAGGGTTAGGCACACCCCCGGGAGGTTAGGGTTAGGCAAGGGGGAAGGAGGGTTAGGGTTAGGCACCCCCGGGGGGAGGTTAGGGTTAGGCTCACCCCGGTGGACTTAGGTTTAGGCAGCGGGGAAGTGGGGGGGTTAGGTTTAGGCACTTAGAGGGGGGATTAGGGTTAGGCACTTGGGGGGGAGGTTAGGGTTAGGCACCCCTAAGGGAGGGTTAGGGGGGTAGGTTAGGTTAGTTAATACATACCTAGGGACGATCGGGTTTTCCAGCGCTGTCGGGCTGCCGCTGCCGGGATCTGTTCCAGTGTCGGGCTGCCGCTGCCGGGAATCGAACCGCGGCCGGCGTATTTCATACCGATTCCGTGGCTCCAATGTACTTTGATGTTACCGATGTTTTGGCTGGATTACGGATTTGCGAGAGGGGAAATGGGTGTCTGCATGTAGTAAGTGCGAGTGCTTTGCGATTGCAATTATTAGCATACGTTCGCTGCAGAACTGCGTGCACACTTGTAGCCGCAATCGCATTAGCTATACTTGCTGAATCAGGCCCTATAGCCATAGCTTTCCCATTTATATCTGTGGTAAAGCACACAAAACGTATTCATGACCCTATTTGTATACAACCAAAATTAATTCCCATGACACACTTTGAAACAATTAAAATAACTATGGCACATCCAATATCCTGGTTCCAAACACACATGATTACTTGTAAAAGTACACCCAGTTTAATCTTTTGCTGAGCCTGGGATTCGTTCCAAAGCATGGCGTGCTTCTCAGACAGACATCAGATGGCACATCTCACTAATTGAGGTATCACATGTGCATAATTATTACATGTAAGCGAGTATACATTCACATTATACAAATTCATATTTAACCTGTTTTTTCTCTAAATGCCTAAGAGCAGGGAGAACTAGTTACTGTCCTTGAGAAATAACTGTCTCTACCATTATACATGAGATGATGAGGTTTCAAGAGCTTCATATTGTCCTCTGGTACATTTCATAGCTATCACTTTGATCTTCTGTGCGCTCAAACTATACTAATAACCTACAACGAACATAATATGCATTAGTGCCCTCACTGTTGAAATAGTTTATGTGTTAGCATGATAGCTGAATAAAATAAACCAAAATGGTAAGTTATGAACAAAGGTTGAAGAGGATGTGAGAGATCCCTTCTGCGATAAGCCGTCCTAGCTATTGATAATTCCCCTTACGGTAATGTTGTATAGTGACAACACCGTTCAAACATCTTCAAAACCAATGACAGTTTTCAACAAGAGCTTTTTTTTTTTTAAACATCGCCGGCTAAATGGAAATTTTGACTTCGTGCCCAGGACACCCTGAAAGCTGCTACTTCTACAAACGTTGAGCTTTCCAAACTCCAACTTTTTATTTTAAACAAGAAATCATTTGATGACGTTGATATAAGCGTATCTCGGAAATTTTTATGAATTGTATTCTTTATTCCTTTAAAGTGAGAGCAAAGATTATTTAAAATGGTGTTTTTCATAAAGAAATATTCAGAGGATAAATGTCATATGTTTTTACAATTTTGGTACCGAGTGGCTCTACATCATGATGAATTGCTGCGTCATTCCGTCACAAATTCACCCATAATGCATTTTGTGTGGCCTAGAATTTCTTGTATAAGGAGACCAGATTGCATTAAGGGCCTCATTCAGACCCACTCGCAAGCGGCTGTCCGCTCGCAAGTGGGTCGATGGTGTGCACTGCGCATGCGCACGACGAAGGGAGCTCCGTCGTGCGCATGCGCCAGACGCGACGAGCGAAGGACTTTCCTTCGCTCGTTGTGTCTGATCAAAGGGGGCGTGCTGTCGATGTTGACTGACAGCACGCCCCCTTTGGTGGGCGTGCCGGGGGCGTGCCTCCCAGACGGAGGCGTTCCCAAGGGAACGCCTACCGTCTGAAGCCGGCCCCACTGACATCACTAGTGATGTCAGTGGGAGTGATTTTGGCTCTGATAGAGCCAAAATCACTCCAGGGCTTGTGGTCGAAAACCCCGACCACAGGCTTCTGGTCGCACTGGTGATGGTCGCGATGGTCAAGACCATCGCGACCATCATCCTGCACGCTCGTATGAGCTGTGGGTGGTGACCCACAGCTATACGAGCGTCCACGAGGACGCTCCATTTTTATGGAGGACGGCCCTCATTCAGAGCGAGCGCTCTGCTCAGAGCGTCCGGCTCTGAATGAGGGCCTAAGTATGTACTTGTGGGTATTTGTAGATGTAAAGGCAGTAGCAAAGTTTGTCAAAAGTGACAATTTTTACAAACAGATCATAGACGTATGTTTTTCAGAACCATCAATAGATCCCAATTTTAACAAGTGCTGCCACTGCATTGAATGCAGAAAAAACTGTAGCATAACTACCAGTTGGTTAAAATGGTATACTCCAGGGGCACTGGCTGAAGGGGGGGAAAGTGCCGTCCAACCCCACCACCCACAGATTTTAAACTGTGAGAGGCCCAGTGCTTTGGAAGATCTCCACAAATTACCCCAGCCTTGATTTTTGGTCCAAGCTCCTGGCTCTCGACTTCGTCACATGCATCCACGATTTAGAGGTCCGGAAGTGCAGCATGCACAATGTCACAATTTTATGATGTTGCAATGCAGCTAAGCCAGTCCCTCTCTTTACCAGGCCCCAGGCAGCTTTACAACAGTTTTAGAGAATGAATTCATGGATGCAGCTGGTTTATGCATGATCCATCATTTGTAAAAATCTGCTGTAAAAACAATTCCTGCATTTGTCATATGGTTTTGGACCACAGACAGCTCTATAGGGGCGGATGCACTATACTCATAAATGCGGTCAGAACTGCCAAAATACAGTTTTCTGAAGTTTGGCCACTTTCCCCATATGCTTACATTCCCCTTATGCTTCAAGATGGCGTTGCCTAATAGAGGCCTATGGGACAAAAGGTCGACAGGGCCAAAAGGTCGATACAGTAAATGTCGACATGAACGAAGGCCGACAGGTACAATGGTCGACATGGTCAGAAGGTCTACACAAACTTGGTTGACTCCAGGAGGGAGGGTTAGGCACTTACCGGAGGGTTAGGTACTTGACAGGACAGTTAGAGTCAGGCAGTCTACCACGAGGGTTAGGGTTAGGCACCAGGAAAGAGGGTTAGGGTTAGTTACCAAGGGGAGGGTTAGGGTGAAGATTAGGGTTAGAAGAAAACGTTTTGATTATTTGCGTGTGGACCATTTCCATGTGACCTTTTGTCCATATCGACTATTTGTACCCGTTGACCTTCTATATCGACCTTTATTGTGTCGACCTTTTGTCCCTGTCGACATATTGACTGTCTAACATCTGGTGTCTATCTATCCCTGGCTGAGCACAAATGGTTAAATCAAAATCACTGAGGTGTCAATTGATTCCCCTGTGCTCAATCATGGATATCCTTAAAACATGAATTAGAGTGCCATGTGGACTGAATTTGGGAATCTCTGCTTTAAGTTATTCCCGAGGCTATGTCTCCAGCAAACTGAACTTCCTAATATAAAATAACCATATATGTATACTGTATATATATATATATATATATATATATATATATATATACATATATATATAGTCAAGTGCATAAGTATTGGGACATTGACAGAATTTTCATATTTTGGCCTCTATTCACCACCGCAATGGCTTTGAAATGAAACAAACAAGATGTGCTTTAGCTGCAGACTTTCAGATTTCATTTGAGGGTAATTACATCCAAATCAGGTGAACGGTGTAGGAATTACAACGGTTTCTATATGTGCCTCCCACTTTTTAAGGGGCCAAAAGTAATGGGACAAACTAAACAATCCTAAATCTAACTTTTACTTTTTAATACTTTGTTGCAAATCCTTTGCAGGTCATTACAGCCTGAAGTCTGGAACGCATAGACATCACCAGACTCTGGGTTTCATCCCTGGTGATGCTCTGCCAGGCCTTTACTGCAAATGTCTTCAGTTCCTGCTTGTTCTTGGGGCATTTTCCCTTCAGTTTTGTCTTCATCAAGTGAAATGCATGCTCAATCAGATTCAGTACAAGGGATTGACTTGGCCATTGCATAACATTCCACTTTTTAGCCTTAAAAAACTCTTTGGTTGCTTTTGCAGTATGCTTCAGGTCATTGTCCATCTGCACTGTGCAGCGCCATCCAATGAGTTCTGAAGCATTTGACTGAATATGAGCATATAATATTGCCCGAAACACTTCAGAATTCATTCTGCTGGCTTTTGTCAGCAGTCACATCATCAATAAATACAAGGGAACCAGTTCCATTGGCAACCATACATGCCCACGCCATGACACTACGACCACCATGCTTCACTGATGAGGTGGTATGTTTTGGATCATGAGCAGTTCCTTTCCTTCTCCATACTCTTCTCTTCCCATCACTCTGGTACAAGTTGATCTTTGTCTCATCTGTCCATGGGATGTTGTTCCAGAACTGTAATGGCATTTTTAGATGTTGTTTGGCAAACTCTAATCTGGTCTTCCTCACCAATAGTTTACATATTGTGGTGAACCCTCTATATTCACTCTTGTGAAGTCTTCTCTTGATTGTTGACTTTGACACATATACAAATACCTCCTGGAGAGTGTTCTTGATTTGGCCAACTGTTGTGAAGGGGTTTTTCTTCACCAGGGAAATAATTCTTCTGTCATCCACCACAGTTGTTTTCCGTGGTCGTCCGGGTCTTTTGGTGTTGCTGAGCTCTCCGATGCATTCTTTCTTTTTACGAATGTTCCAAACAGTTGTTTTGGCCACACCTAATGTTTTTGCTATCTCTCTGATGGGTTTGTTTTGATTTTTCAGCCTAATAATGGCTTGCTTCACTGATAGTGACAGCTCTTTGGATCTCATATTGAGAGGCGACAGCAACTGATTCCAAATGCAAATGTCACACCTAGAATCAACTCCAGACCTTTTACCTGCTTAATTGATAATGAAATAACAAGGGAATAGCCCACACCTGTCCATGAAATAGCTTTTGAGTTGATAGTCCCATTACTTTTGGCCCCTTAAAAAGTGGGAGGCACATATAGAAACCGTTGTAATTCCTACACCGTTCACCTGATTTGGATGTAATTACCCTCAAATGAAATCTGAAAGTCTGCAGTTAAATCACATCTTGTTTGTCTCATTTCAAAGCTATTGTGGTGGTGAATAGAGGCCAAAATATGAAAATGTTGTCAATGTCCCAATATTTATGCACCTGACTGTATATATATGTATATATATATATATATATATATATATATATATATGTATACTGTATATATATATATATATATATATATATATATATATATATATATATATATATAGTGGTGAGAGGGATTGTCTCTCTTCTGAATTACCCACATTCTGGTGGAATCAGCTCCCTCTAAGGGAGGTTGTGAAGTTCCAGGGTTTTACATTTACACAGACCCAGCTGGAGTAAGCACTGGAGCACAGGAAGGATTTAAAACTCTCACACACCTGATGCTCATCACCCTGATGCTGAGTAGCAGCCAGGAATTAGGGACACAGTGTTGTAGTGCCAGGGTCCAAGGGTTATGCTGGGAGAGCATGCCTAAATTGTGACTGATTAGCGGAAGGAGTGCTGAGACTTTTATGTTTGTTTGTTTATTTTTATGTTCTGTGCCTGTATGTGAGCAGGCCTAACCTCACGTATGCTAAGGTGCAGTATCTGCTACCATTAAAAAGACACTGCTTTGCCAAGTACCTGCCTGTCTGGAGTCCTCATTTCAAGTACCCATGTTACTAAACAAATTTTTATATATATATATATATATATATATATAATATCTGTGTAGTTTCCTCCCTTATTTATCATTGCATGGATTAGGCAAAATCTTTCTTCCTGTTCAGCTCCTCCCACTTTCTCTCTGTCTCTTTACCTATTTCTCACTCTATCTCTGCTACTTTGCTTTGCTCCACTCCTCACGGGTCAGTCCATTCTCCATCAATCAAATCCTGTGGACATACAATGGGAAGACAGTGGAATCTGGTTCACAGCACCTCAAGATCTGCATAACATGGTAAGTTTTGGGGTGCAGTATCAATGTAAAGTGTGTGGGAGCTAATAACAAAATGTGTGAGAGGGCTATAACTGCTTTGCTCATTAATTGTATGCTGGTAAAGTGTTACTTTTTTAATTTATATAGGGGTCAGTACAGTTGCGCAGTGGCTAACATTACTGTCTCACAACGCTGGGGTCATGAATTCGACTCTCGACAAGTACCCTGTATGCATGCAAGTGCTTCAAATGTCACATTACAAGGTGGGATATAAAGACTCAGGGCTTTATTCAGAGGCGGCCGTACGGTCTACGACCGCACGACCGCCTCGATGTTTGTCTAGTGCGCATGCGCACGAGGGAGCCGGCTCCTTCGTGCGCATGCGTGAGACCCACTACGACCGACAGCGCCGGTCGTAGCGGGTCTCTTTCCAAAGGGGGCGAACTGTCGATGTTGATTGACAGCTCGCCCCGTTAGGAAAGCGGGCCGGGGGGGTAGCAGCCCAAACTGAGGCATTCTCATGGGAACGCCTGCCATTTGGGGGAGGCCCCACTGACATCACTAGTGATGTCAGTGGAGACTGACATCACTAGTGATGTCAGTGGAGAGCTTCCGGCTCTGACAGAGCCAGAAGCTCTCCGGGGCTTACGACAAGTGAGACCCTACCCTAGGGTCTCGTCGTAAGCCCCGACGGTCGCGATGGTCAATGACCATCGCGACCATCACCTTAGCGGTCATTAGAGCTGAGGGTGTTAACCCACAGCCTAACGACCGAAACAGAGGCGGCCGGTCGGGATGCAAGCGGCCGCCCAGTTTCTGAGCGACCGCTTGCATCCTCCGACCGCCTCTGAATGAGGGCCTCAGAGTGCAGAGCGAGTGAACCAAGTGGTGCTTCATCATGGAAGTTTGATGAAAGAAATGGGTCATCACTAAATGTAGCTGATAGTCGCCACAAAGTTTCCAGGTACATGGACTCAGAAGTCACATGGCACTCCAACTGTAATGAAAGTTGGTTCAAGCCATTAAATTCATGTGATCCTTTAAATGTCCTAAATGCCGCAAAAGTCTGTACAATCACTTTGCGCTGGAGGCACATGAGTTCCAAATGGCCACTAATGTGGCGGTTTCGACAAAAAAACTTCGTAGGGAGGCCCATGCACTTACAATTCTACGGAAACAACAAATGTTTTCATCAGGACGTCAATGCCACCTGTCATGTTTCCAGGGCAATGCTGGACCGCTACAAAATTTGGTAACCTGGATGGACTTGCCAGCTCAGAGTCTACATCTTAACTCTATTGAGAACCTCTGGGACAAATTGGAGCGACGGATGTGTACTAGGCCGACTCGACCTTTTTCAGTGTCACAGTTGGTCACTGTACTTAAAGTGGAATGTCAAAACATACCGCCTGCTGTTGTCCAGGAACTTGTGGACAGTTTGCCAAGAAGGATGTCTGCAGTAATCACTGCATGTGGTGGACCTACAAAGTACTGACATCAATAAAATCTTTTTGATCTATTTGCTGTCAGTGTCCAATCTCTTTTGTCAACATAAGTGTAGGAACCAACCTGATTGCCATCAGTGTACTGGAGAAGGGATACAAGGTGCTGTTTATAGATAAACAGTGCATTGTGTAACAAAAGAGGATCTGTTATATAAATGCCAACCCGGTACCAACAACTGTATGTCCTGGACACTGAGGAGTGATGTGTGATGATGGGATCTGATTTCAACCAATTCATGGAGCTGTGACAGAAGAGACTGGGTTACCTAGGGTACAACAATGTACAGAAGCTTGTAGATGACATGGTGGCAGTAATGTCCATGAACAACCCAGAGAGACCAAAATGCAAAAGTTGCATGAAGGATAAGCAAACACATTGCTAATTTCTGAAATCAGTGTCTAGAGGTATACAACATTGGAACAGATGTGTTTGTACTAGGGGTGTGCATCGGCCACTTTTCGTGTTTTGTGTTTTGGTTTTGGATCTGGATCTTTCTTCGTGTTTTGGATCTGGATTGGTTTTGCCAAAACCACCCTTCCGTGTTTTGGGTTCTGGGTTTTGTGTTTTGGATCTGTATTTTTTTGAAAAAAAGCATAAAAACAGCTAAAATCACAGAATTTGTAGGTTTTTCTGCTCCTATGCTATTATTAACCTCAATAACCTTAATTTCCACTCATTTCCAGTCTATTCTGAACACCTCACACCTCACAATAGTGTTTTTATGTCCAAAAGGTTGCACCGAGGTAGCTGGATGACTATGCTAAGCGACACGAGTGGGCGGCACAAACACGTGACCCATCTAGGAGTGACACTGCAGTGGCAGGCAGGATGGCAGTTAGAAAAACTAGGCCCCAAACTGTACATAATGCAAAGAAAAAAAGAGGTGCAAGATGGAATTGTCCTTGGGCCCTCCCACCCACCCTTATGTTGTATAAACAGGACATGCACACTTTAACAAATCAATCATTTCAGCGCCAGGGTCTGCCACACAACTGTGGCTGAAATGATTGGTTCGTTTGGGCCCCCACAAAACAAGCTGGCAATTAATGTGTCCCTGCACAAACTGGCTCTACGGAGGCAAGATGTCATCCTCATCCTCCTCATCCACCGATTCCTCACCCTCTTCAGTGTGTACATCCTCATCCTCACAAAGTATTAACTCGTCCCCACTTGAATCCACCACCACAGGTCCCTCTGTACCTTCTGGAGGCTGGTCTCCCTGGAAGAGCTGATAATTCATTTTGATGAACATCATCTTCTCCACATTCTGTGGAAGCAACCTCCTACGCCTTTCGCTGACAAGGTTCCCGGCTGCACTAAACACTCTTTCGGAGTACACACTGGAGGGGGGGCAACTCAGGTAAAATAGAGCCAGCTTGTACAGGGGCCTCCAAATTGCCTCTTTTTCCTGCCAGTACAGGTATGGACTGTCTGACATGCCTACTTGGATGCTGTCACCGATGTAATCCTCCACCATTCTGTCAATGGTGACAGTATCATATGCAGTGACAGTAGACATGTCAGAAATTGTTGCCAGGTCCTTCAGTCCGGACCAGATGTCCAAACTTGGTCCTGCCTGCCCTGCATCACCGCCAGCGGGTTGCTTAGGATACCTAAGTTTTTTCCTGGCAGCCCCAGTTGCGGGAGAAAATGAAGAAGGAGCCGTTGACGTGTCACGTTCCGCTTCAGCTGACAGTGTGTTCACCAGCAGGTCTTTGCACCTCTGCAGGCTTGTGTCGGCCGGAAAGAGAGACACCACATAGGCTTTAAACCTAGGATCGAGCACGGTGGCCAAAATGTAGTGGTCTGATTTCAACAGATTGACCACCCTGGAATCCTGGCAAAGCGAATGAAGGGCTTCATCCACAAGTCCCACATGCCGAGCGGAATCGCTCCGTCTTAGCTCCTCCTTCACTTTCTCCAGCTGCTTCTGCAAAAGCCTGATGAGGGGAATGACCTGACTCAAGCTGGCAGTGTCTGAACTGACTTCACGTGTGGCAAGTTCGAAGGGCTGAAGAACCTTGCACAACACGGAAATCATTCTCCACTGCGCTTGAGTCAGGTGCATACCCCCTCCTTTGCCTATGTCATAGGTGGATGTATAGGCTTGTATGGCCTTTTGCTGCTCCTCCATCCTCTGAAGCATATAGAGGGTTGAGTTCCACCGCGTCACAACCTCTTGCTTCAGGTGATGGCGGGGCAGGTTCAAGAGTGTTTGCTGGCGCTCCAGTCTTCGGCACGCAGTCGCTGAATGGCGAAAGTGGCCAGAAATTTTTCGGGCCACCCAAAGCGTCTCCTGCACGCCCCTGTCGCTTTTCAGAAAATTCTGCACCACCAAGTTTATTGTGTGAGCAAAACATGGGACGTGCTGGAATTTGCCCAGATGTAATGCCCGCACAATATTGGTGGCGTTGTCAGATATCACAAATCCCCAGGAGAGTCTAAGTGGGGTAAGCCACTGGGCGATGATTTCCCTCAGTTTCTCTAAGAGGTTGTCGGCGGTGTGCCTCTTACTGAAACCGGTGATACACAGCGTAGCCTGCCTTGTAACGAGCTGGCGTTTCTGAGATGCTGCTACTGGTGACGCTGCTGCTGTTGCTGCGTAAGGTGATACATCTACCCAGTGGGCTGTCACAGTCATATAGTCCTTAGTCTGCCCTGTTCCACTTGTCCACATGTCCGTGGTTAAGTGGACATTGTGTACAACGGCATTTTTCAGGACACTGAGGACACTTTTTCTGACGTTTCTGTACAGTCTCGGTATCGCCTGCCTAGTGAAGTGGAATCTAGACGGGATTTGGAACCGGGGACACACTACCTCCATCAATTGTCTAAATCCCACTGCACTAATGGCGGATACCGGACGCACGTCTAACACCAACATAGCAGTCAAGGCCTCAGTTATACGTTTTGCTTCAGGATGACTGCTGTCGTACTTCATCCTCCTCGCTAAGGACTGTTGGAGGGTCAATTGTTTAGTAAAAGTAGTGGTGTTCCTACTTCCTCTCTGGGATGATGAACGACTCCCAGCAGCAGCAGCAACAGCAGCAGCGGCAGCAGTAGGCGTAGCAATGCAGGATCCTCCGGAGGAATCCCGGATAGGAGAGTCAGTCATGCCAGTGATATGGCCTGCAGGACTACTTCCGATCCTGACTAAGGAGGAAATTGACGAGGAGGGAGTTGACGGTGTGGTTTGCAGGCGCTTGGATACAACAGGACAACGGGATTTAGGTGTCCCTGGACTGCTTACGGTCTGAGCCAAAGTTTCTGAACTTGACAGTAACTTTTTATGAACGCGCTGCAGGTGCCGTATAAGGGAGGATGTTCCTAGGTGGTTGACGTCCCTACCCCTACTTATTTCACCTTTACATATGGTACATATGGCAAGACAGTTGTTGTCCGGATTTGGATAGAAATATTGCCAGACCAAAGAGGTGGAATGTTTGGTCTTCTGCCCAGGCATGACCGTGATGGGCTTTTTCATCCCACGGACAACAACTGTCTCCCCCGGAGCCTGATTTAAACAAACCACATCACCATCAGAATCCTCCTCGCCAACTTCCTCCTCAGCGCCAGCTACACCAGTATCCTCATCCTGTTGTACTTCAACAGTGACATCTTCAATTTGCATATCAGCAAGTGGACTGTGGGTGCTCCTTTCAGCACTTGCAGGGGGCGTGCAAATGGTGGAAAGAGCCACCTCTTCCCGTCCAGTGCTGGGAAGGTCAGGCATCGCAACCACCACCACACTTGGACTCTCTTTGGGGATTTGTGATATCTTCTTAGAAAGCACAGTTCTTCGCTGTGCTTTTGCCAGCTTAACTCTTTTGATTTTTTTAGTGGGAGGAGTGCTTCCATCGTCATGTGAAGCTGAACCACTAGTCATGAACATACTAGGGATCGACCTTAGCCGTTCCTTGCCACTCCGTGTCGTAAATGGCATATTGGCAAGTTTACGTTTCTCTTCAGCTGATTTAAATGTCTTTTTCAAGGTCATTTTCCTGAACTTTGCCATTTGGGATTGTATGTGCCCTCTACTATGACATTGGGCATCGGCCTTGGCAGACGACGTTGATGGCATGTTATCGTCTATGTCATGACTAGTGGCAGCAGCTTCAGCACTAGGAGGAAGTGGTTCTTGATCTTTCTCTATTTTATTTTTATCGGAGAAAGTTTGGTCCTCCATTTATGTTATATCGATTTGATATATACGTGCGGCTAAACACAGAAAATAAATTTTTTTTTGGTTCGGACTGGAGTGTACTTTGTGGGTTACAGCACCCTTTAACGGTCAAGCCAGCCGGCCCTTTACTTATGACACAGGCGCACGCTTGGCACTACTTTGTTGATGCACGTGCGGCTACTGCGCACACAATTCACAAACACAGAAAATAATTTTTTTTTTGGTTTGGACTGGAGTGTACTTTCGGGAGTTACAGCACCCTTAACGGTCAAGCCAGCCGGCCCTTTACTTATGACACAGGCGCACGCTTGGCACTACTTTGTTGATGCACGTGCGGCTACTGCGCACACAATTCACAAACACAGAAAATATTTTTTTTTTGGTTTGGACTGGAGTGTACTTTCAGGGGTTACAGCACCCTTTAACGGTCAAGCCAGCCGGCCCTTTACTTATGACACAGGCGCACGCTTGGCACTACTTTGTTGATGCACGTGCGGCTACTGCGCACACAATTCACAAACACAGAAAATAATTTTTTTTTGGTTTGGACTGGAGTGTACTTTCGGGGGTTACAGCACCCTTTAACGGTCAAGCCAGCCGGCCCTTTACTTATGACACAGGCGCACTCTTGGCACTACTTTGTTGATGCACGTGCGGCTACTGCGCACACAATTCACAAACACAGAAAATAATTTTTTTTTGGTTTGGACTGGAGTGTACTTTCAGGGGTTACAGCACCCTTTAACGGTCAAGCCAGCCGGCCCTTTACTTATGACACAGGCGCACGCTTGGCACTACTTTGTTGATGCACGTGCGGCTACTGCGCACACAATTCACAAACACAGAAAATAATTTTTTTTTGGTTTGGACTGGAGTGTACTTTCGGGGGTTACAGCACCCTTTAACGGTCAAGCCAGCCGGCCCTTTACTTATGACACAGGGGCACTCTTGGCACTACTTTGTTGATGCACGTGCGGCTACTGCGCACACAATTCACAAACACAGAAAATAATTTTTTTTTAGGTTTGGACTGGAGTGTACTTTCGGGGGTTACAGCACCCTTAACGGTCAAGCCAGCCGGCCCTTTACTTATGACACAGGCGCACGCTTGGCACTACTTTGTTGATGCACGTGCGGCTACTGCGCACACAATTCACAAACACAGAAAATAATTTTTTTTTGGTTTGGACTGGAGTGTACTTTCGGGGGTTACAGCACCCTTTAACGGTCAAGCCAGCCGGCCCTTTACTTATGACACAGGCGCACGCTTGGCACTACTTTGTTGATGCACGTGCGGCTACTGCGCACACAATTCACAAACACAGAAAATAATTTTTTTTTAGGTTTGGACTGGAGTGTACTTTCGGGGGTTACAGCACCCTTAACGGTCAAGCCAGCCGGCCCTTTACTTATGACACAGGCGCACGCTTGGCACTACTTTGTTGATGCACGTGCGGCTACTGCGCACACAATTCACAAACACAGAAAATAATATTTTTTTTGGTTTGGACTGGAGTGTACTTTCGGGGGTTACAGCACCCTTAACGGTCAAGCCAGCCGGCCCTTTACTTATGACACAGGCGCACGCTTGGCACTACTTTGTTGATGCACGTGCGGCTACTGCGCACACAATTCACAAACACAGAAAATATATTATTTTTTTAGCACTTGGGGGGAGCACCCCTGATGGACAGAGCACCCCCTGGACAACACTACAGCACCCCTTTAGGACTGGGACACTGCACAGGACTTTGGAACTGACTGCACAACACAGTCCAGCCAGCCCCTATGGACTTTGAAGTAGTGGACACAGCCCCTATTAACAACAGCAGCACAGCACAACACAGCCAGCCCCTATGGACTTTGAAGTAGTGGACAACAGCAGCACTACACTACACTACACTACACAGCACTAACTCCCACCCTCCCTCTTCACTGTCCACAGCCGAGTGAGAAAATGGCGCCGACGCGGGTACCTTATATAGGATCCAAAACCCGCGAGACTCGGAAGGCGGGATGATGACGTTTTGCCTCGATGTCAGATCCGAGTCAGGCGGGAAAAGTCGAGCCTGACTCGGATCGGACTCGGATCGGGGGGGCTCGGGGGGGTTCGGATTTCAGAAATCCGAACCCGCTCACCCCTAGTTTGTACCCATGGAAGTGGAGTCAATAAGAGGTAATTACTACTTTATGATACTTATAGATGATGCTACGAGGATGTCGCATGTATACTACCTTAAAGCCAAGAGTGAAGTAACCAGTAAAATGGCAGGATACAAAAGTCTGATGGAGACTCAAACAGGTCTGAATTTGATGATCCTAAGGTCTGTTAATGGTGGAGAATATAAAAATAGAAATCTATATATCTTACTAAAGAGTAGTGACACCCAACATCAACAGACAATTGCCTACACACCAGAAAATAACTGTGCGAGTGAAAGGTCAAACAGTACAATTGTTGAAAGAGCACCAACTATGTGATGCAGCCTGGACAAGAGTTTAAGGGCATTCTGTATCTCCAGAATCATGTGCCAATGGTGGCAGTCAGAAGTAAAACACCATGAGAAGTGTGGTCCAACTCTGTGTCTTTGATTGTAAATCATATGCTCACATCCCTAAAGAAAAGAGGTGCAAGCTGGATCCTAAGTCCCTCTCCTGTATCATGTTAGGACACTGCCAAGAGAGCAAAGGATATTGCAACACCACAGAAACTTGTAATACTAGTTATGCCCGCAACTGTAAGTGTGTCAGAGTTTGAAACCATAAGTACAAGTGATCAAACACAAAGTAGGATCTCTATGAGGAGCAATAAAGGCAAACCGCTTAAAAGATACAAACTTTGGCCCTCATTCAGAGCCACTCGCTATTTGCGGTCGTTCGTTCTAAAACAAGGGGTGGCTATTCAAATGAACCGTTCGCTGTTTGCGGTCTGTTCACGCCTCTATGTCTGAACGAGCGAACAAAACTTGCGTTCGTTTTTTGAAAAAATACGCCCCATGGCCGCTCGCATCCTACGTCATGTCCGCTATTTATTAGATTAATCGAGTACATCGACCAGGGTATGAACTGCTCGCTATTCTTGGGGCTGGTGTTTGCTACCACAATTTTGCGAGCAGTTCTGGCTCTAAAATAACCCAGTGACGTGGTCAATGACGCTGCTGTTTTAAATATGCACACCCATAAAACGCCCGTTTTGACCTTTAAGCACGCCTGCGATCGGATCTCCACTCCCCGTTTTCAAGCACCTTCCCCTGTTACCACCCACATACGCCTCTTTCTGTCACTCAAATTATCAGGCATTCGCTATTTTGCGAGCACATGAATTTCGGCCGCACTGAGTTGTTCGCGCATGCGTATAACGATCCGTACGCATGCGCAGTTGGGCAAACATCGCTCGGAGCGAACGAGCAGCGACTTGCGTCAGGCTCTGAATCAGGGCCTTTGTCTGCTGTGAACCTCAACCCAGACAAGAAGCAAAGTTAAGCAGTGACTAGAAAGATTGGAAATCAGCCATAGATAAAGAACTTAAAGCTTTAAATGACAATGACACATGGACCATTGTGTAGAATAGAGTACTTGTGGTTATGTGCACCCTCCAAGGTATTTTCGGACCCTAAGCAAGATGTGGCTGCTGGCGACTGAAGGCACTGGTTGAATAGCCAGTGTCTTGACAGAAACAGTTGATAGATGCTTAAGGCACACAGGTGCGGAGAGACTTGAACCAATAGGAACTCTGAACAGCTCTGGACCAGAATACTGGATCACCGAAAGGGACCAGATGCTGGATAGCTGGAATGAAAATGTATTGCTGTAACACCAGAATAGGACTGGATTGCTGGATCACCAGAATGGGACCAGACTGGAACCGCCGAAGTCAGGTATCAAACTGGAACTGCTGGAATCCGGTATAAGACTGGAACCGATGGTGATGGTTATCAGATGGAACCGATGATACAGGATATCAGACTGGAACCGACTGAATCAGGTATCAGACTGGAACCTATGGTGGTGGTTATCGGATTGGAACCGATGGTGCAGGATCACTGGGATAGAACCAGATAACAAGATCACCAGAGTAAAACCAAATAACAGGAGCCAGTGGTGCAGCGAGGTGGAAATCTGCATGGGGGATCAATAAGAATAATCTACTGTATCTCACCCATGGAACACAAAGCTAGGATGAGAACAACATTGCACTGGAAAGTGTTGTGTGCAGAAAGAATCATTGTATACCCCTGGGATAGCAAGGATTGGCTGCAGGTTTCAGGTGACAGCAACCTGGTCTCCTATTGATGGATGGAAAGTCACCTGATACAGACTGTCATGGCTGCGCCCAGCAGCCAGCACTGGAGGGAATGTGGCATGTGAAAGCTGGGGAGGCTTCAGGAGGTGAGAAGAAGCTGCAGTTGGAGGGAGACTGTCACAGAGTTGGATCATGGAGCAGGGAACCAGGTAAGTGACTCAGTGGCTGCAGTGTATAGCACGATCTGTGTGATACAGTACTTGATGTATGGTCATTGTTATGTCTACAGTGGATGATTTGCTACTCTATCAATAAGACTTTGATTCAGGCTTCTTAAACGGTGAGTTAGTGGAGGAAATTTACATTAATCAACAGGAGTATTACAATGTTGATACATTCCCAGAAGGAAAAGTATGTCTTTTAAGGGAATCATTGTATGGGCTAAACAAATGGGGCCACTGCTGTTACATCAAGTTAGACAGTAAAATTAGCTTTGTTCATTCAAAGACTGATCACCATTTGTATTATAAATGGAGATAGAATAGCTTATTCATCATAGTGGTATATGTTGATGATCTATTGCTTGCAGGCCAGGAAAACAAGATAGCAAATGACAAGTTGTTGCTGAGTGACAAGTCCAGACTAAAAGACCATGGGCCGGGCCGGTCTGAGGATTGTGCAGAGTTTGAATGCTGGGACTGTTACTATAGACCAGGGGTCAGGGAACTTTTTTACCTTTTACCCCAAAATATATTTAGATACGCCAATGTATCTAAATCCCTTGATTTGAAAGGAAGAAAATCATATAGTCGTGCCCCCATATAATGCCCCTGTAGTAGTGCCCCCATACAATGCGCCTGTAGTAGTGCCACCATAGTTATGCCCCTGTAGTAGTGCCCCCATATAATGCCCCTGTAGTAGTACCCCCATACAATGCCCCTATAGTAGTGCCCCCATAGTTATGCCCCTGTAGTAGTGCCCTCATATAATGCCCCTCTAGTAGTGCCCCCACAAAATGCCCCTGCAGTGCCACTTGTACAAAAAAAAACACTTACCTTAATCCCCTCTCCTGCATCCGCCACTGTCCTGTCTGCCCGGCTGCTCCTCGGAACTATGGGAGAGACGCCATGACGTATCTCCCATAGTGCTCACGGAGAGAGCTGGAAGCTGGAGTTCAGTAGAGAACTCCAGCCTCTGGCTAACATAGCGCTGCAGGGAAGGAGCTGGGCGCCCGCTGGTAATAACATCTCAGAGGGCATCTGGCTTAGAGCCTCCCTGCGGCACAGCCGGGCATGCATATGAATCATTCATATGCATGCCCGGCTGTCCATCCATTACCCCCAGTAATTTCATTTTTACCCCATGTGGGGTAATTTACCCCTGTTCCCCGACCACTGCTATAGACCAACAAGGATACATTGAAACAATGATCATCACGTTCTGAATGACAGACACTAAGCCAGTTAGCACACCAGTTGACAAGTGAAAATCTCAAAAGCAATGTGTCCAACAACAGGGGGAAAGATAGAGGACATGAGAAGAATTCCTTACCAAATTTCATGAAAGTTCGGAGTTACAAGCAGTCTGTGATGCAGACTGAGGATCGGATGAAGATGACAGGCATTCCTATACTGGATACCTGTTTGCTTCTGCAGGAGCTGTTGTCAGATGGGCAAGCAGAAAACAGGCTACTAGTGCCTTATCTACTACTAAGGCGGAGTATATGGCACCTTAGAAGTAGCAGGTATCCGGTCCGATGGTCAACAGTAACCATGTGGACATTTATAATGTTAATACCACAAAGTTGGCATTAGACTGTCAACATGGTTTAAAATGTTGACAGGCAATATGTTGACATCTTCAGAATGTCAACACATTCACATTGTCGGCATCTGGAATGTCGCTATGTGAAATTCTGAGAATGCCACAGGTTTTGGTTAGGAGCTGCCGGGAGAGTTATGGTTAGCCTGTGGCAGGAGGTTAGGGTCAGGTTGTAGTGGTGGGGGTTTAAAGTTGGGCACTAGAGGGAGGGTTAAGGTTAGGAATTAGGGTCACAGGGTTGAATAATCACCAAACGTCACTGCTGTTTCCACCGGAGTTACTCTTCACATGACTGCCATGACCCAGAAGAAGATGCTGGATCCACTGCTGCTGCCAGGAGAAGGTAAGACACCACTAGATCACCAAGTATGGTTTGTTGTCAGTTCATCACATCTACACATCATCCATGTAGACATGATGAATGTCAATATGGTCTCTGTGAACATACTAAGACTTTGTGTAAATCAGGTAGTTTTAGACCAAATAACGCTGTGAGCATTGAATGTGACAACAAAGGTGCATTTGACTTGTCTTCCAGCACCAAAAATCATGATCGGTCTAAGCACATTGCCATAAAACAACATTTTATAAGAGAGCTGGCACTTTAATCAATGTAAGATATGCCGCAAGGGAGGAGAAACGTGCTGATATGTTGAACAAAGGTCTGGCGTCGCATGTACTAAATGCCTAATTACAAAAATGTGGACTGAAATGCATTTGAAATGGTGATGTGTTATGTTATGTTTTACAGTACATATCATCGTGTATTTTTGGTTACAGGTGAGACATCCAAGATGTGGAATGTTTATATTGTTGTGTAACCAGAAACAGCCTTGAGTAAGGAGGGGTGTTGAGAAAGGAGCACACTCTGAGCTCTCTGTGTGCAGTTGCTGGTTCCCCTTCATACGATCCTCATATCCTGGAGCCAGAGGTGTGTCACAGATGTGACCTCTGTCCCTGAGCAAAGTGATGCTACTACACATTTTCTTTTTCATCCTCCATTACAGAGTACGTGCCCCTGAGCATCTCCTACACTATACGTCACCACCCCTGGGTATATTCGATAAGTCTCTGGTTGTATATACAGGTGTGTACTACAGCACACGCACACCACCTACATTAACCCCATATGCCTGGCTGGATCTGCTGGACATGCTGCATAACTGCTGTTATATCTGTTGTATACCTGCATGGTGTGCCTGCAGCATACCAAATAATCCTGTGTTACCCTGCACCTCTTTTCTACCAGTTCATAAACCACTTAACCTGGTTATATTTGCCGTGTGGACCTAACAGGGTCCACAAGCATCAAGGGGGGCCATGTGCCGCACACCCTGCACACAAAACAGACTCCTCCACTGTGCTGTACAGTGCTCCCCCTTTCTCTACACATGTTGCCAGTGGCGCTATCTGTACCGCAATACTGGATCTTTGGCACCAGCCAAGGCGATAAAGTCTCTGGCACTGTGACACAGTTTTTGCTATATTTTTCTCCATCTTTCTGTAGACAACAATGGAAAGATAGTGCTACAGGTAGCAGGCATAGATGGTGGTGCCCTGCATAAAGGTTTCCCATTATTATTTAAAACACCATTGATTCTTAGCATCCAAATAACAACTAATGCATTATTTCCTGCAGTAAAATGGCCTGTTCTGATTACAAAGGAATTTAAAAAAACTGAAGCTCATCATAACTATCATAATTAGGAATATGCGCCGGACCATTTTTGCTGGATTTCTATTTGGCTCTGATTCGTCGTCCGGCTTTGGATCTGGATTTGCCAAACCGCCATGACTAGATTTGGATTTGGATTTTTTTACAAAAATTTACAAAAAAAAAGCTAAAATCACATAATTTGGGCTTTTGTTTGTTCCTAGAGTATTATTAATCTCAATAATATTAACTTCCAGTCATTTACAGTCAATTTAGACCATCTCACAGCTCACAATATTGTTTCACCATTATTGGCCAAAGGCTGCAGTGAGCTGGCTGGTTACTAAGCGACAGAGCAGTAGCACAGGCCCCTCAGTTAAAGCACATCTATGAAACTTTGCCACTCACTACTGAGTCACAGTACTTGTGTGTTATGGACACACAGAGGGCTAAGGCCCAAGGAATCACTGTGCTTGTATACACAGAGGGCTAAGGTCCAAGTAGTCACAGTGCTTGTATACAGTTACACAGAGGGCTATGGCCCAAGGAGTCACGGTGCTTGTATACACAGAGGGCAGTGGCATAACTAGGGTATTTGGAGCCCCCCCATGTGCGCACGCCTGCGGTGCGCGTGTCGAAAAATGGGCGTGGTCACAAGGGGCATGGCCACTGAAAAATGGGGTGTGTCAACATGACACACACCCCTTTCTTGTCACTGGGAACATTTCTTTCTGTTTGCATCTTAATGCAGTGCCCCTTATACAGTCCCCCTAATCAGGACCCCTAGTAGTGGTCCCCCTTATATAGTACCCCCAGTATACAATGCCCCATGTAGTGGTCCCCCTTATGCAGGCCCCCAGTAGTACCCCTTATATAGTACCCCAGTATACAAAGTAGTGGTCCCTTTTATGCAGACCCCCAGTAGTGCCCCTTACACAGTTCCCCCTGTAGTAGCCATTAATTCCCCTTATACAGTGCCCCCAGTAGTGAGCTCCCATATGCAGCCCCCCAGTAGTGATCCCCCATATGCAGTGCCCTTTATACAGTGCCCCCAGGAGTAATCCCCCTTTTTCAGGCCCCCAGTAGTTATCCCCCCTATGCAGTGCCCCCTGTAGTGGTTCTCCCTTTTCAGTGCCCCCTGTAGTGGTCCCCCCTGTGCAGTGCCCCCTGTAGTGGTTCTCCCTTTTCAGTGGTCCCTGTAGTGGTCCCCCCTGTGCAGTGCCCCCAGTAGTAAGCCCCTTATATAGTGCCACAGTAGGAGTCCCCCTTGATGCAGTGCCCCAGTAGTAGTCCCCCCCAGTAGTGCCCCCCCCAGTAGTAGTCCTCAGTAGTAGTCCCCTTATACAGTGCCCTTTATATAGTGGACCCAGTAGGAGTCCCCCTTGATGCAGTGCCCCCTGCAGTAGTCCCCAGTAGTGCTCCGTCCCCCCAATGCAGTGCCCCCAGTAGTATCCCCCACAGAAGCAGTGCCCCCAGTAGTAGTTAATAGTCTCCCCCCCCGAAGCAGTGCCCCCAATAGTAGTCCCCTCCTTAGTAACAGTGTCATCCCCCCCCAGTAGTGGTCCCCCCCCAAAGGAGTGCCCCCAGTAGTAGTCCCCTCCTTAGTAATAGTCTCCCCCCCGAAGCAGTGCCCCCAGTAGTATTCCCTGTCCCCCCCCGATAAATACACACTGACATTAATCAATCAATAAAAGTGAAATATTTACCTGAATCCACGCTCTGGCTCCCGCCGCTGTCCGCACATCAGTCCTCCCGGGCTGGCGCGCTCTGCATTATGGGGGAGATGTCATGACGTCTCTCCCATTACCCACTGCAGGAGCTGGAAGTAAGCCGGCTCTTGTAGTGGGCGCTGCGGCTGCAGCAGTCAATGAGAGTCTATCTGACTCTCGTTGGCTGCTGTTTAACACGCACATCGCCGCCAGCGCTGGCGGTGATGTGTGTGCAGCAGCAGCCAATGAGAGTCTGTCTGACTTCTTTGGCTGCTGGTTAACACACACAACACCGCCAGCGCTGGCGGTGATGTGTGTTAGCACAGCCTGAGCCCGCCCACCTGCCACCCTCCTCCTGGCGCTATTGGGTAAGCGCTCAGGGGGAGGGAAGGGGCTCAGATGTGCAGCACAGGACCGGCGCTGGGAAGCCTAGTGCCGGTCCTGTGCAAATGTGTAGCGCTGACCGCACACACTGCGGTCGGCGCTACACTGGCTAACTAGGGCAGGCCGGTACTGTGGCCGGTGGTGTCCCCCCGCGCCGCCGGTCCCACGGCACTCAGGGCATGTGCCCCGCTCGCCCTGCCCTAGTTACGCCACTGACAGAGGGCTATGGCCCATAGAGTCACAGTACTTGTATACACAGACGGCTACAGCCCAAGGAGTCACTGTGCTTGCATACACAGAGGGCTAAGGCCCAAGGAGTTACGGTGCTTGTATACACAGAGGGCTACAGCCCAAGGAGTCACGGTGCTTGTATACACAGTGGGCTAAGGCCCAAGGAGTCACAGTGCTTGTATACACCATGAGCTACAGCCTAATGAGTCACAGTACTTGTACACACAGTGGGGTTCAGCCCAAGGAGTCATGGTGCTTTTATACACAGTGGGGTGCAGCACCAAAAAAAAACTTTTTTTTTAAACTTTTTTCTAGCTTTCTTGAAAGTTTATTTTTTTTACTTTTTTTTCAACTTTTTTTTTTTTTGCACACACAGCCACTTGTTAGTCTGGACACTTAATCAGCAGAGTATAGTGCAGCATACATCAGAGTGCAGTGTGCCCCCTATACACAGTCACTTTACCAGCACAGCTACTTGAAAGTCTCTGGACACAGCACTTAATCAGCAGCTTGCGAGCGTGCGAGTGAAATGGCGCCTTAGTGCCCTATGTAGAGACAAACTCGCGTGAGAACCCGACGTCGGGAGGATGACGTTCGGCCTCGTAGTGGAATCCGAGTCAGCTGGGAACACCTGAGCGGCAGCGCGGGTGGACTTGGATTCCACATGTTCTGAGCAGTTTGGATTCCACAGGATCTGAACCGCTCACCCCTATTCATAATGTATCTAATGGGTCTAATAGGATAATCTGTAAATGTACATAATTATTTATGTAATAAATACAGATTATGCAAACAGGATTTTCTTACAGTTTTACCACGTAAAGGAGGGCTGTATACAGAAGAGGAGAGAGTCTGCCATCTACTGTTTAATGTCTTTACAATCATGACTTTCCCTGTGTGTCAGAAGACTTTTATGCTTTGCTTCTTGACTTCAATATTCATACTCTTATTTTTGAAAGAGCTCACTGCTCTGCAGAGAACACAGGCCCTAATCATGAATTTATGGGTCTGATTCAGTGGGGCACGCTATCTGCACGCAATGTTCTGAACATATTTCCCGTGGTTACCACCAGGAGACGCAGAATAAATTTGGATGCAAGAGCCAAGGATTTCCATGGGCGTTCCTGGGAGGTAAGAGGGGTTTGGCTAGCCAGACACAGGCATGTCGTTGACAGCGACTGCGCCTAAAGATGCAGTAGAGGAGGGACAGGATGCTCTGTTCAGATGGAGAAATTGTACTGATGGTCTGTTGAAAGATGCGCCGATCGATATTAGCACCGTTGCCTGTGGGTGTGTGGCAGTAGCATAAAGCCGCTTGTGGCAAAAGATGCTGCCGCCACCGTATCTGCTTGCACCCATGGGCGCCGAGAGAGGGGGGGGACAGTTTACGGGCCCGGCCTTGCTAGAGGGGCCCGGCCTTGCTAGAGGGGCCCCACGGGGCCCGGGTCTGGCGTCGCCCCCCTCCCTCACAGCAGCTCAGCACACATCTTGTGCTGTTCTGTAGTGTGAGACTACTAAGGATGTGGGGGGGGGGGGCGATCCCCCCCCGTTTAGCGCCGGGCTGGGGGGCTTACAGTGCCCTCTCCCTACGCGGCGCTGTAAAAGTTATTTATTTTTTATGGGGGGCATGGCCATGCCTCCCACTATTAGGCCATGCCCCCTCCTTTACCTGGGCCCGGCCGGGCTCTCTACGGCCCTGCTTGCACCCATGAATCAGGCCCTTTGCCAGCTTACAGAATGAAGCAGTATTTGTTTTTTTAAATGTAGCTTTTTGTCAAGCAGCGGCATCTGTAATAGGTTAACACTCTGACACCATCTACCGTATTGTGTTTACCCTACATCATATTCTAATAGCATTGTTTCTACCAGGATGTAGTCAAAAGGACGACAATGACAATGTTGACACCACATTGACGGCAGTTATTATGTCAACATAAAATGTGTCAACATTCTCAGAATGTCGACTGGTGAAATGTCGACATTCTCAGAATGTCCACATTCGGGGGAGGCAGGCCGTGTGGGAGGGAGTTAGGGATAGGCACTAGAGGGAAGGTTAGAGATAGGAGTAGGGATTAGGGGAGAAATACTCACCTGTACACTGGAGGATCGGAGGTCTGACCCAGAAGGTCTGATAGTCACACAACCGCCAGGACCAGCTGCAGCCGTTAGGAGCAGATAAGTCACCGCTGAGCCACCAGGGACAATATGTCTACATTCTAACATGTCAACATTTCATCACTGTCTACATCAGTGTTTCCCAACTTCAGTCCTCAAGCAGAGGACTTACCTGGGTGACACCTGGTCGGAAGGGGTTGTGGCTTCACTCTGCGAAGGCGTCGGATGGTGTCACCCGGTGTGACCCGCACCCCCCACACACCCCTTGTGACGCCAGTGTCTTCAAGGCACACTAACATTCCAGGTTTTAGTGATATCCATGCTTGAGCACATATTAAATCAAAATAACTGAGGTACTAATTAAGACACCTGTGCTCAAGTATGGCTATCCTTAAATCCTGGACTGTTAGTGTGCCTTGAGGACCGTGGTTGGGAACCCCTGGTCTACATGGTCAACATCGACATTCTGACTATGTTGAAATGATAACTATGTTGAAATGATAATTGTTGACATTATAACTGTCAACATATCATACCAATCTCCAGGCAGCATTTTGGTGCATCTGACACTCAGGGACATGTCTGTGGTTTATACACTATTTTACATTTGACAACAATAATAGCATTAGTATTTTCCAAATATAGTGTACACTTATAGGGTATGGATCTGAGTAGGAAACGTGGATAGATCTTGCAGATCTGTCCACATCAACAGCCTATGAGCTGGATCAGGCATACGTACATGGCCAGAGATAACTAGTATATACGGATGGATTAGTCTGGAGGTTATAAAATATGGATGACAGTCACATGCACAGGCATGTAGATCTCAGCAAGTCATTTGAAGTCAGATAGGGGAGGATGAAGGTGAGGATTTTTCAGTACATAGGGCATATATAGCTAAGAGAGTCATTCCAAAGTATCTCTGTGCACTACCTGATGTGCCACTTGACTGTGGTTCCCATGGTAGCCCATAACACTGCACAATTACAAATGATTAACAGCAACCTGAATAATCAACCCAGAAAAAATACTAAATTAAAAATACATTTTTCATAGAATTGTTTCTTTAATCTGACCGTAGACAACATATCATAGTGTAATTAAATTAAATCAAATGAAATCAATAAATATATTCAAAGCTGCTCATGTTAAGTATTCATTGCACAGTTTAATTATGTTGAATTAAGAAAATGTTTCACAGTTACAGTTTTGGCTTGATTTACAGTAATGAAAGGCTATAGAACTTAGTATTAAAAAATGTATTAATCTATCTCGTTTGATAATTAATCAAAGTAAATGTGCATTCACTCACAATTGCAGCAATAAAATCATGGCTTTGTAAAAGCAGCTGTAGATTTGAGGCCGTGTTCTCCTCCACTGGGATGTTATTATGTTCTTATCCATCATTAAATCATGTGGTGTTCAGAGTGCCTGGAATTTGAAGCTAAATATGCTTTACAATGTGTTTATTTTTTGGTATGCAACATTTTATTTTTACTTCTGAGTCATGAAATCTAAAACGGCCAGATGTAGCATTACCTATTTTCTAAGCCCCCTTTCCACACTAAACTAACTTTATGCAGAATAAGTAATGAAGTAATTAAAAATAGAATGCAAAGACAAATAAATAATAATGCGCTATTTTTTTTTATTTCCGAGGGCATAAGATAGTCCTGTATTTCATGTTTAATATAGTGACATTATTTACAATGTACAACTATTTACAGTAAAATAAATCAAATGCTCATGTTTTGCTAGGTGTTAATAAAAAGGATACTACAGATAAGGTTGAATGAACCTCCCCTACCTCAGACCTCCAGCATTAACATATATCAAAGCCCAAACCTCCCTCCAAATCACAACATTACCTCTTGGCCATCTGCTGTATTTCGGACTGTGTAGGATTTCCATAACAAATTGGCCGTCCATCTACAGAGGACTAGTACGAAGGTTTGCACTGTTAGAGATTAGCAAGGTTAATTGTAACGGTGGCAAGGTTTGGTTTGGTATTGCACCTTATGAGGGTATGTGTGGCGCTAGTTGCAGTGCGTAAATACTAGAACAATACATGTTTGTGAATTTAGTGTCTCTTTGGAGCGAAACAATTGTGAAGTGTCATAATAAATACAAAGAATTTATTGTATGATCAAATGCATATATTGATATCAATAGGTATAGAGTTACAGCATTATTCTGATTAAGGCCCATATTCAATCAGTTTCGCACCCGCAATACTTTTTCACCTGCCGGACTTTTCGCCTATATCGCGTGTTTTGCAGGTGAAAATTTATCGCGCGCGTCCCCACTTATCCCTGTGTTCAATTTGAAAGGACGCGAAAACGGGACCCGGTGAAACTTAAACAGGCAAAAAAAAAGTCCTATCAGATTTGGGGAAATCAGCCTGACACCTCCCAAAAGATGCACTGACAGGGGGGATCACTATGGATACCCCCGAATAGGCCTGCTGAAGGTATTTGGGGTACTTAAATGTTCTCTATAGGTTGTAATTCGCATCTTTGCATAACTGGTAAAGAATAGCATTTAGCTGGGTTTTTTAATGAAAATAACTAGTCCAAACAAATTTGGGGTACATGAAAATGGGGGGTAGCATATTTAAAAGTTGGTAAAGTGAATTTTTTTAAATCGTGAAAAATGCACCTGCCGCAATCACCTGCAATCCAAAAAACACCTGGGGCATACTTCGGGACCCCCCTGGAGTCTATTTCGCTAGTTTTTCACTTTGTCCCCAAACTTTGTTTTTTTTCGCCCCCAAAAAGAAACTTTTCCGCCGAGTCCATTGCATTGACTTTCCACCTAGGCGAAAAGTATTTCAAATTGAGTACTGCGAAAAGTTTCTGCCTGGCAAAATGACGTCACCCGCGATACTGTTTTGCCGAAACAGACTTTTCGCCTCAAATTGAATACGGGCCTAAATTGCAAGTTGCAATGTTCGTTATGGCACAGTTATTTTATTTATTTAATTATAAATAATTACTACTGTAGTGCCAGAATATTTTGTTGTACTTTACAATTGGGAACAAAACAGTAGTAGATCAGTAATCAAACAATTCTGGGTAATAATAGACAAAGAGGTAAGAGGGCCCTGCTCGCAAGCTAACAATCTATAGAGAAATAGGCATTGATACACAAGGTAAGAGCTACATACATACAGTATTGCATATTGGTCCAGCCATATTGTAGAGATTATTGGTGGACTATATGATCCAGTCACACAGCAATGTTGGTCTGGGTTCAATTGGATGTATGCATGCAGAAAAAAAATGGAGGTTACGTGGGTGGGTCTGGATTTTAATAAGCTGTCTGAAGAGGTGAGTATTCAGGAAACACTGGAAAGTTTTTGAGATTAGAAGAACATCTTGGAGGGTAGTAGCCCTAAGGATGGAGTTATTGGTTGGTAACACTTTGGCTTGAATCCAGAGTAGGTCTTCCATTGGATATGTTATGCTATTTTTTATATTCCCCATAGTTACCTAGAGTTATTCTGGAATTTGTGAATGTCAGCGATTTAACTGCTATTTGATAATTTACAGAGTTGGGAAATAGTGCTCCTTCTCTTCTTGCATGAAACAGATGGTCTCTTGATTTTTTTCTTTTTTTTTCCAGGTGAAAGCAGTGTACAACTTGTTGATGTATTCAGTAGAGAGTATATATGGGATGGTCTGAAATAGATACATTGGTTAGTAATGTCAATTTTGTAACTGCTATGTTGCCTAGTCAAGAGACATAATAATTCAACCATTTGATTACTAAGAGAAGGAAGTTGAACTCTATAATGTTTTCAGTCTTTGCTGGAATATGAATTTCTAAATAGCTTAAAGATTTTGTGTGTCGGGGATATTTAAATTTGTCTTTCAGTTTTTGAAGGCCAATAACAGAAAAGTGAATGAGTAATGTTTCTGATTTGGTATTGTTTAATTTGTAAAAAGAGTCTGTGGCTTATTATTGCAGTGTAGTAGAGGGCTAGCAAGGAGGCTCAAGACTCTTCACAAAAAACAGTAAATCAATGACAAAAATACATAATTTATAGTATGTGTCCTAAATTTGTGTACCTTTTAACTTCTTTCTCTAGTCTTATTTTCTCATCCAGTGATTCAATAGCTAATACAAATATTAGTGGAGAAAAGAGCCCTTGATTTGTGCCCTGGTTTAGCTCTAAATGTAATGATAAAATCACTACTAAAGTTTCATCTTGAGGGAACTGTGTATAATGTTAATATTGACTGTAAATATCTACCTGAATGTTAATATTGACTGTAAATATCTACCTGAAAAAACAAATCTGTTTAGAAGCTTTTTCATATAGCCCTAATGAAGCTTGTGGAAGGCCTCCTCTGTGTTTAAAGAAAGAAAAACCATGGGCTTATTAATTCTGACATGAGACTGGAGTCTGGAGTTTGTCTACCTGAAACAAATTGTACTTGGAAAGGCTTTACGGAATTAGAGATGATAGGAATTAATCTATAACCAATTCATTTGGCGTATATTTTTTTAACTGCATAAATAGTTTCACATAGGTATGAGGATCTGGTGGTACAGTCTTTGTGTTCATTATTTTTCCCCAATTCCATGGAATGGCAATTTCACACTGTATTTTTAAATTATGCATTTAATTACATTTATAGTCTATAATAAGAGTTAGGATGACAATGGTGTCAATTCATTCTGATCTGTGGTGTGGTGTGATTTTTAGGCAGAATAAAAATGCTAAATTCCCTTAGCCAAATGTGGATTGAAGCAAATGTAATTTTTTTTATTACATTTTAATTAGTCCTAGGGGCAGATTAAATTATTTAATTTACTGCACCAGGAAAAGGGTGATAGACTCGAACTTCAACATGTGGGGTTATTCAATTACAACCCCTTTTCCTCACGCGGTAAATTACCAGCTAACACACATTAACCAATAGGATCCGGGATAAGTTACTGGAGCTATGGGTTAACACATTTGTGGCACCCACAATCAGGACATTTAATGCAGATTTCTGTTTGAGTCTACTCACACTCGAACTGAAATCTATGTTAACTTCAAATCACTGGCTGCTGAGAGCTATTATTGAATAGCCCTGGCAGATCAATTAGCCTGTGCTAATTAACTGAGACTAATTGACTTTGGCCCAAAGTCTGAATTTAAAAAATGGTGCAAAAAAAACCTCTTTATGTTTACTAACCACAAACAAATAATAATGTAAGTCATAATTATATAATTTTCTGATTTCAGATACATTTAGGCAAAACGAACAAGGAAACACCACTCTGCTTTGATTTATATATTTTATTTTTTCCACTATCATTTGTTTAATCTATTTTTTCTTTCCTTTTTTTCCCTTTAGACTTCATGTCCTAGAAACAGAAACAAAATAAAACTAGAAAAAATGACTGCTACTGTACGTCTGCAAAGTAAAAATTATTATTGAATACAAAAAAATTAATACACAAATGTGTACAACACCATCCAGTAGCATGTGCTGTTTGGTTGGATTATGTGCTAATGAACAGTGTAAACAATACAACATAAATAGAACATATGTCATAATGCACAGCTAACAGATTATATTTAAGTATCAAGTGTCAAATAAATTATTGATGCCCATTTACTCTCAAAACAAGGCTGGAAATGGGCTTTGTATTTAAGAAAAAAGTTTAGAATGTAATTTAAATAACATTTTCCACCATATAATCCAAACATAGTCTATTAATTGCAGTATGAGAACTCTCTAAGGAGACCTATTTACCACTTATCACTTACCAATCTATGAATAGATAGGTAAGTGATAATTTTGTGTTTACCCATTACCGTTTGCAAAGATTGTATTCTCTTGAGTTGTGGATTGGGGGCAACATGAAGGTTTTCACTGAAAATGATGATACAAAGACTAAAGCACACTAATCTCTGCTACTATAGATCACTCCTCTAAACACAGGTAGATAATTAAAGCTTAGTTTCCTTAGCTGAGATGGAAGCCAAGCGTAAAAGCAATGCTGCTTTTGCCCTCTACAGATAACCCGATAAGGACCTCTCATAGATTAGTCTGAAGTTTTTTTCATTACTAAAGCCATTTAAGCTGTAATAACTAGCACCCTCTATCACTGACTTTTTCAGGTCAGGGACTATCTTGCTTTTGTAAATTATGCACAAATTATATATATTTTAAACTAGCAATGTGTCCAGATAGGTAGAAAAAAATATTAATTGCCAAAAACATATATTTTTCTAGTTTTACCTTAAAAATAGCAACAAAATAAGCCAAAACAAATAGCTGCTATACTGTTTAATGCATTTTTTTAATTAATAGAGCAAATAATACTAGAATACCAAAAAATGACTACACCTATAGTACCTATTTATGTTTAATTGTAACCCAAAACAAATTAATATTTTATGTCTATTCATCAATTCAATTGGTAATTCAAATATTTTTCAATCTAAATACAACCAACTAAAAAAGAAAATAAATTAGTAAAAATTATTGTAAGCACATTATTATTATAGTTATTAAAAAAGAAACAGTAAGTAATTTTGCAATAGTATTAAATAATGTAATATAGTACACATTTTCCTTTCCTATGTAATATATTTTATAGTTTTCATTTAGAACTGTTCAATATGTTATTTTTGATTTGAAACATTTTACATTTTTATTTATATGCTCGCTTTAAAAAAATGTTTTTCTTTTATTGCAGCTTAGATATATTTTTTATGAGCAGAGAGTATAAAAATGTTATGAATATGTTGGACTAATGTTTTATTTTAATATTATTTCTAATATGTTTATGCATTTATAATTAAATATGTATTGTGCTGTTATAGTGCCCTTGCCATTCTATGTTGTTGTATTATACACAATTAGCCTGCAGATGTCGCTGTTGGTATAGTTGCATATTAGGCATTTTTGTCTAGTGCTAACATTTCTCCATAGTCAGCAATATCCAAAAGAGGAGGAGCATCATAAAAATGTTTCTAATAAAATACACTGCAATGTTCAATTACACTTAAATAATATATTCACCTCTTATAAAGTTCTACACCCAGATAATTTAAATAGCTGTAAAAAGCATTTTCTCTTATAGTACTCTAAATGTGTCCTTCTGTCTTTAGGTTGCCGGTAACAACTGACGATTGGTAGCTGTAACTCCTTTTTGACTGTACAGATTGATAACTTTTTATTTCTTTGTAACAATTGTTTTAAATATTCTATACAATATTATTTGGTGGTCTGCCAAAAAAAGCATTAAGTACTTTTTTAATTAACAATGGTGTACCATTCATATAGTAATCTACACAGTATTTGAAAATGTCTAATTGTAATGGAAATTTATTTCTCATAATTTCAGTATGATATACAAATGATTAGCAAATTATTAATATAGTGAATAGCAGGTGAGATTTTGTTCAGACAAACATTTTGAGAGCGTTTTCTGTTGTTATGTTCCAGATTAAACAAGAGGCAAGGAAAGTACTCTAAAAATACTGCAGTCACTGGAGTCATCAATCCCAATGTCTACACACAATGTTTATTGTTTATGTTACATGTGAGCCAAAATATAATGCTAAAAAATAGTACATGCGCAATTTTTCACTTTTTTGTTTTTTAAATCCAACCTGCTATATTTTACCAGTACTTTTCTTGTGTTTCTTGCCATTTGGAACATGTTCTTATGAAATTTTCTAAAAAACTGGATAGCATGATGGCACAGTGTTTAGATTTTCATCCAAAGCCCTATCTGTATGGCATTTGTTTGTTCTCTTGTGTTTGCTTGAGTTTCCTCTGGGAGAAAAAAAATATACTGGTAGGTTAATTGGCCCCTGATAAAATGAAAATGGACTTATAGGGTTTGTGGTTATTTGGGAATTTCAAGTGTAGGCTCCACTGGTGTCTGATTGTGAATGATTAAATATTCTCTGTACAGTGGTGTATAAATTGATTACCCCATAATAATTCCGGCACCTCTCCACTCACCATGCTAAAACCCTGCACCTCAAAATATCTCACTAGCACCTCTATACACTTGCAGTTAACCAATGTACACTATATTAATGTCTGAATCTCCACAGTAATCACTTGTAGGCTCTGAACCCTCATATAAATCCCTTATAGTCACTGTAACCCCAGATTAATTATTGACACGAGCCTGTAGCCCTGGCCTTGCATCACAGCATTCACAGCCAGCTGCAATACATCCAAGTATCCCAGACTCTAAAGCCTTAGGACCCCCAGTATCAAAGGCCAAGTAGTGGAGGAGGAGGAACCAATCCAGGCAGAGAGTGGGCTTCTCATCACTGTGTTTCTGACATTGAATACCTGGAGGGGAGAGACGGTCTTTTCTGATAAGTGAGCCATGTAGCAGTGGCCAAATTCCACCTATACCACAGGTAAGGGAGGACATTTGGAAACTGTACAGGAAACTCATAGAATATGTGCCTTATATATTACATGGCTGCATCAGCTGTACATAGGCAGCCATTGTAGCATTCAGTGTTATCAGTCTGCCCAGATACCAACTCAAAGGCATTCCAAAGGATCCAGCCCAGTATATGCATGACCCTCTGCCCAGAATGCCCTTGGTTATGGGTGTGGGGAACCTGTTGATTGAATATTTGACAAGCTGTTGCCATTGATATGGACACATTCATCATTGCTAATCATACATGCATTATTCTCCACAAGTGGTATATCTGTTAATAATGACCTCTTTATTTCTAATAACCTCAATCTTCTGGCATTAACAGAAACATGGCTCACACAAACAGACACTGCCTCCCCTGCAGCACTCTCTCATGGTGGTCTACACTTCACACATACCTCCAGGCCTGGTAATAGTAAAGGAGGTGGAGTAGGAGTACTACTGTCCCAATCTTTTACATACACAGTTATTCCACAGGTACTATCCCTTACATTTACATCATTTGAAGTACATTCTATTAGGACTTTCACTCCTTTCTCTCTGCGCATTGCTGCTATCTATCGTCCACCTGGACCACCCAATCAATTTCTGGAAAATTTTTCTGCCTGGCTCCCTCACTTCCTATCCTCTGACATCTCCACTATCATCATGGGTGATTTCAATATCCCCATTGACAGTCCACAATCCCCTCATGCCTCCAAACTTCTCTCCTTAACATCCTCTCTTGGCCTCTCCCAATGGACTGACTCCTCTACTCATCAAGATGGCCACTGCCTTGATCTTGTATTTACCAGACTATGCTCAGTCTCTGATTTCACTAATTCTCCTTTCCCTCTCTCAGATCATAACCTTATCACCTGCACACTCTCCTCCATTACATCAGCCTCAATGCCAAGCAAATCGACCAAACCTCCTCAAACCCGCAGAGATATTAATGCTATTAATTTTGAACAACTATCCACCTCTCTGCAACAATCATTCTTACCTATTTCTACTTTCACTTCTCCTGAGACTGCTGTATCACACCTGAACCAGACCCTAGAACTAGCCCTTGATGAAGTAGCTCCAGCTACCCATCACATTCCGCGTAGACTTAGACATCAGCCGTGGCATTCCAAATTCACAAGACACCTACAAAAACTCTCACGTAAAGTAGAACGTCAGTGGCGAAAGTCTCATACTCCAAGTGACTTCCTCACGTATAAGACAATCTACCACTCTTATCGTAATGCACTGGATAATGCCAAACAGATATATTTCCAATCTGTTATCTCTGCCCAAGCCTCTAACCCCGTGACTTTTTAATACATTTAAATCACTTCTTAACCCTTCATCACCCAACCCACCTGCTACTATCAGTGCACAAGATCTTGCTTCCTATTTCAAAAACAAGATTGATAATATCCGAAATGAAATGGTATGCACTTCCTCAGCCAGGGTCTTGTTCAATTCCCTACCTGAACCCAATGGCACATTCTCATCATTTGACCCCACTAATGAAGATGAAGTAGCTACACTCTTCTCATCCTCCTACTCTACTACCTCTCCTCTTGATCCTATACCCTCACAAATCAGTAAAGCTCTGTCTCCTGTGCTCATTCCACACTTAACTAAAATCTGTAATCTCTCTTTCTCTACTGGTATCTTTCCATCACTGTTCAAGCATGCAGTGATCACTCCCATTTTGAAAAAACAACATTCTGACCCTAACTCTCTCTCAAATTACCGTCCTATCTCCCAGCTACCTTGCCCCTCCAAGCTACTGGAGAGACTTGCCTACACTCGCCTCACACACTTTCTTAACACCCACAACTTATTGGATCCACTTCAGTCAGGCTTTCGTTCCCAACACTCCACTGAGACAGCACTGGCTAAGGTAGTAAATGATCTGGTCACTGCCAAGGCTAAAGGCCATTATTCACTTCTAATTTTTCTAGATCTCTCAGCTGCCTTTGACACTGTTGACCACTCTCTTCTCATACAAACACTACAATCCATAGGTCTTCAAGAAACAGCCCTTTCTTGGTTCTCATCTTACCTATCTAAACGCTCTTTCACTGTTCGCTTTTCTGATTCTACCTCCACTTCGCTACCTCTATCAGTTAGAGTACCACAAGGTTCAGTATTAGGTCCTCTGCTTTTCTCAATATATACCACCTCTCTTGGCAAACTAATCAGCTCTTTTGGTTTTCAGTATCATCTGTACGCGGACGATACTCAAATTTACCTATCCTCCCCAGATTTGTCACCATCTGTGCTGGTCCGTGTCACTGAATGTCTCTCTGCCATTTCATCTTGGATGTCATCTCGCCACCTCAAACTTAATATATCCAAAACAGAATTAATTATATTTCCACCAGCCAATAGCAGTTACCAACCTGATATCTCTATTACTGTTGACAACTCGACAATCTACCCCACCCCACAAGCTCGCTGCCTAGGTGTCATCCTTGACTCTGAACTGTCTTTTGTTCCCCACATTCAATCTGTCTCTAAATCCTGTTACATACATCTAAGAAACATAGCCAAAATTCGATCATATCTTACGCAAGACACTGCAAAAACTCTTATACACGCACTCATAATTTCCCGCATTGACTATTGCAATAGTCTCCTTATTGGTCTTCCCAAAAACAGGCTCTCCCCACTACAATCCATTTTGAATGCAGCTGCGAGGTTGATCTTTCTCACCAAACGTTCAGTGTCTGCTGATCCACTCTGTCAGTCCCTCCATTGGCTGCCGGTCTTCTACCGTATTCAATTTAAAATACTTACACTCACACATAAAGCTATTAACCAAACCACACCAACATACATCTCTTCACTTATCTCAAAATATCTTCCAACCCGACATCTCCGTTCTGCACAAGATCTGCATCTCTCATCCCGCGCATTACTTGTTCCCATGCACGGTTACAGGACTTTTTTCGGGCTGCACCCACCCTGTGGAATGCCCTCCCATGCACAATAAGACTTTCCACTAGTTTCCAAACATTCAAGCGTTCTCTGAGAACTCACCTCTTTAGACAAGCTTATCAGATTCCAGAACCGCCCACCTAACCTTTTATAGCTCCCTATCTAACTCTCTTCTTATAGTAAACACCTATCACATCTTCTCTTTCTTCAATTGAACATCCTCCTAACCCTAGGCCAACTTTCCAGTGTGATTGGATTATACAGCCCACCAAGAATATCTGCAATTGGGCTGGACCAATTTGCAATAGCACCTCTCCTTGTGTATCAACACCTATTTCCCTATAGATTGTAAGCTTGTGAGCAGGGCCCTCTTACCCTTATGTATGTCATGTATGTATGTCTTTTACAACCCAGTATAATGTTAATCTTGATTCAAATTGTAAAGCGCAACGGAATTTGCTGCGCTATATAAGAAACTGTTAATAAATAAATAAATAATGTTATATCTGTTAAGTAAAAAATGTTTAAAACAATGGCATATTCCTTCATTTACCTTTTCAGACAATTATTCTTCATTTGCAAACATCTATTATGCTGTATAAATGTTTGAAACTAAATTTTTAAAAAATTGTACATTTACGAATTTACTGTATGAGCAAAATCATCACAAGATTAACCAGCCTCTTGTTGTGCAGGAGAACAATCACTGCTGTGAACGTTGACTCCCAAATTATAGACTGGTATCTCCTCAGCTTCTCCTCATATGATTGGAATGCTACTACTGCACAGGACTACTGAAGCCCTTCTATCTTCTGCTACTTTGTCCTTCACATATCTGAATATTCCTCCCACCAATGGATCCAATAGTATTAACACCCTCTCCACTCTCCTGCAACCCCCTCAGCTAGTTCCATTACTTACCAGTCTCATTAGCAGCACCTCATCTCCTTTGTCTAATAAAACTTAATAATAATCATAATAATAATAATTTTATTTATATAACACTTTTTTACAAAAGGACTTAAGGCGCTTTACAGAAATCATGAACATGATGCAGAGACTTATCTTTACACAAAGTACAGGAAACATGAACAGAAAACAGAGGATTACATTTGTAGAAACTACAGAAAACCTTCAACCTAATACAGAATTGAAGCAGCCATTTTAGGTCATAAATTCCAAGCATTATTTATTCTGCCCACAAAGGTTCCAGGTGAGGCGGCCATCTTGGGTGCACTAAACTTGTTACACTGGGTGGAATAGGCAATATCTGGACTAGATGACATGTAATGGGGGTACAACAGAGTACTAAAGCGAGATATATGATCCTTACAGATCCATGCATTGTTCCAGGAAGCAGACCCATGCTATGGTCATCCTAGCCAGAAGAGTACCAGGTGAGTCAGTCATCTCTGTGAGAAATAGGCAATGCCTGGATGGGATAACAAGTAATGGGGGGTACTACATAATACTAAAGTGGGACATATGATCCTTACAAATCCATGCATTGTTCCATGCAACAGATCCATGCATTGGTCATCCTAGCTACAAGAATACCTTGTGAGTCAGCCATTTTGGGTGTACTACATGAGTTATTGTGTGAGAGACTTGTCTCTTTCCATATCCACCCACCAACACAAAAACAATGCTATAACTACACTACCACTATCTCCCAACTCACACACAAATAACATTGAGAGGATACAAATTATATTAGACAACAAACCATAATGAGAAAACAATTATAAGAAAAAAATTACTAGACAACTCTGACAAATCGCTAGGTAACGACTTCCCAAACTCCAAAACCCAACTACTAAACTCTCCTCTCCTATCAAGATGATGGGAAAATGTAAAGCTTTTATAGGGGTTGTGCTGTCAGAATCCTAATTATTTTGATAGACTTTGAAGACATGAAAATTTAAAATGCATGTTTCAAACATAAAACAGCTTTGTACTGAAGACCGGCGTTTTGTATTAAACTGCTGCCTATTTACATCAAGTTACCATCAATTTAGAATTTTTCCCATTGCCACATATCCCCAGTGGTGTGAGTTTACAGCCTCCAAACTGCTGCATAGAAAAAATATGGCAGTTTGGAGCTGCAAAGTGAGGCGACTTTACAAATTGCCTAAAGAACTGCCGTTATGTACTTAGACATAGTAAATAAAAGATAAACAGAGCATAACATTAGAATAGTGTCAGCTGTAGTACAATGGCTTTCCAAATATTGTATTTTACCAGAATAAATCATTGTTATCTCATCTAATTTACTTGGTGTGTGGAAATATTTGCTTTGCTTTCCGAAAAGCTCCACAAAACCAACATTTTCAGTGAAACGTTTTTCAGGAGCTAAATTATGTATGAAATCCCTCATGACTTACTCTGAAGATGGCGTTCAGCTGCAAATGTTCTATGTAATGTGAAAACTTTATTAAATATATAAGGGTAATATAACAAATACAGCATACGCTTACTGGACATATACTATCTGTTTCATATTTACATTTTAAACCGAGCCATAAATATGGAGTTTGGAGTGTCATTTCTAATAAACTTGCTCTGTAATTTTTGCCTTGCAGAATTTCAATTGGTGATCAGAAACATGTGTATAATATTATGATGGTATATACTTTATGTTCGAGCGTGATTTTATTGTAGACATGGGTATGCCATTCAGTGTAATTGGTAGTAAGAATGTGTAAGTCATTTTTACAGGAAAATAGGGACATGGCCTCCTGTAGCCGGCCTCAGGCATTGGAGTAAGTCTAATATCAAGAAACAGTTACAGTACACTAAAACTTGACGATATATGTCATAAGAATGTTAATGTAAGGATATTTTCCATTTCAGGCACCATTCAGAGCAGTCTACAGATTTTTTTAAAATCTATTCCACACAGCACATATCAATTTGAATAGTATGTCTCATTTCAAATTTCAATGTCTAGATGCTGAGGCATAAACATTATAATAATTAAAACTGTTTTTAAGTTGTTTTGAATCATTTGTTAAGATATTCACTTTATAGCAGTGACTGTCGCTCTCCTGATGCTCTAGAAATACATGTTCCAGTATCCACTGCGCCAGCCTCTGGTTGTCTATAGGTGGGATTTGCACCAAGGTGGACAGGGCGCCTTGTTAGTGAAATTACCAAACCAAACCGGGATACAGTTGTTATGCCGGTGGACGGGATGCTGGCAGTTAAAATACCAACACCGATATCCCGCAACCGGGCATAATGCCGATAACCCGATGGACATAAGGATACTGGCGTTGGCATCCTGACCATCGGAAGCCCAAATGTCCGGATGGCAGTAAGATTGTGCGCTTAGCCGGGGATGGGGGTGGTTAGGATTAGGCACCCCTGGGGGGACAGGGTTAGGCACTCCCCTGGGAGGGTTAGGGTGTTAGAAGGGGGGCTTAGGGATAGGCACCCCTCCCCCTGGAGAGGTTAGGGTTAGGCACCACTAAGGGAGGGTTAGAGGGGGGGAGAGGGGAGGGTTAGGTTACTTACTACCTCAAGTCGGGATCTTCACCATTCGGCAATTCACTGCCGGTATTCACTGTAGGTATTCAGCCGCCGGCATCTCAAACCGATTCCACCAAACCAGGGCATCTTACTGGACATATAAATGCTGCTGTTATGTTACACTTCACAGTACATCCAGAATCACCCATGAATAGGTTATTGCAGCTATATAATGGACAATTTGGTGGACATAAGACATGTGGCCCGTTGCGGGGGCATCGTTTAGGGGCTATTGAGGCTATATAATGTGATGCTGCTCTGGCTATGTAATACGGAAACTGCGTGCAGGGGATCAGTATGATTTTCTGACATTCACAATGTCAAAAATGAATTTGTGTTCAGCGTAATGTCTTGTGCAGTATGTCAACACGGTACCAATGTTAGTTAAAGCATTGTAACAATGTCAGCATTTTAACTTTAAACGTGAGGCTTTACCATCATGCTTAAAGATATTGTTACCAACATTAGTACCTTATTGTCATTGTTAATGTCAGCAAAATAACTACCTCCCATCATAATACATGGCTAATGATGGTTGGTACAAGGTGTAAAATCATTGTGTGTGTTACCATTTTTTTGCTTTATTAAATATTATTTACATACTGGTAACCAACAGTAAAGAGTACAAGGGCCCCATTCTACCTAAAGCTTGCATGGAGAGGGACATTTTCTCAATATGTTCCTTCACTCTCTTTGGATGGGATGTATCATGTATCGTAACACTTTGCGATACATCCCGCCCCTATTGCAGCAATACTTATCCACCAGGACAGCTCTTCCAAAATAGAGCTATCCCAGGGAAGAATTGACTTCTGAGTTTATGACCTGGAAATCCTGATGCTCTGCTTCTGTAGACAACAACAACATATATTCGCGGCATTGCCTATCAGGCACAAGCTCTGGAAAGTTTAGCTTACTGGAGCTTTGTGTATATGGAACCATTGCAGCCCCATAGAATTCTATGAGGCTTTCTGTGCTGTGGACCTTTTTAGTAGATATGGGGGATCCATATGTATGGCAGTAATCTTCCGAACACAACAGTTCTCTGAGGTTTTAAAGCCTTTTACACTATGATACATCCTGCCCTTTGTCACTTATGTGGGACCTTAAATGTAACAGCAGCTAATTTGCACAGACTCCTGGGCTAATTGTGTGCCGCAAGCATAATGTAGGGGTGTTATCTACTGTAAGTGCTGCAATATAACTATTATATACTATCTGCAGTTAATCTTTTAAAACTACTGACTTTATAGATGTTTAGTTTAATTTTATTAAACAAGACTTTGACGTAATGATTTGTCCGATGTGTTTATTTTTAATTGATTTTATAAACTTTGTTTTTTATGTGACCCCCTTATGTCTATAGAAGTCCAGCATTGTGTGTTTAACTGATGGACAGGACATAAGGTGCAATGATTTTGTGCCAGTTGTATCTTATACCTATGCTATTGTTAAACAGTTTTTGACTTAAAGACAAACTTTGAAGATTTGCCAATCTTCAGCTATGGTCATGACGTCCTCACTCCATATTTATTATTAGTGTCCAGGTACAGTACTGTATATATTATGTAACATATTACACTTCTCAAGTTCTCAGCACCATAGAGGAATACATTTATACTAGCTGCATTATTCAAGCTCTTTGTGTTATGATGCAAAGGCATATTATCCTTATTAAAACAAATCTTATGACTCGTACACAGGGGAACGATCAGACAATGATCAGATATCATTGTCTGATCGTCCTGCATATGCTGGATGTTCAATATCGTACATCCAGCACATGCACCAATCACCAAACTACTGTAGGGCAGCACACACAGTGTAATGGTTAGCATTACTGAGGTCATGGGTTCGATTCCCACCATGGCTCTACCTGTGCGGAGTTTGTAAATTCTCCCTGTGCTTGCGTGGGTTTCCTCCGGGTACTCCGGTTTCCTCCCACACTCCAAAAATATACTGGTAGGTTAATTGGCTCCCAACACAAATTAACCCTAGTGTGTATCCGTGTGCGCATGCGATAGGGAATATAGATTGTAAGCTCCACTGGGGCAGGGACTGATGCGAAAGGCCAAATATTCTCTGTAAAGCGCTGCGGAATATGTGTGCGCTATATAAATAACTGGTAATAATAATAATAATATAACGACCCGCGATCAACGATCACGGGTTCCTATAGTAAACAGGGCGATGGTCGATATAGATATTGACCAACCATGCCCGCACATCGATGGTCGTTTGGTCCTTGGAGAGGGCTAAAAAAGGATGATATAAATGATTAAATGATATCGTTATCGTTTATATTTTCCTTTTTATCTGACCGTGTGTATGCACCATTACAGTATGTCAGAAATTCTGCCTGACAATTGTCTTTTTCTAATCCATATTAAATCCAAAAGAAAACAACATTTAGTTCATAATCATATTAATTTAATAATGCATATGCAATATATCTATCTTACTGTAATTTAAGAATTGCTACAAAGGTGATTGGCAGCACGTCATTTATTTATTGCAAGTGACCCTTTCTGTCAAAAGATAAGACATGACATAAGTTCATCAAATATGAAAAGGCATCTTGAAGCATTCTAAAGTATAGATATAAAAGTTCCAATGACATAATAATGTACCATCCAGATAAGGTTGGGTTACACTTCCTGGAGAATTACGGTTCGATCTTTCACCCTATTTTGTCCCCTACAACAAAACTTTATCGTAGCATATTTTAAAGCCATCATCACTCTAGTCATGTAGTGGAGGCATCCACCACTGGACCACCAGTATTGATAGTTATTCTAGTATGAGACTTCTGGAGTATAGGGCGAAGATACCTGATGTTGTTCAAACTGACTAGGCATCCTGAGGTCCAGTTCATTTTGTTATATGAAACCTAAAGCTTGTGAAGAGTAGGGCTCACTAGTCTTGTAGAAAGTTAAGTTGCCAGTTCATCTTAAGGTATTCTAGGTTCTTATTCAGTTAATACTGTGACACTTCCTATAGGTGCCTTCGCTTGGAGACTTGTGCACAAGGGAGTAGTACCATCTTCTACTCCTTGTCTTTGTGAAAGTATGGTATCCACCCCTTTGTCAGAGGCATCCAATTCAAGGATAAGAAACCAATTGTTGTTTATACAAAAGTCTTTGGGAGACATGATATCACCATAACATTTTAGAGTAGCCTACTTTAAAGAGCATTTTTCAGCATCTAGATTGTGTCATCAGAGAAATTTCAATATTGTCCAAACGTGAGTCTTATGGTCTGAGTGTGTTTGAGTATAGATTGGGATCTCAATGATCAGTTACTTGTGTTGTAATATATCACTAACAACACTTGGCAGGGGTACTGTAATGTCTAAAAGGCATTACAAAATACTCAAAAAGCTGTATCTAGTACAAAATGCTATTTTCCACTCATTACCTAGATGGACCTAAACAGGATTTTAAGTGCCCCTGAGGTCAATTATTATAAATATTATGGTGGATTGCAAATGATCCAAGAGATTAAGGGGTCTATTAACTAAGCAGTGTTAGGAGACAGATTGAAAAGTGATAAGGTGCCAGCCAATCAGATCCTAACTGCTATCTCACAGGCTGTGTTTGAAAAATGACAGTTGGGAGCTGATTGGCTGGCACCTTATCACTTTTCACTCAGTCTCCTAACACTGCTTAAATAGACCCCTAGGTATCAAAGGCAGTAGTTAACTGTTCCACATCATGATCTGGTTTAATGTGGACAATACATCGCTAGTGATTGTCAATGTACTTAGGGCCTGATTCAGAGCCGTTCGCTATTTGCGGTCGTTCGTTCAAAAACAAAGGATGGCTATTCAAATGATCCGTTCGCAAATTGCAGTCTGTTCACACCTCTAAGTCTGAACGAGCGAGTAAAACATACGCTCGTTTATTTGTTAAAAACGCCCCCTGGCCGCTCGCACCATACGTCATGTCCGCTATTTATTAGATTAATCGAGTACATCAACCAGCGTATGAACTGCTCGCTATTCTTGTGGTTGGTTTTTGCTACCACAATTTGCGAACAGTTCTGGCTTAAAAAAAACCCAGTGACGTGGTCAATGACGCTGCTGTTTTAAATATGCACACCCATAAAACGCCCGTTTTGACCTTTAAGCATGCCTGCGTTCTGATTTCCACTCCCCGTTTTCAAGCACCTTCCCCTGTTACCACCCACATACGCCTCATCCTGTCACTCAAATTATCAGGCATTCGCTATTTTGCGAGCACATGAATTTCGGCCGCACTGACTGGTTCGCGCATGCGTATAACGATCCGTACGCATGCGCAGATGTGCGAACATCGCTCGGAACGAGCGTACTGCCGCTAGCGAGTGGCTCTGAATGAGGGCCTTAGTCAGGATCTTTATTTAGTCCCAGAGAGGGAATATATGTGGTTGGAACACATCTTATTACCAGGCAGATGGTTGTTGGAACCAGAGCCGTAACTAGACTTTTTGGTGCCCTGTGCTAGAAATAGAATTGGCGCCCCCCTCATTTTTCAAATAGGGACATAAAGCACCCGAAAAAGGGGCATGACCTTATGGGGAAATGCCAGGGAGGAGATAGGGGAGGCCAGGAGATGCTGGGGATACAATAAGAGGAAGCTACAAGTGTGAATGATAATAAAGAGAAAATTGACAGGCCCGACCAGTGCCCCCTGCCCTGCCGTGCCCTGTGCCATGGCACAGGCTGCACTACCCTAGTAGTTGTTCCTGGTTGGAACAGTCATAGAATCTGTGAGGTGACTTGTCAGCTTATCTATTTTTAAATACATGCCAAAGGAAGGGCAGTCGTAGTTGACTCAGAGGAGACTATTCCCAGATGTGCAATCATAGGGTTGGAGGTAAGGGAAAAAGATCTGAAGGAAAGGTGTTCTTCCTATTTACCAAGGTGATGTATGAATTGTAGCTATCAAGCCAGGCAGACCCAAAATGTGGAATAAATTTAAAGCGGTGCTTCTCAAATCCAGTCCTCAAGTACCCCCAACAGGTCATGGTTTTTGGATTTCTGTCTGTATAAACAGGTGGAAAAATGACTAAATCAGCAAAGTAGATCATCTAATCTGTGCATGATTAAAGAAATTCACAAAACATGGCCTGTTGGGAGTTCTTGTGGACTAGAGTTGAGAACCACCGGTTTAATGCATAACATCTCTTGATTTGTAGCAATAGCTGAGTATCAATGGTGACTAGCCCAGAATTAATAGAGTGAGTTTATAGTCTATGGATGTCGTCTAGGAAAGAAATTCAGTAATTTACGAATATTGGGTAGTAGTAAAACGGTTGGTACTTTCATTAATCTTACTTTATCATTAATTACACCACATAGGTAGAGATACTTAGATATCTATTCATTATCTATATATTTAATTATATCTATTTTAAATTAAATGGGTTCCTAACTTCCTATATTTTTTTAATAGATAATGATAGACAGAATTCCTGAAACTTTTGACTTAATCTAAACACTTTCTTAAAATGTTGTAGTAGTGGATACCCTACAGCTTGACGAATTGTACAGGAAATATGTCATGCTTAGCAGTGTTTGACTGAGAACAGATACAAGTTCCTTATCATTATAGGTAAACACTTAAAACATTTAGCTCCACTGAATGGTGCTAAATGGAAGCGGATGGTCATCTGGATTATGAATCACCTAGATGACAAATGGCAAAAAAAGAAAAAAGAATGTGCACTACTGAAGTTCTTCTCCACAACATTTTTCATCCTATTTTTAAAATAATGCTTCCATGACAATCCTAGGCATTGTGTATTTGGAATTTTAGTTGTTTGTTATTGTTTATTTCCTTAATAATAAGCCACTCATGCATAATGGCAATTGTTGAAACTTATTTTAGTAAAGGATAGAGATAAAGTTACTCTTAGGGGTATATTTACTAAAGTGAGGGTTTTTGAAGTGGAAATTTTAGCTATTATCTTCTAGAAGGTGCTAGATAAACGTTAAGTAGAATCTGATTAGTTGCTATAGGCAACATCTCCTCTTCTAAAAACCCGCACTTTAGTAAATATGGGCTCTATTTACTAAGGGGAGATAAGGGGTTAGAGATGCTAAAGGAAGAAAATCCCTGTACATACAGCTTCTCATTATGTACTAAAGGGATTTTCTAAGTGCAGGCTACAACATCGCACCGCACCTGGGGAACTTAGTGCTGCCATAGACACCTATGGCAGTGTGGTACCCCCAAACTTACAGCCCACTATACTTAGTGGCTTAACAGGTTCGTTATTAGAAATTGGTTATTGTACAGTGATTTCCTCCAGAATAAACACAAATTAGGTAAGAAAATGTTATCTTTATTCTTCAGGCTCGTTCCAGCAACTTTTTCCTTTTGATGAACCAATTCACACCAAACAACTTGTACCAAGTATTACAAATATAATTTAGAATAAATGACTTACAAAACTCTATAAATAACCTTTTTGAATCAACTTTTCCTACATACTGTATCATAAAATAATAATTCTTGAGTGAAGATTTGGTAAACACATATAAGCATTACAACTGTATCTTAATAATTTTTCTTTAAACTTTATACTGCAGTATAAAATAACCAGTCACCCCTAAATGTCACTTTAGATGTAACTAGGTTATAACCTCGGTGGTGCACAACTCTCTCTTCTCTTTGCAGTGACTCCTGGATAACTGGCTGCGGGTTACATTAGGTGCTGGTCTTGGGAGTCATAGCTAGTTATCAAACTACAGTCTGCCTAGCTTGTCTCTTAAACTCCTTTAAATCTTTTGCTGTTCTCCTTAAAGTACAGTCCGCAGCGCTTATTGTTATAACTATATGCGGCAGCGATGGGCTTTTCTTACTCCTTGTCTCACAGTCTATACTGAGTGAAGAGCTGCTCAGTCTGTCCATACATTTGGGGAGATAGCACCTGAACTAACAGTTGGCGACTGGACAGTGTCTGTCTTTATGCTCAGTGTCACAGCTCCCTCCTCTGCTATCTGCGCTGCTAGTGATGAGACTCGCTGCCTTTGTGGTGTAATATGCTGGTGATTTGGTTGGCCTAAGGTATGTAATGCGTTACCTCAGGAGCTTCAGTACTCACTATTCTGGGCTCACTGCTTCTTTAGCTCTCAGCTGTCCTCCTTTATGTGCTGGTGGACTGAAGTAACTAGGGGCAGTTTTCTCTGGTGTCTGTAGCTGGCTCTCCAAGGGCTTCTCAGCCTGTCTCTGGTGTCAGTCACTGAGTACAGCTTTGATGGTGGGAGGAGAATCTCCCCTCAGTCTGCGCCACCTCTACTGTTGTGACACAGGGCTTTATTTTGGCCATAAGGTTAGCAACACCACTGCTCCATCCTCAGGTACCTCACCATAATCTCTGACCAACTGCTGCTCGCTCCCAACTGTCACTTTCCTACCACCTGACACTGGTCATGTGACCTGCTCCTGAGCTGCTGCTGAAACTGCTTTGAATTGTCTGTCTGTGTAATAACAGACATGCGATGTAATGCGATACACGGTGTCAGGTGTAATATCTTGCATAGTGGGGTATCACAGCAGCACTAAGTGTCCCAGGTAATTCTAAGGGTAGAGGACACTTACTGTCAGGTGTCTTCTCCAGCGCTGATACCACCTCCTGTAGCTGCCGGTATCTGCTTCTCCTCACTGGAGAAGCAGGACTTGAGCTGTGTCAGTTTGGACGTTTGTTGAAAAAAAAAAACTCCTCTCTGCTTCCTGCTGTACGGGACTCCGGAAACCTGGTGATGGTGAGTCCTGTGTCTCTTTACTATGCTGCTTACACCGCCGGGGGGGTGACTTAACGTTTGCCTTCCTCGGCTGGTCTATTATTAGTAATACCCGCGGTCGCTAGCTCCTGCTTCGCAGTGATACCAGGCAAAGCAGGAGTGGCATTAACTCCACGGTATGTGGAGTCTTAGTAAATAGACCCCTATATCCCTTACAGTACATTCTGCTCTCTCTGTCCAATTTTTGAAGTATGTCTTCCTAGATATCTGGGAGACAATTTAATAAAATTTAATACTCTGCAAAGTTCTGTGATTCAGGGAAATGGAGTCATTTATTTATTTCATGAACATTGCAGGCTGGGAAAAATTTAAATTTGGAAAAAAAAATCATAAAGCCATAGTGGTCACTTGCACTATGGCACAGCCATGCCATGGGCACGATGGGCACGTTCCCCCATCAAAAATACATGCTTCCTAATGTACGGATCTATGGCACACTATAAGAATACTTTGAGGCTCTGGATATTTAAGAAACATTGGCGCAAATGTATTAGCCTGCAATTTGATTTTGGCGACTCTAGATCTAAAGTGGCAAATAACCAACCTGGTTTTGATCTTTAGACAAATTGCTACTCAAAATCTAGAGCAGCGTTTTTCAACCACTGTGCCGTGTCACGCTAGTGTGCCGCGAGCGGTTGCCAAGTGTGCCGCGGTGGTCATCTCAGCGCACTTGTACTGTAGTGTGTTTTATTCCTGAGGAGGCCAATGTAGTGTTTTATTCCTGAGGAGGCCAATATGTGTGTATATTTTTATGTGGGAGACAATGTTTATGTATTTTCATTGGTCACGTATACCGCATCGCCGGATGGTGTGCCTTGGCAATTTAAAAAATCTTGTGTCCCTCAAGTTGAAAATCACTGATCTAGAGGCTACATCCTAGAAATCACGCTGGTGGCAGCAAATCTCAGGCTATTACATATGGGCTATGTTCTTCAATGATGGTAATAAAGTTGTTTTTGCTTTCCTTTGCCTGTATCTCAGTACTTTTAATAGTTTTATGAAATCAAATTAATCAAGGCCTACAGAAAGGACCTCAGCCAACTTCCTATGTCATAGTGAAGTAGTACCGAAGCTCTTTAAACCACCCAAAAAACCTTGCAGATGTTTCATCAAGACAGAGGGGCAAATTGACTAGATGCTCGACTTTTCAAAGCCCAGATGATTGTCAGCTTTGATCTTTGTTTTCTAAATGGCAACTGTAACATTACACAAGCCTGATTTAGCAGTAATTACTTGAAATCCACCGGTCAACGCGGATCATTATTGGCAGCTTTGAAAAGCCAATAGATAGTAAACATACCCCCCAAATGTGCATTTTAGTAACCTGAAGTCATAAATATCAAAGACAGTACACAATACTTTTAAATGTCATGATCAGAATCTTAGATTTTGAAATATCTTTTCTAAGATAAAAATGAAAATGTTCTTTAACAATTTCTTCCATCTGATCTTATCGCAACATGTCTTATGGGAAGCTAAATATTTTGATACTACTTTAATATAAACTTTGCTAGTGAGGAGGACAGAATCATAGGTGATGGGGTTTATTATGTTGATCAATTCGGAGAACTGCTGGATTAAATGAATAAATAATTGAATAGTCCCATACAGGCAGGAATTAGGGAAAAGGCAATATTTACCAAGCTGGCCACAAATCACAAAATGTGAGACCTAAATGATTGTCAATCTTGGTTACCAGTTGTTTACCTGGATTTGGAATAAGAGGCAGTTGGGTAATGGCCATCACAACAAAGGAACTGCGTTGTCTGTCAATCAGTCAGTGATGTCTGCATCATTTTCAGGCCCTGCATTCCATTTATACTCTACATGTTTTTAATATTCATGTGGCCCAGCATATAGGTCAGCAGGTCCCAGGAAGGGGAAACCGTACAGGAAATGTACTTGCATGCTGGTTGCGGAATGCATTACTGGTACCTCCTGAATGGACACTTTTCTGACAAGCCCTAGTAGTACGTTAAGAGGACAAAAGAAGAAAAGGAACTCTCATCTTTGCTGGGGACACTCTTAAACAAAATATTAAAAATATAACTTTTATTATGTATGTTAAAATGATCTTAACAACAAACAAACAACGTACAACACATAAAGTATCAAACAATGATACAGCGCAAATATGAATAATAAATAGTATGATATTACTGAGTGTTAATACTCAGTAGTATAGGCAGCAGTCATGTTCAAGTAAATAGGCAACTCTCTGTATATAATCCGTAGTAAGAAAATATATAATACATGGTAATAGCTTAAATAGAGTTACCTAGTATAGTCTTCTAATAGACCAATATGTAGTCTCTTTAGCACTCACTACTTCTTATCTCCAACATATAAGTACATATACATTTATATACAGTTTTTTAAAATATAGTGATAGCATCCACCAATGGCACAAAATGTATTGCCGTCCATAAATGCCAACAATAAGTCAATACAAATAAATGGTTCCGCTGAACATACTGTGGTATAGGTTAGTAGTACAGGTAATTGGTATGTCTGCTAAACAATATCAGCCTATAACCACAACAACAATTATTATACTAATTACAGCGGATCAATAGATGGTATTGAAAAAAATGCAGAAAGATTAGTCTAATGTATCAAAGTATCATGTAATAGTTATGTTGGTTTCTATACAGAAATAATTTTTGGCTATATATAGAGAAAAACAGCTTTTGCCAAAAATATGGTAGTGTGTAGAGGTATCGCCAAAAAAATGTAAATAAAGCTACTCCATTACAGACATATCAAGAAGGCAGCTGCTGCTCTTTGTGTGACATGCATTTATACAAAGAGTGAGAGTACCCTCTGATCGTCCTAGGGTGTGACCTGCATTTATACAAAGAGTGAGCGTACCCTCTGATCATCCTAGGGTGTGAATAAGTTTATAGGGCGTAGATAGAGGTGAACTCTGTTGAATCATCGCAGGGATCTCCTAAATCACCGACCCAATGAGAGTACCCAAAGAAATAAAAAGTAAGTGTAGAATGTAGTTTCGAGAATCAAAGTATGACTAAAGGGAAATAATGTCATAATTATGCAGTGGTGTGTGCTGCTGCTCCCTATTTACTAAAAAGCATTGATGGGGAGTGAGCGGTACACTGCTGTGAGTGGCATTTAGAAAAGATAAGATATCGGTCGGGTGGATCGCTAAATTGGGCAGTGAGGGGGCCCTGTTGTCAAAATGACATTGAGGGGTCACAGCTCACACCCATGCCAGCAAAACACCTCGTACCTGAAGGCGATACCTGAACAGGTTGCCAGGAACACGGGTCTGTAGTCCAACAGCGGTGAAGTGGAGTGCAGCCCTAGTAGTACGACATGTGCATTAAAGAAAGTACTTAAATATATTTGGCAAATGGAGAAGAGCATAGTAAGTTGATTAATTAGAGAAACTTTACAACTGGAATTCTGAAGAAACCGCAGAGCTTGAATAAAATAGATTTTGTACAGGTCACAAATCTCTAAGGTGACTTTAAGTTTAAACATCCATAATCATTTATAGTTGGGAGCAGGTGCATTGGTCTAGGGAGGAGGGAAGGAAGACATTTTCCCCTCCCAAATATTTCAGAGGAGAGCCGGTCATTGGATCGCTTATTTTTTTTTTTTCCACATAGAACATTTCTTTGGGAGAACGAGAAAAATGAGGATCAGAGGAAGGGTGGATAAATGGGTAGATAGGTGCACTGAGATTGCATCCACGAAGCACAGTACTTCTTCCATTGTTAGGCCTGGGCAGCCTATTGATGCAATGCACATCCCTGCCTCCTCCTTGGTGGTCCATCATCCTCACAGGCCATGGCAGGACTTGTTACCCGCAATTGGTACTGTGAACAGTAAAGAACTATTCTACAAAGCTATCTACCGTTGATGATCCATTGGCAACAGCACACACAGGGGGCTTCATTCAGAGGCGGCCGTACGGTCTATGACCGCACGGCCGCCTCAATGTTTGTCCAGTGCGCATGCGCACAAGGGAGCCGGCTCCTTCGTGCGCATGCGTGAGACCCGCTACGACCGACAGCGCCGGTCATAGCAGGTCTCTTTCCAAAGGGGACGAGCTGTTGATGTTGATTGACAGTTCGCCCCGTTTGGAAGGCAGGCCGGGGGGGTGGCAGCCCAAATGGAGGCGTTCCCATGGGAACGCCTGCCATTTGGGGGAGGCCCCACTGACATCACTAGTGATGTCGGTGGAGAGCTTCCGGCTCTGACAGAGCCAGAAGCTCTGCGGGGCTTACGAAAAGTGAGACCCTACCCTAGGGTCTCGTCGTGAGCCCCGATGGTCGCGATGGTCTATGACCATCGCGACCATCACCCTAGCGGTCGTTAGAGCTGTGGGTGTAAACCCACAGCCTAACGACCGAAACAGAGGCGGGCGGTCAGGATGCAAGCGGCCGCCCAGTTTCTGAGCGACCGCTTGCATCCTCCGACCGCCTCTGAATGAGGCCCTCAGAGTGCAGAGCGAGTGAACCAAGTGGTGCTTCATCATGGAAGTTTGATGAAAGAAATGGGTCAGCACTAAATGTAGCTGACAGTCGCCGCCATGTTTCCCGGTACATGGACTCAGAAGTCACATTGCACTCCAACTGTAATGAAAGTTGGTTCAAGCCATTAAATTCATGTGATCCTTTAAATGTCTTAAATGCCGCAAAAGTCTGTACAATCACTTTGCGCTGGAGGATAAATAGTGAAACAGTTGTTCCAGACATAGAACATGTACTGTTTGTTCCAGATCTACACTATAGACAAAAGTGATTGGACACACCCATGCACATACCATGCATACCATTGCACATGAGTTCCAAATGGCCACTAATGTGGCGGTTTCGACAAAAAAACTTCGTAGGGAGGCCCATGCACTTACAATTCTACGGAAACAGCAAATGTTTTCATCAGGACGACAATGCCACCTGTCATGTTTCCATAAGATGAAGTGATTATTTTGATTGGACTGAAGTCATAATTGGGTTAATGATTATGAATGGAATTAATTGATGATCCAGGTAATAATGATGGGGTATAGGCCTATAAAGAGGTTAATTCTGTTCAGTGCGGTAGTTATGATGTTGCTGAAACAGTTAATTATCGTTGAGGCGGAATTAATTAATGATAAGGGGTGGATATTGTGTGTAGGTCTCAAAAATGCTCTGCATTGTTTGACGGTTTAAAAAAATGCTCTCTGTTTTGTATTGTGGTAACAAAAATGCTCTTTGTATTGTATGGCCATCATTAGTATGCTTTCTGTTTTGTATGGCTGTCGCTAGTAAGCTCTCTGTATGGTATGGCTGTCACTAGGATACAGTCAAAATTGTATGGTGGTAACCAGGATGCTCCCTGTATTGTACAGCGGTCACCAGGAAGCTTTCTGCACTGTATACTGGTTACTAGAATGCTCTCTTTATTATGTAATGTACCTTTTCTGTGCATGATGCCCATATAGAGCAAACTGAAATCAACTGTGCATTTTGTAACTTGCCGATGTATTGTAGTGTGTTTGTGTGTGTGTGTGTGTGTGTGTGTGTGTGTGTGTGTGTGTGTGTGTGTGTGTGTGTGTGTGTGTTTGGAGTCCTTTGATTGAACACACCTTTCTGAAGTAAAAATATATATTTATACCATTTAAGTACAAAGTCTTTTTCTTCTAGTGCTGTCTCACCCCCTCACACACAGGGGCGTACCTATAATGGGTCCAGGGGGCCCGGCACTGCACACCCTGCACCCATATTATTTAAAACTCACCTGTCCGTGGTCCCACGTAGGGTGTCAGCGCTGCACAGAACACCGCCGCCATTTTTACGGAGTTCTGCACATGCGTAGTAGACTCTGGGCACACTCTAGACACTGGGGAGAGAGAAGGGGGCCCTGCACGGGGAATGCACATGGGCCCCCTCCTCTCTTAAAATGCTCCTGCTCACACACGCATACTTTTACTGTGTTGCACAAAAGAAATTCGTTTTTAAAAATTATTTATTTCATTTGTAACAGAGCAATGTAATGGGCTTATGTGGAAAAGGTATTTCATTTTCATCAACTAGGAAACACATAGGATGGGATGGCATTCGGTGATGTACAGGTGCCAAAACAAAATTATATCTTGCCCCCCCCAACCTATAAACATTCCGATGCCCCTGGTAGGGGGTGCATTATCACTAACAATATGCAAGTTTTCTTAAAGAATGTTGAAGTGATGACATCAGATGTCACAAATGATAAGAAATTATATCAGAGTGCAATGTTTATGCAGACATTATATACAAGAGTTTATACATCCAAACTGATTTGTTATAAGCCTTTATTACTATACTATTACTATTATTACAGATGTGTCCTCAAACATCTAGCCTTAATACGCCCTGCAGCACAACTTGCCTGGCGTGAGTGAGCCGCCAGGTCCAATGCTACTCTGCTAGCGTCGGGCGTCTTTTTAGTGTAAGTCACAATACGATACAACACTTGTATATCTCTGGGCACCTGAGTCTGTATATGAAGCACAACAGAACTTGGAATTAAAAAAGTTGCGGTTGCTACATTGTAGCACTTCGTATACAGAGTGAGAGACTCGGTCGCACACAAATATACAGTATCACATACCAAATTTTTGGCAAAAAAAGATGCAAAAAAGTCGCCCAACGCTAGCAGAGTTTCACGAGACCTGGTTCGCCAACACAGGCTTTTTAGCGTCTCAATATAATTGTTATAGTGTATAAATAAGTTTCTAGAATTTAAAGCTTCTATACTCTGGAATGGGAAAAAGTAAATCTCCTAGCTCCTGACCTGGACAAAAATCCTTCATTGGCGTTTAGCATTAGGAGTTTTTGTGCAGTGTGATCCGGGCAGAACATCTAATGAAACCACTGAAAATTCCTTCTTTGCTAATACCGTTGTTCCTTCACTTTTTCTATGGGATCAGGCTCTAAATGACAGTTGTGGATTGAGAAAGACTTAAGTAGCATAGAAGCACCTGTTTATACTACTGCTTGAATTTTGAGGTTTGCCGAAAGCAAACAGGCAGGTGAAGAGGTTGGGATGATGAAAGACAATGACCCATTACCAGGGACTTAATGGTGTTCTAAAGGAGATAAATGTCTTTGAAGTAGTACCCTTACATTCGGTGACCTACCCTGTGACCTTTCTGCAACATTTATAGCATGTTGTTTAAATTCATCTTGGGCAAACGGAACAAACTCCTGTTCCTAATAAATTAATTTACCAATGAAACTATAACCATATACAATGTATAATATACCAAGATCTTTACGCATATCTTTACTCTTTACTCAAAATACAGATTTGTATTGGAAAATGATGCATTTCTGTATACTTGTATGTTTAATAATACAATATCTTGTCTCAAACAGGATGTAGGTAGATATATTAGCATGCTATTTGGACAGTGTAATAAACTATAACTGGTGCTGCGCAAATGCACAAATTTAGATGGCAGTTTTCTTGAGTGCGCAACTATTAAGGTTTTAATGAACCCTCTCCTTTAGAATGTAAGCTCTTATGAGCAGGGCCCTCTACCCTCTTGTGCTTCTACTTACTTTACTTTCATCTATTTCTTACTCCCCATGGGCAGGGCCACCAAGAGCCGCGGCGGGCCCAGGTGACAGGGGGCGTGGCCTAATCAGGGGAGGCGTGGCCACGTTCCCTTAGGAAAAAAAAACCATTTTAGCAGCACCGCTTCACTGGGAGGGGGGCACTGTGAGCCCCTCAGCCTGGCGCACAGCCAATGGGGGTCACGATCAGCATGATCGCTCCCCCCATAGGCACAGGAGACTGCTCCAGCTGCTGCAAGCATTCTCCCACTGCAGCCCAGAACACAGCAGCGTGTGCTGGGATGCTGTGATGTAGGAGGGGGGGGGCGGTGCCGGACCAGGGCCCCCGCCGGGCCCCCCCAGCAAGCCTGGGCCCGGGTAATTTGTACCTGCCCCCCCCCTCTCGGCGCCCCTGCCCATGGGTACCTAACACTTGGGGGTCTATTTACTAAGCTGTGTTAGGAGATAAAGTGAACGGTGATAAGGTACCAGCCAATCAGCTCCTAACTGCCATGTCACAGGCTGTGTTTGAAAATTGGCAGATAGGAGGTAATTGGCTGGCACCTTATCACTGTTCACTTTATCTCCTAACACGGCTCAGTTGGTTGCTTATGCCCTGTTGCTTATTTGGGTGCTATGGTCACTAATGTAGCAATGTATATTATCCATTTCCTTGTCCTGCATTGTATTGTATTGTACTGTTAGTCACTAGTCACTTATTTGTTTATGTACTTTGTAAGGCGCTATGGAACAATTGTGGCGCCATATGAATAAACGATAATAATACTGAACACAACCTACAGTACGGTCTGGAGGTGTCGGTGAAACAGCTTTCACAAAAAAAATGTTCGTGTACTATTGGCCTGATTCAGAGCAGGACCGTCTTTCAGAGCGCTCACTCTGAATCAGGGCGGCTTTTTTTTTTTTTTTGAACCGGCCTCCTGGCTGCTCGCTAAGCTGTGGGTGACCATCAGGCTTGCGACGAGACCCTTGTGGTAGGGTCTCATCCATTGTAAGAGCCGGTAGCTCACTACTGAGGTCGCCCCCAAACGGCAGGCATTCCTTCGGGAACGCCTCCGCTTGTGTAGCCACCCCCCCTGCCCGCCTCCAAAATGGGGCGAGCTGTCAATCACAAGAGACAGCCGCCCCGTTTTGGTGCGAGACCCATAGCGACGGAGCGCTCGTCGCTGGCCGGCTCTCACGCATGCGCACACCGGAGCCGGCTCTGGCGTGCACATGCGCAGTGGGGGGCCATTGACCCGCTTGCGAGCTCTGTGCGCTCGCGAGCGGGTCTGAATCAGGTCCTATATGCCCTTAATGGACAAGAAGACAAGGATTAAATGAATTACATTAACTTTCTCCTTTTTAGGTTAATAAATAATTGAGTTGGTGCCTAATGCACAGTGAAGCGTCTATGTGACAAAAGCATAAATTAATGATTCATATGCTTTACAATAACTTCAATACTAATCGCTAAAAAAATGGCAGCGGAAACCGATATTCCTGATTTTTATGTTATAGTGCAAACCAAACCATACTTGTCTGCTCTCTTGTAATATCTGTGAGACACCCATATATTTTTGTCAATGACGCGATTCATGTGTAATCTCATTAAAGGTATAAGAACCTCTCCCGAAGCTCTGAGCTGGTGCAGAATTTAGTGGCATAGTCTGATTGCCCCAAATATTCCCTATTTCCACCACACCCCATTACAATGATATATTGTGCCCTGATGAAATCTAACCAAAGCGCAGTGAGTCCAAAGAAGCTTTTGCTCCATGTGGCACCAGTTTTGAACTTCATAAATGGCATCTACGGTATCAAATCAATTAACTCCTCTTGATGATAGTGTATAAGGCTCATAACAGTCTTTGTTTGTAACATGTCATGCATTTAAGTTAGGGATGTGCAGGCTCGGATAGGTTCGAGTTTGCACGTGGAGTTCGGATTTTTCCCTCCAAAAAAACGGAACTCAGAACGAGGCAAAACGTCATCTTACATGGACGAACATCATCATTCCTGGTCTTTTGTCCAGGAATGATGATGTTCGTCCATGTAAGATGACGTTTTGCCTCGTTCTGAGTTCCGTTTTTTTGGAGGGAAAAATCCGAACTCCACGTGCAAACTCGAACCTATCCGAGCCTGCACATCCCTAATTTAAGTATAGGTTCATCTTATAAAAAAATTACAAAACTTGTCAATGTACAGTCCGGTGACATGATAATAAAAAAAACAGTTATTACCACTCTTAGCAGAAGCGCCATGATGCAACGATTCACACTTATTGTGTTTTATTAAGTAACTGCTGCAGAAATAATTCAACTCACCTGTACGCTGGTATCATCAGAATATTTTACATGACATCACCAAGGTCAAGAACTGACTAATGAAGCTGCTCCCACTTACATGACATCACTAATTTTTAATGTGTTCCAATAGGAAATGAAATGCGTTATAGATTCAAATATGAAACTTTATAGTGAACATGGCAGAATACCTTTTGCAATCATGACTATTTCAAGAAAAGGATGGTTAAATTGATGTACTTATAGCAGGCCCCAGAAGATATTTACTTAACAAACCTCAATGGAAGCTATCACTAAATGCAGCGCCGTAGCTGGACGGCAGTGCGCCCTGTGCAGCACTGCCGTCTCTCTCGCTCCCTCTCCGCCCCCCTCCTCCCCCTGAGCGCTTACCTTTCCTTCCAGGGGGAGGAGGGAGGGTGGGATCCTGTGCCGACGTTCTTGTGCACTGCGCACCACTGCTGGAGGTCTCTCTTCCTGCAGGCCTCCGGCCCCGGGAAGTGTGTGGCCGGTGCTGCTGGAGGATTCAGCCCTGTGCGAAGGCACCGGCCGCACCACCCTCCCTACGGCCCTGACTAAATGCATACAGCTGCTTTACTGTATTTACCTGTTACTCTAAAATACTGCAGTTCTAGTCAATGTAAAAGCTAAGTAAGGCCCACATTTAATAACCTGTGATTTCGGTGAGATAGTTTTAAAGTGGCAATTTGTTTTAAGGCACACCCATGGGTGTAGCTATAGTTGGTGCAAGGGGTGCATTGCTAGGGGGCTCAGGGGCTTTGGGAGCCCACCTCTACTCAACTGCACCTAGGTCATAAAGTTGTCGACTAGGTTTCTGGAACTGCCCACTGTGTGCCATAATGTGAAATGGGGAACTGTGTGGCGTGTGTACTGGCAGCAGTACAATGTGGCTTAATATGCACTGGTGGCACTGCGTGGTGTAATGTGGACCAGGGCACTACTATAGTTTATAAAATGAACTACTACTAGAGGGCATAAAATGAACAACTGCTTCGGAGAGAAGTGTCTCTCTAGAAGGGGGAAGAGGCCCCTTCCAAATGTTGCTATGGGGATCAAACAAAATTCTGGCTACGCTCCTGTGCACAACCAACCCGGATTTGCCATAAAACTGCTGCTTTATATCTAGCGGCTAAATCACTGAAATCGTGGCGGTGCCCACAAATTGCCGGCTCAATTTATACACACTGTATAGGGGCTGAGCAGGACGCAAAGTGGCGGTATTTGAGGGTAGTCATGAAAGCCAGATTTACTACCTTGTGCTAATGAGAGGTTCTGTACAGCTAATGCGAGAATCGGTACGTCTCTAAGCGGGAAGACACGTTGCCCACTGATATTAGGCCATCCGTCGTTATCATTAATATCAGATCTTGCACCAGCCACATGGCAGGTGCAAGAGATCCCTCAGAAACAGGCCGCCCTTCTCCACACGCCTGACTCACAAATGCACCTTGCTCACAAGTTTGAACAGTTCCATGCGATCGCATTGTTGCCACCCAGTCCCCGTTCCGAAATTAACAATTCATGGAAACAATTGTCCCTCCAACTCGGAAAAAGACGGACATACGCAAAAATGTGTAATCTGCATGTGCTGTATGCTAAACTCGTAATGTGAGTCCATTCATAAAGATTCATCTGGCTCAGAAACTATAATATATAGTACATTAATAGGGATACTACAAGAAGAAGACACTGAAGAGTTCTAAGGTGGCTTCCAAAGCTCTTACCATATAACCTTCAACATTCCAGAGGTCCACCCAGAACTCCTAATGCTACCTGCAGTCAGCTGCCAGTCTACCAATGCTGATGGCTTGCGATGGAGAGTGCTGTCAGCATGGCTGACCAAGGAGGATCAAATTCATGGCACTGCGAGCATGTACAATATGATCAGGAGCTATACCAATCTACTGCTGCATGCAATGCCCACTCCCTTCCTTGCTGTTTGAATAACTAGAATGGGTGCAAGTCGCCATGTTTGACATAGCTGCCCTCTGCATGCCTGTGGCTATCGTGGACCAAATGCTGTCAACAGTGGGAATCAACGTCGTCGAATGATGACAAAAGAGGGAGACTTGCAAAAGAGCAGAGTTGTCCAACAGTGGACACGCTATTTACCGACTCAATATACTGCAACATTTATTTACCTAGAACTGTAAATGTACAAGACAGACTATCACTATGACTATCATTGTGTCCCTTAAGGTCTTGTTTTGTTTGGTAGATTGATTGATGGGTGCTCCCAAGAGTGAAAGCTAAATGGCTATTGCATAGAAATACACTGCTGCCATGCATTACAATGCCTAGAAGTGCCATCAGTCAGCCTTTATCTCAGAGTACACCCTGTCACCTTGCATTGCTCTACAACCACATCATTCTTTGACTGACATGGAGGAAAAAGCATGTAAAGAAGCACAATTACATCAATTGATTATCAACGCTGCAAATGCACACAAGTGCACGTGCTCTAGGCAAATCAAGCACCCACAATTAATACTGCTGCTGACAGGCATATACTGCATGCACTTCAGGGCTGACCTGCATCTGTTTGCAATCATACGTACCTGTGTTTACTGTACTCGGCTTACGTTAGACCACTGTTTCCTTTCCCTGCGCCTCCTGCCCAATCATAAGTGTCAGATGTGAGTAAATCTGCATATGTGTTCAGCTCAGCATCAGTACAAAATAATCTACAGATCTATGTAGTCAGTTCTTTTTTCTCTATTTTTTTTCCAATATTTATGTTTTTAAATGTATTTTATATATATATATTTTAATCATATGTTTGCCCCTTGCATTATTTTACTTAATGAGACCCCACTACAGCTGTTAGGGGACTACCTGCTTTTCTGTAAAGAAAATTCTTCAAAATCTTATAATTTCCATTCTTGTTACTTTTAATTTCAAAGTGGGCCACCTTGATCTAGAAAATTTATTATTTTGAACTTCCTTAATACTTTAGTTGCACTAATCATATATTTATATATTTCTATCATATTACGTGTCCCTTCTTTTCTTAAAGTCTTTTTGATGATTCTCCATTTAAGTTCTTCTTCTATAAATTTTTTACCTGCTCAACAAAAAGTCACATCATACCAAAATAGCCATTTTATATTGGTACTTTTGTACTGTACTATGCTCAGTACATGCACAAAGAACCGTATCAGTTTGGATTTAATACAGTCATGTTTGTTCCTAAAATGATGACTAAAAAAAAGCACTTGTATCATATTTGAATTATATCTGTAACAAATTAAAATTCATCCATGTTCTCATTATCTCAAACAACATCAACCTTCAGGCAATAACAGAAACATGGCTCACACAATCAGACACTGCTGCTTTCACATGGTGGTCTCCACTTCACACACACACATCCAGGCCTGGATACAGTAAAGGAGGTGGGATTGGAATATTACTGTCCCAGTATTGCACATTCACAGTTCTACCACAGGTTCCATCACTTACATTTATGTTTGAAGTACATTCTATCAGGATTTTCACCCTATTCTCAATGCTTGTTGCTGTGATCTATTTTTTTTTTATCTTCAGACCCTCTTCATAAGAAGAAGAGCCCTGTTTCTTCCCATCCCCTCAAAAGGCTCCATTGAGTGGGAAAGAGGAATCTTCAGGACTCTTTTGCCAAAACTAGGGGAACCCATGACAACCCCCACTCCCAGAGCCAAAAGACCCCTTATTGGGTTCTTCGGCTTTTCCTCCGCTGCAAGACTCAAGGCGACCCCTTGCTCCACAGGGTTGGCCAAGATTCCCAGAAGGCGAAGCCTCAGGTGACTTGTGGAGAGGGCAGCCCATATAGGTCTACACCAAACATACACATAAAACATAAAAAGATATATGAAGAGAGCCAAAAAAGTGCAAAAATAAGTACATTTATTTTAGTTAGGAATTTCACAATTTTTTCTTGCCATGGCCAAAGGAAAAATGGTGCTACCTAAAAAAAAGACGTGCACAGTGCACCAGTGACTTTTCAGGCACCCCAGACTTGGGCAGCACCAGGAGCACATAGCACCTCAGGCTTCAAGCAGCCGGCCTCTTGGCCAAATGACCAAGTGACAGCCCATCGCCTATTGGGGGCACCTTTTAAGCCCCACAGCATACATAGGCGTTTACACGATATTTGCTCTGATCTATTGCCCACTTGGGCCTTGAACATTTTCTGCCTGGCTGCCTCACTTCTTATCCTCTGACATACCCACCATCATCATATTTCAATATGCCTATTGATAGTCCACATTATCCTTGTGCCTTCAAACTACTCTCTCTGACCTCCTCTCTTGGCCCTTCCAAGCGGACTGCCTCCTCTACTTATCGGGTTGCCACTGCCTTGATCTTGTATTCACTAGATTATGCTCTGGTTCTGAATTCAATAACACTCCTTTCCTATTCACAGATCACAACATTATTATGTGGATGCTCTCCTCCATTACTTCAAGATGAAGTTTACCAAGCCTCCTCTAACCAGCAGAAACATTAACACTATTAATTTTCCACAACCTCTCTACAATAACTGCCCTCACCAATTTCATTTACTTTTTCTGCAATTACTGTATCACACCTTAATCAAACTCTCAATATAGCCCTCAATGCAGTGGCTCCAGCTACCCATCACACTCCACATAAACTTAGATGTCAATCATAACATTCTAAAGTAACAAGACACCTTCAAAAACTAATAGTGACTTTCTCTAGCTACCACTCATATTGAAAGGTTCTAGACACTGCCAAACAAACACATTTCCAATCTCTCATCTCTGCTCAAGTTTCTAAAACCAAGCAACTTGTTAATACATTTAAATCACTACTTTTCCCTCCCGAACTTAACACACCAGCTAATATTAATGCACAAGATCTTGCTTCCTATTTCAATGACAGGATTGATAAGATCCAAAATGAAATGGTGGGCTCTTCCTCAGTCAGCAACAAGCTCAATTCCCTCCCTGAAAACTCTGGCACCATCTCTTCATTTGATCCCACAAATGAAGACGAACTATCTACACTCTTCTCATCTTCTTACTCTACTGCCTCTCCTTTTGATCCTATACCCTCACAAATCACTACAATTATGTATATTGTGCTCAACTCAACCTTAACTAAAATCTATAATCTCTCTCTCTCTCTCTCTACTGGTATCTTTCAATCATTATTCAAGCATGCAGTGATTACTCCAAATCTGAAAAAAACATAATTCTGATCCTAATTCTCTCTCAAATGACCATCCCATCTCTCAGCTCCCATGCCCCTCCAAACTACTCGAGAGACTTGCTTACACCTGCCTCACACAATTTCTTCACTTGCATAACTTATAGAACCCACTTCAGTCAAGCTTTCATTGCTAACACTCCACAGAGACAGCACTGGCTAATGTAGTAAATGATTTGCTCACTGCTAAGGCCAAAGTCCATTACCCCTTATTCTTCTGGATCTCTGTGCTGCATTTGACACCATTGACCACTCTATTCTCATACAAATACTTCAATCCTTCAAGTTTTCAGGACACAGCCCTATCCTGGTTTTCATCCTACTTATCAAATCGCTGTTTCAGTATTCATATATCTAAATCCACTTCCTCTTCACTTCCTCTATCTACCCCAAGGCTCAGTCCTAGGTCCTCTGCTTTTCTCAGTCTACACCATGTCTCTTGGAAAATTATCAGCTCCTTCGGATTTTAGTATCATCTGTATGCGGATGATACTCAAATCTACCTATCCTCCCCAGATTGTCACCATCTTATTGGTCCATATTACTGAAAGTCTTTCTGCTATTTCATCATGTATGTCATCTTCATACTTCAAACTTAATCTTCCAAAACAGAACTAATAATCTTCCAAAACAGAACTAATAATATTTCCACCGGCCAATAGTAGTTACCAACCTGATGTCTCTATCACTATTGATAACACGGCAACTGGGTGATGGCCACAAGCTCGGGGCCTAGGAGCCTGATCCAGCAAGGATTGCAACTGCTAATATGCACACAATCGGCTGATTGTTGCGTTCTGCGTATGCGTACTTATGTTGTGCTGCGATGATATAGCGATCTCAATGGACTAGCACACTATTCACTGAGACTGCTCGCTATTGCAGTTGCAATCCATTATGAATCAGGCCCTAGGTGCCATCTCTGACTATGAACTGTCCTTTGTTCCCCAATTTCAATCTGTTTCCAAATCTTGTTACACGCATCTAAAAAAACATATCCAGAAAATGCCCATATCTTACACAAGACACTGCATTTACTCATTATCTCTTGCATTGATTATTGCAATAGTCTCCTTACTGGTCTTCCTCAAAACAGACTCTACAGACTACCACTGCAGACTATTTTGAATGCAGCTGCGAGGCCGATCTTCCTCACTAAATGTTAATTTTCTGCTCCTTTCGCTCTGTCAGTCCCTACTTGTACCGAATTCAATATAAAATACTTTTACCTACACATAAGGCTATTAACCAAACTACACCAACACATATCTACAGTATTTGCTTATCTCAAAATATCTCCTAACTCTACCTCTCCCATCAGCATCTTCATCTCTCATCCACATTCATTACCTGCTCCCATTCTTGGTTACAAGACTCTTTGTTGGACGGCACCCACAATAAGATTTTCCTCTAATAACAAACCTTCAAGCGTTCCATGAAAACTCACCTCTTCAGACGAGCTTATCAAATTCCAGAATCACCCACATAACTTCCATAAACTATCCTACCCAATTACATCCCCTATATACAGTCCACACATAACTTGACATATTTTCTCTTTCTTCACTCTCACATCATGGTGACCGTAGGCCAACATTTCTGTGTGACTGGATCATACAGCCCATCAATTAAAACTTACTATCAGAACAACAGCTCATTCTCTTGTTAATTGGTTAAGAACGCAAAGGGCTTGATTCAGTGGTGCACGCAGTTGCCGCGATGGCTGGGTCTTTTTTGCGGTGCCACAGCGGCGATAATATGCAAATGCTACTTTCAGCCTTCCCCTTGTGTAATAGCTGTGCACCTAAATGTGCAAGCACTAAAATGCTGACTTTCAGCAGTGCTGCACGGTGCAACACTGCCAGTGAGTCAAGACACGCCATCGGTACATCATTCCATGTACTATTGACACTTAGACCTGCCAAGTCTAGGTACAGTGTCTCTTTTTTAACTCCTTTTAAACATGGCCTCAGTGGTTGCGGCTCTCAGAAGGCAGCCGTTTTCACTGACATGCCTACAACACTCCCATAATGCGCCTGTACAATGATTCCTTTCCGTTCACTTCAGGCCACCTCCTGGCCTCCACCAGTAACACCCATGGTTTTCCTGCATAAGTGTTTCTACCAGCAGTCCCATATGCAACAGTGCAATTGTGTGTACACATAGGGTAACATGTGCGTCGTAGGGGTTTTCTGAACTTTTCGCCCATACGTAGTAGCAAACAATCGCTCATTTACGTGATCATTGCATGCAGTTAGCGCCCACCACTGAATCGGGCCTTAAGCCTTTCATTTTGTACTGAAGTGTTACAGCGGACAGAAGCTGTCAATGTCACAATTCTAACATTACTGTCAGAAATGTATCCATTGTGTCAAGGCTCCATTCGCAAACTGCAAAAGCCCCCTAAAAGCTGTTGGTTGCATTTGCCTTTGTGTAATTAATACCTAGTTTTACACCAATATGTATAGACATTCAATATGTTGTCTTTAATGTAGATGGTGTTTTCTATTCAAGGTCATGTAGAGACATGAAAGTAGGGTGCAAAATATGGATTTTACAATTGGCACAATTATATGTTGGAATTGCGGAAATGAGCTGTAATTTGTCTGATACGAACAACAAGGACAGACAGTAAGTGTCAGACTACCCTACTGGAATACCAGGGAAATGCAACTCTCTCTGTATGTAGACCCCAGGGCCACACTGGATATCTAGCCAGTACACTGGTTGGCCCTAAATATTGTTCTTATGACTAAGGAGGGTGTGACCTCAGATGGGCCCCCGGGCTTGATGTGTTGGGTATGGCCAAGCCTGGGAGTGTGGTCATTCTCCCTATCAGAATAATATGTATTTGACATAATGTATCTGCAGACAGTGGGGCATTGCTCCTACTCCACAGCTGAGCTGGGACCCTTAGACAGACTGGGGCTTGGTAATTTGTACCCACCCTGCCCCCCGCTAGGCTCACTTGCTGATGACACCTTGTTTGAAATTGTGATTTGCTTTGGGGGCCACTAACAACCTGTGACATCACTATAGTACAGAGTACATATCCTACTCAGCTAGTAGCTGGCTGTCATGCTTTGCACTAGAATTCTAAAGTGCTCCGTAAACATGCAAATTGTAAAGGGAGGCGGAGCCTTGGCTACGATGTGAAGATATTGCGATGGCAAGATGGTGCTGTAATGGAAGCCTAAGTAGGGGAGCAACAGAAACAGATGAACAAAGCAAAAAAGAACAGCAATATTTAACTTTGTCACAACAGAACAGACCAATATAGATCCTTCCTTAGATGCCCTGTGGGATGATACAAACAAGCTCTGCACAGATTAAGCCCTGGTTGGCCATGTTGCCTGTGTTGTGGGGAAACTGCTAATAACTGTGCCACCATGCTGTCTAGCCTACATTAAGTTTAGAACTCTCCCATCCACTCACATCCATCTACCCACTCTGATTAGAAGAAGGTAAGTGTTGTACTCTTGCAGTCATCACCATCTTGATTAGCTAATTCCACATAAATGGGAGCAATTGCTGCATTCATGGTAGAATGTAGCTGCATTCTGGAACTTGGTAAATCCGACAGCTTAGCAGCCCTCACAGAAACCTAAAGGGGCTGCTTCTACTGTCAGCAATACAGGGACCACGGCAGATATTGGCTCTGCAGTTAGCGGCCGCTGATTGGGTCCCGATCCTGACAGTTCCCACGTGAGCTGGTCAGTCAATCAGTAGCCGGGTAGCGATTTATGTGGTCACACACATACATCGCTAATGTCCGTTTAAGGTCTGGATGTTGATTTGTTTTTTTTGCAAAGACCAGGGGATGCCATGGAGACCAGCGTAAGGACTTAGGTGAGTATAGGTTTTTTTTGTTTTTTTTAACAGGCACCCCCATTGGATTTCTACTGGTCAAGGGGACAGAACATCTGGCAGCAGGTAAGTATGTGTGAGTGTGGTAGGTGTATGTAATAAACTTGTACTTACTACAGTGTGTGTTGTATTTTTTTTTTTTTTTTAAATTACAGAGGGGGTACGGGTGCCAGCCGCCTGCTGGCACTTGTAGTTCCACCAGTGCCAAAGGGCAGGCATGCTGGCACCTGTAGTTCCACAGTTAAAAACAATAGTTTCTATTGTTTGACACCACTATTATCCCCCGCACCCACCGCTCTTCAGACTAAGCCTGGGGTGCTCGGGAGAGGGGGGACCCCTTTATTGGGGGGTCCCCACCTCCCCTGAGATCCCTGGCTTGGACTGACCAACTTGGGGTGATAATGCTTTGGACAGGGAGACCAGGTGATAGGGTCCCATGGCTGTGGCATTACACCCCGGCCGGACTTGAGTCCGGTGCTCGTTTTAAAAATAGGGGGACCCCTATGCATTTTTCCTCCTTTTTTTAAAACCAGGATAGGCTCAGCAGCCCAGTGCTGGTTCCTAATATACGGGATAACCCTATTTGTTTTTTCCCCATATTTTTAGAAACCAGGACTGGCTGAGCAGTCCGGGGCTGGTTATACTTTTTGGGGGGGGACCCTACGTTATTTCTTTTTAATGTTAACACTTTTTTTACAGGTAGAACACACTAGCATCCTTCACATATCTCACTGATATGTGAAGGCTGCTTGTTCGGGAGAGTTGAGCAGAGAAAACACTATGAACTCGGGTGAGAAATTTCTATCTACACTTGCTACTCGGGTGAGAAATCTCGAACTGCTTCACCATCACCCAACTTGATCACAGCTAAACTCACTTCTTAGTAAATTTGACAGTTTCAGAAGCATCACATCACCCGAATTTGCAAATCGAGTTTAAAAAACAACAAACTCGATCAGACTCGATTCTTAGTAAATTTACCCCTTATTATTATTATTTGCAAAATCATTTTCTCTATATTGTTTAACAGCTTGGTACAAATAGCTTCTAGTTACAGAGGAGCAGCGATTAAGTTGATATATTACTATTACAAGAATAATGAAAGGAGACTTTCGTCAGAAAGAGTTGTAGAAGAAGCCGGCAGTGACTTAATAAGAAACTGGGGGAGAGGAAGATATATGTCATCAAGATACTGACACAGTTCATCCCACACTGCTTTCAATAAAATTGCAGGGGAGAAAGCTGGGAAGCAGGGGGCTAGTGAGTAGAAGTTTACAATATATTAACCTACACGGGGATTTATTGGTCATTAACTGAACGGTATGTGGTAGTAGGCCCGGGGCAGCTGCTGGACCTTTTTCTGATTTGTAAATTTGGCATAGCCTTGGGTCACTGTTGTCATTCATAAGAAAAGAAGGAAACGGGAAGTGTACAATTATAATGTATCACAGACTGTAGCTTGCTATAATCACATTGGAAGGGGTCCAGCAGTTGCTACAGTTTAATAATATAAAAGAACAATCACACAGGTCAGCTTATTGTTATTTATGTGAGGTTGAATGAGTCAAAGCTTTCTTTCTGTTAAAATAATTGTCACATTTATTCAATGAAAACGCACACAAGCCTTCGAGAACTTAGTTGTCAAGTTTAGTAGCCATTACACACACACACACACACCTACACACACACACACACACACACACATGTCAAGACCTCTCAACGCATCAACACAAGTGGCAAAATAAAATGAAAGTTAATAAATACAATTTTTAGATATTAACTTTTAGGTATTAATGAGAGCTACGCAAAGGGGAAATCTTAAGGTGCCCACACACTGAACAACTCGCAAACGATGCAATGTCGTTAACGATTTCTCTTGAACTCCCCGGCAGCTCCCTGGCAGTCCTAGACAAATGATATTGTGCATAAAGTGTTCATTTTGACAAACAATCTATCGTGCGCCCTTAACTATTTCCAGTGCGTCGTGTACAAGATCATCAGATTTTGCCTGCAGTAGGTAAGATCTGAAGATACGATGGACTATCCCCGGGTATGCACATCAGCATCATTATGGTCCATGGACACTCACGATTTGCACATATTTTGCACCATTTATCATTCTGATGCGTTGAAATCTGCAAATCATGCTAGAATCTCGGCCCTCAGCATCCCAAAGGAAAGTAGTTATGGCTGGGCACTAGGGGGAGGGTTAAGGTTTGGCACTAAGGGGGGAGGGTAAGGGCTAGGCACTAGGCAGGGAGGGTTATGGGTTAGGCACTAGGGGGAGGGTTAAAGTTAGGCACTAAGGGGGGAGGGTTAGGGGTTAGGCACTAGGGGGAGGGTTAAGGTTAGGCACTAAGGGGGGAGGGTAAGTGCTAGGCACTAGGCAGGGAGGGTTAAGGGTTAGGCACTAGGGGGAGGGTTAAGGTTAGGCACTAAGGGGGGAGGGTTAGTGCTAGGCAATAGGCAGGGAGAGTTAGGGTTAGGCACTAAGGGGGAGGTTACGTTCAGGGTGCTGCGATGGAGGATTAGGGGTAGGATACCTACTGACATGTGTTGGTATCCTAACCCTATCAGGATGCCGGTGTCAGGATTTTGACCGCCAGGATCCCGAGCTCCAATATCCACGTACCCAACCCCCAACATAAGAATGTGTTATCTACAAGGAGAAGACCACTGCCTAATACAATTTACTACATCTTTCAAAATACTCTACAGTGAATATTTGCATGCAGATGGTATGAAATATTAATTGGAATACTTTTTATCCATGCTCCAGCAGGGATATCCTTAAAGCCTGGACTGTTAGGATGCATTGAGAACCCAGTTTTGGAAAACTGGTGTAGATTATGCTTATAAGTATATTGCACCAAGAAAGTCTTCAGATTCCTCCTCAACACCTGTTAATCAAGTTTAGCTCCAGATCACATTGCACAAAAATGTTTCAGCAAACATGACTGTGAAGTGTCTCACACATGGCGTAAAGTGTTCACTACGCTGTATCAGGAGTCCAGTGAAATCCAATAATCTGTGTTCATACAAAACAAAGGACTAACGTTAGGGTCTAGTCACCAAGAGTCTTTCTTGTTCCTCATTGTCTGTAGCTTCAAGTCAAGTGCTGTGGTTCATTTAGCACTTTTCATTCATCACCTATGGTGCACAAATCATTAACGTTGCCATGTCAGTTACTGCTTTGTCACATTTAACATTCCTTTTAGCCACATTGGAGTGTTGAATAGCACCATTCTCGCACACAGCCACTTCTGGTTTTCTTCCTTTAAAATTCATATTCCAAATGTTGTCATGGTTCAGTTATTAGGCAGTATAAAGTATTTGGCAGATGTTCTATGCTACAATTTCTTGATATCCAGTTGTTGTGGGACTACAACTCACAGCATGCTCTGACAACTAGAGGTACCTGTCCAGTGGCAACTACAGGTATACTGAATTTTTCAGAACTTTCAGAAAAGTTTCTGAAACAACATTATTTTTTATTATTTTTATTATTATTATTATTATTTTTATTATTATTATTATTATTATTATTATTATTATTATTATTATTATTATTATAATTTATTACACATACATTATTTTTGCCCAAAATGTGAATCATTTTCTATATCTGAATCATCAGACTGAATCAGCTCGACTTTAATAGTAGGTTATGCTATTACAAGTTTATTTGCCATAGCTCAAAGCACCGATTGTTTTAAATCTTTAAGACTGGTTGCGCATAGCAACCATCAGGTGGATATGGAGGGAGGTGTCGTGCATTTGTATGGGACACAGGCTGGCATGCAGAGCCGTCCCTAACCAATTTGGTGCCCTAGGCAAGATTGTGGTTGGTGCCCCCTAGCAGATAAGCACACCACACTACACTTTACAGACACTCTCCCCCACCTCTTCAAACATGATACTCAGTTTTCACTTATCTCTTACTTGGTCCACCCTTTACTTTTTCCTTTTCTTTCTTCCTCTTCTTTCTTCCTTGAGGAGTCTGGCAGAGGACACAAAATTGTGATTCATGTGCCCCCATTTTAACATATCTACTACATCTATCTATTACATCTATTTCTAGTTAGATACAGATGTAGCCACAATCATCATTGCCCCGATGCGTGCGCACGGGTACTTGCATCACGACATAGCGTAGCACTTGCCAGGCTGTGACTTGTCGCAGCTGGCATTTCTCCATTGAAGTCTATAGCATGCACACGCCATAGTTGTGGGCACACTAGTTACGCCATTAATGCAGGATAGATCAGCGTGGTTACATCTGTAGATATATAGCTACATATATATATATATATATATATAAACCATTAAAAAAAGTGTTACAAATTTTTGTGTCGACCATTTTCATGTTGAACTTTTGACCCTGTCGACCTTTTGTACCTGTCGACCTTCTTATACAGTATGTCGAACTTTGGTGTGTCTGACTTTTGTCTCTGTCTAACTATTGACTGTCTAACATCTGGTGTCTATCTAGACATTGTCTATTTAATTACTGTCTATAGTCTGGAACCCAGTCAGATCCAGGTTCCAGCATCACCCCTCTTCCCCCAGTGCCCTCTCCCAGCTGAGAGCTCTGGGCCTGATTCAGAGCCGCTCGTAAGCGGCCGCTCGTTCGTTCTGACCGATGTTCGCTCATCTGCGCATGCGTACGGATTGTAATACGCATGCGCGAACCAGTCAGTGCGGCCGAAAATCGTTTGTTCGCAAAATAGCGAATGTCTGCTATTTTGAGTGACAGGAGGAGGTGTATGTGGGTGCTAACAGGGGAAGGTGCTTGAAATCGGGGAGTGGAATTCAGAATGCAGGCGTGCTTAAAGGTCAAAACGGGCGTTTTATGGGTGTGCATAATTAATACAGCAGCGTCAGCGACCACGTCACTTGGTTTTTTTTTAGTCTGAACTACTCGCAAAATAGCGGTTTAAAAAACCAACCACAAGAATAGCGAGCAGTTCATACGCTGTTCGATGTACTCGATTAATCAAATAAATAGCGGACATGACGTATGATGCGAGCGGCCAGGGGGCGTATTTTTCAAAATTTCGAGTGCAAGTTTTGCTCGCTCGTTCAGACTTAGAGGCGTGAACAGACCGCAAAGTGCGAACGGTTCATTTGAATAGCCACCCCTTTTTTTTAAACGAACGACCGCAAATAGCGAGCGGCTCTGAATCAGGCCCTTTGCTTCAGCTTATTCAGAGATAGACTCACACTCCCGACTGTCCCTGCTGCAGCTGCTGCTCCTGTCTGCTGGCCTGATTTGATAGGCGCCGGTCAGCGGCAGAAAATGGAGGCGGAGCTCATTCTTAGTGCTGCCCAATCAGAGCTGAGCTCTGATCACGGTAACCGGCGGGGGCGGGTAGGTACCCGGTAGGTGCCACGGCCGGCGCTGTCACAGCTGCAGAGCCGCAGGATACCCCTAAGCCATTCCAGATGCCGTAGGCATTTGCCTAAAGTGCCTATGCCTAGGGCCGGCTATGGTCATAAGGGCCGGATGCTGATGACCTTGTCTGACACTTTAATTATGTTTTTCCCTTCATTCACAACTTGGGATTAATTGTCCCATCAGTGTGCTTCTAATCTTGAAGCCAGCGTGGCAGAATTATTTACAAAGGTCTTAGTGTATTTCTGTCCTCCAGAAAAATGGCTGCCGTATAACTCTGTCAGTAATAGAGATACACTGTAAGGTGGGAGATAATTCACCTGACACTGATGGGCTAAAAACTTTATTTAACAGCATCCCCTTAGCAGAATGAACAAGAACACCTATTGTTTGAAAACTGGAGTTCTCCTTATATATACCACAGGCACTTACTTTACTGCATACTGGATCCTATTATCAGTCTCCGTTCTCTGGGCTTCATTCAGACCCACTCGCTAGATGCGTATGCTTGCTAGATGTGTATGCAAATTCGGCTGACCAACAGCAAGGCAAGTGATCGCACGGCAAGGCATTAGCATGCCCACTATGTCTTGGCGTGCAATCGCTCTGTGTATGCAGACGCCCACAAGCCTGTCTTAAGACGCCCACTTATAAACGTCATCTCTGCGAGCACTTCAGTGTAAAATCCAGCCAGGTGACACTGCGTCTTAATTATGCACGCCTCTGAAACGGCGTGCATAATTAAGTGCTCGGGCACGCCTGCGTTCGCACCTCCACTCCCCCGTTTACAAAGACCAACCCCTGTCACCACCCACAAATGGCTTCTCCTGTCACTCACTTAGCTGGGCAGTCTATGCGCAGCGAGCGAACGCTTTCCGATTGCTCGGACTGGTTCGTGCACTGCGATGCATGCGCACAATGCAAACATCGTCAGTCTGCGTCCGAACGCTTCCTAGCGAGTGGGTCTGAATCGGGCCCACTGTGTGTCTATGCCAGTGTGTATGTCTGTATCCCATATATGTATACGGCATGGGAGAGGCTGAGGACACAGAGGATAAGTGGTGAGGCCCTGCATGTTTCATTTGTACTGGGTCCCACAATTTCTGACGGAAGTCCCAGGTGAAATAGTCAGGGTTCTAATCTATATAGGTTTAAAATAAGTGAAAAGTTACAGAGATCTAAATTTGTCACTTCTTGGTGCCGGATGTACTACAGGAAAAATGCTGTAAAAACCCACGTTTTCAGGGGTTTTACAGCATTTCCATATGTACTAAGCCCCGGCCACCCAGAAAAACCTGTTGTTATCCTATAGAATCCTATGGGCTTCTTACCACACCTCGTACCCGACGCTTTGTCGCTGCCCCGCCGTCGCCCACCACTGGCCCTCACTTACCTGTTCTCCATGGTTGCCGTGCCGTGCTCCTGCTGGGTTCTCCGTCTCCTCCTCCTCCTAATCTTATTCCGGGTGCAGGGAGGAGGAGGAGGAGCCCGGGGCTTCCTGCACAGGTCACCAGCAGGAAGCTCCCGGGGCTCGGAGGGAGGCGGGGTCCCACGGAGACCCCCTCACCCGGCAATTGCTGCTTCACAAAGGGCAGCTCTTATCGCAAGAGTTGTCCTTTGCGATACTACCGTAATCACATATGTTAGTACATATGCGAGTAGTAAGGTTGCAGTGGCTGGCGGAATGGTCACTGCAACCTTAGTACATCCCGCCCCTGTTCTTGGAACAATTCAAAATGATATTGGATTGTTTTCATTTTTCTATATCAGTAGAAAAAAATCTATGGCCCTCATTCAGAGCCGCTCGTTAGCGGCAGTACGCTCGTTCCGAGCGATGTTTGCACATCTGCGCATGCGTACGGTTTTTAGTACGCATGCGCGAACCAGTCAGTGCGGTCAAAAATCGTTGGTACGCAATATAGCGAGTGCCTGCTATTTTGAGTGACAGAATGAGGCGTATGTGGGTGGTAACAGGGGAAGGTGCTTGAAAACGGGGAGTGGAGATCCGAACGCAGGCGTGCTTAAAGGTCAAAACGGGCGTTTTATGGGTGTGTATATTTAAAACAGCAGCGTCATTGTTCACGTCACTGGGTTATTTTATAGCCAGAACTGTTCGCAAATTTGTGGTAGCAAACACCAACCACAAGAATAGCGAGCAGTTCATACGCTGGTCGATGTACTCGATTAATCTAATAAATAGCGGACATGACGTAGGATGCGAGCGGCCAGGGGGCGTTTTTAACAAATAAACGAGCGTATGTTTTGCTCGCTCGTTCAGACTTAGAGGTGTGAACAGACTACAATGTGCGTACGGATCATTTGAATAGCCACCCCTTGTTTTTAAACGAACGACCGCAAATAGCGAACGGCTCTGAATGAGGGCCTATGTTTTAATCGGTCTCAGAAGAAGTGCAAACATGTTTATAGGGTTACTTGTCAGAGGAAGAGACTGCTTTGCACAACCTCCTGTCTTTGGATGGTTATATTATTAATGACTGGTAAATGTCCTTTCAAAATCTCCTTTTATCCACATCCTTGGAAGCTCAATGTAGTCTTTCCTCTGAAGTGTCTCACTTGCAGGAAGTGCCCATCCCACATCGCCCCACAGATGTCGTGAAATGTCCTACAGCAACAATCTCATCTCCCACAAATGTATTTCAAACCATAAATATATACATTAAGTAGGCACGGAAATAGCATATAACAAACACATTGCTTCATCTGAGGCTCTCTTGAATAGGCAGGCTAAGCTTTGCGTGTCTTTCATGTGTCGTTTATGCACAGATGTGCTCTTGGTCAGGGTAGCACATGTTCAATTGTCTTTAGTTTTAACGCATCCACTTCTGCCAGACACACAAACACAGTTGTTTATTTATAGGGGACTCTCAATGTTGTACATTGCACATTCATTATATAGCTTAGGGTCAGATCTGCAATTCATACATAACTACGTATATATAAAGCTGCTTAAATATTGGATAATGGGATGGAGGACAGTAGAGGTTCCTCTTTCCTTAGTTCTTTTGTTTAACCTCACAAAGGTGCGGTAGTGCTGCGGAAAGGTTAGCAAACTAGTCATCTGCAAATTCTTAGTACCAAATATACTTTTACTTCTACAGCTGCACCATATTCCGTGGCGGTGTATTCTCAGATTGTTTTATTGAGACACACCATTCACTGCTCCAGTTATGCACACAAACAAGCACACCAAGGCCAGAACCTACAGTGTTTAAACTGTGGAAGCTCCCTATAAATATGAGCAGGACAAAAAACGCATACACATGCAGCACTCTGCTAATCACTGACAAATCATGCTGTATGTGAAACTTTAGAAGTCTGTCCATCTAACGCAGGGGTCTTCAACCTTTAAGGCAGTGTGGTCCACATTAAAAAATTCAACGAAGCCGAGGGCTACTAAGCTATATTGTGGTATTTAGACTCTGCCTCCTCCTCACACAATTATGACCCATAACTGCCCCCTCTGCAGTGCCCTCAGTAGTGCCCCATATACAGTGCCACCAGTAGTGGTCCCCCTTATGCAGGCCCTCCAGTAGTGATCCCCCTTATGCAGTGCCCCTTATATAGTGCTCCCTGTAGTGGTACCCCTTATGCATACATGATGTCTCTCCCATCACCCACTGTGGAAGCCGGAAGATGGAGCTCATGAGTGGGTGCAGCAGCCAGTGAGAGTCTGTCTGACTCTCATTGGCTGGCTGCCAAAACAAACACACTGCTGCCGACGCCAGTTTCAGTGTGTAGTGCAGACTGTACTCACTGCGGTCTGCACTACAGTAACTATCGACAGGCCACCGGTTGGAGACCCCTGATTTAACGCATATATTCAAATATATATTTTTGATCATTGTATAATGATTTGAATATTAATGAGCATAATGTGCATCTTATTAGCATATTATTTGTGAAAGGTTATTCTCGTTCGGCATGGTTAAACAATGATGTTGAGCTTACTCAGTCTGGCCGGCTTGCCAGGCCCGGAAACTGTGTCCATCTTGGGAATGCCAGGCGATCCCGCCCCTGCAACGCCCCTTAAATGCCTCTGCCTGTCAATCAGGCAGAGGCACTGAAGGGGCTGCATGCGATTACGCTGGACCCATTGTGCACACTCGCAGAATGGGTCCTGCGCACGCAGAGCTTGGGAAGTGCTGGGTATGCTCGCAGCACGACGAAAATAGGGATGTGCCTTGCAGACACGCCCCTATACCGTGAGGCCTATGCTCTCCCACACCACGAGACCACACCCCTTTTTTGGGGTGTTCACAGAGCATCCCCCTCTCTACCTCACAAATGTTGTACATGTCACTTATTATAGATAAAGGTGTGTAGGCAGGACTGTTTCTAACTTCCATTGTGTTTAACGTTTATTACAATTGTTTCTTAAAATTCTCTTTTACCTGTAATTAACCTGCCTTGTGTTGTAAAAGTGGCTGCTGATCTCTGGTATGAAAACTGAGGGCCTTATTCACAGCCAGTCACACCTGGATTGGCAAAATGCATTTACATTTTTGTGCACATCTCGAGCTGGAGCTCCGTCCCCTTGGCTGTAACTTGATTGCAAGTCTCTCAGTACTGATAAAACTAAAAATCGCAGTACACAATAGAAACAGGTTACAATTAATGGTCAGATAGAGCAGATAATAAGGGCCCTATTGATCATTACATAATTATCACTAGTGATAATTATGTTTTAAAGGGGCCTATTAATCATCGGAGGCAGTATGGCCTCCGATGATTAAGTACTGAACTCGCTGCGAGGGATACGTAAGTATCCAACTCGCAGCGGGGGATAGATTACACCGGATTAATTCATCGTTGCCCCGATGTGGGGACAGCTGCTCCGAAAAGCAGCTGTCCCCTTGATTACAGATGTAGCGGCGTTACTTACCTCCTCCCCGTCGGCCCGGCTACGCATGCGTGACCCTAGGTCATGCATGCGCACAGCCGCCGGGGAGTCCGTGAAAAGGTGGCAGAGGGATCCGCTCAGATCCTGCTTCGTATCCCCGGAACTCCTTCCCATAGGAAGATGGCGCTTGTTCTCGTGAGCAAACTCCGAAAACTGTCAGTTTTTGGAGTTTGCTGAATATGAATGGCCCGGTAACTAAAACATGCGGCCCGGTAACTAAAGCATGTGGTCCGGTAACTAAAACATGCGGAAACTAGTGTTTCCAAATGGTTACCAGGCCATTTATCGTTTGATGAATAGGCCCCAAACTCTCTGCAACACTTCTGAGACATGCATCATGCCTCATTAACAAAGTATCACTTCCGAAAAGCCGCTCTATTTGCGGAGTTAGCTTTTCAAAATAGTGATACTTTTCCTCCTGCAGCTGAGGTGTCCATAAGGATTTCTTAACACTGCGCCCGTCCCTACCCCCTCTTGGTACGACCACCTCTGTCTGCAACCACAAATGCCCCCCACCGCCATTGGTGTCTGTCCATCCTTTAACCCCGCCACTATCTGTAACCACCTACTCCCCAGAGTGCAGTGGCCGGTGTCTGTCCCAGCCCCCCTTCCCCGCTGCCACCACCTGTAACCACCCTCCCACTCCTCCCGTCATTGTCTGTCCCAGCTCCCCGTCCCCCCGCTTCTGCTGTCTTTAGTACAAGTTCCCCCCAGTGCCTCTGCAAGAAAAGCTGCAGGCAAGCATAGGAGGACCTGCTTGGGGAGCCTAGAGGGAACCTGTGACAGCCCAGAGCCTCTGGAGATAAGAAGACACAGCTGCAGGGATCTGAAAAATCCCCCTGCTACACAAGCTGACGTGTAAACGGCATACAGTAACACTCATAAGTTCTGAAAAGAAAAATTGTTTCAGAACTTGATAAATGACATAATTTCTAAGTCCACCATACTAAAGTATGGGGACAGTGGAAATTATTGGGGGCGTATTGTAACCAGGAGATACAGTATCGGTGATCTCCTGCGTTACATGCTTTATGATTATGAATGGCCCTGAACCTTAATTTATTACAAAAGTTGGGAAAAAATTTAATTTTCACCCACTTTTGTAGAAATTAAGGGATGATGAATAGACCCCCTAAGTACCAAAGGAGATTGGTGCATCTGCAATGCTTAGGGAAGCAAATGCAAATATAATAATTATTAGTAGTAGTATTATTATACACTTTATATGTGCAGGATCCCCCATCCCTAGATTAGTATGAAACATTATTTATTTGTGTAAATGTGTGTGTAGTATAGTGTAAAAAATAGAGATGATAAACAGAAAATTTTAAATTGTCAGGCCCGAGCAGCGCCCCCTGTCCTGCAGTGCTCTGTCCCATGGCACATGTCACACCACTCTAGTGAAGGCCCAGAACCACATAAATCCAATTTGTAAGAAAACCTATGAATATACAGTCTGGTTCTTGATGTTATATCATAATATTCTCGAATATATAGTAAAGTCCAATGATCTAATCTCTTAAATCAATTGGTTGCTCCCAGATGACACATAAAAAAAGAAGCAAAATAAAAACAAATATATTGTAGTAATCATCATAATTAAAAGTGTACACACTGGTAAAGATAGAATTAGTGTATATAGTAAACCAGAGTTTCCACTCTGGTAGGTAAAGGAAATAACCAACACCACAGCCCCTTACGTATTCTGCTTACAGAAAAAGGCTTCTTACAGGAGTATAATTATATCTTTGTCTTCAGAGATTACCAATATTGTATCCCCTTAAGTAATATGCCTACAGAATGGAAGCTTGGCATGAAGCACATGACAGATTTTTTATGGTGTACTTTGTATCAAACTGCAACAGGTAGCATGTACCAGAATAAACAAATGACCCTAGATGGAATAAGGCATCTAGGAAATTCTAGTTGCAAATGCATCCTGGGTAAGACATATCTGAATTCCCCCAGATGATCAAGCCGCCATGTGGAACTTCCACTCAAACCAACTCGTTTCGACTTCATAACATCTTTTTCGAGGTGAGTTCAAAAGCACAATCAACCTGGTTTATAATTGTTGCCCCTTAGATTCATCAGAGAGGTGCCGATGCCTGTAAGTCGCAGGCTATTACATTTACTCTTTCGAATTTCCCTTCAAAGTGGTACAGGAGTATTACTGTTGGGTTGGTGGGTGTCTTTTATATAGCAGGGATTAACTGCACACATTTTACTAACTCCCTTAATTTTTTTTTTCTTTTTAGGGAAATTAAGTTTTTCGGAAAAGTTAGACATTTTAGGGGTAAATTTACTAAGCTCCAATGAATTTACTAAATGCTAATATTGGCTTTTTCCATTCTAAAGGGAAAAATCGGTCGAGAACACCTGAAACTTGGACGGTAACATGTTTTCGGAGAAAGAGCCATCGATCCAACTCAGCAGCCTTTTGTCATAGACATCAATAGAACCTGGATATATTTGTCATCGCAGCCTAAATATAGTGCAAATCGGCCGCAAAAGACGCTATAACTAATCCAAATAGAAAACTCAAATAGAACACCTTTTTCAATTCGAGTTTGACATCTGAACATACTTAACCATCACTGACAACTCAAATCTGGTTAGTGGCCAAAAGGTGGTTTATATGCCTACAAATAAACAAAGCATGGCAGAGTTTTCTGTGCTGGATGGAGATCTTGTGGGAGCTGTGAGATACCTGAGGCTCTGCCACCAGGCGGGAAGTAACCAGGGTCATGAAACTGAGCAGGTTGTACATGTACCACGTTTCTTTAAGGGGCAATTGAACCTAAACGCTTTGCTCGTTGGCGAAGTCATACACCTGGGGGTGCCTAACCCTAACCCTCCCCCTAGGGGTGCCTAACCCTAATCTCGCCCCCAAACCTAACCCTGCTAGACTCCCTAATCCTAACCCGCCCCCTCCTCCCGGCTAATGCTAAGGGAACCCCGGACTTACCTAATTTGGGCTGACGTCCTCTGCGTTTCAGCATCGGGATTAAGATAGACGTCAGTATTTAGACTCCTATCTTATGTGCCTTGCTGGGATTCCAATGTCGGATTTCAGACCGACCGCCGGTCTCATAACTACATACCTCCCGCCTTATGTGTATCGCGACTTGTAGCATGCGGAGGATAGGTGTATGTGGATACATCTGTAAGTACCCAGAGTTTATAATTTAACAACAAAACAAAATGTTACATTACACAATAGCAAACTGACACCATACATTAATGTGTGCCACCCACACGTATGGTCTCTTTCGGAACTTGCGGAATCGGCCGAGTTGCAGTGATTGCGTACGCATTTGCACAATACGAACGGATGCAAAATCCTGCCATGTTCAGCCAAGATGATCAAAATCGAACGTAAAATGCGAATGAAAATTACAAATGGTTAGAAATGAATACACCATCGGTCAACACGAATGACAACAAATCAGCAGCTTAGTAAAGTCAGTAACCTGTAAGAAAAATGAAACACATGAATCCAGTTGATGTCATCCGAGATTGATCTTGGCTGACAGAGAATGGAAATCGGCACCTTAGTAAATTTACCCCTTAGTCATTAAATTAAATAAGACAGCATAATAATTCGGTACATCCATAAACAAGTTTCAGACAGGTTTGTATAGATGTATCAATTGTTACGGATGTAATTTTGCGTTGTATGCTCATCAGGGAAATTTTAAAGCAGATCTGAACGAAGGTAACTAATCTATTTTGAACTGAAGTCAGTTACTGTTAGCAAACTTGTACCGCAGAGAACAATTGTGTGATTAATTGATTTGTCATGTGTCACGTTTGGTTAACAAAAGCTAATAGTAGAAAACATAAGTCCGTTTAGTTGAAAGATTGTTGTTCGAGTAATTTATATTTCCTATGTGTAATAGTTAAAAAAATATATATATAAAGTAGCAATAAATAGAAATTATTATTTATCTATGCCTCCATAATAGTACTACAGCTACAGATACATATGTACATTTGTAAGTATATGTAGGACTAGTTACACTCTAAATTAGAAAAGTTTGCAGGGAGTCCAGCTTGCTGGTTGTACGAGAATTAGAAAACACTATTATTATTTATTTGCTGTCACTACGTGTTTGTTTCTGCTTCAGTTCACAGAGCAGAAATCTAGAACCTTAGGCCCTGATTCAGAGCCGCTCGTTAACAGCAGTACGCTCGTTGCGTTCCGATGTTGACTAACCGCGCATGCGTCGGTGTTACACTGCGCATGTGCGTACGGCAGATTGCGAGCTTATTTTGTTTCGTTCATCAAATAGCGTACAGGAAGTGACATGTCAAATGTGATTGACAGAACAGGGCGTTTTTGGGTGTTGACGGGGAGGAGATGTAAAAACGCAGGCGTGGCGAGGCGTTTTTGGGGCGTACATACATTAACAAATGCGAACGTCAAATGTGTTCGTACCAACTCATACGTCACTGGATGATCCTCTTTCCCTTCAAAATGCTCGCACAGCTTAGGGGCTGGATAACTCGACCACAGTGGCGATGGCCTTCTCCTCCGTCCCGGCACTCCACGATGTAGTATCGATTAATCACGGCTTGTCAGAAAATCAATTAGTGTTGGATTGAAAACCGGCTTGGTATGTGTTTTGAAAGCAGTTTTTTTGGATAGCACAAAACCGAACGCAGGTGGAAATCATAGCTGCTAATGTCTGGATTACACAATCAATTAGCGTACATTTGTGGGGGTGTATTTTGGCCGCAATGTGTTCTTTTTGGACTATTGTAACAATAATGTCATCATATTTAGGTTTGGTGCCTCATTTTGTGTTTGCAAGGTGATTTTTCCTCCTTAGGTAATGTTTTAAATGTTCCTTAACGAGCCCTTTTTTTCCAATGTGTAATTTTTTAGATTGAACGTTGTTGGCTTGTGGGCCCGGATTAAATGTAACCCATTTTTACAATAATGTCAGAATACAAAGTCGTACATTTGATGTAAATTTATTGGTATCCCCAAAAAAATGAATGCACATATTTAACCAAAACATTTTTGGCAGTGTTCATTCCACAATATTTATTAATTGTGCAAACAATAAATTGTTGTTAAACGTAAATGCAAAAATTAAAAACAATTCACAAGAAAGGAGAGGGAAGTTTTGGCCAGAAAGGAATATGAGGCAAGCACAGAAGGAGTGTGGGAAAAGTAGCCAATGCTGTCACCGTTTTTTCGGCCGTTTGGCTGGGGGAGGGAGGGCGCCAGACCAGGTCCGGGATGTCATCGGGCTGGCCTGTCCAGAGGCAGATGTTGTGGCCTCTGGACTAGGCACAGGGCTAGGCACATTTGGAGGATTGGCTGATGTTGTGCCAGAGGTGGAGGATCCTGATGTTCTGGCAGGACGGGAGGTCGGCTCCACCATGTGCTGGCGAACGAGCTGCTCCAGGGCATTGGCGATGCGGATGTTGGCCCTGGTATTTTCCGCCAGGGCCTGACCAATGGTCACGTTGGCCGCAGCATTTTGCTCCAGGGCCTCAGCCACCTGTACCAGACTGGCGTCCATCCTCTGCAGAATCTCTGTATGGAAATCCGATTTAAAATTGAGTTCTGTGAGGAGGGACACTGCCTGCGAGGGGGATTGCCCAGGACTGGCTTCTGCAGGGTCCTCAGCCGGATGTACTGGTTCATCCCCTGCAGAGCCTGCAGAAATTCTGCGGCCAAGGCTCCCCTCTGGAGCAGACTCATCCGCCTGTGTCTCTGTTGGAAAAATGAGAAAAGACTCACATTAGAATCTACATATTGGCACACTAACATTTCAGAGTCGGTGACATCACAATATTTACCTGGGACAACATGGGGAGCCGCAAAGTCTGGCATGTCCGTATCCATGTTGGACACGCCAAACACCTCCACAGCCTGCACACACCCCTGTGCCAGCTCTTCTAAATCAGTCAACTCCAATGACACAGGGGTGGGACCTCCACCTGTCCCCCTTGCATGCCTAGCCCTGTCCGCCATTTTTTGTTTCAGGCGATATTTGAAGTCGCCCCATCTGTGGGTGAAAAAGGAACCATTATTTTTTATTTTATTTTGTTTTTGGTTTTAGGGTGGTCAAGTGTTTACTTACCGCCGTTTGACATCCCGGGCTAGACGGACATAATCACCCACCCTATTGACCTCAACGGCTACCTCTTCCCACATTCTCCACTTCTGGCTTGAACTCATATTCCTGTCTGCCTGTGGCAGGATGTCCACACACTTCTGAATCAAAACCTCCATCTCCTTTCTTTTGAATTGTGGCTGCCTTTTCTTTTTTGCAGCTTTGCCCGGAATACTGGGCCCAGCAGCCTCTTCCATGTCATCCTCCTCACCTATTTGGGTAAATTTGGAGAATTCTCAACTTCACAACTTGCACAATATTATGTTTCTAATTAATCATTGAGTCAAAATGCCTGAAATACTTACCGCCAGACTGTTGTCCATTGTTTCCCTGGTCTGTAGCCATGTCTGAGCTCCAAACAAGAAATACACCAAAATGTTTTTTTTGTCTCGTGACGTATTTATACATGCGTCCTTATTTTGCGGCTGCATCATTGATTGTGCGTTCCTATGATCCCTCCTTAATTTGTGTGGGAAACGAAACACTATTTATGGCTTGGGGTGTCTCGATTCGAGGTGGCGTTTTTTGAATGTTGGAGGTTACGTTGGTTGGAGTTGATTGTTGGCTGGTGTAGGAGTTTGCGTTTTTGGAAGTAGTTTTTTTGGATATATTCGTTTTTTGATTTCCGTTCGTTTTTTTTCGGTTGTAATTTTTTTGGTCGTTTCCAGTTGTGGTAAGTTTTGGGAAGTCTAACTTTGGGTCAATTTGTGACTCCTTCTGTTTAAGAATTTTCTAATTTTTGGTTTCCATCATTTCATCTCTCTTAGGTTTTATTTTGGCTCTGCCCCAAAGACCTTTTGATCCGGATTCTTATATATTATCTCTTGGTAAGTTCATTTGTTAAATTGTGTTGTAAATGTTCTTGTTTGTCTTTACGCAACTTTGGTTGGCCTTACACATGTAACCTTTGTTTTTCCAAATCCGAAATCTGTGTTTATTTTTTGTTTATTTTAGCTGCGTTTTTTTAACTTGTATTTGCAAACTAATTGGCGCATTTTTATTACTTTCAATTGTGACTTGTCTTTGCGAACTAATGAGCGCATTTTTATTACTTTCAATTGTGACTTGTCTTTGCGAACTAATTAGCGCATTTTTATTACTTTCAATTGTGACTTGTCTTTGCGAACTAATTAGCGCATTTTTTTACTTTCAATTGTGACTTGTCTTTACGAACTAATTAGCGCTTTGTGAAATGCTTATTCATCCTGTAAAATTGTTTGTGTTTTCTCTGGAGCATTTGTTGCTTACATTTGGCCTCAATTTGGCGTAGTGTGCGCAATGTCGTTTTGCTCTTTGCCCAAATGTGTGTTTCTCCCCTTGGTCTTGCTTAAAATTTGGAATCAGAAATGGCCAGCATAAAATGATGTATATTTATGTTGTGATTATTTCCAGTTTGCACATATCATGACAATACCCCGGCATGTAAGCATCAATGGATAGTATCTTCAAGCTAAGTGAAATTTTTAATTTTTGGGGGGGGGTTAAAAAGCCTGACATTCAAATCTTGCCATTTCAGGTTGATCTGGGTCGGATTGTTCTGGCCATGCTCCTGGAAGCCGACCAACCTCAATCTCGTCCCAGGCGTAGGCATCGTAGGCGTGCAAGGCCCCAGATATTTCGAACACGTGTCACCCTTTTTGGAATGCCCGATGATGAGGTTTTAAGACGCTACCGTCTTCCTCCAAAAATCATCATAGATACTCTCTCATTAATAGAGAGTGATCTTGAGCGGCAAATTGACAGTCCAACAGCAATACCACCACTTACGCAATTTATGGCGGTGTTACATTTCTGTGCCTCAGGATCGTTTCAAACAACGGTGGGAATAGTGGCAGGCATATCACAATCCTCCTTTTCCCGGATCCTGAGGGCAGTGATGGAGGCACTTTTCAAGCACCTCCATCATTTTATTAAAATGCCTTTGGATATGGGTGCCCTTAGTGTGGCCAAGGCCAATTTTTACCAAATAGCTGGCTTCCCACACATCATAGGGGTTGTGGATGGTACTCACATACCACTTCAGCCTCCAGCACGGCTGGAGGCAATATTTAGAAACCGGAAACACTATCACTCCCTCAATGTAATGGTGGGATGTGATGCCTCCCTCCAGATCCTGTCCCTGAATGCAAAATTACCAGGAAGTGCACATGACTCCTTCGTCATCCGGCAACCAGGGATATGGCACAAATTAACCAACCTACAAGCTGGTGATGCGTGGCTTCTGGGTAAGTGGAGACCTTTAGTACATAACAATGTTAAGCTTCATACAGAGTGATCCTGATGTTGTCTATTCTTTTTCACACTTGACAGTGGCTACCCTTGCACGCCCTGGCTGCTCACTCCTTATTTGGCTCCCACACCAGGGCCACAAAGTGAGTATAATTCTGCACTTACAGCCACCAGAGAAGTGGTGGAGCGCTGTATCGGCCTTTTAAAAGGCCGATTCAGATGCCTTCACCGCTCTGGTGGCGAGCTCATGTATTTGCCGGATATGGTTTCGAAAATTGTGGTCCTGTGTGGGATATTTCACAACATCGCCATAAGGAGTGGTGTCCCAATGCAGCCAGAGGATGCCTTACCTGAGGATGGCCCCCCCGAGGTTGGTCGGAGGTCAGTATGTGGGGGGGGCCATACGCGATGATGTGGTGGCCAGATTTTTTTAGGTAATTATTGACAAAACAACAGTGTTTATACCTAATGTGGTAGGGTTTGCTTGAGAACATCTAATTATTTATTTTTATTTTCTCCATCTTCTGTTTTTTCACATAATCTTTGGCACTCCAACGATGACTACTTCCTGCTACCCTTAAAAAACCTGTATGTGGACATTTTGGGGATATATTATGGAACCCATATTGCAACGCCATATTTGTGGAATCATGTTGGCATGGTCCTTCGTCAACCAGTTCTTGATTTGTTGTTTTTTTATTTGGTTTTGTTGGTATGTGTTGTATTTGTGATTATCACTGTGTGTTTTGTTTGTGAGTGACCACTTTGATTTTTCAGTTATGCTGTGAATAAATGTTTTGAGAGTGAAATTTTGTACCTTTTTTGGAACGTTACAAGCAAGTGTAACCAGGTTCACACACGTTACATTTGACTAAGGTGTAATCCAGTACTGACGCCAGTTGAGCTAAAATGTAATATGTTTTCAGGGTCCAAACCAACACCCAAAGGAATCCTGTACAATCATTTGGCTTCGTAATATTGGCCTAAGCAGCTTGCACCCCAACTAGGAACCTGTAAAATGTAGTAATATCTAATTGTGACTACACCAAAAAAGGGAAATGAGATTGTTACTGTTAGGTGTTTCTTATGGCTGTTTTACATAAAAATACAACACACAATCTTAGTGACAAAAATTGCTAATCCTTGCAGGAACAGTCTACTTATGTCAGGGTAAACAATCTCTGATTTTGAAAAAACGAATGAGCCAGAACGTTACTTAGAAAATAACACTTTATTTATAAATGGGCAAAAAACAAAAAAAACTAGTCCCTAAGGAGGACCGACATATGGTCAAGGACCACCAGCACACCGATGATATTGTGGCGCATCCGGGCCACACAGGCGGCTAATTCTGCCCGACGCCTCTGTTCCTCTGTGGGTGAGAAAAGTGTGGGGATTAATACAACAATAATGAAAACACATTGAAAAACAATGCAAAACCAAAACCCAAAAAAAAAAAAAAAAAAAACTAACCATTACACCATTAAAACACATCAACCAAAAATGGTGTAGGCCAAAAATACAAGGCCAATGTACAAATTCCGACAGGTGTGATATGTGTATGTTGAAATCAGCAGTAACAGGTAAAGGCAATCGGCAAAATCCCCAAAAGTCTAGCAAAAAACCCAAAAAAAAGGAACGACACATGATTACATACAAATAGATTCTGTCGAAAAAAAAAACCCAAAGAAAAACATACCGGAAGATACAACGGCAGCTCCGGAAGGCCCTCCCTCGTCCTCCTCGGAGGTGCCTCCATTCCCCAACGATCGGGGCGGGGTAATTACCGATTCCGGGGAGGGGGTAATTCGAAGAGGGGTGGTTGGAGGAGAGGGGGAATTGGGACGGAGGGGAAGGAGCCCCGAAATTTCATCCAGAGGGTCTTGGAAGGCTGGGGAGGAGTGGGGAATAGGGGAATTTGTGGTTGTGGAGTGTTGGCTGGGGGTTGGGGAGAGTGGCCGAGAGCGCCGTCTGAGCTGACGATGACGGCGTAGTCTTCGCTGGGCCCCTAAAAGATGTGAAACAAATTGTGGTTAGTTTCAACACAAATCCGCGAAAAACACCATTTTCTAATCCCCCCCCCCCAAAAAAAAGGGCCATGCAGATATGAGTACAATGAATAAATATGAACTACATGGAAAACATGGCCATGCAGATATGAGTACAATGAATAAATATGAAATACAGGGAAAACATGGCCATGCAGATATGAGTACAATGAATAAATATGAAATACATGGAAAACATGGCCATGCAGATATGAGTACAATGAATAAATATGAACTACATGGAAAACATGGCCATGCAGATATGAGTACAATGAATAAATATGAACTACAGGGAAAACATGGCCATGCAGATATGAGTACAAGGAATAAATATGAAATACATGGAAAACATGGCCATGCAGATATGAGTACAATGAATAAATATGAACTACATGGAAAACATGGCCATGCAGATATGAGTACAATGAATAAATATGAAATACATGGAAAACATGGCCATGCAGATATGAGTACAATGAATAAATATGAACTACATGGAAAACATGGCCATGCAGATATGAGTACAATTAATAAATATGAACTACATGGAAAACATGGCCATGCAGATATGAGTACAATGAATAAATATGAACTACATGGAAAACATGGCCATGCAGATATGAGTACAATGAATAAATATGAAATACAGGGAAAACATGGCCATGCAGATATGAGTACAATGAATAAATATGAAATACAGGGAAAACATGCACACGCAGTTAGGGCCACAAAGACAAACATGAAAACCACAGTCCATAAAACTTACTTTTGGCGATCTGCATGCGAAAGCATGCCAGCAAGCGGGGCGTCCGCCGTTGTAGGTCCGACCACCTGCGCACCAGCTACCCGATCTGGCGGCGCGAGCCGAAGGAGTGCAGGCGGGCCCGTACCTCCGCATATGCGGAACGCTTTTCGCGGTTGGTGATGGGTGGAGGCTGGCTGGTGATCCGCCTATCCATGACCTCCGTTAGCACCAGCAGCTCGCGCCTGGTGAATGCGGAGGCTCTCATGATGGCAATGGTGTATTTGTTAAAAATAATTTTTAATAAAGTGCCAAAAATTTTTTGATTGGCTAATGTATTTGGGTAATTAACAGGACCAATTCTATTGGTTAGTGTATGAGTCATGTGTTCGACAGGGCCAGAAATCTCTTGAGACTTATGATAGGCTTGATGCAGTGACATGCGTAAGCAAATTTAAATAAAGAAATGAACTCCGGGAAATATGCGGGTAGAAAAACAAATAGAACAATTATTTAATTGGGGCTAACATGTATTTTGACAATTAAAAGCGAATGTTTAAGCCGTACGTATTCTGCGGGTAAACACAAACACGGACATGAATAAAGTTTATTGCATTGTGTTTAAAAAAAAAAAAATATACAATTAAGCTAATTGACATATTGATTGCCATGATACGATTGAGGGAGGTAGGCAGAATAAACGAGCAGTTAATCGAAATCTGACAGGCCCACTTCCGGGTAGTACTTGTGCGTGCGTTCCCTTCAAGCCACTTCGGGGATGTACGCTCGCTATTTGGCACGCTCGTTAGTTAGAGGAGGTGTCGCTTGAGTTTGGGGAGGATGTTTAGTTGCGAGCGAAAATACGAGCGAGTGCTTGAATTTAAATATTTTTTTACCTACGCCGAACGTACGAACGGCCACTTGCGTCCGGGTCTGAATGAGGGCCTTAGTTCTATTAGCAGACTAGACACGTTTATGTAAAGTGCTGGAGCTTTGTACAAATCCATCAGTGATTTTTTTGTGGGGCTTCACAACTGGTCTTTGGTCTTGCAAGGAAAAAACTCATTACAACTGTAGCTAAATATTGGTCGCCAAGGGCGTATTAAGGTTTGTGGGGACCCCAGGACAACTAACTGGTTGACACCCTCTATGTTTTTAATGCCCCTCACCCCCACCACGCCATATTTTTGCCCCCCTGCTCCTCTGTCCCCAGCCCATATGGCTCTTCTACTACTCCAGTCTCCAATGAGTGGCAGCGTCACAATGTCATTACATCACGTCAGTCACGCTGCTGAGAATTGACCCGGGAACTGATAGCACCGACAAAAGAGGACTGGTGTCACAATATGGGTGACTAAAGAAGCTCCATTGGGGCAATGGTGGCTGCCCCGGCTGTCCCGCCTACACTCCAGCTCTATTGGTCACTTTATGATATCAAAGCATCAGAATGAAGTGTTCAACTATGCAAGCAGCAGGCTAACATATGATTGGGTAGGTAATCTGGTGAACAAATGTCAGAGGGGAGGCAGAAGTGGGTGGTACAAGGCGCTGCAAATCATACCATTGCACCCTGCCAACCTTTGTACGATGCCACAATTTGTGGACAGAGGAGGAATCATAATTTGCAAGCAAAATGTTTTATTTATTTTTATTGCAATATGCAAATTTTGAGATGAGATTCACCTGAATCAATTTTTTTGTGTCTCTGTATAACCCTATTATAGTACCAACTCTTATTTAATATTGAAAGTCCCAATTCAAACAGGACCAACCACATTTATCCTTACACTAGTCTGTAAATAGGGAAGATAGAGGTGTATGACATTTATTTATTTGTTTATTACCAGTTATTTATATAGCGCACACATATTCCATAGCGCTGTACAGAGCATATTTGGCCATTCACATCAGTCCCTGCCCCAGTGGAGCTTACAATCTATATTCCCTATCACATGCTCACACACATATGGATAATTTTGTTGGGAGCCAATTAACATGCCAGTATATTTTTGGAGTGTGGAGTGTGGGAAGAAACCAATGTACCTGGAGGAAACCCACACAAACACAGGGAGAATATACAAACACCACACAGTTAGGGCCGTGGTGGGAATCGAACCCCCGACCTCAGTGCTTTGAGGTAGTAATGCTATACATTACACCGTATGTGCTGTCCAGAGGCCATATTAACATCACAAAACAAATGTTAGAGACTTTTTATTGCCCTGCTGCAAGTATCTGCTTTTTAAAATGTTCTCTTTATACACTAAAAAAAATGCTAAGAAGAAGTGTCATTCCACTGCACTGTGTAACCTCAGATCAGATTTTTATTACTGAAATAAATACACCTACTTAAAGGCTGATTAGTGTTTTCCTCAGCCCTATCCCCTCGCATCTGTTGTCATTCGAGGAATATCCACTATCTTACAAATCTGGAATTCTGCCATACAGTTGAGTCCTGTTTGAACGGTTATAGTAAATATTACTTTCTTATAAATATGTGTTTGCATAGAATATATTTGATATGTTTGTGCATTTCTGCTTGGGAAACAGACCAGATCTGCAGCATGAAAAACTTGTAAACTAATTTTTTCTATATGTATAAGGGCTGATTGAAAAGTAATGAGACTGCCTCTGTTTTTCTGTCCCATAGATAGACGTGTCACTGCTATGCTGGTCATTCATACTTGCCTACCCCCCACCAGAAGTCGCGGGAGGCTCAGGATTTTTCGGGTAACCCCCTGCACCCATCTTCCGCATTCTGTCCACTTCTTAGGCTTCTCCCAGGGAGGAGAAATCAAAAGTCGGCAGCCCTGGCTCATACATCGATGTCTCTGAACTTGTGGTTGAACAGCCATAGGAGTCTATGTACTAAGCTTTGTTAGGAGATAAAGTGAACGGAGATAAGGTACCAGACAATCAGTTCCTAACTGCTATGTCACAGGCAGTGTTTGAAAAATGACAGTTAGGAACTGATTGGATGGTACCTTATCTCTCTTCGCTTTATCTCCTAACAAAGCTTAGTAAATAGACCCCATAGTCTTCTTTTTTGGCCACAGCGAGTGGAAGATCTTCATACGTTTCATCATGGCGGATGAGGAAGACGTGTCTGTGAGATTACGTCAAAGATGTGTGATTGAATTTAGTGTTAAACTTGGAAAAAGCGGAAATGAAACTCATGAAATGTTACAGGAAGCATACGGTGGAGAAATAATTAGCCATACTGCAGTATTTTGGTGATGGAAGTATTTCAAAGACGATAATACGCGAGTGACTGGTGAAGCACGTTCTGGGAGACCGTCCACCATGGTTACAGATGTAAACATTGCCAAAGCTGTGGAGATGTTGCAAGATGACAGAAGGTTGATTTTGCGCAAACTTTCGGCTTCACTTGGCATCTCATTCAAACGGGTTCAGCATATTGTGACAAAGGAACTGAAAATGCATTGTGTGTGTGCCAGGTGGGTACTGCAGATGCGATGACGAGTTGAATCGTGCAAGAAAACAGTTCGAATGTCGGAGATGTTACCCGATTTCCTGACATCGATTGTGACGTGACGAATCGTGGATTTGTCATTATGATCCGAAATCCAAACAACAGTCCAGTGTATGGAAACACGGGAATCCGCCTGCACCCAAACAATTCCGTGTGATTCCTTCGGCGTGTAAAGTCATGCACTGGGTCCCCACGTGGACAGACAATTAATGGTGACTACTGTGCAAACGTCCGGAAAACCCACTTGCGTGGAGCCATGAGGAAGAAAATACCACATTTGCTAAAGAAACAGTGGTTTTTGGCCCTGATTCAGAGCTGGACGCTCTGACCAGAGCGCTCGCTCTGAATCAGGGCCCACCTCCATAAATATGGAACGTCCTCCTGGACGCTCGTATAGCTGTGGGTCACCACCAACAGCATATACGAGCGTGCAGGATGATGGTCGCGATGGTCTTGACCATCGCGACCATCGCCACTGCGAGCAGAAGCCTGCGGTTGAGTTTCTCAACCGCAAGGCCAGGAGTGATTTTGGCTCTATCAGAGCCAAAATCACTCCCACTGACGTTCCCTTGGGAACGCCTCCGTCTGGCAGGCACGCCCCCGGCACGCCCACCAAAGGGGGCGTGCTGTCAATCAACATCGACAGCACGCCCCCTTTGATCAGACACTACGAGCGTAGGATAGTCCTTCGCTCGTCGCGTCTCGCGCATGCATACGACGGAGCTCCCTCCGTCGTGCGCATGCGCAGTGCAGACCATCCCGGGCTTAGCACCCTGTGATTTCTGAGCATTTCTAATCCTGAAAAAATAACTGTGCGCAAAGAAGTTCTCAACAGATGACGAAGTGAAAAATGCCACAGCTACAACACTAAAGTGATGTCACAAAACAATTTACTGCACGACTTTGAATCGTTGTTGAAACGCTGCAAAAAATGTAGTGAATGTGAAGGAGGCTACTTTCAAAAGGAAAAATGTTCAGATCCTGTAGAGTCATCTGATTCTGAATAAAAAAATCAGTCTCATTACTTTTTAATCAGCCCTCGTATATACTAATAAGACATGGAGGTTGTTATTAAGGGGGGGAGGTGGAATTTGGGGCAGCTCAGTAAGAGTGGATTCGGGGCAAATTTTAATCTGTGCTGACATAGAAATATTATTTAGTATATGCTGTAATTCAACAAGTGTCCTGTGCCTACAAAATGCATCTGTATTGGTTTCAGCTTCCAGTGTCCTGCATTCTCGTGCATACTGACTATAACACTAGCTACCTGCGTATAAGTGCTTCCTGCATCCATTCAGTCCACATTCATCCCAAGCATCTACCATCTGGGCTGATCTGCACTTCTCACCTATTTCAGCCGGTGTCCTATTACATTCTGTAGTGTGCAGCCATCTATCTATACTGTACAGCACTCCAGTATCATCATCCCCTGCAGGCTGACACCAGTACTACAGGCACTTTTCAAGTTTGTAAAAAGGGAAGATAGAGGTGTATGAAATTTACATCACAAAACAAAGGTCCAGGGGCGTATCTATAATGGGTGCAGGGTGTGCGGTGCACAAGGGGCCCCTGGGGGGAACACATCGCACACCCTGCACCCATTTTTGAAAAACTTACCTCTCCGGCATCCCACGTCGGCGGTACCATCGTTCTACAAATCACCTGGAAAATGGCCACCGTGGCCATTTTCCCGGTGTTTTGTGCAGGCACAGTGAGGAGATCATCAGGAAAAATGGCTGCTACGCCATTTTCCCAGTGGCCTGCGCAATAGACTCCGGCAAAGGACTAGAGTTTACTCTAGTGCCCAGAGTCTGCTGCACACAATGCGCTGTCAGCAGTCGGTCATTGAGGAGGGGGCCCAGGACGGAGACTGCACACGGGCATCCTCCTTAATATGCACCTGCAAAGGTCAAAGACTATTTTGGTGCCCTGCTGCCAGTGTCTGCTTTGCAAAATGTTCCCTTTTTATTAGAGATGAGCGGGTCTGGATTAGTTCGGATTTCCACGCCGAGTTCGGATTTTTCCCGGCAAAACACAGGACTCAGAAAGAGGCAAAACTTAATTTTTCATATACAAACATCATCATTCCTGGACTTCTGTCCAGGAATGATGATGTGTGTCCATGAAAGATGACATTTTGCCTCTTTCTGAGTCCCGTTTTTTGCCGGGAAAAATCCAAACTCAGCGTGGAAATCCGAACTAATCCGAACCCACTCATCTCTACTTTTTATACAGTAAAAGAAATGCTAAGAACAAGTGTCATTCCACTGCACTGTATAACCTCTGATTTTTTTTTACTGAAATAAAGACACTTACTTAAAAGTCTTCGCTGTGATCTCCTGCCTGTGTCTGCTCACTACAATTCCTAGTACGTATCATCAAGAGACTATACCTGTCCTGCTTCCGGCACTCTGTCCAGTATATTCCTAAAGACTACATTATGGGCGGGATGTACTAAGCATTGCATTCGCGATGATGAACATTCCGCCTCTCATCGGGTACATACCGTTGTTGATTCCCATGGTATGTACCTAGAATATCGCAAAGGACAGCTCTGCCGATAAGAGCTGTCCTTTGCGATGCCCCCGTAGAGAGGGATTTCCGGGTTTAACACCTAGAAGTCCCTCTGGCGTCCTTCTGCGCATGGTGCTGAAGATGGCGTTACATTGCATTCCGGTGCTTAGTACATATGGGGTATGCTGTAAAACTCCCAAAAACTGCATTTTCAGGGGTTTTACCGCATTTTTGCATTTAGTACATCTAGCCCTTTCTCTCTTCATTCACAAGCACACATACATATCCTTCTAGTACTGTTCTGATCAGTAGAAGCTTAATCAAGGTCTCAAGCTTCCATTACTCTCTGACATACAAGCTAATCCCAAGGGTGCTGATCCATATCTACAAACCCCCAGCGACGTGACAAATGATAGGTAGAAGCTGATTGGATGCTGTGGGAAACTTCTCCATTTGTCCTCTTCAGAAGGTTTGATCCATCTCTCCCATTATATTACAGCCAGAGACCAACAGAGACCCCCGGAGCCTGGGATAAACAGTGTAACCCCCATGAGATGCTCCACTACCTTCACTCTATTGTAGAGTGTAAACTGCTCAAATGTGGAAAACCTTTTAAAGTATTTTGTGGACCCTGGACACAGAGAATATCCTAGTAGACCCTTCAACCCTTGAACGATATGAAGGGTCCACACAAATTGTCAAAATATTCAAAAGAATGACATCTGCTGTTTCTTGTTACAATGTGTTCAACTGGATTGATATCACAAAAGCCTAAAGTAGATCAATAAAGAAGAAATGTTTTAAAACCCTTTTAAATAATAAGAAACAACGTTTTCCCTGGACACCCAGATTGCCTGTGAACCTGCAGATGTACAGGGAAAAAAAAAAACTTATAACAAAACACCCTCTACAAGAACTACTTGGACCCATTAAGTCTTATCTTTGAGGCTTCAAGTCATTCCAGATAAATTTTTTTTGTTAATTAAGCAGACCTCTATAAGCCTTGTTAATAAAAGAAAGCTGCGTGTATTCCGGAACATGCACTAAGAACTCATGACAGAATTCCCAGTAATTCAAAAAATTAGAGCCTTGGATATCAGTCGATCTCTAAATATCTGAATAGCATCCAAGTGATAATGTAAAACCATCAGATGAGAGAATCTATTAAAATCCAAGACATTGAAAAGTCAAATTGCAGTCCAGTTATTTAAAACAGCTGCTGGAGGAAAGTCTTCTGCATACCTTTATAATTAATCTAAGCTTTGTGACATACTAGATGACTGTGGCTTGGCCGGATTCCAGAGTTATGCCACTATTCAAGAATGGCTTTCTTACTGAACCAAACTAAATCTGACTTCAGCCTACCTAGCTGGCAATGATTATAGAACTACCAGCTATATTTCAATAACCAAACTTAGGGCCTGATTCAGAGATGTACGTTCATCCGAGAATGAATGCACGTCTCCGATGTTTAGGGGTCTGCACCTGCGCAGGACCCATTCTGCGATTGTGCAGAATGAGTCCTGTGATCTTGCTCGCAGACCCTCCAAGACACAGCGTGACTGACGTGCTGCTGTGCTTTGGGGGCACGCCTGGTCGCCATTCCCGGAAACGGAGGCGTGTCACCTCCGTTTTCCGGGAGGAAAGAGGTCTGCATCAGCGGAAGCCAGGGCTGGTGCATGGTTTCTTGGCACCCTATGCATAGCTTCAGCCTAGCGCCCCTCCCCCCCTTCCCTCATATAGCTACACAAGCCCTTATACAGTGCCCCCAGTAGTGGTCCCCTCTATGCAGTGCCCCCAGTAGAGGTCCCCCAATGCAGTGCCCCCAGTAGCCCCCCCATGCAGTGCCCCTTGTAAAATGCCTCCAGTAGTGGTCCCCCTATTCAGTGCCCCTTATACAGTGCCCCCAGTAGTGCCCCTTTAACAGTGCCCTCAGTAATGCCCCTTATATAGTGCTTCCAGTAGTGGTCCCCACTATGCTGTTCCCCCAGTAGTGGTCCCCCTATGCAGTGCCCCTTACACAGTGCCCCCAGTAGTACCCCTTATACAATGCCCCCAGTAGTGCCCCTTATAGAGTGCCCCAGTAGTGGTCCCCACTATGCAGTGCCCTGTACACATGAAACAGACACACAGACAGCCATTAAACATTATACTTACCTGAATCCCTGCGCCAGCCACCGTCCACTCCTCCATCCTCCCGGCCCACTCTTCGCTATGGGAGAGATTTCATGACGTCTCTCCCATCACCCACTGCGGGTGTCGGAAGGCGGAGCTCATGAGTGAGCTCCTGTCCGGCTCCAGCAGTGGGCACAGCAGCCAATGAGAGTCTGTCTGACTCTCATTGGCTGCTGAAACAAACACACGGCCACCGGCGCCGGCGGCCGCGTGTTTGTTACTGTGTAGTGCGGTCCACACTACACCTAATTAAACGAACCACGGACATGTTTTTTTTTCTCTGGACCCAGCGGCTCCCTCCAGTGGCTGGCGCTTTAGCAGTTGCATAAAGCTACCTAATGGTAGCACTGGCCCTGCCGGAAGCAGATTACTGGACTCTCGTGTGACCAGGCACTGGCCAGGCTGTGCAAAGCATCAGCTTCCGCAGCCTGACTGAAGGAGCAACCATCGCGGCCATCGATGGTTCCGATGGTAATCCCAGCCTGCGTCGTCATTTATTTGCATCTGAGATGGACGGATTTGCACAACCACTTGCAGTGCCCCTTATACAAGCCCTTATTTTTAACTTTTTTTTTTAAAGTGTTGCATTCTTTTTGGAGTATTTAACACAGATCCAAAAAGTGTCTCTTGTCTTATGGCTGTCACTAGCTCCTAGTGAATTGAATACCTGAAAATGTACTGTACTCTGGGCCTGATTCAGAGCCGAACGCTCTGACCAGAGCGCTCGCTCTGAATCAGGGCCATCCTCCATGAAAATGGAGCGTCCTCCTGGACGCTCGCATAGCTGCGAGCGTCCATGATGATGGTCGCGATGGTCAAGACCATCTCGACCATCGGGCTTGCGACGGAGACCCTGCGGTAGGGTCTCGCTGCCGCAAGCCCTGGAGTGATTTTGGCTCTATCAGGCAGGCTTCAGACGGTAGGCGTTCCCATGGGAACGCCTCCGTCTGGCAGCCACGCCCCCGGCACGCCCACCAAATGGGGCTTGCTGTCAATCAACATCGACAGCACGCCCCCTTTGGTGCGAGACCTGGAGCGACGGAGAGCCCGTCGCTATCCGGGGCTTGCGCATGCGCACGATGGAGCTCCCTCCGTCGTGCGCATGCGCAGTGGGGCAACATCGACCCGCTTGCGAGCGTCCTGCGCTCGCGAGCGGGTCTGAATGACCCCCAGTGTTCACAGGACAGCTGCATCTGGTGTTTGCAGGGAGCAGTCCCTCCCAACTGAAGTCATTATAAATCATATTTTTAAGCTATTATCCTTTACTGTTAAGAAGAAAAAATTGAACTAACCTTAAAAAGGCTACATTTAGTGCTAGAACTGTTTGGACACTTTTTTTAGCCACTTGTGCATTTTTTAGTCTTATTTGCTATATGAACGTTGGTTTTGAAGTGCATCAGTGATGGTCACTGGTTATCAGTGAATTGATTGGTTGAATTCTCATGAGTGTTGGTCAAAATGCAAAATAAATAGTTACTTTCACTATGTGCATAGGTCAAATCTTGTAGGGTGTTTTTAACAGGCTCTTTCCACTTACATGATTATACAGTTTTTAATACAATTGTTATTAAAATAACATACAGATATATATGGAAGACAGCAAAACAGAAGACAAGCACGTTATAAAAGTACACAGCAAAACTGATCCCAATTCTATGTGGGCCCCACCAGCATTCTTGATACATTAGAGCAGTGGTCGCCAACCTTAATTGGGATGTTAGCTACTCAAGATAAATGAAACCTTCTGAAGAGCTACGAACATATTTGGAAAAAAAAAAAATCTGGTTAATAACTGAAAAATTAAAGATCATTTCATGAAAGAAAAAAATGTTTCATAGAAAACAACAATGCTTTTAGTTAATACAAGGATATTGTTGCACATTTAACTTTTAATTACCGGCTCCAAGGAGGTAAGTACAGTAGAGGAGCAAAAGATATAGGCAGGGCTGTTGTGTGATCTTTGGCAGAGCTGGGCAGGAGTCACTCCCAAATGCAGTCGACTCCTGTGATGTCCAGATGGTGTCCGTCATGTATTGTGTCATCCTATGGAAATCACCTGACGCACTTCCCCGTCGCTCCACCCACGGCTTTGTCAGAGGTCACTTCCTCCTAGTAGACTCAGCAGTACTGCAGCTAGGAGAGCTACCCAAATTACAGCCGTGAGCTACCGGTAGCTCATGAGCTATGGGTTGGAGACCACTGCATTAGAGAATGTAATAGAATTTTTCTTTCATATTATATATTTACTAATGTTAATTTATACTTCTTTTGGCCAATTAAGATGAATGTGTTGAATATAAGTATATTTGCATCCATGTACTAATTACAATTCATTCTTAATTCAATGGTAGTGTAGTCCATTCATTCCCTATTCCAACAATGTACACAAGTGTGGAACTGTGAATATTAGACACATGTGAGTAAGGGCTAATGTCATCATGGACTCTGATATCTCCACCCCTTTCTCACATGACTGGGCGGGGTTATTATTAGGGGCACTATATATTGGGCACTGCATAAGGGGCACTATATATTGGGCACAACAGGGGGCACTGCATAATGGGCACTACAACAGGGGGCATTGCATAAGGGGCACTACTACTGGGGATATTGCATAAGGTGCACTACTATAGTGGGCATGGCATGAGGAGCACTACTAGGGGCATTGCATAATGGGCACTACAAAAGGGGGCACTTTATAAGGGGCACTACTACTGGGGGCATTAAGGTGCATATGGAATGGAAATGAATGTTCACAGAGTGACAAGAAACGGTGGTGTGCCATGTTGACATGCCCCCATTTTTCAGTGACCACACCCCTTGTGACCTGTGGCCACATCCACTTTTTCGGCACGTGCACATAGCGGGGGGGGGGCTCCATTTTTCATCTTGCCCTGGGCTCCAAATACTCTAGTAACGCCACTGATAGAGAGTGAGACACAGGGGTGAACAGGTACAGTAACTGGGCAATGTAGTGTGCCAGATGCAGGATGGTGCATCCGCTGGTGTATAGTGGCACTATCCTCCTCTGTGATATAGTGGTGGTATAGTTTACTTACGGCACTCTTTAGGGCTGTACATGGTTCTTATGGCCTGGAGTCTCAGAGGCCATGTCCTGTCTCCTGGAACACTGAGGCGGAAAGATGCTCCACCAGGATGCGCAGTACATGTCAGAGGTGAGACCTCCTGCTGAGCCGTGGCGCGCCACCAAGACCGTCGGCTCTGTTGCACTATGGATATGAGGCACTGCAGTGCGCTATTCTTCCAACAGTTATATCTTCCATCAAGCATGACAGCTCAATTTATATTGGTGTAATAAAAAAAGAAACATTGGTCTTTTGTTGAAGCTCTGCAAAACCTCTGCCAGGCCTAGTGCTGTTAGCTACATTAGACTTGGATATCCAGACCCCTATCAATATCAGATGTGTCTGGGGGTGGGACCAGATTAAAAAAATCAACCAGCCCCAAACTGGTCAGCCCAGGGCTGGAAATCCTCAGGAAGTCGGGACACAAAAAATAAAATGAGATCCCCCGCCCTGGAAATCCTCAGGAAGTCGGGACACAAAAAATAAAATGAGATCCCCCCCGCCACCCCTCCCAAGGATCAACCAGACCCTGGAACTGGATCAATGTGTAAAAAATGGATAAAAATATTGTTCTTTACAGGCAGACTACAGGTACCAGCAAGGCTGCCCTGGCATGCCGGTACTTAACTACAAGTGCCAGCATGCCTGGATATTAAGGGCCAGATGGCAACTGCAGTCCGACCTGTAAAGGATATATTAACATAAAGACAGAACTTGCACACCGAAGGTAGAACTCCTTAAATAAACAAAAAACAAACATACTCACCAAACCCTTGGATCAACAGGGCCCCTATGCAAAGAAATACAACTAGAACACCTTCAATAATGTTGGCAGAAGCGATTTCATTAGGGGCAAAGCTGGGGGCAACAGCTAGTTAAACATATACTGTATAAGCTGTAAAATGAGGCTTTAGAGTTGGCATAGGGAAAACATAAGGCTGCCTCTTCAAATGTGCAAGGTCATTTAAAAGAGAGCAAACCAAAACTCCCATTAAATAATGTTTGACTTTATTTTTATATAAAATAGTTATGCAATACATATATATACTGTATATATGTTTAGATTTAAATGCTCAGAAATATTTAAACATTAGCTGCAAAAAAAAAAAAAAAAAGGACCGAGATTGAATGGGAACTTGGAATAAATAAAATATTACGTATAGGCACAGGATCTCGCACATTGAAATGCAAAATAAACAATTTTTTTAACAAATCTTTCCAACGTAAACACAATTTTATGCTAGATGCGTGAGATGGAAAGCATGTCAGTACAACCTAAACAACAGATGGGGAATGTTCTCAATATGTGGTCTTCTAGGTATTTGTGTATCACCTTTGTAGGGGAGTCACCAGTCTTCTGTTCAGCCTTTAGTGGCTTTACTGCAGCAAGGGGCATCCTGAGCCCAGATATTGAATCCTGTCAGGTTAGCAAACATCTGAAGTACCAAAGGTTATATATCCCTGATTTAAGCCCTAAAAAATAATCGCGTCATCAAAATGATACTACAGCCTTGAATATTTACAAATTTGCATGTAAAAGATATGCAACTCTAATCAGGCATAACAAGATTGGCATCAGCCGGCAGTTAAGGTGGTTACATAATTGGTAATATCAGGGTGATATAATTTAGTTGACCTGATATCATGTTTGGCTTTAAAGCAATCATGATAAGTAGAGATCAGCGTTCGGTTTTACTCGGTTACGTTTGGATCTCAAAAACGGCATCATGTTGGCTGTCTGGCTCTCACATGTTTTGGATAGCCAAAGTTGCGCTATCTTGGCGAAAAGAACCGAGTCAAAATCGAACCACTCATCTCTAATAATAAGTAATAATAATTTTGTCAAAATCCATTGATTCATTGATGACCATGATGCGTAATGCTGGTGGATTCATATACCTAATCTACATCTATGCCCCTTTTCCAACAACCCCAACATGTATATTAAATACCTACCTTGTTACCTGGTGCCATGAGCTGTCTCACACTGAATTATGCTAATTGTTTCTTGCATCAGCACTGCAAACTTCCAATTCCTTTTCCATAGAGACCTATTGCACATATGTGGATACTGAAGGCCTGAATCTGAGTCGCATGTGAACAACAGAGTTGCGTGCATCTGTGAGACCGCACCACCCCCCAGCCCTCCGTTTGTGAGGTCAGTGTTATGAAACACCCCTGTATATGTATAAGACCCCTAAAGCCCCCTACTGAAATCTTCTGCCTATAACAACCATCTGTTGTTCCCATAGAGTTGAATACACTCACCGGTACTTAGGCAGTCACCAGGACTTAATCTCAGGCAGATACAATGGTGATCCCAGGATATTAGCTGGAGTAGATACAGACACTTTATAGGGTCAGGGTAATTGCAGAATCAGAACCATCATCCACAGGGTTAATTGCAAGACAGTTAGTCTGGATAGCAAACAGGTGATTTAGCAGACAGCAACAATAGTCCACACAGCAAGACTTGCAGGTATAGCAGCAGCACAGAATCCAACACAGCATATATTGTATATATTATATATACACATCTGCAAAGCAGATATTTGTATTTGCACACTACAGCAGAGGTGATATTCAGTGTGTCAGCATAGGTGTGCAAGGCAGTTATTCACTGTGTAGGTTTGGTAATATTTGCAGTTGGTAGAAACTATAATTAAAGTTCCACAAGAACGTAGTAAACTGGAAACAGACACGGCTAGGTCCATGCATAGCAGGAGACCAGAACAATGATATACGTGGAACAGACCAGGCAGCAACACAAGGTATAAGCTATCACCAGCAGGGAATGCTGGGAGTAAATGCAATATAACAAGAAGAGGAACCAATGCAACCATCCTCCTAATTGCAATACAGCTGAACTGCATACACTGCATGAGAGCTAGCTTGCAAACTGTCTGCAGCTGAATGCTTCCACAATACTGACAGCTACCCTGCTGCCTAGCAACAGCCAGAATTAGAAACTGCTGAGGCTGTCAGAAATCCTGGTAGCTGATCATAACAGTCAGGTGTAATCACAAGTATCAGAAATGGCACCCACCCTCATCTTGCCGCAGGACTGAATCTGCATACACACAATTCCGATTCGCATAGGAAGCAACTCAGTGCACATGCCCAGGGCAAATTTATTCTACCACTCTGTCTCCACCCAGTAACTACCTATTCAATCGCAAGCAAGAGGATGCGTATGCAGCGCACAATGCATTCATAGTTTGCTAAAAGTCGTTAGATCTGTATGTATTCCGAATTGTCTGCAACTCAGAAGTGTTCAAACTACAGAAACCACACACCCTACACCCATGGTATACTGTACTTACCCCATGCCAGAAAGCGGGCCCCTCCTTCTCTGCTGCACCATATTTCCAGTGACATCTTCGGGAAGATGGCACCGCATAGTGAAAGCAAAGACTCTGGTAACATGCTGAAGACTCTCTTTTGTGCATGTGCCACCTTCCTGAACATCACTAGGAAGATGGTGAAGAGGAGGTACAAGCTTGCTGGCACAAGATAAGATGTGGGGCTTGGGGGGGGAGGCGCTGCACATGAGCGTCCTTGGGTAAATCTGCCCCTGGGAATTGTATGTAGTTAAGAAGCCGATGGTGAAAATACCGACCGCTGGCTTCCCGACTGTCATATCCCAACATGGGAAGGTTTGGGTCAGGCTAGATGAAGGGGAGGGCTAGGGTTATGCACCCCCCCCGGGGAGTTAGGTTTAGGGTGCGGGAGGGGGGTTACATGTAGGCACTTATGGGGGGATGTTAGGGTTATACTTACCCTGTTGGGATCTTCTAGTGCCGTTCTTCCGGCGTCAGGATTTGAACCGCCATACTTAGGTCCGGTGGTAACTCATACCGATTCCCTGGGAATAACATAGGGCGAATATAGTAAGGTCATGTTTGGGCAATCAGAAACAAACTCATACCCACACAGAAATACAAATATGCCTGTCAGAAGCCACATCAATTGCAGGTACCTGTGGGCTGGTGCAAATAGACAATGATGATGACATTTGCCAGCACTGGTTAGCTGCTTCTGTTTGGCTGATTGCGAATTAACCTCTAAAGCTGATTGGTGCTTTCTTTATTGATCAATGTATATACTATGGGCCTGATTCAGAGATGAGCACAATGCCGATGTTTTTACATAGTTTGAGAGATTATCGTCATCTGTACATGTGTATAAATCGCACTGCGAATGTGTAAAATTTCTCACAATGAGGATTTATTTGCAAAGTTATTGACAGTCAGGGATCGTTTGTGGGTGGCAAATGGGAGCTGGCGACTCAAAAGTAGGCGCGTCGTGAATGTTTTTTGGGCGTCTCTCTGTCTCTCCCATATGCAGAAAAAATGGCTCCAGCGTCTCAGTTCCAATGGCCATTCTACGTGACCATAGAGTTATTCAGTAGTCTGATAATGGTCTGATCCACGACTGAGCTGCATCTTTGGACGCAGTCCCTTGGATTTGCAAAGCTGTCGGTGGGCATGTCAGTACAAATCCCGGTAGCTGTGACATTTGCATATTTTCGCACAGCCGCTGCGTACAAATTCGTGGGGGCATTAGCGCCTGTCTCTGAATCTAGCACAATCTCAATTTGTGGATATATTTAAGAAAAAAAAATATTGCAGTTTTTAAGTGTAGATTACATCCAGTATGCATAGAAGTGAGCATCAGGTTATTTCTCTCCAACATCTTTACTGCAGATGCGTTTTGTCACACATATTTCTAAATGTTACATTTAGGTATACTTTTCACTTCCCTAACTTTATAGTTTTATTATTTTAACTTTAATAAAATCTATGAGGCCCTAAACCAAAGTTATATAAATGAAAACCTACTAGCAGCAGCACTCACCAATATGTATGCAGAATAACTAGGACTTTATTAGCCCTAAAGATATTTCACAAGAGCTCTGAAATACATTCTTTGTCAAGAGGAACCAAATGTTAAAGTTAACTTTCTCGTTCTACAAATATCCTGTCAATCAGTTTTTATAGTTTGAGCTGAAAAAATAGTCAGTTTGTTGAACTTGGGTCTACAAGAGGAGCTAGAAGTTTATGAGATACTGGGGGAGATGTCTCAAACCTTCAAAAGAGGAAAAGTTGCGGTGTTGATCATAGCAACCAATCAGCTTCTAGTCATCATTTTAAATAATGTATTAGGTAATTGATAGCTGGAAGCTGATTGGTTGCTGTAAAAACTCTTTTTTCCCCTCTCTTTAGAAGGTTAAGCCCAGGCTACCATAAACAGCAGTGCAAGCAGATTTAAAAAAAAAAATAAAGAAATAAAAAAATATATATATATATATATCAGATCCAATGGCACCGCACTCTCCTTCCGTGTAATCATCAGCCACGGTAACCGCTGGTTTAGCATCCATATACATTCCAATAAGCGGCACTCAGTTGTCTTAATCATAAAATAAAGACACTTCACAAGTCCTTCAAGCAACGTTTCGGGCTTTATTGCCCTTCGTCAGGCTGCATATCTAGAAAAAAACATACCATAAGTGCTTACCTTATATACCCATGATACTCTCCGGCCTGCGTCCGGTCACGGCTGGCTCCTCTCCGCCTCGTGTGCTCAACTTCCGGCGAACACCGGACATGCATCACTGCATCACCTGACCGGAGTGTCAACATGGCAACCCGGCTCCCACCGGACAGAGGGCCTGATTCAGAGGCGGACACTCTTTCAGAGCGCTCGCTCTGAATCAGTGCCCGCCTATTGTATTTTTACAGCGGCCTCCTGGCCGCTTGCATAGCTGTGGGTGACCACCCACAGCTAGTGCGAGTGGCCAGGATGATGGTCGCGATGGTCGCGATGGTCAAGGGTCTCGTTGCCGCAAGTCCCAGTGAACTTCTTGCTCTTACAGAGCAAGAAATCCACCCACTGACATCACTTGTGATGTCAGAGGGGCCGGTCCCAGATGGTAGGCGTTCCCATGGGAATGCCTCCGTCTGGGTAGCCACGCCCCCGGAATGCCCACCTAAGGGGGTGTGCTGTCACTCAACATCGATAGCACGCCCCCTTTGTAGCGAGACCCGGAGCGACGGCTTGCCTATCGCTATCCGGGTCTCGTGCATGCGCACGACAGAGCCGCCTCCTTAGTGCACATGCGCACTGGGCCAACATCAACCCGCTTGCGAGCGCTCAGCGCTCGTGAGCGGGTCTGAATCAGGCCGAGTCCTATATTAAATACAAAACAGTAACATATTAAACATATAAACTAAATATATCTACTAGTACACAAACATAATTAAAAGTGAATCCTTTATTAGTTTGAAGCTAGTAATCCCAATATAGAAGCCCACAATCAATGGATGAGCAACAGAAAAAATATATACATAGTGAATGTCCCTCAATATATTACTATTCTCTCTCTCTCTCTCTCTCTCTCTCATATATATATATATATATATATATATACACACACATCATCCCCTTGATGAAGTCATAGAGACGAAACGCGTTGGGTCTGTTGGCTGCCTCATGCACTGTGGAGAACTATCTCTTCTAACCAGATAAGCTGCTTAAAACATCAACTTACCTCTACTTTGTTTTTATTTATTTATTTTTTACTGCCAGTTATTATTTTTATATGGTCACATTCATTTATTTTTTATGTGTGCTGTTTACTAATAAATTGTCATAATTTTATCATACTTTGCACTAGCACTTTGTTACCTATTGACTTGATATATTTATTTATTATTTATGCGTGGAATACATTTTCCTTTATGTTCTGAGTTATAACCAGACTTATCATACTTTGCACTAGCACTTTGTTACCTATTGACTTGATATATTTATTTATTATTAAGCGTGGAATACATTTTCCTATATGTTCTGAGTTATATCCAGACTTAATTGCACTTGAAATTAATAACTCATTTGTGTTGTATTGTATCTTTCACTGTTGTGGTTTAACACATATAGCAAACTAGTCGCCTGATTGTCAATTCCCTTTTTTTCAAAATATATATTTATTGTGAAAAAAACCGGCACTCCACTAAATCAAAATACGAATCTTGCCTTGGTGCCCTCCACGGGGTGATGAACTCCGTAAGACTACGTAGTACAGAACAGCAGCACTCACAGGACTTCCACAATGAATTAAATCATAGGATAATTAGACCATATTGTAGCCAACGTTTGAAACTATTGAAACGTCGGCTACAATATGGTCTATTTGTCCTATGATTTAATTCATTGTGGAAGTCCTGTGAGCGCCACCGTTTTGTACTACATATATATATATATATATATATATATTCCTCCAGGATGCAGCACTCCAAGAAAATAAATACACCGTAGACATGGCTGAGAAGTCTAGTCCTGTCAGTGCGTGACCACCTCGCACTGACAGGACTAGACCCAAGAGAGAACATTTATGTTGTGCAAAATTAAAGAGCAGCGATATCCGAGGAACATGGCCATCTCAATGACCCTAATGGCTGGAGTCTGGTGCCAGGGGTCCTGCCACACGACTTTGTGGTAACCCCCTGGACACACACCTATATAAAGATACTCACCTGTCCAGGAGAATATCTCCAAGCCATTCCTGGCTTCGGCCCCTCCCCTTGTGCTGGCTGTATTATTATCACACAGTACAGAAGTGACTAAGGCTGAAACGTTGGTGATCAGCTGGTGAATACCTGCAAGTGAGCACAATCTGCAACCTACATTGTCTCTATGATATTGAGGTCCTACACTAAACTTGAATATAGCAGAGATAAGAGCTACAGTAAATAGCACTATTAAACTTAAACTATAATACATAGAGCATTTTTTTCATAAATTGAAGCACCTTATTATCAGAATAATTTTTATGCATTTACTGCTCTTGTTTTATATATGTATTTATTGTTATATTTTATTAAATTTATATTATTTTGTTTTGCCCTCTCTGCTCTAGGAAGGCTTAAGTTAGGTATCTTCCGGTTGATATTGAACCTAACTAAAGCCTGCTACAAATATCTCTGGGCGGAAGTGAAAACTGATCATGGATTGCCACATGGATCAGTCAGAGCTACTTCCCGGCTACACACTTAAGGGCGCTATTAAAAAAGTTGTTGCCTGAATCCTGAATGTTACCTTTTACCTTCCTCTACTGAATAATACAAGACAGTGAGCGAAAGTGAGGCAGGAACTGTGGATGTAATTTCAAGATCCACCAGGACTTTATTAAACTATGGGCGTAAGTGACACGGGAATTGCAGACTTCACTTCCGGTTCCGCTGTTAAGGCATACATTAATTGTTCCACATTATTTGAACTGGTTATAGATATAGATTTCAACTCCACACACACACCTTTGAGGAAGCCCAAGGCTAAGGACAAAACGCATTGGGTTTATTCTCTGAGAAGGCAATTATCATTTATGGACTTTTCTTTGAGCCCAAGATGGTTGCATTTTAAGATCTCAGATAAGCCTATAGTTTCTACTATTCATGTACTGGCATTTTATATAAATTGTTTGGTTAATTAAAATTCTTTATACAGTATTATACTATTGCCACTTTACTTTATTTGTAGGTGCATGAAGAAGAGTTTAAAGTGTAATGGTTTGATCCCAGAGATGTGCTGTGGAATACATAAGAAAATGGCTCATCTGATATATATTATATGTGATCTATAGAGGTATTACACTGTTATATCTATCTTTTATTTGATAAACATTCTACCAGAATAAGTGTCCCACCAAGTCACACTGATGCACACATGTCATTACTATGAATTTCAAGAATGAAGATAAGAAGTATCACCATTGAGGAGCACATAATTATCTGTCCTTCGGTACACAGAGGCAAAGCACATTTTGTGTTAATTGTCACATTTAGGGGCATATGTATCAAAGCTTGATGTGAGATAAAATTGTGAAATATATATCACCAACCAATCAGCTCCAAACTATCATCATCTTAAACACAGCCTGCTAAATGTTAGTTAGAAGCTGATTGGTTGGTGATATATATCTCACAATTTTATCTCACATCAAGCTTTGATACATATGTCCCTTAATGCACTATTGGTGGCGCACCTGGTTCCTTTTTGCTTTACAGATCATACACTAAACTTGTCTTCATGAGCCTGACCACTAACTACAATGTGGCATTTAAACAAACAGTTCTGTACAATGCACTGCAATGTAAAACAAGGTAAATGGCTGCAATAACACAACAACAATACAACCATTTTAAGGACTGAGAAAGGTACATACAGCTAGGGGCTTACAGTAGTCCACCTACATTGATGACAGTGCCCCAACACAATCAAGTAGGTGAATTAGTCAAAGGGTGGAGAACCATACTTTTATAGAGTAAAAGACCATGTGCAGTCAGTGACAGAAGGATGTGTCCAGATGAGGATCAGAGTTGTGCTTAAGGCCTGGTGGTGTAACAATACTATTCCCAGTTGGTTGCGAATTATCAGGATGAGCAGGGCTGGCTTAGGTCTTGGCATTGGTGGTGGACCTGGACTAGGTCTGAACTATGATCTGGAGCCTTGCCTATTCTTATCCAATGGAATGAAAACAATTCCAGTTGGTAGATAAATATAAATCAGTATTCTTGCTTTATTACATCAAGTCATTTACTCCTGAATTGCCCTCTTTTATGTATAAACAAGATCCTGACTGTAAATTATTTATGGGCATAGTGTTGTCAGACGTTCTTACATTCTTGCACCACTAGTTACAGTGTAGACAAATAACAGTGATAACACAAAGTACCTATTGTTCGCTGCATGGATCTCTAACAATAAAAAAAAGAAAAAGAACTGCAAAATGTTCAGCTCTTTAATCACGTGTGGGACGTCGAAGCCATTGGGGAATTCAAAAAAGTTGGAAAATTGGATTGCAGACAATGGAAAAATAAAGTTATTAAAATGCTGAATCACTAGAGTTCTACAATGCTGGAGTCTTCCATGCTGTCTTACTAAGGATGTGTCAAGGTAGATATGTTTGAGGCATTAGGCTCCCAGAAGGTTAAATGTCAACAAGATTGGATTTAGTCATCGAGCTATCATGAAGTTAAGTGTCTTGTAAAACTGAGAGGTCATTTTTTTTGTGCTGTAATTGTGCTCTGAATCTGTCTGTGATTACCGAGTAAGTGATATATTCTGATAACTACTGAATTCCTAGAGGCTTTGAACCCAGGAATCCCTGCCTGCGTATCTGGCTAGCATTAGGAAAGATCACGCTGAGGTGTGAGATAAATCATATTACAATGGATCAATCAAGAGTTAACATGACATCACTCAGGCCACATAAAACCAGAGGAATGCTGGATTTAGCGCTAGAAAATGGAATAATAATATTGACTCTGAAACAAATTATCAAAGGCTGTTTAAATAAGATTCTATATTGTAGAGTATGATTAATGGAATAAACTGCAATAACTGCTAAAGTTTGGTTCTTTTATCTCATCTGCTTTTTTCAGCAAGTGTCACAAGGATGTTAGTTACAGTATGCCCAATAAAAGGTGTATCGCAAAAACTTGGAATGTCTATGTTGTGTCTGTCATATAGGTAAGCAGATAACTGTTGGAGAGAGCATTCTGTGCCCTGTCTCTCCCTATCCATATGGGCACTAGGACCCAGAGCTGTCAGAGGCACAACCTTTGACTTGCCTATTGCCCTACTGCACATGTGAGGTTCTCCGAGCCTCTTTCCTCTCTCCGTCTTGCTGCGTGAGAGACATGCCCCTGAGTGTCCCTACTTAATGGAGACCATGTGCAACACAGATAAAGAACCCAAATACCACTGTGTCACCACCGCTGTACAATATACATATACTGTATATCTCACTGCCACCGCTGTTTATGTGTGTGCACAAGGCCGTTTCTAGGGGCAGGCAACCCGTGCAATCGCACGGGGCGCTCCGCCCTGACCAATGTTCCCAAAATACACGCTGCGCTACAGGCAGCGTGGGACTCTAACTTAAAAAATTACCGGGTCCTGCAACAGCGCTGTCAGTGTGTCCCTAACCAATCATCACGGCGGCAGTAACCTCGCATCCAATCGCCGCCTTCCCTCCTCTCCTCCTGGGTGTCACATGACAGGAAGGGCCCTAGCTCTCCGCTCTATCCGCTTGGCACTCACATCCGCTGCACTGACACTCCGGACGCCGGCTGAGACCTCCGTCCTTCACTTTTGCCCTCTACACTTCACGGTCGCACTCCGGATGCCGCTCGAGATTAAGCTCTGTACCCTCTGGTCTCACATAGTGGTTGGGGCCCCGGCTGTCCGCTCCCAACTGCTGCACTCCGGACTGGGCACTGGGCAAGGGACAAGCAGAGATGTGCTTCACCAGGTAACTGCACCTCTGCGGGGGGGAAGGGGTGGGGGGTGCGGCATGTGCTATGTCAGTTGGGGGGGTGAGGCATGTGCTATGTCAGTTGGGGGGGTGAGGCATGTGCTATGTCAGTTGGGGGGGTGAGGCATGTGGTATGTCAGTTGGGGGGTGCAGCATGTGCTGTCAGTTGAGGGTGCAGCATGTGCTGTCAGTTGGGGGGTGCAGCATGTGCTGTCAGCTATGTCAGTTGGGGGGGTGAGGCATGTGCTATGTCAGTTGGGGGGTGCAGCATGTGCAATGTCAGTTGGGGGGTGCAGCATGTGTAATAGTTGGGGGGGTGCAGCATATGTAATATCAGTTGAGGGGTGCAGCATGTGCAATGTCAGTTGGGGGGTGCAGCATATGTAATATCAATTGGGGGGTGCAGCATGTGTAATATCAGTTGGGGGGTGCAGCATGTGCTGTCAGTTGGGGGGTGAGGCATGTGCTGTCAGTTGGGAGGTGCAGCATGTGTAATAGTTGGGGGGTGCAGCATATGTAATATCAGTTGGGGGGTGCAGCATGTGCTGTCAGTTGGGGGGGTGAGGCATGTGCAATGTCAGTTGGGGGGTGCAGCATATGTAATATCAGTTGGGGGGTGCAGCATGTGCTGTCAGTTGGGGGGTGCAGCATGTGTAATAGTTGGGGGGTGCAGCATATGTAATATCAGTTGGGGGGTGCAGCATGTGCTGTCAGTTGGGGGTGCAGCATGTGCTGTCAGTTGGGGGGGTGAGGCATGTGCTATGTCAGTTGGGAAGGTGAAGCATGTTATTACAGTCAGAGTGTGTGTATAGCATGCTGTGTCGGGGGGGTATGGAGCATGCCATGCCAGGTGGGGGATAGAGCATGCTATGCAAGGGGGTGTGGAGCACACTATGACAGGTGGTGTGGAACATGTTATGCCAGGTGGGTATGGACAATGTTATGTCTGGGGAGTGTAAGGTTGTTTGTGGAGCATGTTATGACAGTAGGGGCAAAACAGAAATTTTTGTGAAAATATTATAACGGGGGGCGCATTTTTAATGCTCGCACTGGGAGCCGGATTGGCTAGAAACTGCCCTGTGTGTGCACATAGGCACACTACAGACACCAGCATTAACCTTATACGTTTCTGACTGCAACTGGATATCCTGTATACTGTACCTGCTACATATTGCATTAACTATGTGTTATTCTACACCTGCTTTTTACTGGTTACAAAAACAATCCCTGGTTAAGTTTATTTGTTGTACAAACTAAACTCCACCGCTGACACCTACTACCAACGTAGGCTCTGCCAATATGGGCACAAACACCAGCATGCAAAGGTAAACAATACCAACTAAAAAGGCTGCAGCAATATGGATTTTGAGGCCAGAGGCCCGTGTGCCCCGCACACCCTGCACTCATTATAAAATATTAATACGCCCCTGCATGCAATAAAATATGAATGAATATATAGATAAAATGCTGGCAATTAACTTCAGTAGGCTTTGGCATATCTATCAGCTCACACCATACACCCTGCACTCAATATAATGGTTCTACTTACCCTTCCAGAGTCCTGCGTCAGTTGGTTCTGCATAAATCACCGGGAAAATGGTGCTGCGGACATCTTTCCGGTGATTTATTCATGCGCACTAGAGATGTCTCCAGGAACATGTAGTACCCAGGTGTAGTATGAAATGATGACTGTAGCTAAACTGTTTTACCTGGTGAACTGGATTCTCATACAGTTTCTTTTCACTTTTCAGAGAGGTAAGGAAGATCAGTCCAGACAAAGGGTCATTCGAACAGTCTGCTCTGCGGAGAGCCGATTTATTAGAGATAACTGCAGTTTTGTGAATTTGAGAACTGGCTTCCAAACCCAAGTTGCTTACTAAAATAATCGGTTAACAATAATCTGGCTCATATCACGACACTCAGCAACATAATATGCAAGTACAGTAATACATTCAATTCAAATATGGTAGGGCAATTAACTTCAGATATGTATTCACTTCTCTGGTAATACTGTCAAATTTCAATAATTAAATACTTTGCATACTCTATAGGAAACAGCTACGATCATGAACAATATACTTCATAGTGTCATATAAAATCAAGTGCAGAATAACATTTCCAATAAACACTACGATCTCAAAAGATTGGCAATAAACTACCGTGTTTCTCATTAGTGCGCCCAGGAATAGTGTCCCTAATCTTCACTGATCAGCACGTTGGAGCTCATTATAAGAATACCTGGGTATTAAATGATACTTGAAATGGTTACCGAAAATCCACTTCCTATAAGATCAGTCTCTATGATTGTGCAGTCCTTCTCCTGGCATGTATTACAATGCAAAGGATACCTGTCCACATGCCAGCACTTGACTATCAGCATGTAGCACGTGACCTGCACACACAGCCTCTCCTCTCTTTGGTGCTGTAGTAAGATCAGTAAAACTGAGCACTTTCAAGCTCTCTTGTCTTCACATAGAGGGGGGTCTCCTCCTCACAGGCACTGTTACCCCGATCAGCTGCTGATCTCCACTCTGTGTGCCCTCAATCAAGACTCAGGGCCCGATTCAGAGCCAGACGCTATTTGCGCTCGCTCGTTCTGAAAAAGGGGCCGGCTATTTAAATTGAGCGCTCGCTCTTTGCGGTCTGTTGACGCCTCTACGTCTGAACAAGTGAACGAAACATGCGCTCGCTATTTTTTAAAAAACTCCCCCTGGCCGCTCGCATCCTACGTCATCTCCGCTATTTATTAGATTAATTGAGTACATCGAAAGGCGTATGAACTGCTCGCAGTGCTTGTGGTAGCATTTTCCTACCGCAATCATGCGAGCAGTTCAGACTAAGAAACAACCAAGTGACGTGGTCGATGACGCTGCTTTGTTAATTATGCACACCCTTAAAACGCCCGTTTTGACCTTTTGGCACGCCTGCGTTCGGATCTCCACTCCCCGTTTTCAAGCACCTTCCCCTGTTACCACCCACAAACGCCTCATTCTGTCACTCAAAATAGCAGGCATTCGCTATTTTGCGAGCACACAATTTCCGACCGCAATGACTGGTTTGCGCATGCGTATTACAACCCATACGCATGCGCGGTTGTGCGAACATCGCTTGGAGCGAACGAGCGGCTGCTTACAAGCGGCTCTGAATCAAGCCCTCAGTGCAGCACACACACACTCCTGGTAGTTGCTTTTCTCCAACAGCTCACAGTACATGGCTCCTGTCACGCTCCACATGGCTGCTTCTGCTCTGCCTTTTTCTAGGTTCCCTTTCTATCCTGGGCTCAGCAGTGCTGCTGCTGCTCACAGGTGGCTGCTCCTGGGTCCTAGAGTCAATTCTCAGCAACACTCACTGTGCACAAGAAAGGACTGCCAGGCTAAGCAGTTTCTCTGGAGATGCCACAAACATAGTGCAAGTGCCATGTTCCCGGAGTCCTGTGCATTCGCAGTAGACTCTCGCACAAAGCCAGATTCTACTGCACTACTGGAGAGGAGGGGGCCCACACAGAGGCTGCACAAAGGCCCCTCCTCTCTTAAATCTCCCCTGTCAGTAGGAGTCCAAGTAGATGATGTGCCCGTCACATCTTGAATCCTGTGAAGTGTGAATGAGTTAGAGCGCCACAGTGGGAGATGCAAGTCTTCCGCTTGGCTCCAGAGAGACCTGCGATATATATATTGCTACCACAGCCTCTGTCCCAGCAATCTCGCACATATACTCACCAGCTAATAAGCTGTATGATACCACGATCCACTTCATCAACCGATGTGTATAACAGTGAGTACGGCTGTACCCATTTTACCATTAATAAAACCACTTCACTGGTTCAGTAACTAGGCTGTTCGTTGTCTTAGGGCATCTACTGATGTGTACAGAAAATCTGCCACATCATCAACCTGTACACCCATATTTCCAACAGTTACAGTACTTTTTTCTGCATGTTAGTTTTCATAACTGTCCTCCCAGATGTTTTGTATCTTTCTACTTCCTTGGTATAACAAAGGTTAGCCCATATTTGAAATATCAAAAGGCAATTCTCCAGCGTTCTTCACTTCCCCAGAGCAATTTGGAACCTGCGGAGAGACCTGTTATATATTTCTTTTAATCCGTGTTTATTTTATTGCATTTTTGAAAAGAAACAAAAACACAGTAAAAAGTATACAACAGGTCTCATACGTTACACACAATCAGTACACAAGAAAGATCCATTTTAACAAGAGATGGAGATTAGATTTTACAAAAAGTGAAAAAATAAACATTTGCGCCATTTGCTCACCAATAATTACCCTGATATACACATGCAATTTTGACATTGGAACAAATAACAAAACAAAAATGAAATGGGTGCCCAGGAAAGTCATTTAGGATCAATATTTACCTCATATAAGACAGCGACAGATTCAGGGCCTGTTTCGGAGGTGCACAGTATCGCAACTGCGACTGCGTCTTTATGCTTATGCTTATGCGGCTGATGGACTTGGTACAGAGGCGCTTTCCAGCAGCATCGCTAATCTGCTTCTGTGCGCATTAAGACGCAACATTGTCTGCGCCAACAGTCGCGCCATCAAACACTGCACCAGCCCTACAGAGGCCCAGATTTTCCATCTGAACATGGCCGCCGGTGTCAGAGCAACTATGGCAAAAGACACATTTGCTGACCACGACACGCCCATGACACACCCGCATCTAGCTAGCCAGCCCCCTGTTATCACCCAGAAATGCCAAATGAAATTGCCTCTCTCTGCGTTTAAATAAATTCTGCGGCTCCCAGCGTTAACCATCGGGGTGCATGCGCGGTGCAGCTAAACCGCATGCGCAGATCGAAAACATTGGCCGGTTGCTGCAGTATCAAAACTGCGTCCATCTCTGAAGCAGGCCCTCAGTATTGGGACCAATACTGTACTTGCAAATTTTTGGATCAAAAATAAAATATTGACTGATAACTCTTAACTCATTAACCAAAAGAAAAATCCTCGAGTATGGGACTACCGTAAGCGCACCATATTCATACTCGTAGGGCGAGCCGCAGCCTCCTAATTGAATTGACACCTTTAGGTCCACAAGTATACAGAAACCCCAGTCCTTTGTATACAATTGAGTACAGAAAAACATTTTTTTTTTTTACCATAGGACACTATTAGTATATTAAATGCCAACCCCAATATATAAATTCCTTAACCTGACAGGAGTTTGGCTGAGTATAGTTTCCCATGCATGCCCAAGTGATATGTATCTGCTCTTTTTCTGATAGTGCCATAAAATCATCTTCCCATTCTGATTGGAGGACCGTCAGTTTATTCCTACTTATGCTGGCCATAAATCTACTGCACGATTCCTTGTTCTGCCGGCAATGACCGTCGACATCGATGATCAGCAATCCATTGATGGATCGGGAAATCCAACATGTTTAAAATGTCTGACTTGCCGATTCTGACCATTTTAGGGTCAGAATTGCGAATCGAAAATTGTCCAACATGCTGGATTTCTCATTAAAAGCAGAGATGCAGATTCTGGATCCTGGACTTTTATTCACCAATGATGTGGGTATCCTTTATCCAATTGCTTAACTAAAGTATTATGTAATTTGTCATCTTGGGGTCCCCAGGGGTGCAGAGAGGGGTTTGGCCTCCTCAGGGGCCCTGTAGTGCAGGGGAAGCATTATCGCAATCGCCAAATCGGGGAGATTTAACATGTAATATTTCAGCGATCCTGCAACGGATCGCTGAACATCGATGTTGGTCGGCCGGCATTTCCACCCGGCAGATCGGCATTTCCGAGCACATTTCAGGATCACGGAAATACCGGTCAGATGTATGGGCACCTTTAGTCCATAAAAACACTGTGAAACTCATCTTTTCTGGATGAGTAGGGTAAAATACATTGATTTTGCCCCAGTGTGCCTAAATGGTCTGCCATAAAACACTGTAGGGTACCCACCTATTGTCCCTCTTGGAAGATGCCTCCAAAAACTAGAAGCTAAGTTTGCAGATTAGTGGAAAAGTCTGATGTAGCCACCCTAAAGGAGATGATTCCACTTGGGCTAGTGTATAGGAAGACATTATGCTGGTATAAAGGGATTGTCTGCTGGCCCATTAACAACTGAAATTCCAAATTTATGATATATAATACATTTGTGTTCCACTGTGTAATAAAATCTAAGCTACTGTACGTAAGTACCAAGACAAAGTGATAGAAACATTCACTATGTACAATATGACATTGGATATATGGTAAAAATGTACTTGCTCTGATAGATTTTACCATACATTCCAAGATTTTTATTGTTACCCTCTTTCATATCTAAGCGTTCTGTTGTTCCGTAGTAAAGGGTTACATAGTAAGGGTTCTGTAATAAATGGTTATGTAGTAATGGTTCCGTAGTAAAGGGTTACATAGTAATGGTTCCATAATAAAGGTTTACATAGTAATGGTTCCATAATAAAGGGTTACATAGTAATGGTTCCGTAATAAAGGGTTACATAGTAAGGGTTCTTTATTAAACGGTTATGTACTAATGGTTCCGTAATAAAGGGTTACATAGTAATGGTTCCGTAATAAAGGGTTACATAGTAATGGTTCCGTAATAAAGGGTTACTTAGTAAGGGTTCTGTAATAAATGGTTATGTAGTAATGGTTCCGTAGTAAAGGGTTACATAATAATGGTTCGGTAATAAAGGGTTACAGAGCTATGGATGGCATAGGTGCTCAAGTAAATGACATAGGTCAGGGTCCCTGAAGCAGAGAGGAAGAATGAAAATAGAAGCAACACAGAACCCATGTTCCACTTCTTGCGGGAATGACCATCCTCACAGAGCTGGGAAACCATCAGCAACTCAAGTCCAAATATTGCCAGGACAACAGCTGGCAATATTTGCAATAAAAGGTTACATAGTAATGGTTCTGTAATAAATGGTTACGTAGTGACGGTTCCGTAATAAAGGGTTACATAGTAAGGGTTCTGTATTAAACGGTTACGTAGTAATTGTTCCATAAGTAAAGGGTTACATACTAATGGTTCCATAATAAAGGGTTACATAGTAATGGTTCTGTAATAAAGCGTTACTTAGTAAGGGTTCTGTAATAAACCATTATGTTGTAATGGTTCCATAGTAAATGGTTATATAGTAATGGTTCTGTAATAAAGGGTTACATAGTAATGGTTCTGTAATAAATGGTTACGTAGTAATGGTTCCGTAAGTAAAGGGTTACATAGCAATGGTTCCATAATAAAAGGTTGCATAGTAATGGTTCTGTAATAAACGGTTACGTAGTAATGGTTCCGTAAGTAAAGGGTTACATACTAATGGTTCCATAGTAAAGGGTTACATAGTAATGGTTCCATAATAAAGGGTTACATAATAAGGGTTCTGTATTAAACGGTTACGTAGTAATGGTTCCACAAGTAAAGGATTACATACTAATGGTTCCGTAATAAAGGGTTACATAGTAATGGTTCTGTAATAAAGCGTTAATTAGTAAGGGCTCTGTAATAAATGGTTACATAGTAATGGTTCTGTAATAAAGAGTTACATAGTAATGGTTTCATAATAAAGGGTTACATAGTAATGGTTACTTAATAAAGTGTTACATTACTGTAGCAATGGTTCCGTAGTAAAGGGTTACATAGTAAGTGTTCTGTAATAAATGGTTCTGTAGTAAAGGGTTACATAGTAATGGTTCTGTAATAAATGGTTACGCAGTAATGGTTACGTAATAAAGGGTTATGTAGCAATGGTTCCGTAATAAAGTTTTGCATAGTAATGGTTCCATAATAAAGGGTTACATAGTAATGGTTCTGTAATAAATGGTTACGTAGTGATGGTTCTGTAGTAATGGTTCCATAATAAAGGGTTACATAGTAATGGTTCTGTAATAAATTGTTACGTAGAAATGGTTCCATAATAAAGGGTTACATAGTAAGGGTTCTGAAATAAATGGTTACGTAGTAATGGTTCCGTAATAAAGGGTTACATAGTAAGGGTTCTGGAATAAATGGTTACGTAGTGATGGTTCTGTAGTAATGGTTCCGTAATAAAGGGTTACATAGTAATGGTTCTGTAATTAATGGTTACATAGAAATGGTTCCATAATAAAGGGTTACATAGCAAGGGTTCTGAATTAAATGGTTACGTAGTAATGGTTCCGTAATAAAGGGTTACATAGTAAGGGTTCTGGAATAAATGGTTACGTAGTAATGGTTCCGTAATAAAGGGTTACATGGTAAGGGTCCTGTAATAAATGGTTATGTAGTAATGGTTCCATAGTAAAGAGTTACATAGTAATGGTTCCATAATAAAGGTTTACATAGTAATGGTTCCATAATAAAGGGTTACATAGTAAGGGTTCTGTAATAAACGGTTATGTAGTAATGGTTCCATAGTAAAGGGTTACATAGTAATGGTTCTGTAATAAATGGTTACGTAGTAATGGTTCCGTAAGTAAAGGGTTACATAGCAATGGTTCCATAATAAAAGGTTGCATAGTAATGGTTCTGTAATAAACGGTTACGTAGTAATGGTTCCATAGTAAAGGGTTACATAGTAATGGTTCCGTAATAAAGGGTTACATAGTAAGGGTTCTGTATTAAACGGTTCTGTATTAAACGGTTCTGTACTAATGGTTCCGAAATAAAGGGTTACATAGTAATGGTTCCATAATAAAGGGTTACTTAGTAAGGGTTCTGTAATAAATGATTACGTAGTAATGGTTCCGTAGTAAAGGGTTACATAATAATGGTTCTGTAATAAAGGGTAACATAGTAATGGTTCTGTAATAAATGGTTACGTAGTGATGGTTCCGTAATAAAGGGTTACATAGTAAGGGTTCTGTATTAAACGGTTACGTAGTAATGGTTCCGTAAGTAAAGGGTTACATACTAATGGTTCCGTAATAAAGGGTTACATAGTAATCATTCTGTAATAAAGCGTTACTTAGTAAGGGTTCTGTAATAAATGGTTACATAGTAATGGTTCTGTAATAAAGGGTTACAAAGGGTTACATTCTGTAGTAATGGTTCCGTAGTAAAGGGTTACATAGTAAGTGTTCTGTAATAAATGGTTCTTTAGTAAAGGGTTACATTGTAATGGTTCTGTAATAAATGGTTACGCAGTAATGGTTACGTAATAAAGGGTTATGTAGTAATGGTTACGTAATAAAGTTTTACATAGTAATGGTTCCATAATAAAGGGTTACATAGTAATAGTTTTGTAATAAATGGTTACGTAGTGATGGTTCTGTAGTAATGGTTCCGTAATAAAGAGTTACATAGTAATGGTTCTGTATTAAATGGTTACGTAGTAATGGTTCCATAATAAAGGGTTACATAGTAAGGGTTCTGGAATAAATGGTTAGGTAGTAATGGTTCCGTAATAAAGGGTTACATAGTAATGGTTCCATAATAAAGGGTTACATAGTAAGGGTTCTGGAATAAATGGTTACGTAGTAATGGTTCCGTAATAAAGGGTTACATAGTAAGGGTTCCATAATAAAGGGTTACATAGTAATGGTTCCAAATGATAATTACTTTGGATGGCCTCCAATTGGCCTCCAATCGGACATACCCAAATGAAGTAAGGGTTCTGTATTAAACGGTTCTGTATTAAACGGTTCTGTACTAATGGTTCCGAAATAAAGGGTTACATAGTAATGGTTCCATAATAAAGGGTTACTTAGTAAGGGTTCTGTAATAAATGATTACGTAGTAATGGTTCCGTAGTAAAGGGTTACATAATAATGGTTCTGCAATAAAGGGTAACATAGTAATGGTTCTGTAATAAATGGTTACGTAGTGATGGTTCCGTAATAAAGGGTTACATAGTAAGGGTTCTGTATTAAACGGTTACGTAGTAATGGTTCCGTAAGTAAAGGGTTACATACTAATGGTTCCGTAATAAAGGGTTACATAGTAATCATTCTGTAATAAAGCGTTACTTAGTAAGGGTTCTGTAATAAATGGTTACATAGTAATGGTTCTGTAATAAAGGGTTACAAAGGGTTACATTCTGTAGTAATGGTTCCGTAGTAAAGGGTTACATAGTAAGTGTTCTGTAATAAATGGTTCTTTAGTAAAGGGTTACATTGTAATGGTTCTGTAATAAATGGTTACGCAGTAATGGTTACGTAATAAAGGGTTATGTAGTAATGGCTCCGTAATAAAGTTTTACATAGTAATGGTTCCATAATAAAGGGTTACATAGTAATAGTTTTGTAATAAATGGTTACATAGTGATGGTTCTGTAGTAATGGTTCCGTAATAAAGAGTTACATAGTAATGGTTCTGTAATAAATGGTTACGTAGTAATGGTTCCATAATAAAGGGTTACATAGTAAGGGTTCTGGAATAAATGGTTAGGTAGTAATGGTTCCGTAATAAAGGGTTACATAGTAATGGTTCCATAATAAAGGGTTACATAGTAAGGGTTCCATAATAAAGGGTTACATAGTAATGGTTCCAAATGATAATTACTTTGGATTGCCTCCAATCGGACATACGCAAATGAATGTCCAACTCACTTTAATCACCTATAAAGGGTGAGTATAATACTAAAAACACCATTGGGTGCATTTAAAGAACTTTGTACCCATTGATGTGCCTCTTCTTTTTCTTGGGCCATCTGTGAACAAGAGGACTCTTGTTACAATTGGAACACAAGCAAATCTGCATCACTTTATTGCTATAGCAATCACCCCAGGACAAGGGTGTGAGATTGTCCAAAGCGCTCACCCAACTGACAAAGGGTGAGTTTACAATTTATGGTACTTTATTGATTTGATAAACAGTACACACTATATTCTTATCCACTTTTTCCCTTGAGTCTTTGAGCACTTACACCAACGATCCAAGCTCCACAGAACTATTCCACATTGCTCACATTACCACTGCAGGACAATGTGCAAGATTGTCCCATGTCATACTTAAACCTCTAAAGTGTGAATGTCCTCCTAATTGTCTGAAACAGAGGGCCTGATTCAGACCCACTCGCAAGCGCATAGCACTCGCAAGCGGGTCGATGGTCGGCAAGTGCGCACACGCGGCGTGCGCAATGCGCTTGCGCGAGCCCCGGAGTGAGTGAGAACTTCACTCGCTCCGGGGCTCGCTACAAAATGGGGTGGCTGTCGATGTTGATCGACAGCCCTGTTTTGTAGGCGGGGAGGGGGGGTGGCTGGACAAATGCCTGCCATTTGTGGGCAGCCCTACTGACATCCTTCATGATGTCAGTAGTGAACTTCCTGCTCTATTAGAGCAGGAAGTTCACTCAGGATTGCGGGAACTGAGACCCTACCACAAGGGTCTAATCGCAAGCCCGATGGTCGCGATAATCGCAACCATCGCCAGGCCACTCACAAAAGCTGTGGGTGGTCACCCACAGCTATGCAAGCGGCCTGGAGGCTGATTTTTTGTTTTTACATCCGCCCTGATTCAGAGCGAGCGCTCGCAGATAGCGAGCACCTCTGAATCAGGCCCAGAGTACACTATATTTTGCAATCTTCTTTTCTTTTATACACTTTCATGATATCTGATTGGATACTCTCCAACGCAATAATCCCTTCAAGTTCAAATTTAAGATAGTTTTGGAATCAATCTAATTTTTTCATACCTCTATCTTTGGAGCTTAATTTAAGGCTCCTGCTGTTCCTGGTTGCACATCTTATTCCATCCTCTTTGAGAAGTTCTTAGCACAAACCATCCTACCTTCATAGTAAGGGTTCTGTTGAAAAGGGTTACGTTGTAAGAGTTCCATAATAAATGGTTAAATAGTATGGCTTCCATAGTAAGGGTTCTGAAGTAAAGGGTTACATAGTAAGGGTTCCGTAGTAATGAATTACGTAGTAAGGGTTCCATACTAAAGGGTAATGTAGTAAGGGTTCCATAGTAAAGGGTTACATAGTAAAGGGTTACGTAGTAAAGGGTTCAATAGTAAAGGGTTGCATTGTAAGGGTTCCATAATGAAGGGTTCCGTAGTAAATGGTTACATATAGTATACTTCCATAGTAAAGGGTTATGTAGTAAGGGTTCCATAAAAAAGAGTTATGTAGTAAATGGTTACATAATAAGGCTTCCATAGTAAAGAGTTACATATCAAGGGTTCCGTACTGAAGGGTTACGTAGAAAGGGTTCCGTAGTAAATGGTTGAATAGTAAAGGATTATGTAGTAATCGCTCCGTACGTAGAAAGGGTTCCGTAGTAAGGGTTCCGTAGTAAAGGCTTACATAATAAGGGTTCCATACTAAAGGTTACGTAGTAAGGGCTTCCTAGTAAAAGGTTACATAGTAAGGGTTCCGTAGTAAATGGTTACATAGTAAGGTTTCCATAGTAAAGTGTTATGTAGTAAGGGTACAAAAGGACTATGTAGTAAGGGTTCCATAGTAATGGGTTACATAGTAAATGGTTACATAGTAAGGCTTCCACAGTAAAGATTTACGTAATAAGGGTTCCGTACTGAAGGGTTACATAGTAAGGGTTCCGTAGTAAAGGGTTACATAGTAAGGGTTCTGTAGTAAAGAGTTACATACTGTAGTAGTAGTAAATTGTTGCTCTGTTGTAGTGTGTCTCTGCTTCGTGCAATGTACATGTATCAAAATGTTTACAAAAAAATTATTTTATAAACTATATTAATGTATAATGCAATATAATATATATAATATTGCTAAATATCATTTAAAGTGGAACATGTGTCTCTCTAATAAAACACAGTTTTAACCACGTTAGTACTGTACATGTTTTTTGTCACAGTATTATAAATGCTAAATATTGTTCAATGACTTCTGCAAAAAATTAGTTTGCTTGTAATTTGGGATCTTTTATTTTACCAACATAATACATAATTATATCCAGCATTGCATTTTTAAATTACTGTCTAAATATGAAATCTATTTTCTGAAATTATTTGTCCATAATCTGGACCACTTTGCTTAAAAATCTGTAAAGTACAGCTGGAGTGTATTTCTTTGTCACAAACAGCATAATTAAGTACATGTCGTATGGCACATTGTTCAAGCCAGTAACATTTAACCACATCCCACTACAATTACCTAATGGGAAGGAGGGATTATTGCATCTGGATCCAGCACATCATCCTCACTTTAAAATTTGTTGTAGTGCTCCGAATGCCTAAAAGAGATGTGCTTCATCTGTAGATTTAAAAGTAACCAAACACTGCGCTCCATCAACTAGCAGCATTATCAATTAGCAGCAGCATATGGAACTTGCCAGATATCATGCTTCTGAGTAAAAGATCATATTTTCTATTTTTTTTATTTACTTTATTTGACTAGATATTTTATATGATTGCACAATATGTTTTTTTTAATATGTTATTTAGCTTAAAAATATAATTGATTATCAGAATACTATGTATATTTTTTTCTTAAAAAACAATACATTTTTTTTTTATATTTTGTATCAAAATTGTGTTTGTGATTTATTAGAGGTGAATATTCAACTTTAAATAATGATTACCAATATTATGTTGTTTGTGTCATAAAAATATGTTCTATTTTTTTTTTCTATGTAAATGCTGTTATTGGTAGCTCATTAAGTAATATTACATTGCACTACAGAGCCTAGAGGTGACGGTGGGCCATCATCATTGGCCTGGTACCATAAATTGGGGATGTCCACTGGAGTTAGGTAATCCTACAGACACAAATAGAATAAGGTTTAACAGCTTGTGCTATGTAGGGTCTATTTCAAGGGAGATGATAACAGTACTAGAGTTTTTTTAGTTAGGTTTAATGACAAACCACAAAAATTGCGTACTCGCAATGCCACTTTATTTCACAAGTAAACTAATTTGTACACTTACACGTTTCAGTGTATTCACTTTCAGGCCCCAATATCAATCTGCACCCAGTTTTGTTGGTTTACATATACAACAGAAAATGTGCATTGTTAAGAAGAACATCCTTTCAAGTTACCACCACTATATGACCAACACCTTTATATAATTCTTTTTTTTCAATCATATATTGTTCAATTTATCCCCATCATAACAGTGACGTGAAAGATTATCTGTATATTTTACATTTGTCACCTTTTTGTGTTTTTGAGTTTCAATTACACTGATCTTTAGGGGCCTATTAATTATGCTTAAAAGTAGGTACAAATATTAATTATCACCATCTTTTGTAAAACTTAAGTACAAGCCCCATTTATCAAACAGATAACAAAGGAGAATTCACTGAAATCTCTTGCTCACTTGTTATCCCCGAAGCGCAACCTGGTTCCCATGCACTAGTATGGTGACCTCCATATTTCCCAACTCATCAAACTCAAAAAACACATAATTTTCTGAATTTTATTGCGAGAACGGGAACCATCTTCAGAATAAATAAATTATTTAATTTAAAAAAATAATTTGATCCAATTTTTTTAGAATTATGTTATGAATTAATTTGATGATAGGTTATGTGCATATGGAAGCTGTGGACCTGTCGGCTATCATATATATATATATATATATATATATATATGCAATAAGTGCTTATATGTAATCATCAAATGATGTCAATTCATCCTCTAATAAACTGTACTGTACTTACATCTTTGAGTTTATAATACTCTTTGTATGGAAGGCCAGTGTTACCGTCATTGTATTACATCAAAGTTAGGCTTACCCACATGCATGATTGCATGCAACGAAAATACATTAAATGTAATATTGGCTGCAATCACTTCTTTCGTGTCACTTTTTTGGAATGTTTTGGAACAGGGTAATAGCTAATAGTTGACAAGGCATGTAATAGAGTAGTTCATATAAAGTAAGGCAAATAATCATATACAGTGGTTTCCAAAATTATTCAACCCCCACAGATTGTTCCAGACAATATTATTGGGAACCAAAGTAAACTTTCCAACTCATAATTAATTATTTGTCTGAAGATTATTATTATTTATTTATTTTCTAATAAAAAATGTAAAATGCTGCTTACATATGTATTCAACACCTACAGACTTGAACTTAGTGGATCCATATCTTGCTGCAACACCTTTGACTCTGTTGGGGTACATTTTTACCAGGTTTGGGCACTATTTGGGGGTGATTTTTGCCCTTTCTTCCTTGCAGATTTGCTCCAGGTTGTTCAGGTTGGTTGGATGATGCTTGAAACAGCAATTTTCAAATAGTGCCAGAGATTCTTAGTTTGTTTGAGATCTAGACTTGGTCATTGTAAAACATTCAACTTTTTGTTGTTCATTCATGCTAGTGTCGAAGCTGGATTATTGGCTGAGACAAGATCAGTTTAAAATTGAATCGCAGCGACTCCATCTTGCGACTGGCCGCAAGACGCCATTTTGCGAATGGCCGCCTAAGCGCCATTTTAGATAAACTCACACTTTATTACATGTGGCGATATTACTATTAGCATCATGCGATTGCATCTGTGACCATCGCCATAAGTTACGGCGATTCACCAAAAGCCCATTTCATGACTTTACGTAGTTTGGGTGCTCTGGATAAAGTGTATATGATTATAATTCCCCTAAAGGATATATTGCATTAGCTAAACAGAGCAAATGGCCACGTGACAACTAGCCTGTGTAGACAAGCTTCCTGGATATAACGTCTGCTCTCACTCCAGGTGGCCCTGCTCGAATATACATCTTTCATTAGCAGGCTTCCTGCAATAAAATACCTTCAAAGCCAAGAGTGTTATCTTAGGTTTGGGTATTGTAGCTGTGCTAATTTGCATTTACACAAGAGCCTGGGAGAACAAAGGACTTTACTTTTGAGCGTGGGAAGGGTGGGTGCTGCTGAGAGAGGGGGGCGTGTGGAACTATAAGGCTCAGCATTCCACACTGCTAGGTGTTCACTTAGTTTAAGTGAGATTTAAGTGCACCATTTCTCATACACACATTAATACGCACAATTGCGCTGGTAACTAATCGCATATTAGCGAATGCATAAGATCCTGTATGAAAACGCTGTTTGTTAGCTTCATGCGCACGCATCTGCCCCAAGTTAACTAGCGTCTTTACATCACACCCCGCATACTTACACATTACATATTCACATAAAAGGTTTAATAAGCTTTAAGGTATAAGATTTAAGTTTGTTCAGTTAGTATAAATGCTGTGAAATAAAGATTATTTGTTAATTAAGGTTTTATACATGATAAGTAAGCCATGTTTGGTATTGTACTGATGCGTACTCTTTCAACAGAATTCCGGTATTATCGGTGTGGAGATCGCATCATGCATTTTCAACTTATGGACCGCAGAGACTTCAAGCAACAATATGTATATTATATGAACAACTGTTAGGATGTTGCATGGGTGGGAAACCAGAGACCCTCAGTTGTCGGAGGCTGGGTTGTGTCTATTTGAATCAGCCTGTTAAATGCTCTGTAACAGATGCATCCCCCTTGAGGACCAATGGCATCAGCAACAAACTTCTCTATTGTATTGTCTATTTCTGGGGGGTATAAATATGTGTGCTCCAACACTGGTTCTTAGTCTTCTTGCTGAATGCTGACTGATGAGAGGTTTCTTGCTGATGCCTAACATCTGGACCAGAGAGCGCTGCGTATGTATAATTGCACTTGGGTCTGTATAATCTCTTTGCGCTTAGATTATATGAGGATCATAGCGTGTAACTGCTGTACTTTTACTTGAATAATTCTTTGTGCTTTGGAACCACAGATTCTAGGTCTGAAGTCTTTATTTAGTGTATGACTGCGTACGCAAAATAGCGTCATCCTTAGAGGTTTATAGGTAGGATATTAGAAGGTATAGGTAGGGGTATATAGAGGTTCAAATATAGATTCCTTACTAGTGTTACTTTGGACTTGTGCTTGGTATCATTGTACTGCTTAAGGGTCAACTTTCTCCAAAGCTTTAGTTTTCTTGCAGAGTGAAAGAGGTTATCTTGCAGTATCTTCCTGTTTTTAATAATATGTGCCAGTCCTTTATTTTAACAATATGCCCAATCCCCACTGAGAAAAAGCATCCCAATAACACAATGCTCCTACACCCTACTCTTCACTGAGAAATGGGCAGTGTAAAGCTTGCACCACACTGTGTTTTAAACTGGGCCAGAAAGCTCCATTTTAGTCTCATCTAACCACAAAACCTTATCCTACAGTTTAGCTGGGTCGCTCTGATGTTTTCTGGCAAACTCCACACGTGGCAAGGGGAAGAGAAACTCCAGACGTGCTTTGCTGTGATTTTTCTTCAGTAATGGCTTCCTCCTAGCCACCTTCCCATCCAAACTAGATTGTATGCAGAGCACTTGATATGTCTGACTGACGCACATTCACTCCAGTCTCATCCACTGAACTCTGTAGCTCTTTCAAAGGGATAGATGACTTCGCTGTGGATCCCTCACAAGTCTCCTTCTTGCTCTGATGCTGAGTTTTGAGGGACAGCCTTGTCAGTGCTCACTGGGACATTCATGCTTTTAGATATTATTTTTTTAGCCTTTTCTTATCTTGTCCATGTCTATAACTTTATCTTTTATTTTTATAGAATGATCTTTTCATCTTAACTTTTTAACAGCTTTCCTTCAGATTCACAGAATGACTAATCTATTTGTATTAAGTGGTCTTTTATCCATAAGCTGACCATTTTTAATGACTCACAGGTAGAGGCTAATTGTTAGGGCAATATCTTTCACCTGTGTAAACTTGGAGCTTCCACAGCACAAGGGTTGAATAATTATGCAATAAAAAAAATGCAGAAAAATAGTGTGTTATGAGTTTGAAAATTTACTTTAAGAACCTACTGGTTCACAATAAAAACACTCTCTGGGACAATCTGTGTAAGCGTAATTTGTAATACAGACAAATCTGTTGACTTTTTAGTGGGTTTAATATTTTTGCAAGCCTCTGTAAATTCAGGCCACATATTATATGAGTATACTCGCAAAATAGTGAGAGACCAGATCACTAATACTCTCAGACACAGGCATAACTAGACCTTTTTGGTGCCTCCCCTCCCCCCCCCCATATCAACAATGTGACTTTCACAACAAAGGTAGGACCCTTCTTCTGCTGAGTGCACCATGACCTCTGAACCTATGGTAGTTACATTCTTGCTCTCAGGTAAACCTCGCTATCTGGAAAACGTCAGAGGTTCAGGCCTATATAAGAAAGTTGGTTTGTTCAGGGTAACTTTATTACAATTAACTAATGTTTAACTAAAATACAATTATTAGACATCCACCAGATATATGGTTTACTTTATATAGAATAATTTTTGTTTGTATAATACTATGTACAGTTACAGTGTAATGTATGTTCCTACTAGAGAAGGTTCTTCAAATACATCTGTGTGAACATGTACTGAATATTAGTGTTATTGCAGCAAACTTGAACCTTTTTTGGCTGTAAAAACTCAAGATTATAGACACAACACAGAGAGTGGAACAGCTGCGAGGAGGTTATTATACATTACAGAAATTAAGCATTATATTCTGTTTTCAAATGAAATTGTAGAATGTAGAGCTTTATATGCCAAAATCATGTTCTAGATGTCCTTCGCAAATTAAAGGCGATGGACTAAGCATCGCTATGGGGATATCACACGCCCCGATCTGGCATTAACTGCTATTGATTAGAATATCAATCAGAGCCAATTCAAGGTGGAATGTCCAACATCTACTCTTCAAGCCAATAATCCAAAAGAGAGGAATGTGTCAAGGAACTATTTATCTGTATATCTAGTATTGTATTTAAGTTATAGATTTTCACACAACCAGGTTAAGTGTAAGTAATTTGTTTGACAGTGTACACTATAAAAATCACCTCCTGTGAGTACTGTATGAGAAACAATATGTTGCCATTGGATTAGTTTCTAAGCTTTCTTTTATATGAACCAGAAGTGAAAATCGTAGGCAAAGCTGTCCAACTGGTGACTCACAGGTTGGGTGGGAGTAACCAAAAGCAGATAATTGCTCTGAGATTACAACATTGACTCATCCTCTATTGGTCTGCTTACTCCAATTATACATAAAATCCATGGGTTTGACGTGGTCATATAGGACAAGTTCAAACTTCTTGAGAAGATCCACATTTTAGATTTGTTTTCTAGATTCCTATTACTGATGAGAATTTTGCTCAATTCCAGGGTTTCTACAAATATGGGCAGTTCTATGGCACTGCAATAGTTTGCAGATGGACCAGGGTTGGCCAAAACCTGTGTATGACTTACGCTCTATGTTACTTTACATTAGATCTGGTCCAAACCACATGATATGCTTAAAATAGTTCTTGCTACCATCAACATAGTTATCTACTGAATGATGTAGCCATGCAAAGTGCACACACATCATCCTACATGTTTTCTATATGGGATTAATTTACTTATATCAAAAATAAAAAATCATGAGCAGTGGAGAAAAAGAAATGATGGAAAGAGAGATAATAGAATTTTATCCCAAAATAAGGACATTTGGAAGGTATGACTGACATAAGGAGGTTGTTATCAATTGTAGACAAAGTCCCAATTCATTCTAAAGCTGAGTACACCCTGGGCGACATATCGGTCATTCAATCAAACAGCAGATATATCACAAGAGTGTCGGCGGGTGTGTACCCCCAATATGTCTGTGAACGCGCCATTCACAGACATTTCACATCAGCTGTGCAGCACAGCAGATGTCGATATATCTGCAGATATATCGGTGCATCTGTTGGTGTGTACGAGCAACCTACCTATTGCCCATACACATGCTGCAGGGACCCATCGGTGAGTGACAGTTCAACTGTGCAGGCAAATTTAAATGCCCACCCAGTTGTGACTTCAGGCCCAACACATCGGGTTGACAACTGGTAAGTGTGTATATCGTCAGATAGGTCGGCGGGTTGATCTAATGTGTACCCGGCATTAGTGATCCAACCCTATTTTAGGAGCAGGAGCATGCAACAAATTATTACATTATGGAGAACCCCAAAGAACATGGTGATGCCTACAAAAACATGTGCATTGGCAAATAATTGGCAAACTGGTAGATAGTCTAGCCTTGCATTAAAGGGGATATTCTGATTTAGGTCACTGCCTTACAGTAAATAGCCTCTCATCTGGGTGTAATAGAATGAACTAGATAAACAAAGCTAGAATCTGGTTGGTTGGGCAACACCTCCACATGTCCTCTTCAGAATGTTTGCTAAATCTCCCCCATAATCTTTGATTACTAGTGATGTCAGAGATTGACAAAGATAAGGATATCTTTCATAACTGTTCATACAAGCATTCACACCACCCATATAATATGCAATTATTTCTACTAGTTCTACCCTTCTACACTAGTTTGCAGTGCATATTTGTGTACAATTGTATACAAATACATATATATATATATATATATATATATATATATATACACAGTGGATACATCCCACTTCTGCTAATTTCCAATTATATTGAGGGAAATGTCACTTCATTTTTCACATGCATTGGTTGAAAATATTGTTTGATGGAGAGAGGAGACCTGCCTCATTCTTTGACAAGCTTTATCTTTAGCTCCACCTTACTGACCTCAATGCAAGCACAGATTCATTATAGTATGAGTTTCACTCAATGGTATGAGAGTGACACAAGTCCTTCTGGGTGATCCTCCCATAACCTTGTCCAAAGGATGAAGGCCTGATCCTCCTTTTTTTTTTATCGTACTTCCTTTTTGATTCATTTTTACTGTAACTTGGGCCCATAACCTTTTTTACTGGTATTATACTTTTTCATTGTATCATACACACTTCAGAATGTATTACGTGCCATATTCTATGGTTGTTTTTTTTGTTATTATATCTGTGCCAACACAACTATATGATACCTTTTTATTACAATGGTTTTGATGTATTGTATGTTGATTGCCCATCACTTATATTTTGTGAAAAATTCACATTGTTTGACCTCTTCTTTGTCAACACTTGATAGTTCTTTATACAATGCTTTTGCTTCAATAAAAAAAAGATATTTAAAAAAAAAATTAATATATGATCATTTTTAAGATTCAGCTGACTATAGTACGAGCACTGTATTATATCCCCACCTACATCCCTTGCGCATACAGGGTGTCCTGGGTTTTGAAGTAGGTGGGGATAGAATTGCTACCAAACATTTGGAGTGCTTAGAGTTGAGCAAAGTTTAGGAAAGTTTCACTTTGGAACAGGCTGCAATTTTGCTGATTTTAACATGTTTCTCTGGTGCTGATCTTGTGAGAAGCAGTGAACTGTCCATCCTTGTGGTTGGATGAGGGAGCAAGACTGCACATAATAGGGTCAGAGTTATGATGTGAGCATGGGAACAGAGAACACAAGAAGCCACAAACTGAGAGATAGACAGAAGAAGGAGACATGTTCCCATCAACAGAGTAGTGATGTCAGGGCCGGATTAAGGCCCACATGGGCCTGGAGCTGCAAATGTTCAAGGGCCTATACTTAGAAGGGGAAGAACCGTGATCGGTGCTGTGTGGGTGTGGTCAAAGTCACCATGGTGTGTACACCCCCTACACTATGAGACACAATGTCTCCCTAACTACATAGAAAAAGAAAAATAGCATATTTTTTTTTAGGGGGAAAACTAGAAAAACTTTTTATGGCCAGTTAGGCAGCTGGTAATCATGCTGTCATGTTGATGGGCCTATTTTTATGTGGAGGCCTGGAGCTGTAGCTCCATCCGCCCCATTGTTAACCTGGCCCTAAGTGATGTGAGGCTCCCTTCACACTGATCCAGGTAAACTGTAGTTAGGGTCATTACTACCGGTTGGCCAGGATGGCACTCTCCAGAGACACCATACAGGGTGGACACAGAGCAATGTTGATGCAAATTACCCACAACCAGCCATATGGACCAAGCTCCTGACTTTGGGTTCATCACTGAACCTCCATGTTGTTGTGGCCAAGAATGTGACTTAATGATGTCATGATGTTGCAACACAACTGAGCAGTCAGTAGCCCACACTCTTAGATATACAGTACTACTAACTGTAATTCCAAATGCACCTCTAGAGATTGCAGCATAAACAAGTTTTGCAAAGTGGAACTATCAGTAGGACACAAAATAAAAACAGTATGTAATATCAGATACTGTAATTTAAGAGTCTTTTGCTGAGACAACCTAAACATCAATCAACACAGACAGTTTCAGCTGTCCTCACGATTCAATCGCCAAATGGTTGGATACTAAGCGAGTACTGGTAAGACAGCCAATGCCTGCAGTCATTTCCTGAGATTTGAAAATAGACTCTGACATAATTGTGGAGAGAGCCCTTAGAGGGGTAGATTTCTAACTGTGGTTCTCAGCTAAAACCGACAGTCACTGGTGGAGATCGACAGCATTTAGATGTGTTAAAAATGACTATCATCCGTCAGGTTTCAGCTTCGACTGAAACCTGACGTCGATGTCAGTAATTCTTTGCAGCTCTAAAGTCTGTCGGTTTTGAACTTTCAGTTTAAAACTGACGACAAATAGAATTTTAAAAACGACAGTTAAACACCCAAAACAAAAGCACTGCACATATCACTATGGTGTCTATGTACTAAGGAGCAGATGTACTAAGCTCTGGAAAGTGATACATTGGAAAGTGATAAACTACCAGCCAATCAGTTCCTCTCTGTCATTTTTCAAACAGCCTGTAACATGACAGTTAGGAGCTGAGTGGCTGGTAGTTTATCACTTTCCAACATATCACTTTCCAGAGCTTAGTACACCTCCCCCTTAGTCTTGAAGAGAGATAAAGTGAATGGAGATAAAGCACCATGCAATCAGCTCCTAACTATCACTTTACAGACTGTGTTTGAAAAATGACAGGAGCTGATTGGTTGGTACTTTTCCTTTGTCCACTTTATCTCTCTTCAAGTACAGACCCCAATGTCTGTGCAGGCTTTGTTAAATGTAAAAAGGTTATAAAGAATTAAAATAAAAAATAAAATGTGGGGGGGTCACCACCCAAAATCATTAACCAACCCTGGACCTCTCAGCCTGGGCTGGCATTGGAAAACAGGGGGGGGGGGCAAAAACAGCATTTTCAATAACCATCACCAGGCTGAACCAACCGGAGGGGATAATGACATAGCAGGGGGGGACACAGCGTGGGATTAACTAGCCCAAGGCTGGAATTACTTGCAAAAAGGGGGAAATTCTTCTGAAAGTCCCCACTGCCACCAGGGAAGGGAACCCATTTTTGGAGGGGTTCCCACTTTTGAGGAATTCTATCCCTGGACTGACTAGTTTGTAGATGGGTAATGTGATACTAGGGGGATCCCAAGCTGTGTGTCCCCCTCCTATGGCATTATCCCCTGGTTGGTTGAGCCTGGTGCTGGTTATTGGGAAATAAGAGGAACCCCACACTGTTTTCCCCCCTATTCTCCATTACCAGCCCATGCTGAGAGGTTCAGGGTTGCTTACTGATTTGGGGTGAGACCCCACACATTACACTTTGTTAACTTTTTAACCTAACAAAGCCTGCACAGACCATGCCACAGGTAGGTCTATTGTTTTGGGCAGGCTTCCCATTATTTTACGGTTGGTTTTTGATCAGTTGTAAAACTGACCTTTAGTAATCTGCGGATCCTGTTCTTCTCTATGAGGAAAAATCGATTGTTGGTCCGATGCTCTAAAGCATTCTAAAGTCGGGTTTATGGACATTTTGCCATCGATTTCGAGTTTAACCAAAAAACCCAAACAAAACTGACCTTTAGTAAATATACCTCAAAGTGAAATGTATTTTGTACTTTATTACATAAGATGTGTGGTTTTTTTTTCCAAGCAAACAACGTTTCTGCCCCAAATATTGTTTGCTAGTGTACAAAATGGCTGCTTAATACGATTTCAAAGACTAATTAAATAAATATCAAATATTCCAGGTAAACATGTGTAAGGACTTTACTCACCGATTGTCCTGATCCCACTTGAGTTCCCTGCATCCCCCTTGGCTTTGGGTTAGAAAAGTAGCACATTACATCTAACAAGTGCAATTTGTATAGTGTGAGCACCATCTAGGCCAATGCACAAGTTGCTGAATGCAGCCCAGTGACAGAAACTGTGAGCTACTGAGGTAATTCAGATGACCTACTTCCAAGGGTGCCGTTCCCCTTTAATTCATTTCAAATGTTCCATTCCTGCCTTCAACAATCTCGGGACATTTTTCTTTTGCTTGTAAAGGAAGTGAAAGAAATAGTTTATGTCTCCTTAGTCATATCTGCTTAATGTTCAGATTCCTAAACCAAGTTGTGTCAGTGATCACTTTGCCTCATTGTTGCACTGCAGACCACACACACACGGGTTACGTTTAGCTATATCTGGTTATGGAGGCCTGTGGGACTCAAACTACAGAATTGAAAGGGATGTTGATTGATCTGTACCTAAAAGGGGGTTAGTAGTATGTCAACCCCTATTAATGATACTGAAACCTTGGAGTCAGCTTGTGTTTCCCAACTTCCTCTGTGTTCCAAACGTTAATTCAAAGTATATCACTTTCTACATCATATGAAGTTGTATTGCGGACAGTGTATCTTTATTCTTGTTTCAAGCTTAAAATGTTACTACTCATACTTTTCTGCATATTTGAGATGTGATTGTTTATGAATAAATGGGCTAGGAATTAAGATTTCTTAGTACTGTCTGATCCTGGGAGTAAAACAAGGTAAGTCTATTTGCATATATTTACAAAAAAGGCATTTTCACAACCATAAGTAAGATCAATGACGCAAAACACCCTAATGCGAGAACATTAGGGGAATATTTATCAAACAATATTTGCTACCCGCAAATACTAAGGATCCCATGGATGTATGTACGGAGGACCACAGGAGATATCAGAGTTATATTGCTGTATACTTACGAAGGGGATGTAGTCAAAAGGTTGACATTCATAATGTCGACACCACAATGTCGATAAAAGTATGATATCGACATTGGGCACCATGTCAATATTGTCACAATGTCGACATTAAGGTTAAGCTGGGAGCAGGAGGGGTAGGGTCAGGCTGCAGGAGGGTTAGGTTTAGGGTGCGGGAGGGGGGGTTAGGTTTAGGCATCCCTGGGGGGAGGTTAGGGTTAGGCACTAGGGGGGAGGTTAGGGTTAGGCACCCCTAAGGGAGGGGAAGGTTAGGGAGTGAAAGGGGTAGGGATAGCCTACTTACCTCCGCTGTCGAGAGCTTCACTCATCAGGCTGCCGGCGTCGGGATTTCAACCGCAGGGCCTCACGTCTGGCAGTCATACATACCAATTCCAGGTAAAGTACAATCTGATTGGTTGCCATGGGCAACATCTCCACTTCTAAACACCTGCACTTTAGTAAATATACCCCCTGGAGCGAATTTAAAATGCTAATGTTCCTGCATCCAGTAACGTGCGGCCGATATATCGTAGCCCATTTTTTTAAATTTAGTTTTGATTCAGTACCACTTTATCTATAGAGATATTATTGCGTCTTAGCTACAAACATAAATTACAATAGTGGTGTGTGATCCACTATCCCTATAAAGGGATCTGCAAGTATATCTCTATATAAAAATAAATAAAAACCTAAGGGATGTGATGACTTAACATAATACAATTTCATAGCCATGAAACTAGATCACTCTGTAGATGCTGGTCAGCCAAGTTACACCTCATGGCTTCACTGTACACACAGGAGACAGGTGTCTCGTGGAGAAAGCTACGATACAGTACACCACACATAAGGTAAAAGAGAACGTGATTGCAACCAAAGTTTTAGGAACTGTCATCTGGTTTAACATTACAAAGAGATATGAATTCAATAAACAGGAGTGACGCAGAGAAAAGTATATTTATACACTGGGCTGCCACTAAACATAACATTGAACAGAACAAATGTGCTCGTTATTTAAATTATGGAGAGGCTGTAGTGTTTGATGATTATTTAGGTAAATTAAGGACTGGAGGCTGTAAATGTTGTAGGTCCTGGTGGTGACTTAGTTCAAGGGAACATAGTACAAAGAGAGAAGGGAATGGTCAAATTATGGTCAAAGCTGTCCCAATAAAGAAAACAGAACCAAAATCAGCTGGGAAAGCTGCACCAGGGACAAATCCATCTCTTCTGGCGATTCCTGCTTCGTCTGATGTTCCAGTGGGGTCAGTGCATTTGTCCAATAGTGGTACCAGAGAAAATATCATGTTAAATCTTGTGGTAGGTCAAAGAGCATATAACAATAGTTTTGCTTCCACCACTTAAATGGAATATGTATTCTGAATGTTACATATGGAGATGCTTAAAACAGATTAGCATACCAGCATACCACGTGGACTGAGCTCATAAAGAAGAAGGTCTGATCAAAGAAAAATATGTTTAACATGAGGAAAATTATATTAGAAATTGTCAGTTCTTGAGGTTCAGTCTATCTACTGGTGAATTTTCCAGACCTTTTAGCCTTCCCCAGACAGCAGAATTATACAAGTAATTCTTTTATTTTAACCACTTAACTTACGATTTTTTTTCCACTAAATTGCACAGAATTTTTTTTTTATTATTATTTAAGTTTAAAAATTAGTTTAATAATATACTTAAATATTTTATTTAAAATGAATATATATCTACATATATATATATATATATATATATAATATAAATAAATATATATATATATATATCTAGGGGGTGTTGTGCATTCCCACCCTCAACCTCCCATGTCCATAGGCCCCCAATATAAAATACATTTTCATCCCCACATTGGCAATGGACCCCGCAGTGGTCATAAATCCTACTAACATTATCCCCCACGCCCCACACACATACACCCTTAATAGTAAACAAAAATCCATGTTTTATAAACTACTTCCCCTGTGAAAATCCTGTTTATTTCCAACCCCCTCCTCCTTCTACTATCCTGTGCCAAGTTTATATATTTATTATTATTTTATAAGTGATGACAACAGAGGTCATCATTTATACAGATATTATTTATGGGATGCGGCCAATATCCCGACCGTGGGGATTTCGGTGCTCAGAATTCCAGTGTCGGAATCCTGGCGCTTGCATCCTGACCGCTGGCATCCTGAAGGTAAGTAGCAGGATTAGGGGGAGGGTTAGGGCTAGAGGTTAGGTTTAAGGCACTAGGGGAGGTTAGAGTTAGGCACTAAGGGGAGAGGGATAGGTTTAGGGTGCGGGGAGGGTGAGGTTGGGTTCAGGCACTAGGGGGGAGGTTAGATTCAGACACCAGGGAGGGAAAATTAGGGTTAGGATAGGGAGAGAGGGAGGGTTAGGATAGCTACCTCCAGGTGTAATTATCCTAACTCTGTCGGGATGCCGGCATCGAGATTCTGACCGCCGGCATCCCGTACACATCCAGTTATTTATAGCAATATATGCATGTATCAACAACACTCATGTATTAGGAAAAAATATTAAACAAAAATGTTCATACACACAAGCATATATATATATATATATATATATTTTTATTTTATTTTTTTTGAATATCAGTATATTAACTCTTTAGCTCAAGACTTTCAAACATTCACTATATATTATTTAATACTTCCTATTGATGGTAGTTTTAGTGACGGTTGGCAGCCACGTGCATCGTGTCTGCCTTTGTATCAGGCTTTTATGTGGCTATATATTTCCTACTATAAGAATGAAGGTGGCGGCTTTGCAGACACATGTAGGGGCTGATACAGTTTTGAATGCTTTAGTACTCAATTTTGCACACAGATTTTGCATGTGTTTACTCTTCACATGCTCCAGAGCTGAGCAAATATTGATATGGCTGGGTCAATGTCTTACGCAACCCAGTCACATCTCCAGTTGCGACTGAAGGGGCATAAGTGGTTGCCACATGGGCTAAGTTTATTAAAGCATTTCAAAAGACCCAGATTTGTCTAGTTCTGGAGAGGTCTGTCTGATTTGAGATGGATCTCTTGTACCAAGGTTAGGGTTGGTGAAAGTCAGCTAATTTTTACCAGCCCTGCTTGGTGTAAGAGAACCATCTGAATTCAGTGCATCTCTGCATATGCACAGCTCAGTATAGACTGCAATTCCATCAACTATATCCTCGACACTAATTTTACCCAAATGTAGCCTAGGTGCAAACACCTCGTTACCTCCCAGTTACACCCCTTCAGTCGAAACAACTAAGTTGCATAGTGCTTTTACTTTTGCCGACATGCATATCCCAGTTATGGGCAGGATGAAGTCAGAATGCAGACCGCTGGGATTTTGGTGGTCAAAATGCCAATGCCGGAATCCCAACACTTGTCAGAATACCGGCGCCGGCATCCAGACTACCGGAATCCTGAAGATAAGTACATGGGTTAGGGGTTGGATTATGGTTAGCCTGGGGAGGGAGGGTTTAGGTTTAGGCTGCGGGGAGGGAGGTTTAGGCACTAAGGGGGAGATTAGATTTAGGCACCGGGAAGGGTTAAGATTAGGGGTAGAGTTAGGGTTTAGGTTAGGCTTACTTTTCTGGGGTTGTCAGCATTTTAACCTGGTCAGGATGCCAGCATCGGGATTCGGACCGCCGTGATCCAGAGTCCAAGCATCCCGTATCCAACACGTTACGGGCCACAGTCCATCCAATGCAACTTAAAGCCTCAGCTCAAATGCATTTCAAAAAGCAGTTTGGAAGCATACAGTACGCATTTCTTTGTACTTAGATGATAATATAGAAAAAAAGAAATAGAAAAAAAATAAGTAGAAAAAGGACAAACTCTGATTCCAAAAAAAATAAATTGCTAATTCCGTTATTTAATTAATTTATAAAAGAGCATCAAAATCATGACATTCCATATAGAACAAGAGAGCCTTTTTTTTTTTTGCACCAAGCTGCAAAATATTCTAAACAGTAACAATAAATATTAGTACTGTTCACAAAAAGAGTTAAAAAGAATTGATTTAAAATAAAACAGAAATGATGAGGAAGCCCTGTCGTGTGATATTAACATATTATATTACTGTTATATTTTTTTGTGTCTGTAATGTGCACATGGGAAACAAATAATAACTTAGGTGCTAAAACAAATTTGTTGTGCCGTCATATCTTCGGGGCTAATAAATCACCTCTACAGCATTACTAACAATTTCATGTCACAGGTTTAAAACTCAACTACTGAATGTGACATATATAGCACAGTCATGCTTATTTTTCTTTGATGTATCAATCTAAACTAGTTGACCCAATAAAAAAATTAAGTGATCAAAGTTTAACACAGTCAACTAAGTACTGAAGCCATCTGCAAACATCCCACAAGAAATGCGTAGAGTAGAGGAAAGCTGCAGGGTGTGTCTCCCTGAGACTATAATATGCTTTGGCACTGATCAGCCCCTCTGGCAAACTTTATTCAGGAAAAAACTCTGCGCTGGATACAGCAACAGGTCACAATTCAGGTGCACTGGCAGATACGAGGCGAGGAAGAACATCTGCGTTTAGCCTATGCTAGACTGACTGAAGTAATTTGCCTACATGACTTACAAATTTTTAAGTGTACTCTAGAGGGTCACATGGTTTAGGGATATATAATTAAAAAATAAAAACATACTGTAAAGAATATCAAATTATATCAACTATTTTATTCAAAAGCTGACAGGTCAGTATTTCTTCATCCCCCAGGCTAGGTCAAGGTCACCAATAAACATCTTACGCACATAACAAAAACTTTCCGACAATTGCCAAAAATAAATATTTCCAGGGAGAATCACATATTTTAGGACTCACTTCGAGGACGTTAGATTTTGATCAAAATTATGTCAATACTCATTTTGTTTATTATTGCACCTACACAAAGATGTGTTTCACATTTTGTTTAACCTTGGTAGGATGGGTGGGACTTAATTATATTTGATAAATAGCAAATATTTCTTGGATTTTGAAATACAAAGTTTTGTTCTCTTTTTCTGAATCAGATCTTCCAGCCTCAGACGTATCAAACCTTAGAGAAGTCTCCCATAGTAATCATCAGCTTTTAGCTGTCATTTATCAATTATATTCTATAAAATGATAGCTAGAAGCTAACTGGTTGCTATGCTATTCTCAAACTGTCCTCTTTAGAAGGGTTGATAAAACTTTCCCTTAGAGTTAATTATTCCTTGAGTATATCAATTGAACAAAAATAGTACATTTTCTGCCCATGTGCTCCTCTATTCTGTCACTCCACCATCATTTATTTTTACTAAAATGTATAGATTATTGGAGAGTACCAAATAGCTCAAAATAAAAATGTTGATTACCTGCCCTAGGTAATTGCTTTTTTTTGTTTATATGGTATATTCAAACTTGCATGGTTTGATTTTCTAAGCAGCGCTTTCTAAAGCTTGCAGCTGGCAATTCTGCCTGATATAATCAAGTATTTGCCTAAAATTAGTACAATGCCCAAAAATAATCTGATTGAAATCTAATAAGATTATCAAATAATGTCATGTTATCTAACAAGCCCCAGTGTCATAGTCAACAGCCTCAGTACCAAGCTACAGTATCTGTCCAATTTGGCCACCAAAGTGTCCAGCAAATTTGAAAAATTATGTTAGGATAATGGAAAGCAATATTTGGCTAGTTTAAAGCTGAGCCCAAGAGCAGGGGAATAGGATTAGTTTCCAATTTGAAAAACATTAGATGAGACCAAGCGTCTCAGCACTTTAAAAATTTGGGCAGATCAATACCGGCATCAACTCAATACTTCTGAAAGATGACTGTGTACACTGGCCCATAGCACTCACCTTCTGACAGAGATTTTTAATATATCTATTTGTGATATTATTTTCTATTATTTCAATAGGATCATTCTTGTTAATAGAAAATATTCATTTTGGGACCACACAAGTGGCAGTATTGGGTAAATTGGCTGAAATCAACTGTGACATTAAAGTATAGCATAAGTTTGTAAGTGGTAATCATTGATAGCAACTGGAATACATTGTTTGTAAGGAACGGATGCAATGCATCAGGAATATTTCTACAAACATATCATTAGAACAACACAAACGAAAACAATATTTTAAATTAGAGCAATGAAATGTTTAACATTTTTAAATGAAAAAGGTTTAGTAAAATGCTATTTATCTGCACATTGCTAACAGTTTAGTGCATGTGAGATCTGATGTACTGTCTACTGCCAAGATAAAACTTCAACTTGAAGGACTCTAGTGGTATAATGATCTAGTGGTCAAGTCAGCATTAACATTAAAAATATAATAAATTATAAACAAATATTGGCGTATACTTGTTTTACACAATTTATTTTACATTTGAAATAGCTTCACAACAGCTCTTAATGCAAGCATTTATACTGTATGTATGCATTTATTCATACAGTATGTGCATCCTTCCCAAACTTTGTAAAGAAAAAGGACAAAATATCTGACTGACCATCAGTTTAAACCATTTTCATAGCTTGTCCAACCACACCTGGTTGGGCTATAAAGTTCTTGCCGAAACAATTTTTATTTAAAATGTTCTTTAGAGAAGTGTTGGGAAGATTGCCGTAGATTGCTGGCAATTAAATGTTAGTGAGTGTGTTTCCTATGGTGGGACTGTCTGCCATACTAAGTAAATAGCTGGTTTGCTTGAGTCAAAACAGCAGACGTATCAGCAACGAGACATTACATCCATCCTTGTCTAAATTGTAATTTTTAATAACACTAAAATTTTAAAAAAAACGATGATACCACCATCAAATATTACACAGAAGTATCTCAATAAATTATTCTTTGGAAAGCCTGGTTAGTTCATCATCAGAAAGAATTATCGGTTTGGAAAATTTTGGTAACATTTATTCAGAGATTTGCAAAGATTAGAAGTTAAAAATAGCCTGTGATAACAGACACCACACAGAGTACTTCTCAGGTCTTCAGGCTAAATCTCAAATCATTGCATTTTTTTTTTATGTATGAGACATGTAAACATGAATTTGAAAGCGGTAAACCACAAGAAACTAATTAGTTATGTCAGTTCTGTAATCATGGGTGTACGGTTAATAAACAGGAATGTTAAAAGAAACTGTACATAAATTCGGAACATATTACGTCTTATCTCACTTTGCTATGAGAATGAAGGCAATGATGTGGAAAATCAGTGTGATAAATATGTCCCCCATGATACGAAAGCAATAACAATAATAGATCTTTATTTGCTCTGTTATAAAATAAATAAAGAAACATCAACAACCAGAACTTTAGGAAGCCAGACTAGGCTGATTAGCATGATTTCAGAATAATATGTAAAATTGGATCACTTACTTTGGATGAAATTCCATGTTTTGCAGATAGCATGATATCATTTTAGGCCATTTAGGAATGCAGATGGTCTTGAGAATCCTACATCATTTGTCCTTCGCTAGGAAACAGTATGATTTCTAAACTTTTGCTATCTACAGTACAGTTGAAAACAAACAAATAAACAGGTTAAAGAAAAGGACACGGTTAGCCTGTAATTAAAAATGACATAATTATCCATAGGTTCAAATGCCATTAACATTGCAGGATCAAAGATGGCATAATCAGAACAGATAAAAGACATGAAGAGTGTGAGATTCAGAAGAATAACAGGCAGATGAATCATATATGAAAGCTTTGCAGAATCATTAACTGTGAGAATTACTTAAGTCGGTGGTTCTCCATCATTTTCCACCTGGGTATCCGCTGGCAACTCATTTGTGTTATTTGTACACTCAACATTTGCAAAGCAAAACATTTGTAATTTCTAACAAATGTAATTGTTATAAGCTATAATGTTTAATCACCACTATATATAAAAGCAAAAAATGTGCAATGAACATGATATTAAAACAACGACACAAAAACAGAATAATACTGCTTTTACACCAAAGTCCCGGGTCAGACCTGGGTTTTGGACATGGTTCCAACCCAGGTCAGACTCAGGTCAGACTCCATTTACACTGCACCTTTGATCTGGGTTACTCCTAGGTCAGCCCTGTTCACACTGAACTCAGGTCTGCTCTGCTAAACCTGTAAGGTCATAAAAAGTGGGAGGTGAATGCTCCACAACCACCAATCAGCTCATTTTAGGCATGACCCATGTCGGATAACCCGGGTTGCACCGTTTTCACTGCACCATTACCCGGGTCCATCCTGGGTCCAACACTGGTAGCTACCTGGGTTGGATTGCTGGGTCACTTGACCTGGTTATTTTTCAGGGACCCTTTTACACTGAGCGGTGACCCGGGTAGACCCAGCAAAAACCCAGGTTTTTGCTCTGGTGTAAAAGGGGAATAAATCACATATTACATATACAGTAATTATATATATATACATATATATATATATATATATATATATATAAATATATATCACATATTATAATAAAAAAAATTGTAGACCATACATTTTTAAGCACATGATCCTTAATTTTTACTATTTATTATGAGAGCAACAATTGCTGTCACTGAAGCTGTTCATCCTCAGTCCTCAGGCGTAATTGACCAACCTTCTTATCTGTGCCCCTTAAGATCTGGGTTCAGTCCAGTGCCTAAATGACCAAGGCCCTCATTCAGAGCCACTCGCTAGCAGCAGTACGCTCGTTCCGAGTGATGTTCGCACATCTGCGCATGCGTACGGTTTTTAGTACACATGCGCGAACCAGTCAGTGCGGCCGAAAATCGTTGGTACGCAATATAGCGAGGGCCTGCTATTTTGAGTGACAGAATGAGGCGTATGTGGGTGGTAACAGGGGAAGGTGCTTGAAAACGGGGAGTGGAGATCCGACCGCAGGCGTGCTTAAAGGTCAAAACGGGCGTTTTAAGGGAGTGCATAATTAATACAGCAGCGTCATTGACCACGTCACTTGGTTTTTTTTAACTCAGAACTGCTCGCAAAATAGCGGTTGAAAACACCAAACACAAGAATAGCGAGCAGTTCATACGCTGTACGATGTACTCGATTAATCTAATAAATAGCGGACATGACGTATGGTGCGTGCGGCCAGGGGGCGTTTTTATCAAAAAAACGAGCGTATGTTTTGCTCGCTCGTTCAGACTTAGAGGTGGGAACAGACTGCAATTTGCGAACGGATCATTTGAATAGCCACCCCTTGTTTTTGAACGAACGACCACAAATAGCGAACGGCTCTGAATCAGGCCCCAAGTGTCTCTTATTCGGCCACGAGCATGTCTGGCGACATCTAAAATTGATCTGGATGTTTGGCACTCTGATTGAGTTGCCAGATCTGCCCATGGATAGCCACTTCAAAATTCCAGCCAACTTGGCAGAAGTAAAATATTTCAGTAGATTTTCTGTTTTGATTAATATCTGTGCTCCTCTGCTGATAGTGAATTAATTTGCAATGTTTGGGATGATAAACCTTTACGGCAGATGTACTAAGCTCTGGAAAGTGATAAATTGGAAAGTGATAAACTACCAGCCACTCAGCTCCTGTCATGTTACAGGCTGTATTTGAAAAATGACCATCAGGAAGTGATTGGTTGGTAGTTTTTCACTTTCCAATTTATTACTAGTATGTCTGCCCCTGTCTTTTAGCAACAAATGTTATTAGAAAAACTAATCAATTGAACATATATAGTGTACATTACAAACATGTTTTGTACCATTAGATTGTCGTTTTTATTTGTTCATTGTTTAAACATCTAACAAAAAATAGGGGAATTGCGTTGTTGAAAATTAAACAACTCTAAAGCGTAAATCACGACAAAAGCAAAAATACAGGAGTTTCTCTCATCACTTCTGACAGTAGGGAACAATCACTTGCAGCCAAGTATATAGATATATATGGGATGCAGTCTGCTGCCTCGCGGCCGCCAGTCTCCATGCCGACGCTGATATCCCAACAAAGGAGTCAAGATAGGCGGCGAAATGGCGATGCCTATCTTAATCCCGACGCCAGAAAGCAGATGGACAGATGCCCGAACGAGGTAAGTCCGGGACGCCCTTCCTCTTAGCCGCCGGGGAGGGGGGGGGGGTGTGGGCAGTGTGCACACACATACATATATATACACACACATACATATGTCACACATACCTTACACACACACATACCTACTGTATGTCACACATACATTACATTACACACACATTAACCTTGCAGCAGCTGCAGGTTGTAGACCTGATAAGGATGGGACCTGGAAGGCTGGTGCCATGTCATTAGGTCCCTCCCCCTAGCGACAAAATGCCATGATTCGCAGGTCAATAGAGAAGGGGCGGAGCCAAATGATGCGCTTCTAATGGAATCACGTCAAATTGGCTCTGACTCCTCCCGAATGACCTGTGAATCACGGCATTTTGCCGCGAGGGTGGGAGGTTTAAGAAGATAGTGCCTGCTCTCCAATCTGTCAGAGAGGGTTTCTGGGTACTTAGAAACCCCCCTGTGTGCACTAGTGAGTACACAAGAATTCATAGGAGTTGCTATTTCCCACAGAACTCATAATTTCATCATTTGGATCACTGGGTCTAAAATATAATGAATTGAACTAAAAGGAAAAGAAAAGCCAAGACATTTCCCACTCTGTCACTGGCAATGCTTCTTACCGTGCCGCTGGTTCAGTCAGATTCATCCCTTTTCACAGACGCAATAGTGAGTTTTAGAAACAGCGCAAAAGCGTGTTTATGCTTTATGGGCTAGCGACTCCGGGCGATTCTGGGTGGGATAAATTTTTGCCAGATCTCTCTTTGCGTGAAATGAGCGTTTTGGTGTGGGAACTGGGCGGTGACAATGCGATTAGATAGAACTGTTCCATCTTGTGGGCGAGTCATGCGGGTGTCGTGGTCGTGTACCTAGAGCTCCATTCTATTGTGAGTCATGCGTATGGAGAATGGAAGCCTGTTTTTGACTCATCTCTTGCACCGAGCATGTGGCTGATGTAAGTGTAGATAAATACTGACGATGACAGTTGCGGCTGTGGGCGAAGAAACAGTGGGCAGAGCAGCTTCCCGTTTGAAGTCGCACAAATCTTCGCTTTATCCCTATGGAAATCAGCATAAGGCAGTATATCTGGCTTCCGCAACTACCCGCTTTGCGTCCGACTCAGAACTCGGAAACGCTTGGTGATTCCGTCTACATGTATGAAATTAATCCCAAAAATTATTGTGTGTTTTCTATTCTGGTTTTCGTAACTTTCTGGATTAAGCTTTCTGGATAAGAGATCCCATACCTGGACATTTCTGAATGTTTCAAGACACATTTTCATGGTAGTTAAGCCTGAATTTTATGTTATGCAAAAACAATGTCCATTTTAGACTGCATTTTAAAATTATTGACGGACATTTATATTAACAGCGGTGCTATTCCTTCTGCCACCAGTGCTCAGATGTTCTTTACTGAACCAGTGCTTGGCTAGACTTCTGTGTGAATTTGTTATCCTCTTAGAACAGTCCACTTCGGGTCATTAGTTTCATAGGTAACTCCATGTGGCATGAATTTCTACCCCTTGCTTCATTACATGTGTCTGTGCAGGAGGCCTGTTATAGATTCTAGGAAAACGAACATTTTGACTTAACAACGTCTAGTAGCAACAATTACAACCATCCTTGGAAAAGAAGGAAATATCAGAGGCCAAGAGTGTCATAGTAGAATTTGCATAACCCCCATATGTGCACGATATTGCGGCTGAATCACAGTTGTATGCAAACTGATCTTCGCTTGCAGTGCCCGGACGCCGCAGCCTGATGAGGCCATTTGGGGACGGCATCAGGCAGCGTCCCAGAAAATGGGAGCGTGTTTGCTGCATCCTTGTGCTCAGCTTCACTGGCTTCAGCTGCGTAAATTCCCTGGTCATCCTGCGTAAACTGAAGCTTAATCACATGACCGATGTTTACGCAGAGTGATCCGATCCTGCATTCTCAGGCGCAGCGGCAAATCACAGGGGCCAGCACAACTTTAGTCGCTGATGCATCCAGATTTGCAGCAGCGATGCTAGTAGGGTACAAATCTGAATCAGGCCCATTGTCATTAGTGGTCAAAGGACAGGACAAGAGACCTGACGCTATTGCAGTCACTGCTGCGTTTTTGTACGGAGGATATGCAAAAATATGCTAATGCTGCAGCCTCTGGGATTTGTATTAAGACGCCCACAGGTGCCATCACGTACTAATATGCAGCCGTATACGCAGATCCCTCGAAATATCGGCCTCATGAGTAATCCTATGGTTGCTCAGGATGGCTGCTGAACTGGGATGCCGGAGCCGTGTTTCCTATGTACGGAATCGCAGAGGCAGGCAGTGACACGTCATGAAAAAGGGTCGTCCGTTTACATCCGCTAAATGCTGCCGGCCTGTCAATCACACTGCAAATAAAAAGTCACAGTGTGTGACTACAGTGAAGTACGATACTTTGAAGCATGTGCAGTTTAGATATAATGGCTCAACTGAGAAAAAAATTGGTTTTGCTTACTTCACTGAATCAGGCCCGAGAGCCCCAGATCACATTTTGCACAGTGCTGGGGGGTTCAGGAATATGCTGTTTGAAATAATAAATATAAAACACTAATTTCAGTCCTAAGGACTTGCTCTAACTATAACTGATCACAGCCAATGATGGAAAGGAAAACACATTTGTTTAATACTTATAGTACACAGTAGAAGCCACATTAGGGAAAGCATGAAGAAGTGTTGAGCATTTTTGAGTTTCTTTGTAGCTCTGTGGACTATGGGCTTGATTCAGCATTGCTCATCGCAGATTCCCGACTATCGGGAATCCGCGCGCGTGCAGGACCCGTTCTGCGAATGTGCACGCAGACCCTTCTATACCTCTGCCTGACTGACAGCCAGTGGCATTTAAGGGGAGATGCGGGGGCAGGGATGGCAAGCATTTCTGGAAACGGGAGCGCGTCGACCCCATTTTCCGGGAGTGGCAAGGCCAGGGACTGCGTCTAAAGATGCAGTTTCCTGGCATCGCAAGCCGGCCAGCCTGAGTAAGCCTCATTGCGACAGATGGTTGCAGTGCTGGGATCATAAATGCAGCAGGGGGGGTCATACACCTCCTGCTGCATTTGCATATTAGCAAGGACGGAATTGCAAAGCTGCCCGCGTGCAGCTTTCTAATTCCAATCGAAGCTGAATCAACTCCATAGTCCTTAACTCTCTGGTTTATCACCCCTTTAAGAAATAGCCTCCTCAACTTCTTTTTCTAAATTGTTAATTATGTGTTGAATAAAGAATATTTTACAGCACTCGTCTCAATACCAGAAGGATTCCTGCAGTTTGTACAAGTGGAGGACCTCTGTGAGTGCCGGTATTCAGAGAAGTACACAGCAGTTGTGGGCTTTAGTGATACATAACAGTTACTCCGGATTATACACTTTCAATAGAGTCAATTAGTGTCAATGAATGTCACAATGATGTAATTTATCTTACACATACTACAGGCAGGATCCTAAACAGGCCCTTTAAATAAGACACAATGGAGACCGTGTTTTACAAATTCCACAACAGGGTTTTTTCTTCAGTCAATTTAAGACAATAGAGTATAATGGAAGCCTGGTAAATGCTACCTAGTAGCTGGAAAATAAACACTTCCAAGAGTATCGTGTGGTTTTAATTACATTTTCTATTGACAGTGGTGTATATCAACAGACATTCCTGCTAGGATTTGTATCAGGGACTGTTGTGTAATTTATAGGAGTACTAGAAGAGTTTACAGCTCCACAACTTGCAGCTAAGGGCAAGCTGTGGAACTGTAAATGGGCCGCGTATGGGTGTCAGCCAGGGGTTTCCAAACTGGATGGCGTGAACTGAGAAAGTTTGGTTACCACTGGTGAAAGAAAGCATGTGGCTTTTTGCATCAAGATGGTGGCAAGTATGGGGATGAAAATGGCTTTATCCGTACTTGCCGAAATTCAGTTCCCTCTTTCCGGGAGGGAAGTGAATGTCTGCTTACAGCGGGGGACGTGGCTGGGCAATGATGACGTATTGGGGCAGGGCCAGGGTGGGGGGGGGGCGCTGGATCGCATCATCGTGGCCCCGCCCCCTCTTCACAATGCCGAAATTGTGAAGCAGGGAGCGGGGTCACGATGACGCAATTCATTGCGAATCGCGTCACCGGCCCTGCCCGCTGCAGGGGTTTCTATCTTTACTCTGGGTGGGGGTCGGGAGGGTCAGGAGGCTTGTCTGCCTTTCCGGGGGGCCGGGAGCAGCACCCGATATTCGAGAGGCTCCCAGCCAAATCGGGAGGGCAGGCAAGTCTGGCTTTATCTTATGTGAGAACTGAGTAGACCAGGGTACTGCTATACTTGCCAACTCTCCCTGATTGTCATGGAGAATCCCTGAAATAGCAGCAATCTCCCTGACTCCCTGAAGAGTCTAGCAATCTCCACGATTGTACCTTACCCCCATTATAAAGCTGTTATATATTTAAAAAAAAGAGATATATATACATTCAAATGGGATCATTAGTATAATTTCCCTGCATTGCATAAGGCACAATGATCCCTATGGCTACATGCATTTTCTGAAAAGTATCAGTGTGTTTTCAACACCATGCAGATCTTACTAACTGCTTTGGGGCTCATTTCCATTTGGTTGTAAATCAATTGTATGGCACGCCCCTCAGATGTAGCAGTACACGCCCACTTTACCACCTGGCTCATAGGTGCTGCTTTCACAATCCCCCTGAAATTATATTTCAAAAGTAGGCAAGCATGGGGTACTGTAATGCACCTCATTGTGCCCACAAGCAAAGACATTATTCTATTTTATGTGATGATATTTTAATTTTAATGTGCTTCAAGAGTGCACCTTGGGTGGTGGAGTTATTCACTGTTTTAAAGGGTAGTCGCCGAGCTATTTTCTTCATTGGTGCAGCCAAACTATCAAATCCTGCATGTGATAAATCATCCGTCACATATTGTAGGTTGTGTATGTTATTCTTAATGATGCACAAGAGCACTTGTTTAACGTATGATAAAATTATACTTATTTATGAAACAATTAAGACACATGAGTGTGTGAAAATCCCCAAGTTCATCTGTTTTTTTGTTTGTTGAATCTCCCTAAAGCTCTTCAGCCTCATTTAACAATGTATTCAGTAAAATATGAGACCTCTTCGGTGCCAGCTACTGTTATACAAAATGATAACGCTTTTCTCATATCAAGGGGATCACTTGTATCCTATGGTTCATAGATTATATAATTTACAGGGCAACTGAGGGTCTCTGTAAAGGCAGAATGTACCTGCTGAAAAATTTACTCACGTTCCCTCTGCTCGCCATCCCTAGCTCCTCCCCTGTAAATGAATGTATGGTAGGAAAGTAAAGAACCTCTACCTAAACTTGTGAAAGGAAGTGGGGATGATAGAGGTGGCAGGAAGTTTTGTACACATAAAGATTACTGCATCTGAGGATACAGTAATGATGGTGATGCTTCAAATGGGCTGTCTAACTACTGTTTGCTTCAGGAACTGTTATAGGATGTACAGAGAGCATTTCCATACAAATACTTATATGAATTAATTTTGTTTTAAGTCATTTAAATAAGTCATATGGGAAAGCTTTGAATGGGATCAGTGTTCCTTTAATAAAGTACCACTCATTCAAAATCATGTCACACTGGCGCTTTGATTTCAACTAGAGATGTGCGTTTCGGCTCCGCAGAAATCCGGATCCACACGAATTTGGTGAATTTGTGTAAATCCGAGTCATGGTAATGATCTTTTCAGGGTTTGGATTTTGTATTTTAAATCTGAATTTCGTTTTGGATTGTATAAATTACCTGATTTTAGCTGTTTTTAAAAACATTTGAACTATTTAAAAAAAAAAATCCAGATCCAAAACCAAAACCGTTGAGGGTGGTTTTGCAAAACCAAAACACAAAGATGATTCCAGATCCAAAACCAAAACACGAGGGTTGGCGCACATCTCTAATTTCAAAAAACGTATACCTGACCTTGTGGTATTTTGCTTGAAATGGCGGGAAAAGAAAATAGTTTTGAGACTGGAAAATTGTTTTATCTCAAAGAAAAGTTTAATAATATGGTAATAATTTTAATAGTATCCAGTAAAATGTATGGTAAAATGGTTTTGAATATTAATTTACCTCAGGAAATCTTTCAGTTTGTAGATACTTGAAATATATTGAGGTAGACACAGTTACACTTGAATCCGAAAGTGGCACAGAACACATAGTAATAATATTTAAGGAAAATGTAACACTAAGCAACATTTGAATAATTAATTCTTAACCCTGTACATTTCAAATATAAACTTTAAAAAAACAATATTACACATTTTAACATTTTGAGTGCACATTAATATTATTATTTATAACTATAATATATTTACATTAACCTTCCATCTGTCAGGGGCCCATACGCATATTGCACAGCCTCTGTCAGACATTTTTTTTATTTTTACATGGACTGCAGTTGTTCATTTCCACTCGGCCTAAAAGTTTTTTAAATAAGAAATATGTACAACTTTGCCATGAACAACAGTGCGTTTTATGAGCAAAATAATGTGCATTTACATTATGTGGCCAATCCAATTAGATGCGAATTGTGAGTAGTGAGTTTTGCTTCATGAAACTCGCAGACTTTGCATGAATGTGCGTACCCGAGAGTTCTCCAGTTCAATTAAAAGTGCCAAATGAGAGGTGAGAGATGTGCATGAAAAAGTGGGGAGACCATCCTGGACTCCCCAAGGGCATAAGTAAAATACTGAAGGTTTTTAAATGGTGTAAAATGGCTGATTTGTGCTTTTTTTAAAAAAATGCAAAAAAAATTATAAAAAGCAAACTTTTGTTGTTTAATCTCAAATTAATTAGACGAAAAATTGTAAAAAAAATGATAAAAAAAAAACAATTATTTTTCAATTAAAAATATACTGTCATTAAATTTGGAATGCCTAAGCTAACGAAAATGTTGATTTTGGGGTAATTGGAGGCCATTTTTTTAACCCCTAATTGGACTAATTAAGCTAATTGGAAACTTCCAATTGCCTAATAAGTCATTAGGGGGTGTCCAAGGGGTTCTGCACATTTTAACCTTAATATAAAGATTTTCCCTTCCATCTCCTACCCTCAGGGAGGTGCGAATGGAAAAATGCGAATTCACTTTGATTGGTTCAGTGCGAGTTGCTAAATGGATTGCAAAATTAATTCGCTATGCAAACTTGAAGAGAAAACAGCAACTTGTACCTCGCAATTTGGACGTAATTGGATTGACCCCTATGTCTTAGCCATGCATCTTCTCTAGGAGTATGTAATTAGCATGCCTACCAGTCCTTACCTTTAAACCCAGATATGAATTATTCAGTTTATATTACACAGACATAGCAGATGTGGTTCAAGGTTATTTATGTTCAGAAGTGCAGTTTTTGGGGACAAGTAAAGCATAGACATTAATCTGACTAATTTTATCTAGGAAAATTTTTATTTTCCCCCAAGTACTGACTTCTCTACTAATTTTATATTAGATATTATATTCAGCCCTGATTAGTCCAATAACAAAATCTACTAAATGTGGGAGCAGATAATTATCTTCGGATTGACGTCTCTATAATGGGGCAAAGCCAAGATTTTTCATGGTGAAAGTAGAGTTGCCAGGTTATCCATTTAGACATGCAGGTGCTGATTTACTAAAGATTCCCCTAGCTTGGCAGATCTGTATTTACTACCAACACTAGTCTTTCATTTTAGGGGAAACAAATACATATATTTAAACAGTCCATTTATTTCTTCCTATCTTAACTGAGCAAATTAATGAGAAGCCATATTCGCCAAGATAGTGGAAAACTGCACCTACAATATCGTATGTAAAACACATACTACGAATAAATGGTCCAGAAGGTTAAATTCCCCGGACCCACAAGGTCATTAATGCTATTGTCTAAAGCAGAAAGTGGACACAGCTGGTGTGAGGTTCCGCTATCTGCATTTGAATCTTTACTAGAGGAGGTCACGTCGTGGTTGGCTAGGAAGAAACAGTGGCTCTCAAACCTGTCTTTCACTTTAAAAGCTTTATTAGTGATAAACACCTTTCACAGCCTCACATACTATGTACTTCCACAGCAATTCTGTCTGGTAACTCTGGTTGGATAAGAGCCAAAGACAGATTCACCCAATTTTGTTTTAATCACCTAGATCTACTCATATTTGAAGGAAGATATGTAGGGGATGGGGTAAAATTCAGGGGTACTGTCCAGGTTTAACAAGCCAATGCCAGTTTCAACAAATTCTCAAAGACAAGTTTTCTAAGTAACTATGGGGGAGGTGTACTATGCCTTGTAGAGAGATAAATTACCAACCAATCAGCTCCTGTCATTTTACAGACTGTGGGGGAGATTTATCAATGTTTAGAGAGGGATAAAGTGGAAAGAGCTAAAGTACCAACCAATCAGCTCCTAACTGTCATTTTACAGACTGTGAGTGAGATTTATCAATGTTTGGAAAGGGATAAAGTAGAGAGATAAAGTACCAACCAATCAGCTCCTAACTGTCATTTTACAGGCTGTGAGGGAGATTTCTCAACATTTGCAGAGGGTTAAAGTGGAGAGAGATAAAGTACCAACCAATCAGCTCCTAACTGTCATTTTACAGACTGTGAGGGAGATTTATCAATATTTGGAAAGGGATAAAGTACCAACCAATCAGCTCCAAACTGTCATTTTACAGGCAAGAATGACAGTTAGGAGCAGATTGGTTGGTACCTTATTTCTCTCCACTTCATCTCTCTCCAAGGCTTTGTACATCTACCCTAATTGGTTAATTAATGGAGAGACTGAACACTACTTCATATCGAAACCCCCCTCCGCTATCCAAGTTAGACTATATAGGAGGTGGGCCTAATGTCACCTGCATTTGGGCTGGTTGGTGGCAAATTTGACTTCTGCACTTTTTCTACCAACCACTATCTAAAAGTTTTGTGGTTCACTGAGAGGTGACACAAGTTGGTCGCTAGTAGAGGAATGCACTGTCACCTGGCAGGTTCGGACATCTAATAGCTGGCCTACATGTTGCTGAATACCCGCAGTTGTTATGTTATGCAGATTTACAGATGCAACTGAGTTTATTTCAATAATGGCAGTATATTTTATATGACCTGGCAGCCCTAAATAAAGGCCACTGGGTTTTTTTGCCAGTAGTGTGCACCTGCATGTAACGCAGAATCAGAATGTCACAAGCTTGACTTATGATATTAGAAACTCTGGTAGGAATACTGGACCTGATTCTGGGCCTTTATACGGCCCTAACTTGCAAACTTTAGCATACAGCACATGTGCTATTGCGAGCATGTGTCCATGTGATTCTGAGATGGACTGATCCTGATTTATTTTATCTGGGCTTTTCTGAGTGGTGACAATGCGGACGCAGGCTAGAGAATTGTCTTGTGGAAGTGCCATGGGGGGGGGGGGGTAGCTAGAGTTGCGTATGCTGTTTCAAATGGCTATCTTGCACCCAGCATGGGGTAGGTGAAATTGCCGATACTAATGATGGCGGCTACGACTACGTACAGAAAAACAGTAAGCGGCGTGATGTATGTACACGAAAATGCGCACAAACACGCATCAGCATAACGTTTCAATACAGGCGCACTTCTAATGCGATGGACCTTTGTGCGACCCAGAATCACGCCCACTATGAGGATGCTATTTGTTATTGAATCCCATTTGCTACTATGTTCAGCGAACACTGGGCCTGATTCGGCAGCGATGGCAAATGCAACTACATACGCAGATCGAGCGATTGTTAGCCACTGCGAATGTGCATAAGCCGCACCACGCATGCGTTGCGATTGCACTGCGATTACTCACGCACAGAGGAATCCATCGCAAAGTGAGTGACAGACTGCGAGCGTTTGAGGGCGGAGACGGAGGACTGGTAGGAAAAATACAGGTCACTGCAATTGCATACGCAGCTTGAGAGCCCAATGCGTACGAAAGAGACTTGCAGTGTCTGCGGCAGGTCAGACCTGGTGTAAATGCTGTGCGTCAATGATACCGATGCAGGTAAGCGGTGTGGTACGCATGTGAGAAGGCAGCAGTGGGCGTCTTTATGCCGGCTGTGCTTTGGTAGGCATTAGCATATATTTGCAGCTGCGTTCCGTGCAACATCGCGGCCCATTATCTCCTGGCTGTAGCATAGCACATGCCCAGCTGAGAGCTGAACAACAACAGGCAAACCATAGCTAACCCTGCCTGACTTATTTTTTAGTGTTTTTGCAAAGAAAAATATATTCATTGCAATCTGCAACTACTTTAATCTAAGTCATACCCTGCTTTGTTTGAAGATTTTTCAGACTGGGACTTAGAATCCACTTAACTGGTAATTATCATCTTGCACAAATCTTTTTCTTCTTTCTTTGGCCCCAGGCTCATTTAGACTGTAATCTTACAGGAATGTTGGGAAAACTAGTGACACCTTTTACTATCCATGGGAAAATGTATTATTAGACATCTTCTTTATATACAGCTATAATCAATTTCTCACCCCCTGTATCTCAATTTTATCTCCTTACACTTATCTCAAGTACTATTTTCTTACTATTTCTGGTCAAAACATGCTGCAGCCCAAATGGTTCAATGGAATCTTTGACAAATGTAGCCACACTGGGGGGGACCCTACAAATTGCAGATATCTGATAGGGCTGAAATAATTACAAATTGATTACCAATGTTTTTGAATGCAGCACATATCACTCCACTATTTAAGCTTTGGCCATTGAACTCACCCACATGTTTTCATTAACCAACCAGATTCTTCATTTAAACTGTGAACCTCAACCCTTTTCCCTTAATTATTGGCTTCTAATCCTTGAACCTCCTTCCCTGTGCTGCTGGGTGCTAGCCTCATCTCCTGCTCTTGTTATTGCAACTGTTGGGACCTAAAGTGGCAAAATGATCAGATTAGGAGGCTGAGCCGACATAGGGCTCAGTTTAAGGCCTATTCGGCTTGTGATCCTCCATCCCAGGAAAAACATGGACAACAACAGCACAGAGGTGGAACCCCCATAATTCAGGTAAGGAGGTGCCATGAGTGGTGGTTACATTTAAAGTAGTCTACTATAATATGTCTTAAATTCAATAATATGTTTATTTTCCTGGCTTGACTATTTGGTTAAACCAGGATTTTACCATATGGCATCAGTTTAAGGGTTTATACAACCTGCTTTTAAATGAATGACTGAGGAGGGAATGTATAGAGATCCCAAATGTACTTTAACAGTAGTTTTTCCCATAAAGATCATTTAAAAAAATTATTTATGCACCGACATTACCAGGGTTAGTAGAGAAGAAATCCTATAACTTATGTTTGGAACACAAAGCAAAGCATGTACTAGGTGTGGAACATGAAATTACAGCCCTTATCATATATGTTATTGTTTTCAAGGTACACTTTTTACTACAGTGTATCTATCTAACCCTTATGTTATCTGCAGGTTTGTCAATCTTCGATGGGTTGGGGGCCCCAATGACATATCATCTAGCCAACATCACTGGATTAAAAAAATATATATATATATCATACACTTGTATACACTACTTTGTTTAAATCTAACGATGATGGGAAGATGGCCCAAAGGTGGGGGCTGGATGCAACAACGATGGCTGGCCCACCAAAGATGGAGGAGGCTTCAGAAGAGGACCAATTAAGATAAAGTCTACTAGAGAATGTATCTAGCAAACTATTAAAGATGGGATAGTGGTTCTATTTGTGAAATAGATAAATTGGGTCTATTTTGCAATTGAAAAGAAAAATTCCCTTAAAGTTGAGTTTTCATTTAAGTGGCAGAAAGGACCTATAGCTGCTCTATCACATCCAAACTGACCACTTTAATTTAGTAAGAAGTGGATCACAGATCAACCTAACTGCACTATGTATACTTCACAAGAGTTCAATTTGAAATATTTAATCTGCTTCCCTCTTTATTACTTTTCTGATTCTTTCTCAATCTCCAATTCTCCTCAGGACACCTCACTTACCACCTCTCCCCCATCATCACCTCTCCCCTGCCTATTTATTCTTCATGGCCCTGCTGTTGTGCAAAGCAGATTGCAACACTCCCTCCCCTCCCCCACACACCCCTTCCCCCCCTCCACCACCACCACCACCTCCTGTTCCTCTCTTAGAAGCAAAACAGATCATTACATAGCTCTGTGATAAGAAAGGTAGTGGGAACTACGAAAAAAAAAAAAACCTTTATTGGGGCCTCTCTGGTTGTTAACTGCCTCCATTACTCTCCGCATGCCAGCCCATGAAAAGGACAGACTATTGCTTTCCTGTAATCTAAAATGGGCTCAGTTTGAACAGGTGCCTGACACTGCATCTTGTGTACACTCCAAAAATCAACAGACAAGGTAGCAACATAATCCTTTTCTAGCCAGACGTGACAATCTCTACTGGTTTTGGATGGCTTTAGATTTTTTTTTAAAAGGGAGGGGGGGAGTTGTTAACAATGTGCCACCATCAGACCCCCTCAGTTCTGGAACCTGAACCTTGTACAGACCAATGATCATCTTTGCATTAGCCATCATCTCTTTTTTTCCTGAAAGTTTGATGCTGCCAGTAAGTCATCTGTGCAACCCCATTCCATGTGAAGGATTAAATAATAATGCAATTCCTTTCAGTGAAATTCTAAAAATATGACCTAAATAATGTTGGAAGCACTTCGCATTGCTCGCCCTATTGGAGGAATCAAATAGCTTTGCTTGTAAGATGTCTGTGAGCAGCACAGTCCATGCAATGCCATCACTGACCAGTGCCTAGTATGCAGCCAATGATAAATCCTGCTAGGGTAAGGGGCTCGCCAGACACGGGTTACCACTCTCCCCTCACTTGTTGAAGTTTTACCCAACTCCGTCCTGGGCCAGCCCTCTCTTGTCCTTGAGTTCTCTTATATTCTCCATCATATTCTACTATGACACTGAGAACATCTAAACCAACTGCTACCTGCAGCCACAAGACTCTACAACCATATCCTCATATTGTTTATAGACCACGTTATTACCCGCATCTATGTACAGAATACTGATAGGAGTCAATTTTGTAGGCACACAACAGCTTGGAGGGGTAGATCCTGGGTCCATTGAGTTCATTAGGGTCTGGATAATGGCATGGTTGGTTGGCTCCAGGTGAGACCTCAAAGGAAAGTCACAGACACCCTCACAGTGATGGGCTTCATATTCTAAGGGGGCTATAATCCAATCATCCCATCCCAATTCCTTAAAGTTCACATGGAGTGGTTTTTTGCTGCACCTCAGCCGCGATTTCCTTCCATGACGTTTGCCATGACGACTATTAAAGGTTGTCCTTCTCTTTCTCTTGGTTTTAAACTGAAACTTGGCTTCTTTTTCCAGACCTTTGGCTGAATGGACCTGTTCCTTCAGCTCATTATAGAGATTTTTCCTTTTGGACTTTGTGAATACCACTAAGAGTGTTTTTTCCTGATGGGACTTAGGTCTTCTGGCTAAGCCTAGTCCTCTTAGATTCACTTCCAACCCAGAGGTGCTTGAAGTGGCCTTTAGCTCCAAGCAGAGCTGTTTTCTGGCTGCGTTCAGGCTGTGCAGACTTTTCCACACATCAAACACTTCCCAGCCAGGCAAGATAGTGTCCCGCAGGTCCAGTGTTCTGGAATCCAATGGTGCTTGGGATGTGCAGGATGATATCTGCAGGTGGTACAGCCCCAAAGGGGCTTTGGTCAGCTCCATGGGAGCTTTCCGAAAGATCCTTAATTCAGCTCCCACCAGCTCCTCTTTGTCTGACAGCGTGGATACATCAAACAAATACCTCTGTCTTCTAGCAGGCGAGTGAGAGAGATTGTCTGCAAGATAAAAGAAAAACATTGCTGTCAATTTCACTTAAGAGTCTAGAGCTTCTACTGTGTCTACCTGGCTAAGATGTAGTGTAACTACCAGGTATTCAAATCCCTTCATCTTATCATTTTGAAAGAGAGCAGGGCTCAGCCCCAATACTGTATCAAAGCTCATAAGTATATGACAGAGTCCTGTGGATTTAAATGCAAATACAATACATATAAAAAAAAATGCTTTCATCATTTATAGCAGGGCCATGAATCCTAAGTATCTGAAGAAAGCTGTGGAACTACACGTCCCACAATATCTGAAGACTGGTCTTGTGTCCCCAAAACAGCAAAATAAAAATATGCTCTCAGAAAATGCAATAACTTTAGGCTGAATTTTGACCCTTATTGACACTCAGCACTGTACACACATGAGAAAACTACTTTTGTGCTATGGAATATTTAAGGCACATAAAACATACTCTCCTGTTCACACCATTGTGGACAGAGGGGGCAGCTAAGTCCAGATAAAAACACGGAAAGCACACACAACTCCCAAAGGGGGCTCCTGCTAGTGACCTGTTTACAACCAAGGATATACAAATACGAACTTACTGCCACCTAGAACTATGAAGCAGTGGAAAACTTCACAAACGGCATCAAAACATGGTGCATAGCTTAAACCCCATAGGAGTCAATAGAAGATACAATAAATACTTACTACACAATTCATCAGGAAAGAATGTGGCTTCGTCCACAGGACGTCAAATAAGATTAATTAATGCACTGTGGACAACTTGCAGCTCAACCCTTCTTATAACAGCAGTGCCCTCCGGCAAACAGGAGGTTAAGTAAAGCTTGTATGCCCTTGTCTGCAAATGTCACTGCTAAATGTAAATGATTTTTAACACAAATGGGTCTGGAGACGTGTCTTTTACAGCACACTGAGAATGGGGAGAATGGAGTTTATATATGAAACAAATGGAACAGTTCTGCTGTACATCAATTTATGTGCATTGTATTTTCATTGGGTGCACATAAAGTGTTAATATTAGTTGTTTCTATGATTATTATTATTATTATTATTATTATTATTATTATTATTATTATTATTACTTTTCGTAGTTGCTACTATTATCTTTATTATTAATTATTATTAATATTATTTGCTACTATTATTATTATTATTTTTATTCGTAGTTGAAGTGGTAGCAGCATTGTTGTAGTAATAATAATAATAATAATTATTATTATTATTATTATTATTATTATTATTATTATTACAGTAAGAAAGTAGTAATAATAATAACAACAATAATAATAATATTTATTATTATTTTATATTTCTGTGATTTTCGTCTTTCCAATTTGTTTCTATTCATGTTCTTTACCATTATTTTTGTCCAGTTTTCACAAACCCACAGTCCAAATTTCGTCAACTCAATTTTAAAGAAAACGTATGAGCTGTGATTGAATCGATACTTGCACCTTTGAATACAGGTAAATCATTGAGTACATGGAATATGACTTGACCAGTTCTGCACCGGTTTAAAAAAAACACGTAAAATAAAAGCCACAAAAAACAATAATTAAAAAAAAATCCAGCACTTCAAATATCCTTTATAGTTTGTTTTTTTTATTTGTTAGGTTTATTCTTTAAGTATTGGGCAGAATTACGTCCCTTAAGTCTCGTTAAATTTGCATGTATATAATATTGGTGCACAGAGCAGCCAGGGCAACCCTTAAACTCTCTTTGGGAAATCATAAAAAAAAAAACTACATTTTTATAGCTTTGACCTAGTTTTGCCACAGGAAACTCCAATAAACAGACACACTTCACTTGCATTTTTATATAAATATATTTTACCACTTAAAACCGACATTTAATAAAGACTCACATGGGTGAAGAAAGAAAAACTTCGTAACAAATCATAACACCACCCTTATAAAAAATAAATTATTTATGTAATAGGACTTTTAGGGCATGCGCCTGTTTTGTACATAGAAAAGTGTTATGAACATAACAACCCCCCTTCCCCTTCCCTGCTGTAACCCAATTCATTCATTCAAGCATTCCTGCTCTCACCAAGATCGTCGCCTTCAAAGTGCTGGGATACGGGGAGGAAATCGCGTTTGTTTAGTCATTTTTAAGACAAGTCTAATTTCGCATAACTAAATCCAGATGTACAATATTTAGCCAATCTATCCACACGCATGTACAATACACTTAAAAAAAAAAAATTCAAAAAAGCAAAACGATTAAATAAATCAAGAATTTCAGGTACAATTTGGAGACCTTCTACTAAAAAGAAAACAAAAGCAGCATGGAATGTTATGTGTTGCAAAAACTATACAAATAGCATAACTATATAGAATTACACCATAATATGTAATGTATTTAAATATTATATATATATATATATATATATATATAATTGTAAATTACATATATATATGTATACAGTAGATAATACGCCAGAGTTATGCAACTTAGCGCTATGACTCAATGACAAACATCACCTCCTATTTGGGAAAGAAAAGCTCAGGGCACGATAATGACAGATAAAGTTCTATTTTACAGTTATGCAGGTGCCACTTTACTTATTAGTAGCACAGCATTGCCAGAGCAGAACTCATAGCTCTGACACCGTGGGCTGCATGCACCCAGTCACTGAAGCCTTTTCATTTCCTACAATGCCAGATATGATTTGACCATTTAGTCATAGGGGACTTTCCTTCCACTTTACAGCAATATTATAACATAAGAACAACAGTCAGATGTCAAGAATGCAGAACGGGGAATAGTCTACTTACTGGAGGAGTCTTGTCATCCCCTATTTATGACAGCCTTTCCTAATAACTCATCCCCACATCAGCCTACAGTACAGTATGTCGTCTCCCAGATCTGACAGTTTTCTATATTTTATTATCAGAGTTTAATTGGTGGGAACAACCAGGCTTGGCAAATAGTATCCTTTCCTATTTTTAACGATATAAAAGAAATTGTATTTGTAAACCAGTGTTTTACAACAAACTGATATTATTAAATTGAACTAACGGTGCTCTAATAGTAATGGCAATATGAATTAACATCTGTAATCTTATTACTCTCTTTTATCCCATGGGATAAATATAAACGCTCACAAAATTCTTGTGAAATTTACTAGCGCTGAAAATGTTGACAAAACATTGGTCAGGTCGTTTTACTAATATAGCTATACAAAAGAGGTATACATATAACTATATATATATATATATATATATATATATATATAATCAGTGTACTACATAAATGGTGCTTGTTATTCTTCTTTCTTTCTGCAAAACATATCTGAATCGACAAGTACAACATAATCCTCGGTAGTGATCCCAAGTTACAGCATGATTGCACAAGTGATTTGATAACTTGGAACCAAAGCAAGCTGAAATTGTTTTGAAATCACAAGTCTCTATTGTTTCCACTTAATTTTAATGGTGATGAGTTTTCGGACGCTTCCTCGTTAACTGAGTTTAGAAAGAAAAATATGGACTGCTGAAGTGTCAGTAATTCCCATAGACAGTAGAGGGTTAATGTACAATACAGGAACCCCAGAGTGTAGGCTAAAGACTGGGAACACACATCTAGCCCATAAAGGGCTGACCACTATAGACATCACTCGGGTGACAGACATCTATGAGTCAGGGCAGTTTGTGCCTGTTACCTCTCAGTAAATGTGTTTTCCATTTATACACAAGCAAAACTCTGTACAGGACAAGGATTCATATAATCCGAAGTGTATTGCAGAGTGACAGTCAGCTCAGCTTGTAATGTCAGCATTAAAGTTTGCAGAAGTTCAGAAAATTGCATTCCTGATACTGGAATAGAGTCATCATTCGGTCCATCTTCCACTACACTGTGCTAAGTGTTCCTATCCAAAAGACAATACAAACAAAATGAAAATGGCAATTTAACTGTATTTAGTTAATCTAAAGGACCACAATAAATGAACGTGCGTGTGTGTCTATATATGTGGATAGATAGATAGATAGATAGATAGATAGATAGATAGATAGATAGATAGATAGATAGATAGATAGATAGATAAGATATAAATATATACTGACTTTTTATATTATTTCAATAAACAACAATGACTCCAAATAATATAAGCAATATTATTATTATTATTTATATGGCGCCACAAGTGTTCCGCAGCGCCTTACATAAACAAAAAGTTGACCAGTGTACAGTACAATGCAATACAGGACCAGGACATGGATAATATACATAGCTACATTAGCAACCATAACACCCACAAAAACAGCAGAGCAAAAGCAACCAAGTGTTAGGTGCCCTATTGGTGAGTAAGAAGTAGATGAAAGTAATGTAAGGAGAAGCACAAGAGGGTAGTGGGCCCTGGTCGTAAGAGTTTGCACTCTAAAAAATTAAGAATGTAAATTGCTACAAACGATTTACTGTATGACATCTAATAAGTCTCCTATTAAATACAGAAGTGTTATAATGCATGAGAGAGAGAGAGAGAGAGAGAGAGAGAGAGAGAGAGAGAGAGAGAGAGAGAGAGAGAGAGAGAGAGAGAGATGGCAGTGTGTGGGTCTTTCATCTCTTGGGTGCTGTATAATTGCTCGGGGGGAATGGGGGCATTTATTATGATGTGATCACCAGTCCTCGTCAATTGTGTCCTATAGAAGCTGACTTAGCGATGAATTCCCCAGGAGACCTGTCCCCCCCTCTTGCACATCAGGTACTGGGCTCTCAGCCAATTCATCAGTGCTCAAATCTTAACTCAAATTATTCCAAAACCGCCCTTTCAGGAATAATGTGCCAGGAGAGGAAGCCGTTCCTAACCACATGTAAAGAAATACAGCAGGAACACTTGTGTGATCAGACCTGTGACCAGTTCATATAATTCCACCACTAGACTAAGAAAATATACAAAGGTCGTTTCACAAGATCTCTCCTCCCTTAGGAACATTATACACTAACGTTTAGTCCTGGACATAATGGTAAATCAACATTTATGTTTATCTGAGCATCTACATCATGGATTATATAGGGCTACTCGAATATGGATTACTATTCACAGCAGACTAGCACATACTACAGTATATAGAAAAGCCTTGTAAGGTGAATCCTATGCTATTAATATTTGTATATTTATTTGTAAGGATACAATTATTCCATGGCATCAGCAGATTAAACATCCCTGGCATGAACTCTGTGTCAGTCAGTCATCTTGCTACAATCCAATAATGAATTGTCCCATTCCCACACACCAGTAAGGTCATTGTTATCAGCACCCCTGCCATTCATTATAAATACCTGGCATATATAAATGTCTTATAGACTAGTACATGATACCCTGTAAACAGGAGTATGCAATATTTTTTCTCTCTTCATCAGTGGTATGGATGGAACTTGTAGTTCCACAGAAGCTGCCGGTTGCCTGAACACACAGGCATATTTGTAAATCTCGCTTAATTTCCCTGTGAGCCCAAGCCACATAAATCTACAGGTAATGACTGGCTAATGAAGCAAAGGTCTTACTCTGCAGGAGTGATACATGTTGGCAGGCAGTGCAGAAATATCCCCGGCTGTAAGATTTAGGATTTATGGCTGTGCAAAACTTTGCTACAGCCACCACGGACAGCCTGTACCTGTGACTTTACAGTCCATCCCCTACACAGTCTGTGTCTACCACTATTTCCAACGCTTCCACTGTATCTATCTATCTATCTATCTATCTATCTATCTATCTATCTATCTCATATCTATCAATTAATCTATCTATCTATCTATCTATCTATCTCATATCTATCTATCTATCTATCTATCTATCTATCTATCTATCTATCTATCTATCTATCTATCTATCTCATATCTATCTATCTATCTATCTATCTATCTCTATCTAATATCTATCAATCTATCTAATATCTATCTATCTATCTATCTATCTATCTCATATCTATCTATCCAATATCTATCTATCTACCTATCTATATATCTCATATCTATCTATCTATCTAATATCTATCTATCTCATGTCTATCTATCTATCTATCTATCTATCTATCTATCTCACTCATATCTATCTCATATCTATCTATCTATCTATCTATCTATCTATCTATCTATCTATCTATCTATCTATCTATCTAGATCATATACCAATACAATTAGCTCATCCAGGGTATCAAGTGCAAATTTGGGTGAATTATTATTATTATTATTTTATTTATTATTATTATTATTATTATTATTATTACTCATTATTATTTAAATTCTATTAGTAAACTTGGAAAAAAACAGAGAGGCGCAATTGCAACTAAGAACAAGACGGAAAATCCTGGTATATGCTTAATGAACTGTGACAGTTTGTATACACTGCAATGTATGTAATGTATGTAATGTATGTATGTATGTATGTAATGTATGTAATGTATGTATGTAGACGGTACATATATGTGCTGGATAATGCGCTGGAACTGCTCTCTCAGCTGGCAGCTCCAGAATAAAAGCTCCCCATGCTTGTTTCTCTACTTTAGCCGTCTGGTATGCATTAGTGTTTTTATAAAGGCTCAAACAAATCGAATACAAGGTCACCAAAATAATTAACAGTAGAGAATTCCCTATTTGCCCATTAAAATACTTATTTGCTTATATTTCATTTTACCCTTGCCAAGCACATTTCTGGGACAAAACTACTGCATGCATTACACAGTGGCTGCCCCCCCTCTACACCTCCCCCCCCCCCAAGTCCCCACCACCCGCTCCCCGTTCTACACAACAAATATTATATAGATGTGCAGACTCCATATCTCTGCGCATTAGTCTGGCTAAGGATGCGCAAATTCGTAGTTGCGTTGCTGTAATGGCAGAAATATCATAGGAAACATTTTAAACACACACATGAAATAATGACTCCTAACTACTTGGAATTTTGCCCAATACACTCTCAATTGGATCGCTACACCAACATGCCTTTAAAGATCATTTATTAATTAATATTCGGTATCACAAATATGGAAATATTTGGATGCTCCCTAATCGTCTTAAATAGTTTTATAACTGGATTATTGTTGAATTTTAAGGTCAAGATTAATAATATACATATAGCATATTAGCAACAGTCTTATGATACCATAGAACAAGAATTTTTATTATATATAAATAGATAGATAGATACATAGATAGATAGATAGATAGATAGATAGATAGATAGATAGATAGATAGATAGATAGATAGAGGTTTGCTTATTTTGATATACTTGCATCATTAGCAGAATAGATCTGAGTTAAAACAAAATATGTATTTAGTGAATTATATGCATGAATTGTATTTATTGTAGTGTATGATATGCATGAATTGCTTTTATTGTAGTGTATGATATGCATGAATTGCAATTATTGTAGTGTATGATATGCATGAATTGTATTTATTGTAGTGTGTGATATGCATGAATTGTATTTATTGTAGTGTGTGATATGCATGAATTGCAATTATTGTAGTGTATGATATGCATGAATTGTATTTATTGTAGTGTATGATATGCATGAATTGTATTTATTGTAGTGTATGATATGCATGAATTGTATTTATTGTAGTGTGTGATATGCATGAATTGTATTTATTGTAGTGTATGATATGCATGAATTGTATTTATTGTCAGGCTGAACCCCCTTTTTTACAGCACGAGTTAGGTTAGGCTGTCACAGGGGGGATTTGCTCCCCTCATCCCTGCACGCCTCTCCCTAGCAGCCCCTAATTGTCCTACTTTGCTCTGAAGTTCAATTTGCTGGGGGTCCTGTAGCCAGCAAGCGCCATCTGCGTTTTAATGAGTTACTTCATGTGCCAACAGTAATTTTCTTACAATAAGCTAAAGTCCTGCCTGATCTTGCGACCATAACAAGAATCTAGTGTACAAAATATTTTTTCCACCTCCTTTTAAACTTTTTTGCAAACAACACAGCATTTATTTTCTGCAAATCTTCCCTAAAATGAGCTCATTAAACTTAAAAAAAATAAAATAAAATAAAAAGCAACATAACAGAAACAAATACATGACGTAATAAAATGCCCCCAGTTCAAGATAAAGATGAACTAGATTTGGGTGTGGGTGAAAACATCTCAAACTGTGGGGTTTGGTATCAATGCAGCGATTCAACTGAATAACATTACCCCTGATTCCTCATTGTCAGGATGGGAAATCGTTCTCCTTAACTGACCATCTCAACTATTTGTTTATAATACTTTATGTTTGCTGGGGAACTACTAGTCGCAGCGTGCCTTTAGTGGAGCACAGGTTGCCTTACTCTCATCACTAAGCACATAAGAGTGGACCAGATTTGCAACAGAAAATGCAACAATGATCAACTAAACATGAAGTTAAACTGGATGCTATAATGTTTCATTTCAATTAGATAATTTTCAAATGCAACTGACCCATTTTCACCCACACAGAAAAGAATGTTCTTTCAGGCAGCCAGGCTTTTATCTCATCCTGAAAAACGAAACTTATCTAATTGAGTCGTTTTTTGGTGGCTAATCTGTCTACAAACGGATTGACAGCAACCTTTCCCATCCAGAGTGGAGGCACCAATTAGCTGGGGGGTAAGCAGGAGGCAGCTAGGACTTCACAGGGGTGGAAGTCCTCTTGAAGTTCTTGGGGATGTGCCATAGGCTGGTCTCCCCTCACCCCCCTTTCATTATGGAAGACTAGACAATATTTGATATGTTATGACATGTACACTCAATTAGATCATGTGTTCAAATAGTCCAATCAGTGGCTTGATGCTAAGCAAAACTCAGAAGGTCCAGGGAAGAGGTCATGACCTGTGACACATCACATTACAATCAAAGGAGGAAAGAGAGGCTGTGGCTTAGGGGACCGGGAAGGTGTACGGGGGTCTGGGAGAAGACTTTGGGATACGAGGAGGTGTTTCACCCTGTACAGATTCTCAGTCACCGCTGATCATGCATGGAACCCTCTAAATATATTCTGTACTGACAACATATCTCCATAGAGATGACCATTGGGGGAATAAAGGAAATCTCTCATTGATCCCCCCCCCCCCCCACACACACACACACAAAACACACACTTATGTAATAAAAATCCACAATCCAGAAGTCCTTTGATTTCAGCACGAATCATAATTCTAGAATATCTTTGTTTTTTTATATTATTTTATTCATTTATTTTTTATGCCCCAGCAAGATAATGGCTGTCTCCCAGCAGATCACAAAGCAAGCCCTTTGGGCAAACAAGTCTTAACTGAGATTTTTTTTATGGAAACTGAGACTAAATAACCAGCTCATATAACTACAAAGAAACCATGTGGCTTTTTCAAAGAAGAGTTTTGTCCTAAAATCAACATAAAATATAGTTAGTTAATTTGCTCTCCAGAGCTTTCAACAGCTAATGAACCCCACTGACACAGCTCAGCTTGCTACACCTTCAGCAGTCAGGTTGCACGGGGGCAGCTCCCATGGAGGGGTGGGGGTGCATTTTGTGGAGAGAAGTGGGAGAGGGGGACATTGAAAGAATTTATAACCCTTATTAGAGCTCTGTTAATTAGTCTGCCTGTAATGACTTACGTAAAATAGAAACTAAATAGAAGGCAATGTACAGTAAGTATCAAGTTTTATGACTGGGATTAGAGTATAATAAAATGTAATCGCTCTTTGAATTAATTTTTGATGCTATATAAGCCTTAGCCTGCAATGCTCAACCACTTTGGGGAGTTAAGTCACATAAGGGGTAAAGAAGCACTAGAATTATATATGACCGTAGCCTGGGGGACAGTTAAAGCAATTGTGGTATATGACCCACACATAAATCGCTAACAATATAACTGTAGGCATCTCTTACCCATACAAGGGCTGTGTTCTCATGGCTGGGGAAAGCTGTTATACCCATAATTAGTATCTATCTATCTATCTATCTATCTATCTATCTATCTATCTATCTATCTATCAATCTATCTATAATCATTATTATTTTGTATTATTATTATTATTATTATTATTATTGAGCAATGTTATTTTTATCAAAGATCACCGAGTATAGGAGCTTTAAAGTATTATACGGATTTCCAAGAGTCATACTAATCTACACTGGTCCTTATGGCTGTTGTTACAACAGGGAATCTTGATTAAGGCAACTCACTGATAAGATACATTTAGTCTAGCAAATGTTTACCCATATTCAATTTGAACTTAGTATTTGTTTTAAAGCTGGACTAGATAAAATAGACCTTCTTTCGGCTAAAATAGGATAAGACAGAAACACAGGACAAATAACATTTCCCTCCACTCCAAACTCATTGTTACTTGTTATCTGAATGCTAGCACAGTGGCAGGACTCTTTCTAAACTTTTTTCTTGTTTTTTTTTTTTTTTAACAGTAACATAATTTTAATCATCAGGCCGCCTGGTGAGCAATGATTGTCAGCTGTAATGTTCAGATTTATCTATAACAACAAAGTACACATCCCAAGCCAATTGTATATATTAAATAAAGTATGTACATGTCAATTATAGGCAGGTTTTGGCTCTCCATTTGTCGTGCAACTACAAAATCCAGGTTGGCAGACAACTGGAGAGCTACTGGTTGCCTATTTTATTGCATATATAAAGCAAGGATAGGCTGGTATTTGTAGTTCCATTACAGATTGAGACCCACAGGTAGCCAAATTTTTAAGCATATTTAATCAGAGACAGACTGGTATTTGTAGTTCCACTAAAGCTGGAGAGTCACAAATTATGTAACCTTTATAAGACAGAGGCATGCTGGTACTTATAGTTCCACTCCAGTTTCAAAAATCTCTATTATATACACACCAGAGGCATACTGTGTGTAGAATGGCATTATAAATACACAATATATGTTATGACTTCTCTGTATAGGGAAAGCTCCACAATGCAATGCTGGAAATGCACAATGCAGATCTGCGAGTTTGTGGCTTACCCCGGTGTCTGTCCACAAAGCCTGTAATAGTGTTGGCAGACTTGGAAGATTGGAAGAAGCTGGCATTGATCCCAAGTCTTTCAGCTGCAGAGAAAGTTCTGTAAATGGACAGCATGTAGTCGTGCGGCACCACTGGCACTGCCCGGCTGGCTGCTGGGGGCAGTGTGCCCTCTCTGCGCTGCCTCCTCAGTGCCCTATGCTGCTGGTGGCTGGGGATGGAAGCCTGCTGGCAGCAGGGTATGTCCCAGATGAAAAGGCAGAGCAGAAGGGCTGCAGGCAGGGAGCTCCGGTGTGCATCCATAGCAGCAGGCTGGTTACAGGGCTCCGGGAGAGAGGTGGAAGCACGGCCCTTCTCCAGCGATTCTCATCGGGCTCTGCTGCAGGGAGGGCGAGGAGCCCTAGAGCCAGGCGCGGGCACGCCCCCTGGTGCACGCCCTGTGCTGGTGTCTGCCGGGGAGGTCAGCGGGCAATGCCTAGATCAGGGTGGCCAAGGGGACATGTTCTATAGAACTTCTATGGTGACAGCTGGGTAGACTAGCAACATAACGTTCTAAAGTGACAACGTTCAATAGTGATAGCATGGGCATACTGGCAACATAACCTTCTATACAGTGACAGCAGACTGGCAACATAGCGTTCTACAGTGATAGCAGGGGCAGACTGGTAACATACTGTAACCTTCTATAGTGATAGCAGGGGCAGACTGGTAACATACAGTAACCTTCTATAGTGACAGCAGGGGCAGACTGGTAACATACAGTAACCTTCTATAGTGACAGCAGGGGCAGACTGGTAACATACAGTAACCTTCTATAGTGACAGCTGGGGCAGACTGGTAACATACTGTAACCTTCTATAGTGATAGCAGGGGCAGACTGGTAACATACAGTAACCTTCTATAGTGACAGCAGGGGCAGACTGGTAACATACAGTAACCTTCTATAGTGACAGCAGGGGCAGACTGATAACATACTGTAACCTTCTATAGTGATAGCAGGAGCAGACTGGTAACATACTGTAACCTATAGTGACAGCAGACCGGCAACATAACGTTCTATAATGACAGAGGGGGCAGACTGGCAACATAATATTCTATAGTGACAGCAGACTGGCAACATAATATTCTATAGTGACAGCAGACTGGCAACAAAATGTTCTTTAGTGACAGCAGACTGGCAACATAAGTGACAGCAGGGGCAAAGTGGCAACATAACATTATATAGTGACAGCAGGGAGAGACTGGCAACATAACCTTCTATAGTGACAGCAGTGAGAGACTGGCAACAGAACCTTCTGAAGTGACAGCGGTGAGAGACTGGTAACATAACCTTCTATAGTGACAGCAGAGTAGAGACTGGTAACATAACCTTCTATATGACAGCGGGAAGAGACTGGTAACATAACCTTCTATGTGACAGTGGGAAGAGACTGGTAACATAACCTTCTATAGTGACAGCGGGTAGAGACTGGCAACATAACCTTCTATAGTGACAGCGGGGAGAGACTGGCAACATAACCTTCATTAGTGACAGCGGGAAGAGACTGGTAACATAACCTTCTATAGTGACAGCGGGGAGAGACTGGCAACATAACCTTCTATAGTGACAGCAGGGAGAGACTGGCAACATAACCTTCTATAGTGACAGCAGGGTTAGTCTGGCAATATAACCTTCTATAGTGACAGCAGGGGGAGTCTGGCAACATAACCTATGTTGACATCAGACTGGATACATAATGTTTTAAAGAGACAGCAGGGATAGACTGGTAACATAACCTTCTATAGTGACAGCAGGGAGTGACTGGTAACATAACCTTCTATAGTGACAGCAGGGAGAGACTGGTAACATAACCTTCTATAGTGACAGTGGGAATAGACTGGAAACATAACCTTCTATAGTGACAGCGGGGAGAGACTGGTAACAAGCTTCTATAGTGACAGCTGGAAGAGACTGGCAACATAACCTTCTATAGTGACAGCGGGGAGAGACTGGCAACATAACCTTCTATAGTGACAGCAGGGGGAGTCTGGCAACATAACCTTCTATAGTGACAGCAGGGGGAGTGTGGCAACATAACCTTCTATAGTGACAGCAGGAAGAGACTGTAAAAAAAAACATAGTAACAGCAGAGGAAGACTGGTAATATAAACTTCTGTAGTGACAGCAGGGAGAGACTGGCAACATAACTTTCTGAAGTGACAGCGGTGAGAGACTGGTAACATCCCTTCTATAGTGACAGCATGGAGAAACTGGTAACATAACCTTCTATAGTGATAGAGGAAGAGACTGGAACATAACCTTCTATAGTGACAGCAGGGAGAGACTGGCAACATAACCTTCTGAAGTGACAGCGGTGAGAGACTGGTAACATACCTTCTATAGTGACAGCAGGGTAGAGACTGGTAACATAACCTTCTATAGTGACAGCAGGGGAGAGACTGGCAACATAACCTTCTATAGTGACAGCAGGGAGAGACTGGCAACAGAACCTTCTGAAGTGACAGCGGTGAGACTAGTAACATACCTTCTATAGTGACAGCAGGGTAGAGACTGGTAACATAACCTTCTATAGTGACAGCAGGGGAGAGACTGGCAACATAACCTTCTATAGTGACAGCAGGGAGAGACTGGCAGCAGAACCTTCTGAAGTGACAGTGGTGAGAGACTAGTAACATACTTTCTATAGTGACAGCAGAGTAGAGACTGGTAATATAACCTTCTATAGCGACAGCAGGGGAGAGACTGGTAACATAACCTTCTATAGTGACAGCAGGGAGAAAATGGTAACATAACCTTCTATAGTGACAGCGGAATCACATAGGCAACATAATCTTCTATAGTGACAGAGGGAACAGACTAGTAACATAACCTTCTGTAGTGACAACAGGGAGAGACTGGTAACATAATGTTCTATAGTGACAGCAGAGTAGAGACTGGTAACATAACCTTCTATAGTGACAGCAGAGTAGAGACTGGTAACATAACCTTCTATAGCGACAGCAGGGGAGAGACTGGTAACATAACCTTCTATAGTGACAGCAGGGAGAAAATGGTAACATAACCTTCTATAGTGACAGCGGAAACACATAGGCAACATAATCTTCTATAGTGACAGAGGGAACAGACTAGTAACATAACCTTCTGTAGTGACAACAGGGAGAGACTGGTAACATAATGTTCTATAGTGACAGAATATTTTCTTCCTTATGCTAATGTGAGAATCCGCCTGTGTATGGCACATCTTAGGGCGTCAGCATGTGGAAGTCCATCCGGCCCACTATTTTTATGTCCATAGGTCAGAGGTTCCCAAACGCGGACCTCAAAGCAACCCAACAGTTCAGGTTTTAGAGATATCCATGGTTGAGCACAGGTGGTTAAATCAAATTGACCGAGGTACTAATTAAGTCATCTATGTTCAAGCATGGATATCCTGAAAACCTACACTGTTAGGGTGCCTAGAGGGCCGAGTTTGGGAACCTCTGCCATAGGTGTCATGAGAGTGCCCTTTGCTGGCCCTGCCCCCTTTACACATGACATGGCGCATAGGGGCCCAGGGGCGTGGCACCCGGAACTGAAGCAGTGATCTGAGAGTCTTGAAGATGCTCCAGGCAGCTGTAATTGCGGTAGGGTGCCTGCCTGTAACGTCCAAAGGACACTACAGGTGGCACTGCCACAAAGATACTGGCTGCAGGGTGCCATTCCAGGCACCCTGCTAGTCAGAAGCAAAGGTGTAGCATGTGGCCAGGGTGCCCGGAGCACGGGCGTGCTACGGCACCCCCCCCAAAAGTGTGTGGTATATAATATAACTGCTACTTATTTATATATTTATTTATATATATACATATATATACATATATATATATATTTATATATATATATATACATACATGGCAGGGTCCCACATACATACATTCATGTATACATACAGGCAGGGTCACACATACATACATGCACACATACATACACATACAGGCAGGGTCACACACATATATACACACATACACATACAGGCAGGGTAATACATACATACATACATACACATACAGGTAGGGTCATACATACATACATACAGGCATGAAGGGTTACACATACATACATACATACATACATACATATATACATATATACAGGCAGGATCACACATGCATACATACATACACACAGGCATGGTCACATACATACATACAGGCATGAAGGGTTATACATACATACACACATACAGGCAGGGAGGGCTACACATATATACAAACATGCATACATACATACAGGCATGAAGAGTTACACATACATACACACATACAGGCAGGGAGGGTTACACATACATACATACATACATACACACATACAGACATAGAGGGTTACACATACAGGCAGGATCACACATACATACTGTACGTACATACAGGCAGGGTCACATCAGGGCCGAAACTAGGATTTTTGTCACATGGGGCAAGACACTAATGTGGAGCCCCCCCCCCCCGTCCCTCTCAGGTGATGATGTTTAAAATGTCTTAGGGAGAAAGTTTTAATGCACACTCAAACATGATATGATATCAACTAGAGATATAAAGAAATCACCATGAAAATGTAAAGTTTGATGAAGCTACAGTTGAAAGAAGTATGATATGCATCTGATTGCATGAGAAATTGATAATGGAACGACTTATTGCAATTTAGAAAGGTGAACGCTAATCATATTGTGTAGGACAAAACTATAGGGAACACCGACTTGTAAATGTGATATATCAAGTTCCTTCTGTTAAGTCAGCAATTAATTACTGCCACAAATTTATGTTATGTTGCATTGCAATCAATGAACTGTTATAGGGCTCTAATTACTACAATCCGCATTTGTAATGCAGATTGTAGTGTGATATTACCGACTGAATTCGCATTCGAATTCAGGCAATATCACAGGGATTTACTACAAATCCCTTGCAGGGACAGAGCTTGCGATAAAGCTCTGTCACTGCGAATATCCTCCACACACTTATCACTGTATTTTCACAAAAAATACCGTGACAAGTGCCGACGCATGCGCCGACTGACCGTCGCTAAGCCCCGCCCCCTGGCGCTAAGCACTCTGCTAAATACATGTACTAGTTCCCTTTCAATTGTTTTTGTTGACATATTGTGCAATGGTATCGCTTCCGGGTATCTGGTAGTATAATCCATTACCACCAAAATATCCTGATGGCCCCAGGCAAACTTAATTAGAGGTCTAACCAAATCCATAACTACTCCTTAAAAAGGGACCTCAATAATGGTCAATGGAACAAGTGGACTTATACCCCTTTTACACCAGAGCAAAAACCTGGGTTTTTGCTGGATCTACCTGGGTTGCAGCTCAGTGTAAAAGGGTCCCTGAAAAAAAAACCAGGTCAAGTGACCCGGCAATACAACCCAGGTAGCTACCAGGGTCAGACCCAGGATGGACCAGTGCAGTGTAAACGGTGCAACCCAAGGTTATCCAAGCTGGGTCATGCCTAAAATGAGCTGATTGGTGATTGTGGAGCAGTCACCTCCCACTTTTTATGACCTCACAAGTTTAGCAGGGCAGACCCAGGTTCAGTGTGAACGGGGCTGACCTGAGAATAACCCAGATCGATGGTGCTGTGTAAATGGTGTCTGACCTGGATCTGACGTAGGTTGGAACCATGTCTAAAAACCCAGGTCGTACCCGGGTTTTTGGTGGAAATGAGATATAATATAATGTGGCCTGGGAGCATGGTACTGACACTCAGAGCAGGATGCACAGTAGTCAGATACATCTTTATGGACCCCATGCCAGAAAAAATGCTGCAAATTTCTCTCACAGGTTTTCTCTACCCCTAGATGTCCTACAGTTATGTAACCATGAGCTAGGTCTAACACAGTTGTTCTATATGCCTTAGGAAATATTAATTGTTCCACAATATCTTCTCCATTTTTGGAAAATTGATACAACAAATCTTGATGTACTGCCATGTGAGGTCTCAGGGCCTGATTCATACCCGCTCGCTATGATACATACTGTCACTGCTGCCGATGGTATGCAATGTGTATGCATTGTGCACATGCGCATAACTTAGCGAAAGTTCACAATGCATTTGCTTGCTGCGCATAGACAGCCCAGCAGAGTGAGTGACAGGGGAAGCCGTTTGTAGGTGGTAACAGGGACTGGCCATTAAAAACGGGGAAGTGGAGGTGCAAACGCAGGCGTGCCTGAGCATCTCAACGGCGTTTTAGAGGTGTGCATAATTAAAACACAGCATCATAGTACACGCCACCTGGCTTGTTTTTACACTGAAGTGCTCGCAGTGCTTGCGGTAGGGTATGGTCAACCTCAAGCGCTGCGATAGCATCCGATGTTACCCGATGTACCGATGGTTGCATACACTTCCTGGACATGACGTGCACAAGTGGGCGTCTTAAAACAGGCTAGTGGGTGTCTGCATACACTATGTGATCGCTCTCTAAGAAATACTGGGCGTGCTAATGCATTGCTGTGCAATTGCACTGCCTACGCAATTTACATACACATCGTGCGAGCGATCGCATCTAGCGAGCTTCTCTACTGGGTGACTTTCCATCAAGCACTTTTACATTCTCTATCTCTAGCCTTTACCGGAGTAGGGACTTTTAACTGTTATGAGGCCAAATATATTTTCTCACTTCAAGATCAGGTATACAGTAAACTTGTTCAGCAACATTTCTACTTCAGCAGGAGCTACATCATTCTGTTCTCCACTGCTGCTCTCATCATCTTCTGACTCATGTTTGGAAAAAGGAGCACTTCAGACTTGGAGAACATTCCCACTGCCACTGTATCAGTAACATTATCAAATGGGTCTGTAACAAATTGGATTTCCCACAGCTTTCATAAGTGTGAAAAATCTCTCCTCAATATAGCATCATATATAAAAGTAGGACCTAATCCCAGTGACTACAGTGGGACCACACTGTGTTTCTGTGTTTACTTCAACAATAACATAATACTGAGTATATCTGTGTATACAGGTTACACCAACAGTTTTCCCCTGATGTATTAAGGAGTTCACCAACTCGGCTTTGACAAGAGCAGCCAGGTTACCAGAATTTAACAGAGCCTCTACCCCAGGGGTTCCCAACCACGGTCCTCAAGGCACACTAACAGTCCAGGTTTTAGGTATAGCCATACTTGAGCACAAGTGACTTACCTAGTGCCTCAGTTATTTTAATTTAACCATCTGTGCACAATCATGGATATCACTAAAACCAGGACTGTTAGTGTGCCTTGAGGACCGAGGTTGGAAATCACTGCTCTACCCATTTGCCTTCTAGAGTGAATATATACATTTGTTTATCTGGGTCAGGCTGTCAGTCTGCAGTGCAGGCTAGCTGAGCAAAGAAAGATACTCTGTGATTCACATAAGCAGTATCACATTCATAGGTTCAGAGCAGTGGCGTAACTAGGGCAGGGCGAGCGGGGCTTGTGCCCTGGGCGCCGTGGGACCGGCGGCATGTACAGGGGGGGGCCACCGCCAGCTACAGTTCCAGGCCACCCTAGGTAGCCAGTGTAGCGCAGTGAGTGCGGTCAGCGCTACACATTTACACAGGACCGGCGCTAGGCTTCCAGCACCGGTCCTGTGCTGCACAGCTGAGCCCCTTCCCTCCCCCTGAGCGCTTGCCCAATAGCGCCAGGAGGAGGGTGGCAGACGGGCTCATGCTGTGCACAACACACACATCGCTGCCAGTGCTGACGGCGATGTGTGTGTTAACCAGCAGCCAATGAGAGTCAGATGACTCTCGTTGGCTGCTGCTGCTACTGCACACACATCACCGCCAAGCGGCAGCGATGTGTGTGTGAATCAGCAGCCAATGAGGTCAGACAGACTCTCATTGGCTGCTGCTGCACACACATCACCACCAGCGCTGGCGGAGATGTGTGTGTTACACAGCAGCCAATGAGAGTCAAACAGACTCTCATTGACTGCTGCAGACCCACTGCAAGAGCCGGCTCCATTCCGGCTCCTGCAGTGGGTAATGGGAGAGACGTCATGATGTCATGATGTCTCTCCCATAATGCAAAGCGCACCAGCTCGGGAGGACTGACGTGCGGCGGGAGCAGTGGCCGGAGCTGGAGCGTGGATTCAGGAAAGTGTATTATTTTTTTTTTTGTAACTTGGGTGTCTGCACTACGGGGAATGGGGGGAGATACTACTACTACTACTGGTGGCAACATTATTGGGGGGGAGATACTACTACTACTGGTGGCACCATAATTGGGGGGGAGATACTACTACTACTGGGGGCACCATTACTGGGGGGGAAAGATACTACTACTACTACTACTGGGGGCACCATTACTGGGGGGGAAAGATACTACTACTACTACTACTACTGGGGGCACCATTATTGGGGGGGGAGATACCACTACTATTGGGGGCACCATTACTGGGGGGAGATACTACTACTACCACTGCTACTACTACTACTGGGGGCACCATTATTGGGGGGGCTACTACTGCTACTGGGGGCACCAATACTAGAGGGGACCTCTACTGGGGGTGGGGCACTACTAGGGACTACAATTGGGGGGGCTACTACTGGGGGCACTGCATCGGGAGGGGAAGCCTCTACTTTGGACTACTACTGGGGGCACTATATAAGGGGCTTTCTACTAGGGGACCCACTACTGGGGGCACTAAAGAGGAAGGACCACTACAGGGGGCACTGTATAAGGGCACTGGATAGGGGGGATCACTACTGGGGGTACTAGGGGCCTGCATAAGGGGGACCAGTACTGGACCACTGCATGGGATGGGGACTAATGCTGGGGGCACTATATATAGGGGACTAGGGGCACTGTACTGGGGGGACCACTACTGAGGGCACTAAATAGGGAGGACCACTACAGGGGGCACTGTATAAGGGGCACTGGATAGGGGGGATCACTGCTGGGGGCCTGCATAATGGGGAGCACTACTGGGGTCACTGCATGGAGGGGACTACTGCTGAGGGCACTATATAAAGGGCACTGCATAGGGGGTACCACTACTGGGGGCACTGCATAGGGGGGACTACTACTGGGGGCACTATATAGAGGACACTGCATAAGGGGGTACCACTACTGGGGGCACTGCATTGGGGGGACTGCTACTGGGGGCACTATATAAGGGGGACCACTATTGGGGGCACTTCCTAGGGGGGAACACTACATGAGGCACTGCATAAGGGGGGCCACTACATGGGGCACTGCATAAGGGGGACCACTACTGGGGGCACTGAATAAGGGGAACTAATGGAAGGCTGCATAAGAGGGACCACTACTGGGGGTACTGTATAAGGGGCACTACTATGGGCCTGCATAAGGGGGACCACTACTGGGGGTACTGTATAAGGAGCACTACTGTGGTTAAGGTGCATATGGAAAGGAATGTTCAGAGTGACGATAAAGGGGTGTGTATCATGTTGACACGCCCCATTTTTAAGTGACCATGCCCATTTTTTTTGCTGCATAGAGGGGCGGGGCTCCATTTTAAAATTTGCCCTGGGCTCCAACTACCCTAGTTACGCCACTGGTTCAGAGGTAAGTGGACAATTAGCGGCAACATGGCCAAAGTCACCACATCTAAAACATCTGATCATATTTTTATCAAGTTTTTTGCAAAGCTGGACAATCTTCAGATTCCAAGCCTACAGTCTCTGGATTGCTAAATTCATTCCACCGCCCAGCACCCTTTACAGCTGGAACAGTCTTACCTGAATTCACTGGAGATAGCTGTTGCATGACTAGGGACTGTTGGGGTATATTCAACAGTTCCTCGGTTGACACATACCTCTCCACAAATTTCACCAGCTGGACCGTCTGCTGTTTTAGGGTCCCCATGGCTTACCGACTTGCACAGAGCTACAGTAGATATCAGTCCATGACAACCCTTTTCATGATTTACGGCCCTGTTAAAATCTCTGGTTGTAGTCACTTCTTGGTGAGATGGATGAGGTCATGCATTTGAGAGCGGAGAGGCTTATCCACTTGGTACCCAAAAAAGGTCAAAATCTCAGTTTTTACTTTTATCATAGCCCTTGTCATCATAGGCCTTTGCGATTCTCCTGACAGGAAGGGTGCCAAAAGGCTTGCCCACTGATATTTAAGCCAACTTTCTCTTTCTGCTGTTCTTATGAAAGTTGTTAGATAGGCTTCAACATAATCACATCATCATTCTTTGCCATCTTTTACAAAAAAAATTATAAGCCCAAATGGAGCTGGAGATAGTTGTGACATCCATGGAAGCATTTCCAGTCAGTGCTGCCAGCGGCTGCACCACCTCTTTCAAGGCTTTGCGGTCTTGGCACTGCTGCCTCTGGGTTTCCTCAGTATCCATTTGTTGTTGCCTCCAGAGTTTTTTGAAATCCAATTTTTGTTGCCTCCTTGCCTCCTCAATGGCCCATTGCTGCACTCTGGTAGCTTCCTGCTAAGCAGCTGTAGTCTGTTCCAGCACTTTGACTAGGTCTTCCATGGGTCTCGTGGTGTAGGTGAGAAGCAGAATCTGGCTCCCCCAAGCATCTGATGATGGTACCACAAGGAATTCCACAAACATAACAATCTTTTTCCACAGTAAAAAAAAAAAAATTGGGTGTCTGTCGCTTAAAATGTTTCACATAAATTTAGGTGCAATGCTCGCATTCTTCACCATGTGTGGTAAAATCAGGGTAAGGGTGTCATCTCCTGGGGTAAATGGTTGCACTTTTCAGACTGCAGCCAAATAGTAGTACACCAGTCCAGTGCCTTGGTACAAGTAACCACAGCTAGTTTTATTAGCAGCACAAAAATAAACAAAATAGTAAGTAAATCCTGGTCTGTCCAGCCCTAACTAAACAAAATGATTCCCTCTGTCAGAGTGGAAGTACCTAATGTCACTCTCATGAGACCATTGGTCAATTATTTCAGGACAAACCACTCTTTTGTTATAAGAGGAGCAGCAACCTCAAGGATAAGATTGCCAAGTCCGATATTGGCCCTATAAGGTATAAAAGATGACTCCAATCAACGAATTGAGTTTTTAAATGTCATGGGTGTGTCAATTGTCAATTCCTCAACCTTGGTGACTCTTTTGTTGATCCCAAGAAGGGTATTAAATATGATATTCGCCACCATCTGGACTGTGATAGCCATTTCATGGTTTACTTGATCAAATGCCCATGTAATATGCTCTATGTAGGCAAGACTATGCGTTCACTAAGGGCACAGAGTACTGCACCGCTCCTCAATTAAGAAAGCCCTACATATAGTGGATTCTAATACACCACCGGTAGCCAGACATTTTGCGTCATTAAAACACACTATGAAAGGCTTCCGTTGCATGGCTATTGACTGCATTCCACCTCTTAGATGTGGTGGAGATCACAATAAGTTACTCCGACAGAAGGATTGCTTGTGGATTGACCGTTTGGACACCGTTGTTCCCAACGGGCTCAATGAAGGACAATACCTTAATTTCTATCTAGAATTATTTTGCTAAATGTTAATATTGTTATTGTTGCTTATGCTACCATTATATTGTATGCCAAAACTGTTTATATTGTTATATAAATGTATCTCCTTTTGTATAATGTTCTATATACATCTTACAGTGTTGCTTTATTTGTTTATGTGTTTGTACATTGATGTGGGAGCTCTTTTTATGCCTATTACCATTGGAATAATGTCCTTCTTATGGCTTTGCTATTTGTCCTCTTTCTCTATGTATCCACGGAAACATGCATAGCGTCTATCTGTAACTAGCAACCAGGGCCGAAACTAGGATATCTGTCACCCGGTGCAAGGTAGCAATTTTACTTTAAAATTACCTGCTCTTTGTCAGCGGTTTTATGCTCATTGCCAGGGGGTTCCATGCTCGTTGCCAGGGGGTTTCATGCTCGTTGCCAGGGGGTTTCTTGCTCATTGCTATAGGGATTATGCTCGTTGCCATGGTGTTTATGCTCGTTGCCAGGGGGTTTCATGGGAGAAGATGCAGCTTTCAGCATCTTCTCCCGCACTTGCGCTGGCCTAACAGACACTAACAGACACTAGAGGTCCAGTAAGGACCTCTAGCATCTGTCTCCTCCTTGGTGGTGGCCATTTTTTAATGGCCGTTTTCTGACTCTCCAGCCCCCAAGCCTTCTGGCACCCGGTGCACGTGCACCTCTAGCCCCCCCCTAGTTGCGGCCCTGCTAGCAACTATATTGCTGTGTGACGAGGACGAGCGCATGTCCTTCTGGTTTTTCGATTGTTACCACGGTGCCGTGTTGACCTCACTTCTGGCTAGCTGGCTGGCATTTTAACGCCGGCCTCAGAGTGCTGAGTCGCATGTGAGTGCATTTTCTCCTAATAGTTGTTGGTATAAGATTAGCTCCTTTAGCCCTCTCATATCAGTCCATGATATGATAAGGTGCAAGTAACAGCACCGAAATGGTTGTCAGACTGAACGTTACATCACTAACGATTATGACGTGCTGCTGATTTCTTTGGATATACCATTTGACCTCCCTGACATATATGCTGAGTATTATGGTTGGAATACATTGCAGTCAAGCATCGATATCTTCTGATATGCACTTTGTGTATGTTGCTGTTTAAGAACTTTTTTGAATACATTTATAAACCTTAACTTTTTTAATTTATTTGGATGTGCTGGCTCTTTTTTGACTTCTACAAACATATATATGTACCATGCACTCCCTGTTATATGGACATTAGTGTGTGCAAGAGGCTCTCTTTCTATATATATATAGAAAGAGAAAATCGTCAGGCACTCACATAACATATGTAATATCCTTGCTTGGTGCCTTTGCTGAAGCCAAACAGGTGCATATTTATCCAAATAGCACGGCACTCAAGGCTGAAAGAACTGAAATCCACACAACTGGTCGTAATCAACATTTCATTCAAACAAGTTATTCCTGACGAAATTCTTGTTTGAATGAAACGTTGATTATGACCAGTTGTGTGGATTTCAGTTCTTTCAGCCTTGAGTGCCGTGCTATTTGAATATATATATATTAAAGGGTGCATATAGTAGTGTAGTATGTTAAAAGCACAAAGGTCCAATATTTCTGCTTTCACGTGGCAGCGGACGCTGCCTGTCCCTGGGCTTGTGTTTCTTTTTGTTTGTGTTTTTACCAAGAACTAGGTAAGTATGTACCGTGAGTGCAGGTGAGTGAATGGATGTGTAATAAAGAGATACAATAGTGTGTGAGTCCTGTGGTTTGTTTAGTATATTTTTTTACAGCGTGGATACAGGTGCCACAGGCCTGCTGGCACTGGTAGTTTACCTTAAATACAAAGAAGACTTGAGCAGTAGGAAAGAGGGTAGCGATAGCAACAGGCAAAGTGAGATGGTACGGAAAAGGGTGGAAGGGGAGAAGTCAGCGGATTAGAATTGTGTATTGTCAGCATAAAGGTGGTACTGTAGACCAAGCAGCTGATGAGATCACCAAGGAAGGAGGTGTAGAAAGTGAAGAGAAGGGGACCAAGGACAGAACCTTGGGGAGCATTAACAGAATAAGGAAGAGAGGCGGAGGGAGCTTTGGATGCAGAGAATGATAAAGAGCAGTTAGAAAGTTAGGAATACTGCCATGAAAGGGTAGTGTCACAGAGCCCAAATTAGTGGACAGTTCAAAGGAAAAATGGTGGTTTGCAGTGTCAAAGTAAGTTGATAGGTCAAAAATAGAAAACTGACCTTTAGTAGTAAGAAGGATGTAGGTGATCTTGGTAAGGGCAGCTTCAGTGGAATGAAGGAAGCAAGTACTAAACTAAAGTGGGACCTGGAAGCAGTGTGAGGAAAGGAAGTTGGATAGGTGATGAAGACAAGTCAGTCTATGATTTTGGAGGTAAATGGCAGAAGAGAGATCAGGTGGTAGCTTGAGAGGTATTCAGAATCTAGAGAGCATTTTTTGGGGGGTGAGAGAAATTAGGGCATGTTTAATTGAGATGGGCCAGTACAAGAAAGAAAGGTTACTAAGTGGGGAAAGGTGGGAGAAAACCCAGAGAGAGAGAGAACAGGGGAGGTTGGAGGGAATAGGGTCAAGGGGACAGGTAGAGGAGAAGACTAACAGAGATGCAAATGGAAACTGTAGACAGTGGAGTGGAAGAAGGAGGGAAGTGTAGGTTTCCAAGCAATAGTAGCAATTTCGCAGGAAAAGTAAGTAGCAAGACAATGGGGGAGATGCACTAAGCTTTGGAGAGTGATAAAGTGGGGTGATAAAGTGGAGTTATAAAGTACCAACCAATCAGCTCCTAATTGTCATCTTTCAAACACAGCCTGTAAACTGACAGTTAGGAGCTGATTGGTTGGTACTTGATCACTATCCACTTTATATCTCTCCAAGGCTTAGTGTGAGGATAGGGGAAGGGGGGCAAAGGGAAAAGGAGGAAATTGAAGGTGGTGAAGAGGCAATGGGGATGGAGGATTGATGGAACACGGATAATGCATTACAGTGAATCTATTTTGCCTATACAATGTGCACTAATGTATATTTCATTGCAATTTAAAGTGTAGGTTTCACTATAATTTGAAATATATCACATTGCAGTGTATTACTGAATAGTGGTGAGCTACATGCATATTAATGGTCATCAAGATACACATAAAATCTGTTACCATTCATGTTCAGCTGAGCACAAGCATTATTATTACCATCTTTTATATATATGGTATATATGGTGCAACAGGGGGTTCACAGTGCTTTACAGATTAGATATGCAGAAAAAAAAACCAAGCAAAAAACCACAAAAGACTATAGCTGCATACACACACAACGATTTTTTGAACAATTATCGTTAAACGATATCGTTTAACAATAATCGTTTGTAAAAATCGTTCACTTTCTGAGTCAAACGATGAACGATTTTCGTTCATGCGCGTTCACGTTTGTAGTTTGTAGTTTGTAGTTCATTCAGACTTGTCAACTCAACGATTTTCAGTAAGGGAATATGCAAAAATCGTTTGTAGTTTTAAAAAATCGTTCATTACATTTAAATGAACATAGTAAATGAACAACTTTAGTAAACGATTTTAGTTAATTTTTTCAAGGTAGAAAATCGTTTACTAAAATCGTTCATTAACTAAATCGTTGTGTGTGTATGCACCTTTAGGGGTAAATTTATTAAAGGTTGATTTTATTTGATTTTGAAACACAAAATCCATTTAGATTGATTTAAAAACAATCAATCACAACTGATTAAAGTCGACCTTTAGTAAATGTACCCCTTACAGTATAAAACATTGCAGAACATGTAAACATTGTTACATATGCAGTCATATACCTATAAAATACCTATAAAAGTAGCTAAGACCTTTGAAACCAAAGTTTGGTGGCATTGTGGGCACTGGGGAGGAGATGAAGGTGTAAGTGAGAGAGGGAAGAAGTGAGAGATTACAATCGAAAGGGGAAGGGCAAACAGACAGGTGTGACACAGAAGGGAGCAACAGTGAGTCAGGAGGATAAAGCAGTGAGTTAGGATGAGAACTAAAAGGTTTAAATCAGGGGCGTTTTAAGAGAGGAGGGGGACTGTGTGCAGCCTCCGTTTGGGCCCCAGTCCGGCACTGCGAAGCAGCACCTCAGGAATCGGCGGATAGGTAAGTATAATTACCTATGGGTGCAGGGTGTGGGCCCCCCTGGACCCGGGGCCCGTGTGCCCCGCACACCCTGTACCCATTATAGATATGCCTCTGATTTAAATAAAGAACTGAGGGTCTGATTCAGAGCCGGACGCTCTTTCAGAGCGCTCGCTCTGAATCAGTGCCCGCCTACTGTATTTTTAGAGCGGCCTCCTGGCCGCTCGCATAGCTGTGGGTGACCACCCACAGCTAGTGCGAGCAGCCAGGATGATGGTCGCGATGGTCAAGACCATCGCGACCATCGGACTTGCGACGAGACCCTTGCTCGTTACAGAGCAAGAAAACCACCCACTGACATCACTTGTGATGTCAGTGGGGCTGGCCCCAGACGGTAGGCGCTCCCATGGGAACGCCTCCGTCTGGGCAGCCACACCCCTGGCCCGCCCACCAAAGGGGCCGTGCTGTCACTCAACACCGACAGCACGCCCCCGTTGGTACGAGACCCGGAGCGACAGTTTGCCCGTTGCTATCCGGGTCTCGGGCATGCGCACAACGGAGCCACCTCCATCATGTGCATGCGCACTGGGCCAACATCGACCCACTTGCGAGCGCTCAGCGCTCGCGAGCAGGTCTGAATCAGGCCCTGAGTTTTAAGAGCTCATTTGAAGCTTTGAAAAAAGTGAAGAGCCTGAGCCTGAGAATTCCAGAGATGGGGAGCACCACAAGCAAAATCTTATAGGCGACATTGGGAGGAGGAAATCAGTTAAGAGGAGAGGCACCAGTCATTGGCTGAATGAATTGTGCAGATGGGAGTGCGGAGGAAGATGAGGTTAGAGCTGCACAGGGGACAGGATTGTGTGAGTTGATGTCCTAAATGATGGATTCAGTTTTGGGTGTAAAGTGGGTGATAAAATCAATGGAAAAGAGTGTAAAGGGGAGGTGAGGGGTAGAGGAGGAAGTTGAAGTAGCAAAGAGATGACAGGGTGTAAATGACTGAGTGAGATAAGGGTTTTGAAATAAAACTGCTCGGAGGACAGCATAAAATTTAAATCAAGGAATTCCACTGGGGAATGTGATATTCCTGAGAGCCACTCATTTGGAATGCCAGGGTTGAGGAATGGATCTGCGAAGGTGAGTAGTGACAGCTGGAGCAAAAGAGTCAAGTGTAGAAGTAAGGGTACTATTGTAGAGGGAAAATATTTGGTCAGGGCAGGAGAGTGATAGGGGGAGAGAAGTGATTTGACAAGGGAGGAGTAGGAAACAGGGTAAATCGCCTCCAGGTTTGCTTGGTGATGGTAGCTTTGGGAGGGAGAGTTGGAGAAGAGGTGAGGGATAGGTTAAAGGAAAGAAGACGATGGTTCAAGAGAGATAATGGGGAATCTGTAAAGTCAGAGATATCACAATGGTGAGTGCAGACAAGATCAAGGGACTGCCCAATTGCATGGGAGGGAGAGGAGGTCCATTGAGAGAAACTTAAGATGAGGAAGGGAAGATCGGAAGGGAGGAATTGGTGGAGCCAGGAGGAAAAGTTGTAAAGGAATTTAGAGATAGCACCACGGGGGTGATAAAAGACTGCTACACAGAGGTTAACGGGGTGGAAGAGGCAAATAGCATGAACCTGTAAGGAATAGAATAACAGGGTGGGCTCTGAGGGCATTAATTGTAAGGAGCAGCCAGAGGAGAGAAGGACCCAAGACCACCTCCATGCTGACCCCTAGGGCAGGGGAGGTATAAACGAATAAGATGCTACCAGTGGAAAGGGCAGCAGACAAAGTGGTTTCTGAAGGGGAGGTCTAGAACTCGCCAAATCAGCAGTATGTTTGCATTATCTGAGGAAGCAGGAAGCTACCTGCAAAATGCATTATATCAAAGGAAACCCCTTTTTGTTGTCTGCTCAAAAAACTGTTTATATTATTAAAACACTAATTGCTTTGAAATCTATCCCATGCTGCAGCAGTCTTTTATTTTGGACACACAAGTCCTACTAAACAGACTACATAACCATGGACCCCTCTCACTAATATCCTATGAGACTAATATTTGGATAGTATTAGTAAACCTGCACCCAAATAGTCAAACCATCATCTTCTATATACCCAAAGGGTCTTCTGGTATCTCTTTCATCTCTGAGTGGCAGCTATAACCACGTGGAAACCTCTATCCAAAGGAGCGGTGTGCATATTGCACCCCATTACATACAGTTGAGCCATTTTGTAGCCTGGACCAATATTCATGACAATAGTTCCAATCAACTTACTAGAAAGGAGTGCCTCAACACAAAGTGCCTCAGCAATGAACCTGGTTTCTAGTTGATGGGCAAGCTGTTTTGAATATTGGTCATACTTCCCTACTAGAAGAATTTTTGGAAGACTCCCAAATATAGGGTAGTTTTCCTAGACTCACAGGACATGGTCACATGGTCACCGTTCCACCCCCACTGTGTACTAATGCAATTTTGCGACAATGCTCAGTGGTGAGCAAGATCATGATGATTATTTAGCAGGGTTTTGCATCATCACGGAGGGAAGGACCACAAAGTAGACAAGAATTATACTGTGTTAGCCCACAAAATGTATGCAGGTAACTGGTACTTTCATTAGAATTATATGAAAAGTAAATATTCTAAAATGTGGAGTACAAAGTACAAAGGGGTACATTTATCAAGGTTATTTGGGTGGGTGTGAAACCATTGACCATGGCAAGACATTTTATCCTCCCAACCACTGGATTAAAATAACCATCAAAAGTTTTGAAGGTACAGGTTGAGTTTCCCATATCTATATATTCCGAAATACGGAATTTTCCGGAATACGGAATATTTTTAGCATGACTGAGAAAGTGAAACCTTTGCTTTCTGATGGTTCAATGTACACAAACTTTGTATAAAGCACAAATTATTAAAAATATAGTATAAAATGACCTTCAGTCTATGGGGGTCATTCAGACCCACTTGCGAGCGGCAGTACGCTCGCAAGTGGGTCGATGCTCCCCACTGCGCATGCGCATGACGGAGGGAGCTCCGTCGTGCGCATGCGCGAGACCCGGGGAGCGACAGGCTTTCCTTCGCTCCGGGTCTCGCACCAAAGGGGGCGTGCTGTCGATGTTGATTGACAGCACGCCATCTTTGGTGGGTGTGCCGGGGGCGTGGCGGCCAGACGGAGGCGTTCCCATGGGAACACCTACTGTTTGAAGCCGGCCCCACTGACATCACTAGTGATGTCAGTGGGAGTGATTTTGGCTCTGATAGAGCCAAAATCACTCTAGGGCTTGTGGCAGGGAGACCCTACCGCAGGGTCTCCGTCGCAAGTCCGATGGTCGCGGTGGTCAAGACCATCGCGACCATCTTTTTGGCTGCTCGCATATGCTGTGGGTGGTCACCCACAGCTATGCGAGCGGCCAGGAGGCCGCTCCATTTTCATGGAGGAGGGCCCTGATTCAGAGCGAGCGCTCTGGTCAGAGCGTCTGGCTCTGAATCAGGCCCAATGTGTATAAGGTGTATATAAAACATAAATACATTCTGTGTTTAGATTTGGGCCCCATTCCCAAGATATTTCATTATGGTATGCAAATTAGGGGTGTGCACTGGCCACTTTTCGTATTTTGTGTCTTGGTTTTGGATCTGGATCTTTCTTCGTGTTTTGGATCTGGATTGGTTTTGCCAAAACCACCCTTCCGTGTTTTGGATTCTGGGTTTTGTGTTTTGGATCTGTATTTTTTTGAAAAAAAACCCATATAAACAGCTAAAATCACAGAATTTGTGGGTTTTTCTGCTCCTATGCTATTATTAACCTCAATAACCTCATTTCCAGTCTATTCTGAACACCTCACATCTCACAATAGTGTTTTTATGTCCAAAAGGTTGCACCAAGGTATCTGGATGACTATGCTAAGCGACACGAGTGAGCGGCACAAACACGTGGCCAATCTAGAAGTGACACTGCAGTGGCAGACAGGATGGCAGTTTGAAAAACTAGGCCCCAAACAGTACATAATGCAAAGAAAAAAAAGAGGTGCAAGATGGAATTGTCCTTGGGCCCTCCCACCCACCCTTATGTTGTATCAACAGGACATGCACACTTTAACAAACCAATCATTTCAGCGCCAGAGTCTGCCACACGACTGTGGCTGAAATGATTGGTTCATTTGGGCCCCCACAAAACAAGCTGGCAATTAATCTGTCCCTGCACAAACTGGCTCTACGGAGGCAAGATGTCATCCTCATCCTCCTCACCCACCGATTCTTCACCCTCTTCAGTGTTGTGTACATCCTCATCCTCACAGAGTATTAATTTGTCCCCGCTGGAATCCACCACCACAGGTCCCTCTGTAAGATCTGGAGGCTGGTCTCCCTGGAAGAGTTGATAATTCATTTTTATGAACATTTTGTGGAAGCAACCTCCTACGCCTTTCGCTGACAAGGTTCCCGGCTTCACTAAACACTCTTTCGGAGTACACACTGGAGGGGGGGGCAAGTCAGGTAAAATAGAGCCAGTTTGTACAGGGGCCTCCAAATTGCCTCTTTTTACTGCCAGTACATGTATGGACTGTCTGACATGCCTACTTGGATGCTGTCACCGATGTAATCCTCCACCATTCTGTCAATGGTGACAGTATCATATGCAGTGACAGTAGACATATCAGAAATTGTTGCCAGGTCCTTCAGTCCGGACCAGTTGTCCAAACTTGGTCGTGCCTGCCCTGCATCACCGCCAGCGGGTTGCTTAGGATACCTAAGTTTTTTCCTGGCAGCCCCAGTTGCGGGAGAAAATGAAGAAGGAGCTGTTGACGTGTCACGTTCCACTTCAGCTGACAGTGTTTTCACCAACTGGTCTTTGCACCTCTGCAGGCTTGTGTCGTCCGGAAAGAGAGACACCACATAGGCTTTAAACCTGGGATCGAGCACGGTGGCCAAAATGTAGTGGTCTGATTTCAACAGATTGACCACCCTGGAATCCTGGCAAAGCGAATGAAGGGCTTCATCCACAAGTCCCACATGCCGAGCGGAATCTCTCCGTCTTAGCTCCTCCTTCACTTTCTCCACCGGCTTCTGCGAAAGCATGATGAGGGGAATGACCTGACTCAAGCTGGCAGTGTCTGAACTGACTTCACGTGTGGCAAGTTCGAAGGGCTGTAGAACCTTGCACAACACGGAAATCATTCTCCACTGCGCTTGAGTCAGGTGCATACCCCCTCCTTTGCCTATGTCATAGGTGGATGTATAGGCTTGAATGGCCTTTTGCTGCTCCTCCATCCTCTGAAGCATATAGAGGGTTGAGTTCCACTGCGTCACAACCTCTTGCTTCAGGTGATGGCAGGGCAGGTTCAAGAGTGTTTGCTGGCGTTCCAGTCTTTGTCACGCAGTCGCTGAATGGCGAAAGTGGGCAGAAATTTTTCCGCCCACCCAAAGCGTCTCCTGCACGTCCCTGTCGCTTTTCAGAAAAATCTGCATCACCAAATTTATTGTGTGAGCAAAACATGGGACGTGCTGGAATTTGCCCAGATGTAATGCCCGCACAATATTGGTGGCGTTGTCAATATCACAAATCCCCAGGAGAGTCTAAGTGGGGTAAGCCACTGGGCGATGATTTCCCTCAGTTTCTCTAAGAGGTTGTCAGCGGTGTGCCTCTTACTGAAACCGGTGATACACAGCGTAGCCTGCCTTGAAACGAGCTGGTGTTTCTGAGATGCTGCTACTGGTGACGCTGCTGTTGTTGCTGCAAAAGGTAATACATCTACCCACTGGGCTGTCACAGTCATATAGTCCTTAGTCTGCTCTGTTCCACTTGTCCACATATCCGTGGTTAAGTGGACATTGGGTACAACTGCATTTTTCAGGACACTGAGGACACTTTTTCTGATGTTTCTGTACAGTCTCGGTATCGCCTGCTTAGTAAAGTGGAATCTAGACAGGATTTGGAACTGGAGACACACTACCTCCATCAATTGTCTAAATCCCACTGCACTAATGGCGGATACCGGACGCACGTTTAACACCAACATAGCAGTCAAGGCCTCAGTTATACGTTTTGCTTCAGGATGACTGCTGTTGTACTTCATCCTCCTCGCTAAGGACTGTTGGAGGGTCAATTGTTTAGTAAAAGTAGTGGTGTTCCTACTTCCTCTCTGGCATGATGAACGACTCCCAGCAGCAACAGCAGCAGCGGCAGCAGTAGACGTAGCAATGCAGGATCCTCCAGAGGAATCCCGGATAGGAGAGTCAGTCATGCCAGTGACATGGCCTGCAACACTACTTCCCATCCTGACTAAGGAGGAAATTGACGAGGAGGGAGTTGACGGTGTGGTTTGCAGGCACTTGGATACAACAGGACAAAGGGATTTAGGTGTCCCTGGCCTGCTTATGGTCTTAGCCAAAGTTTCTGAACTTGACAGTAACTTTTTATGAATGCTCTGCAGGTGACCTATAAGGGAGGATGTTCCTAGGTGATTAACGTCCCTACCCCTACTATTTCACCTTTACATATGGTACATATGGCAAGACAGTTGTTGTCCGGATTTGGATAGAAATATTGCCAGACCAAAGAGGTGGAATGTTTGGTCTTCTGCCCAGGCATGACCGTGATAGGCTTTTTCATCCCACGGACAACAACTGTCTCCCCCGGAGCCTGATTTAAACAAACCACATCACCATCAGAATCCTCCTCGCCAACTTCCTCCTCAGCGCCAGCTACACCAGTATCCTCATCCTGTTGTACTTCAACAGTGATATCTTCAATTTGCATATCAGCAAGTGGACTGTGGGTGCTCCTTTCAGCACTTGCAGGGGGCGTGCAAATGGTGGAAAGAGCCATCTCTTCCCGTCCAGTGCTGGGAAGGTCAGGCATCGCAACCACCACCACACTTGGACTCTCCTTGGGGATTTGTGACGTCTTCTTAGAACGCACAGTTCTTCACTGTGCTTTTGCCAGCTTAACTCGTTTGATTTTTTTAGTGGGAGGAGGGCTTCCATCGTCATGTGAAGCTGAACCACTAGTCATGAACATAGGGAAAGACTTTAGCCGTTCCTTGCCACTCCGTGTCGTAAATGGTATATTGGCAAGTTTACGTTTCTCCTCAGATGATTTAAATGTTTTTTTAAGGTCATTTTCCTGAACTTTGTCATTTGGGATTGTATATGCCCTCTATTATGACATTGGGCATCGGCCTTGGCAGATGACGTTGATGGCATGTTATCATCTATGTCATTACTAGTGGCAGCAGCTTCAGCACTAGGAGGAAGTGGTTCTTGATCTTTCCCTATTTTATTTTTATCGGAGAAAGTTTGGTCCTCCATTTATGTTATATTGATATATACGTGCGACTAAGGCGCACACAAACACAGAAAATATTTTTTTATTTTTGTTGGAGACTAGTGCACTTTGTGCGTTACACCACCCTTTAAGAAATGAGCCAGCCAGCTCTTTACTTATGGGACACTGGCGCACGCTTGGTGCTGCTCCTTTGTTGATGCACGTGCAGCTTCAGTGCACACAATTCACAAAGACAGAAAAAAGAAGAATTTTTTTTTTGTGGAGCGCATTTTGAGGGTTACACCACCCTTTAACAGACAGACGTACGCTTGGCGCTGCTGCTTTGAGGATGCACGTACAGTGCAGACAATTCACAAACACAGAAGAAAATGTTTTATTTTTGTTGGAGTGCACTTTGGGGGTTACACCACCCTTTAACAGACAGACGCATGCTTAGCGCTGCTGCTTTGAGGATGCACATACAGTGTACACAATACACAAACACAGAAAAAAAAAAATTTTTGGAGTGCACTTTGGGCGTTACAGCACCCTTTAACGGATGAGCCAACCGGCCCTTTACTTATGACACAGATGCACGCTTGGCACTGCTCCTTTGTTGATGCACATGCAGCCACAGTGCACACAATTTATTTATTTTGTTTGGAGTGCACTTTGGGGGTTACAGCACCCTTTAACGGTCAAGCCAGCCGGCCCTTCACTTATGACACAGGCAAACGCTTGACGTTACTTTGTTGATGCACGTGCGGCTACTGACTGAACACAATTCACAAACATAGAAAATAATTTTTTATTTTGTTTGGAGTACACTTTGTGGGTTACACCACCCTTTAACAGACGAGCCAGCTGGCCCTTTACTTATGACACAGGCGCACGCTTGGCGCTACTTTGTTGATGCACGTGCGGCCTCAGTGCACACAATTCACAAACACAGAAAATAATTTTTTATTTTTTTTGGAGCACACTTTGGGGGTTACAGCACCCTTTAACAGACAAGCCAGCCGGCCCTTTACTTATGACACATGCACATGCTTGGCGCTACTTTGTTGATGCACGTGCGGCCTCAGTGCACACAATTCACAAACACAGAAAATAATTTTTTATTTTGTTTGGAGTACACTTTGGGGGTTACAGCACCCTTTAATGGTCAAGCCAGCCGGCACTTTACTTATGACACAGGCGCACGCTTGGCGTTACTTTGTTGATGCACGTGCGGCTACTGTGCACACAATTCACAAACACAAAAAAATATATATTTTTATTTTTTTTGGAGCACACTTTGGGGGTTACAGCACCCTTTAACAGACAAGCCAGCCGGCCCTTTACTTATGACACATGCACACGCTTGGCGCTACTTTGTTGATGCACGTGCGGCCTCAGTGCACACAATTCACAAACACAGAAAATAATTTTTTATTTTTTTTGGAGCACACTTTGGGGGTTACAGCACCCTTTAACAGACAAGCCAGCCGGCCCTTTACTTATGACACATGCACATGCTTGGCGCTACTTTGTTGATGCACGTGCGGCCTCAGTGCACACAATTCACAAACACAGAAAATAATTTTTTATTTTGTTTGGAGTACACTTTGGGGGTTACAGCACCCTTTAATGGTCAAGCCAGCCGGCACTTTACTTATGACACAGGCGCACGCTTGGCGTTACTTTGTTGATGCACGTGCGGCTACTGCGCACACAATTTACAAACACAAAAAAAAAAAAATTTTTTTTGGAGTGCACTTTGGGGGAGCACCCCTGATGCACAGATCGCCTCCTGGACAACACTACAGAACCCCTCTATGACTACAGCCTTTTTGGGACACTGCACAACACAGTCCAGCCAGCCCCTATAGACTTTGGAGTGGACACAGCCCCTTTGACTGCAACTGACTGCACAACACAGCCCAGCCAGCCCCTATGACTGCAGCACAACACAGCCCAGCCAGCCCCTATGGACAACAGCAGCACAACACAGCCCAGTCAACCCCTATGGACTGAGTGGTCACAGCCCCTATGGACAACAGCAGCACAACAAAGCCCAGTCAGCCCTAGCTCCCACCCTCCCTCTTCACTGTCCACAGCCGGAGTGAGAAATGGCGCAGACGCGGGGACCTTTTATAGAATCCAAAACCTGCGAGATCCGGAAGGCGGGATGATGATGTTTTGCCTCGATTTCAGATCCGAGTCAGGCGGGAAAAGTCGAGCCGAGGGACTGATGTGAATGGCCAAATACTCTCTGTAAAGCGCTGTGGAATATGTGTGCGCTATATAAATAACTGTAATATATATATATATATATATATATATCTTGTGACATAGTCGGGATAGGAGTCCCCCTCCTGGGGTTGACGGACTCCCTCTTTACACACACCGCAGCCGGAGAAACAGGACACAGTACACAGTTCTGGGGTTTTTGTACAAGCTGGTCGGAGCCAGTCTTTATTGTGCCAGGTATATAAATAAAACAAGACATAAACAAAATCCTAACCCATCTGGGTTCTCACTAGACAGTAAGCTCTCTCACTATCAGAACACTAAACAAAATCCCCGTCCACAGTACCTTCTGGTTTACAGCCAAGAGTGTCTCAGAGCAAGGTATCCTGCGGCCTGCTCTCCCAGGTATGAGACACTTAGCTACAACTGAACACAGCTTAAATCAGCCAGTTCCAGGTGTAAGCCCTAATGAGCCTGCTACCAGGCTGAAAGGCCCAAAACCTGGAGTGGCCTGTGGATGGAGCCTTCCCTCTCCTCACATTCACACCCCCAGGACCCAAACTGGCTTTTCCAAAAGCCGATACTCTGGTCTGTTTACAAACTAGACTTCTCCTGGGGCTTTTTAGAACACTTGGGCCAAAAACCTAGGACCAACGTACCTGCCATTGACCACTTTACCGCTGCTTCTATCACAATATATATATATATATATATATATACTGTGTATATATATATATATATATATACTGCATATCTTTTATTGGTTTAATTCCATTTTATGCTTAGACAATACTGATACTGTGCGCATGAAAATGTTTTTAGAACTGATGACCATAAGGTTGGTGAGGTACCACTCTCCCAAAATTAAATACTGTGGAATTACTCTAATAGAGAAATATTTGGTTGGAAATTATACTGTATGGGCATTATCTACAGGGACATAGGGCCTCAGTCAGCTTGGATCGCAAGTCTGCGGACTCATGCACCCGGTCGATGATTGCATTCTGCAAATGCGTATACACCGCAGCGCATGTGCACAAACCAGCCACTGCAATCGCAAAAGCAAATGCAGCGGATACACAGAGCCATCACAGAGTGATTGACAGAAAGCACTGTTTGGGGGTGGAGAGGGGGGTGGTCATAGGGCATTCCTGTGCGTTTGAACGCCGTTACATGGGCATGCAATTAAGCAGCCAGAGGTCTAGGTGGCGACAGGAAGTTTTGCAGTTTGTAAGTCAGGGTCAGCTCAACCACAACTATGCATATGGGTCCGATGTTACTTGATGTTACCGATGTTTCTGCTTACTTGCTGATGTGGGAAGTAGGCGGCTTTATACAGTTGTGGGCATCTTGGTATAGTGCTGCAAACGCACTGCGATCACAATCATTTGCATCATTTTGCAGCGAACAGTTGCGTGCGATTGCAGACTTGCGATCAGTGCTGAATGAGGCCAAAGCTCGCTAATCTAAAGTGAGTATGAAAATTGTTCTTTCATTATATTCAACCTTACACGGAAAGTCAATAAAAAAAATATCCCATATGTTGTTGGAAACAAAATGAATATTATCTCAGAGTTTGAAGATTCTAAGGGGTAAATTTACTAAGAATCGTGTTTGGTCGAGATTGCAATCTCGGGTGTGTTTAGGCATTTCTTTCAACTCGCAAATTTACTAAAGACAAACTCGAGTGAGTTTGGGAGAGATATTTCTATTTACATTGAAAAAGTCGGGTGAGATTACAAACACGATTAAATACACCATTGGCCAAACTTGAAAGTACTTTCACTGAAAAGTATACAACTCGGGAATTTACCAAGAATCACGTTTACAATCACGGGTGTAAATGTAGCAAACTTGGACCTTAATAGAAGTTTCAAATAGACCGCCTCCTGTATACAATTAGGGGATTTACCAAGAATCGTGTTTATAATCACTGGTGCAATTGTAGCACACTCGGACCTAAATAGAACTTTCAAATAGACCACCTCCTGAGGTGCGTGTTTTGCTGAAAAATACAAAGATCAGTGTAATCTGTGTATTTTTCTGCGTCTATATATTGTTTTAAGTGTTAAGTAAAAAAAAAAAAATGACGTAGGGTCCCCCCCGAAAAACATAACAAGCCCTGGGCTGCTCAGCCAGTCCTGGTTCCTAAAAATACAGGGGAAAAAATTAGTAGGGCTCCCTCATAATTTATGAACCAGCACTGGGCTTCTGAGCCAGTCCTGGTTTTAAAAATAGGGGGACAAAATTGTGTAGGGTTCCCCCCTTTTTTCAAAACCAGCACTGGACTCAAATCCGGCCGGGGTGTAATGCCACAGCCAGGGGACCCTTTCACCGGGCCTCCCCGGGCAAAGCATTATAACCCCAAGCCGGTCAACCCAAGCTGCGGTTGTCTGGGAAGGTGGGGACCCCCGCAATAACAAGCTTCCCCCTCTCCTAAGCACCTCAGGCTTATTCTGAAGTCTGAGGCTCTTTCACACACCCCATGGTGGTGGCTGCAGGGGTAATAGTGTTGAAAATAGAATTAAACTATTGTTTTTTACAGTGGAACTACAGGTGCCAGCATACCTACCCTTTGGCACTTGTGGAACTACAAGTGCCAGCAGGCGGCTGGCACCCGTACTCCCACTGTAAAAAATATAGTTAAAAAAACACAAGACACACACAGCGTAGTAACTAAATACCTACCACACTCACACTTACTTACCTGCTGCCAAATGTTCGGTCCCCTTCTCCAAGTAGAAATACAATGGGTTACCTGTAAAAAAAATCATATACCCACCTAAGTCCTTGCGCTGGTCTCCATAACAAAATGACACCCGGACCAAAACGGACTGTAGAGATGTATGTGTGACCACATACATTGCTACCCGGCTAATGACTGGAGACCCAGTGGAGTCTCCAGTCATTAGCCGGTCCCACATTTTTCCCCGTATTTTTAGGAACCAGGGCTGGCTGAGCAGCCCGCGGCTGGTTATGCTTTTTGGGGGGGGGGACCCTACGTCATTTTTAAAAAAAATTAACCCTTTGTTTATATTAAAAACACACAAGCAGCCTTCATATATCTCACTGATGTGCAGGCTGCTTGCTTGGTAGTGTTTGGCTGCGGTCGGGTGAGAAAACTCGATCACATACACCATTGGAAAACACACTCTCAGAATAACCCGATTCTTGGTAACTTTGAGTGTTTCAAAAGCCTAAAATCACCCGAGTTTCGGCGACCCAAATCGAGTTTCAAAACAGGAAAACTCGAACAGACACACTTCTTAGTAAATTTACCCCAAGCTATTAATTCATCTGTTTACATATCCTAAGTGCCGGAGTAAACCGATCTCTTTTTAAAACAAGTTTTGGCTAATGTGAGCAATTAGTAATACAATTTTGCTTATATGTATAGGTCAGTAAAAGCTAGATTTGGATTTATGAAAAATATAATTTAGACATCACTACATACATGAGAGCTTGCAGGTGGTATGTGTAAGCATGGGGTGGACATTGATGGAAAAACAGGTTGATTGAACTGTTGGTAGCATACACATGCATTCACAAGGGGCTTTTGTGTTGACTTAGGCAGATGAAAACCTTTCAGATGGTAATTAATTTATTTAGCTGTGAACCAGCCCTTCCATAGATAGATTACGAAGTCTACTATCACAGTCAGTAGCAGTTTTGGCTTCTGTCTAACCATTAGTAGATCTGTTACAGGACCCTGTGATCTGGTTTTCTTTAAAGATCTGCCACAGTTGTTTTCTTTATTTACAGCCACCGTTAGGTTAAAATGAGCACTAGATGGATTCTAAGTGAAGGAACCTTTCAAAACAAATTTTTCAGAGTTAAACCACTGTCCACATGGTAAATAGGATATTCAAAGCATCCGGATAGTGCATAATTCAGACTTGAGAGGTCCTCAGATGTCTATTATACAGATGTCTTCTGTACAAAACACTTTTATTAACTGTCTAGCTCTTTAATTTTTCAAACTCAAAGAGAAAAATAGCAATTTCCTTGTACAGTGTTGCGAATTTGGAAATACTGAATATTAATAATAATAATAAACATAATAATCTTTTTCAATAAAACTTTTTTGTGATAGTACATGTTGAAATAATAGTTGTTGTTTTTTTAAAATGTTATTAACTTTTAAGGCAGTAGGAATGAAACAATAGCCTTAATATAATCTATATAATAATCCTGCAGTCTGTCCCGAGTCAGACATGTGCAGTATGAGAAAAAGAAAAAGTGCAGCGCTAATGTAAAATATACACAATTTAATAATAGTAAAATACTGTATCACAATAAATATACAATTAAGACATAAATGATGTAAACATTGGACAAAATTGTATCATTGAAAAAATAGTCACTGTGACATATATTGATAACCATAAAAATATTTTACATTTCATGCATGATAAATGAACCCTGTAGGCACTGATTGTTGCAACAATATTTGGAGAATGGACACTGATGGAAAAGTAATTCAAAAAGGAGTGGAGTGTAGTTGTAAATCCAATAATGGGGAAATGGTTTTACCAGCTTGTATCAAGATGGATGAGGATCCTGAATTAGCGATGGCATCACAACCGGCGAATTTCCAATGCAAGGATAAACAGCTGAACCTCTGAATAAATCCCAAATCCAGTTCAATATTCAAATAGAAGTCCTTATAGGTGTCCAAATGGTAAGTGCCCGTGCACCAGGGAGAGCCACCAACGCGTTTTGCTACCTGTAGGTAGCTTTTTCAAAGTTTTTATAGCTACTTCTCCATGTGCAGTATGAGCCAGGGTGCACCCCCTATCTCATCCCCAATAATGCCTCCCACTATGGAGGACAGAGTAAGAGTGTGAGGTTGGGAGCCAGCCAAATTATGTCATGGCTAAGGTAAAAGTACAACTCTGGGAGACTGCTTGGTGCAGAATTCGTCTGGTCCAATATGTTAGTTTAAAATAATGATCATTATCAACTGGAAAATTCAAATTAAATAAATATTATAGATAATCATCAATAAATTGTGTGTGTCATCATAGAGCAAAATTAGTTATACAATAACATAGGAATTAATACTCAAAAGCCATTATGTTTTTTTGTATTAACATTTTATATATTTTTTCACTGAAATAGAATAATAATTGTCTCAAACACAGGTATATCTAAAAGCTATTAAAGTATAACAAAACCCAACAATTTCTTTTTATATGTGTTATTTTAGAGCATAATGCAGTTTTTTCGCCCTTCCATCTTTTAGTTCATTGACAGAAGACTGTTGTCATTGACATTCTATATATCTTATCTTAATAGCCTCAGCTTTATTTGTTTTCCTAACAACTCACCCTGCCTACTCTCTCCAGTCATTAACTTCTCCAACTGCAAAGATTAACACATCACCTACCAGGAGAACAATGTCCACTTATATACAATTATATAGATGTGTAGCATATTTTATTGCTTAAGAAATGTATGATAAAAACAGATGATAATAATTTGAAACATTTTTATATAATAATGAAAATAGAACATTTAAATGTACATGAAACTGTCAAGTGGTAAATAATTTATTTAAGAATATGTTTAAATTAATATATTCAGATACAATAATGGGTGAGAATTAAAGGGAAATATCTCATCAATGTATATTTGTATTTTTCATTTTTTTTTAGAATATTACAAGTGTTTATTATTATTTTTCGTCATTTTATATTGACTTATCTGAATAATGGTAATGCTTTAAAATAGCACATTTCTAAAAGTGTACATGTCACCTGCACACAATATTTCATATTAAACTAATACTAATAAGCAGTGCACAATGAAACATGTTTTTTGTACTTGTTGTTATAGTTGTGTTGTTCCTTCTGTATTCAGATTTTGTGGGTAGGAACCCGCGCAGGTACTAAAAGCACATGGGGATGACATCATCAAGCATCATCAAGCTGCCAGCATTCAGTTCATTGGCTGTGATCGATCACATGAGCTAAGTGTCACTGGAACTTTTGCCCCACAAGCAGCAAACTTAGATATTTACAAAAATGTGTCTGAAGTGCATGGCCATCCCCTTCCAACTTTTTCACCCCAAAAAAGAATTGCCTATGCACATCGGGACTGTCTTGATGAAACTGGGACATTAGGGAGGTATGATTTTACAACTTATTTTTCCCAATAACATTGGTATGTGCACACATTGCAATTAGGCTTTTACTCATGATGTGCTATTACTGATATTTTTAAAACTGCATGTAAGAACCATTTTATTACTTAAAACTGCATAAATAGGTCATTTGTAAATCCTACAAAAAAATACATTACCTCTACCGATAAATCTATCTCAATGTCTAGCAGCAAAATAAATAAAGTATAGGGAAGAGGATAGTGAGAGTAGCAACTATACCCTCTCTAACTGTACTGCTCCCTACATCTCCAACCTCATCTCCTTACATACTCCCTCATGCTCACTCCGGTCTGACAATGACTGTTACCTCTCCTCCACCCTGGTTACTTCATCTCATGCTCGTATCCAAGATTTTGCCTGTGCATACACTGGAATGAGCTCCCTCGCTCAATCAGGCTCGCCCCGACCTTGCAGAGCTTTATACGTGCACCGAAAACCCACCTGTTCATCAAAGCATACCCTTCACCACATAACCATGTTACCAGGTCTCTGTCCCTCCCGCCTCAGCCATCTCTACCTTGCTTACTTCCTGCACTCAGGTCCCCCTCCACACACTCATGCCTCATGTCAACTGTCCCTCTCCCCTCTCCCCTAGATTGTAAGCACCTAGGAGCAGGGTCCTCCTTCCCACTGTCGCACAGCCCTCTTCTCTAGCACTTCTATGACAGCCTTCACCTTCAGAGCTGTACTGTGTATGGAGAATTGTGTTGGTAATTGTTACTTGTGTTCTGTTTATATTTTGCTTACTGTATTGTAATGTAATGTTCTGTGTACCCTTTACTGTATGTACGGTGCTGCAGACCACTTGTGGCACCCTATAAATAAAATGTAATAATAATATAGCAGCAGAATGGTACAGGACATGATACAGAAAACAAAATAGGCTATAAGGGATATGAAATTTCTGATTGAGAACTTTAACCGGAGAAGGGTAAAAATAAACTGGTTGAAAATATTTATTTAGGAAGAATAGATGATTTCAGCGTCAAATAGGTTCGAGAACACTGTTTAGACCTGTGTTACAGTGGTGTTTGCGTCAGAAATACTTCATGTGGTGCACTCCTCAATTTGTGTGGGTGTCATCTCAAACAATTAAATTCTGGTAGTGGAAATAAACCATAGAGATTTCAACAAAGCATGAGGTTGATAATGAGTGCCAATAGTGCTTATCCAGAAGATCAAAATACACAGAAATAAATAAATAAGTCAAAAATAAATATGAATAAATAATATAAGGATTATTTAATACTAATTAATGGGATGGCCATATGTAACCAAGTGTGTAGTGACTATGTAGTCAATCTAAAAATGCATAGTGTATGTGAAAGCCTTTTGCTGATTGGCTGTTTTAATAAACAGAATGAACTAGGTGTGTCTAATTAGTAGCTCCAAAAGTGCATTGTGCATGAATCAAAAATGTAAACCAGTGATATCAAAAAGAGCTTAATGCATCAACCATCTGTAGGCTAAAAGGATATACCATAAACCAATATCAATATATCAATTAAATAGAGAATTTTAATTAGCTATAGCAATAACAATAAAAAATAGAAAGTATAGCCACCCACTGCTGCTATAAAATTTAAAATAAATAGATAAAAGCATATAAGGCTAAAATAATTTCACAATAAATAAGACAAATTCATAACACAATAAATAGGACATAGTATAAGGGTATAGCATAATAAGCTTATCTTAGAAAGGATGGCAAAAAGTTCATGAAGGTAATTGGATGGAGCTATCTACGCGTTTCATCTAATTCCCTTTGAAGAAGTCCTTGAACGCATACGGAGCTACATCCACTTATCTTCATGAACTATTTACCATCCTTTCTAAGATAAGCTTATTACGATCTTTCCTTATCCTATGTCCTATTTATTGTGTAATGAATTTGTCTTTTGGTTTTGGTTTATGGTATATCCTTTCAGCCTACAGATGGTCAATCAGAGAAAGGCTTTTACATACACTATGTACTTTTAGATTGACTACATAGTCACTATACACTTACATATGGCCATCCCATTAATTAGTATTAAATAATTCTTATATTATTTATAAATATTTATTTTTTACTTATTTATTTATGTGTATATTGATATTTTGGATAACCACTAGTTGTGCTCATTATCAACCTCATGCATTGTTGAAAATATTTGTTTAATTTTTTATGTTTTTTTTTCTAACATACTTTTGATTGTCAGCATACAGGTTCTCTATGACTATTTTAGCAATTTTGAAATAGACTTTTTCTTTTCATCTTAAACACAAATGCAATAAAGCTGTACACAAAGCCTCAAAAATATGCATACACATAAGAAATGCTATTCCTTTTCTCCTTGTGAGGTTATGCACCTTTTTATTCAGAAATATAACCCTTTGCACAATAAAGTGCATAGATAAGATTATGGCCACTGCTCCTACTGACCTATACCTGCCAACATTCTCATATCCCGTAGCGGGACTTCTCATGTCTGCTAGGCCACAACACCTGGTGTATGACATCTTGGGGTGTCAAATTCCCATTTCTCATCATGCTAGGGACAAGCCTTGTACTCCGGCAGGTACTGGACAGCCCCCAGTCTCTCCCGGCATCCTTTCATTGCTGCTCCGCTATGCAGAGCAGCGGTAAAAGTGTGCCCCCCCCTCAGCGGCTCGGAGGTGGGATGATGAGACAGTGCTCAAAAAGTGAGACTGTCTGGCCAAAATGTATTGAGGTGTTCCTGTTCAATGCAGGCTAGATGCGGTAATGCATACTTTATTGTGCTACATATAAAATTGAAATGTTGTGCTATTGTACAAAAATTCTAAATGAGTTTTATTACACATTTATAGGGGGCTTTCCTGATTTAGCAGGAAGATGCAGAGCCATCTTCAAAACTGTTCCACCAGTGACATAAATAAGGGTGGACAAGTGCTGCTGCCATCCATTGCACAGATCCTAGTGGACGGCACCATTGCTGCTCCGTGGTACCTGTATTTGGCATGCAGGGTGCCTGGAACAGTACCCTGCAGCCTAGAAAGTCACTGTCTGGAGAATCCTTAGGACACTCAGTGTGCTCAGCTACTCACCGGTTCCAGCAGTAAGCCACTACAGGACCACCTGGGTACCTTCAACTTGGTCAATAGGTCCCATCCTTTTGTTGTGATATTGTGACATGATATGGTAGGGAACATGGCCAGCACAGGGTGCATTAAGCACTGCTACGGCCCTGTGTTCTACCTGATATTCAAGTCATTCCGCATATGGGGACAAAATTTAACATGTTTCACTGATAATTAATATTAAGTCTTCCAGTGCTACCACACACAGACCACACTGTCAGATTAATTGTCAGCTGTCGTCCCAGTACTATCCATCAGACTATAATGTGTGCTAATGCAAATATACAATCTTTGGGCACTACAAAGGCCTCTGCAGAAAAGCAAAAGTGGATCTCGGAGACCATCTCACTGGAACTTTGCACGCCTGTAAAAGACCCCATTTCGGTGTGAAAATCAGTTTGCACAAAATGTTCTTAATTGTAAAAAGTACTGATCAATCAACAACTGCTTAAACACTCACACACAACTGTACAGAATTTCTATACTGTGACCGCTCATTAATAATAGCTGCAAAGAGCGATATTTGAACAATTTGATGGGTAAGGCCTTATATGTCCTCACGTGCACACATTTTTGGCAACAGACCTAATACAGAAATGGAACATTGCCATTCATTTTAAAACAATCATTGCACTCCAGCTTATTTTTATCTCCTTCTCCCATGCGGGAGAACAAATTCATGAAAACTGGCTACTCCCTGTTTGATAATATTACTTAGTTAGTATTTTATTAAAATGTAGGTGAAGCATTGAAAAGCTCCTTTGCTCTGGAACTTGGCGCGAGTAGGAGGCTTAAGATACCTAGGGATTCAATGATCAGACAGGCCATGTGTTCTTTTCTGGAGTGCTGCGAGGTGTGTCGCTTATTTCAGTTATTCAGACTGCATACTCATGTTTCAGTCTCATCAAACAGACATTCCCCAGGCCATAACTGAGTACACTTGCTCTCCATCGCATGCTATGGGTGGCCACGGAGAAGATGTGGCCTCATCTGTTAGCAATTGGAGACAAAACATTGTGCTCATATGGAATAAGTCTCAATCTAGTGAAGGTGGTCTTGGTTTATCCCCAGATATTCATACGAGCTCCTAACCAAAATCGCAAGCATTCAAATGCATATTTTACTGCTTCCCAAAGCAAATAACAGTCTTATGTAAGAACAGCATGAGATTGCTCATCATAAAATAGGTTTTATTATATAGTACAGCAGAGTATTTCTTATATTAATTCATATTTGAAAGGGAAGTACTTGTAGGTGTCTAAATGCCAAATATCACACAAAAACAGTTACATTCATATTATGAACAGTGTTCCTCCTTATGTGGCCAATGTAATAAAGAACATACGTTTTATGGAAGAAAACATAATGCCCCAATAGGCTCCGATTTGCTGGTCCCAGTGTGATCCTGGCATTATAGTCAGTAGATTTAAAGCGGCAATTATTTTTAAGGCAAAATCAGGTTGTTTTTGCATTAAAACAAATTGCCGCTTTAAATTTAGCAACTATGGGGGTCATTCAGACCCACTCGCGAGCGGCAGTACGCTCGCAAGTGGGTCGATGTTCCCCACTGCGCATGCGCACGATGGAGGGAGCTCCGTCGTGCGCATGCGCGAGACCCGGCGAGCGAAGGACTTTCCTTCGCTCGGAGTCTCGCATCAAAGGGGGCGTGCTGTCGATGTTGATTGACAGCACGCCCCCTTTGGTGGGCGTGCCGGGGGCGTGCCTGCCAGACGGAGGCGTTCCTATTGGAACGCCTACCGTCTGAAACCGGCCCCACTGACATCACTAGTGATGTCAATGGGAGTGATTTTGGCTATACAAGCGTCCAGGAGGACGCTCCCTTTTAGTGGAGGTGGGTCCTGATTCAGAGCGAGCGCTCTGGTCAGAGCGTCCGGCTCTGAATCAGGGCCAATATCACTAAACTGCAAATCAGATCCCATTGTCTGAAAGTGGAGTTTGCTGTCTGAACCAGTAGTCAGCCCATGAATTTACTAGGGACTAATGGCATCACGGAAACATTACATACCTCGTACCTCAGGGATGGCGCCAGTTCCTAGTGAACTGGTACACTAAAAATTGTCTCAGCCCAAAATATCGCTGCCTTGGCCTGCAAGGTAATGCTATTTTGTACAGTACATTTTCACAACCATCTTTGGGAAATACTGTATACAGTATGTCATTTCTTCCCACAAGCTGAAGAGGACTCTGCAGGAAGAACTCACTAGTTTGGAGAAACAACTTTATTCTTTTCTAACTGATCTCTCAGACGGATCACCTCCGCAGCATGTGCAAGTAATCAGCGATGTACTCTGCTTCTTTATAAATGGAGAATTTTAATTCATTAGAGGTGTGCTGCCAGCTACTTGTTCTGTGTTACCCATTGTAGTGCAAAATGCCATTTTGTGATATTTATTTAGTACCAACCAATCAGCTCCTAACTGACACTTTACAGGTTGTGTTTGAAAAAGGGCAGTTAGGAGCTGATTCATACATGGCTACTCTCCTGAAAGTTGCAGGAGGCTCCCGATTTTTCGGGTAACTCCCCACACCCCAGGAAGAGTTGGCATATCTCCCACATCCCGCCAACTTCCTAGTGAAGTGGGCAGGATGGGGTGATTTTACGAGGAACTTTAGGGTCCGCGAGTAGGGGGCAGGGTTAAAATGAGACAAATCGTGACCATTTTGCCACACCCCCTACTTGCGAACCAACAAATTGCAGACTTTTCTTGTGGTGGGGCGGGGTCTAATGACATGTACAGTCTGGCCCCACCCCCCTCAGATGTCAACAGAATCTCCTCCCCGGGCTTCTCCCAGGGAGGAGATTTATAAAGTCAGCAAGTATGAGCTGTATGGCTGGTACTTTATCACTCTCCATATTATCACTCTACAAGGCTTGGTACAGCTCCCCCTTTGTGTTGCTGGATGAGATATTAACCTCCCCCCCCCCAATATTCAGTGTCTACATAATCCTCTACTTTATCCATCCCTATCCTCCCCCTCTTGTCTCCTCCACTTGCTGTTCCCCCTATTTTCTCTCATTGGTCTGCTTTCCAACCCTCTGCTTCTTTCCCCTGCCTTTCCTTTTCCTCCACTCTCAGCCACCTCCCTCCCTCTATGGCCTTGCTATCCCACCACTAAGCCCCATTCCCTCCTGGTTCTGCCTGTCACCTCCAGGGCTGCCAAGAGATATTCTGGGCCCGGATACAGCAACATCCTGTGGGAACACAGCATGTTGGGCATGGCTGCACCCATTTGTGGGTGGGTCTAGCATATGAGATGTTCCCACGCACAGGAGCATGGCATAGCACCCAGCAGCTGGGACTAAAGTATTCACTATTAGGATGGTAGGACAATCCCATAATAGCTGCATTTTTAGCAGGATGTATTTAGATGCTAAAATGTAACACACAATAATTAAAGTGCTACAACATTATTTTGCAAATTTCTCATGTAGATAACACATAAACAAAATCTATTTTCTGTCATAGAGATAGATGAATTTTGACATAACATCAGGTCATCTTAAACACACACATTCCACAGCACATATTTCTAACCCACTGCTCCTTGCTCCTTCCCCACTATCTACCCCATCTGTGCAGCCACTGTCTGTCTGCCCTTCCCCTTTAGAATGTAAGCTCTCTTTAGAAGGGTCCTCGTTCCTCACGTGCTTCTCCTCCCACTACTTATAGTATATTTTACTCCTAACTCCCCAATTGGCACCCAACACTTGGTTGCTGAGGCCCTGCTGCTTGTGTTATGCAGCTATGTGTATAAACCTTGTCCTTGTCCTGCATTGTTTGTATTTCTATTAACTGTTTTTCTTGTGTGCTCATTTATGTACTGTGTAAGGCGCTGCGGAACCTTTGTGGCGCCATATAAATAAAGGATTATAACAATAATAATAATAAGGCAATAGCATGTTAATGGGAGTTCCTGTGAAATCAGGTAGTCTCCAAGGGTTATTGACCATGGAAAACAACCTGATTGTTACAGGTCCTTGAGTTGCAGATAATCGCTCAGGAGTCTGCAGTTCCAATGGAGTGTTCTTTTGCAGCATCCAGGTAGAATTGATGCAAAAAAGTGAATTTCAGGTTTAATTCTACCAATGGAATAAGAACATTTAAATTTACAGATCTGATATGTGGAAGGAAAACAGTCACAATACAAATTTGCATGTTATTTGTTTCGGAAAAGTTCCATTGACTTGTACAGTACTGTATAATTGTATTTAGGGATATTATTATGAGTTCTCTTATATAAGACAAATTGGATTTTAGGTTCCGTGGCCTTTAGCAAATGGGAAAGAGATTTTAAAGGAGTCTTAAATACTTATGTGAGCTAGGAATACTGAGAGGGTGTTTTCGTATATGAGGAAAATAGAATAAAATGCTTGTCTCCTGTATTTAGCACAACATAAGTCAATCACTGTGACCTGTTGACATCTGCGTGGTGTACTAATCGTTTTGGTGAAAGGTAAGAGTTGGTTGACTCTAGACTGCTAGTTACTTTCACCACTGGTCACATGACATCCATGTTATCTCTCTAGTTCTTCATCCAGATGAATGCCATTAGTTGAATGATTGGTAGTTGAAATCCCGGCTTTCGAGATTGGTGTTGCTCAGAATGCCGGTGCCAGAATCCCGACACCAGGTGCCGGCATACTGACGGTAAGTAGTGGGGTTGGGGTGAGGGTAGAGTTAGGCACTAGGGGGAGGGTTGGGTTTAGGCACTAAGGGGGGAGGATTAGGGTTAGGCACTAGTGGGGAGGGTTAGGTTTAGGGTGCGGTAAGGGAGGGTTAGGGTTAAAGGTAGGGTTAGGTATACTAACACTGACGGGATGCCGGTGTTGGGGTTCGGATCTCGAGCACTGGCATCCCATACCCATGCTATTACAAGCCATAATCCTTATTATTATGGATTTTAGATGCATTTGCTCATTGCATTCAATCTTCTTTGTAGATCATTTATTGTACTTTCTTAGTCAATCAAAGATCTATGATCCCTTTCCAGCATTAATAAGAGTCAATATAAAAGACAGACACTTGATAAAACAAATGAAAACTAATTAATATAGATGTTCCATTTAATCAAAGTAAGTTCCACTTATAACAGCCCTGCAATATGTGAAGAACCAGATGTGCTAAGATGTACAATATATTCGTGTATTTTGAAGCATTATTGTAGAATAATATTCATTCATTGCTATTCCCAGTCCAGACAGCATGGGTTTATTAGACCCTAACCTGAAAGAAAACACACACTTGTTCATAATTTTGCCTTTCAAACTGTGCTAGTTCCTGTGATGGGTGATGGCCGTACATGAACAAACGGAGTCCAGGTCGGCTTTACAGAAGAGAGATGCTGGTGAACATGACGTAGTCCAGGTCGGCTTTACAGAAGAGAGATGCTGGTGAAGATGAAGTAGTCCAGGTTAGCTTTATAGAAGAGAGATGCTGGTGAACATGACGTAGTCCAGGTCGGCTTTACAGAAGAGAGATGCTGGTGAACATGACTTAGTCCAGGTCAACTTTACAGAAGAGAGATGCTGGTGAACATATAACGTAGTCAAGGTCAAACTTACAGAAGAGAGATGCTGGTGAACATAACGTAGATCAGGTCAACTTTACAGAAGAGAGATGCTGGTGAACATAATGTAGGCCAGGTGATGCTGGTGAACATAACGTAGACCCAAGGTTGGCTCTACGGGAGTTCGACCTGAGTTGTCGAACAGGGGCGCCCCTCAGATAATGTCACGTAAGGATAATGGCCTATGAAAATTAGGCCACGCCCTCAATTTTGGACGCACACGCCTACGCCGCATGTGATAAGGAGCGCATAGCACTCGGCCGGCACAGGGCACTATTAGCCTTGGAGTCGGCACTGCTTAGACCAGGTCAGTTTTACAGAAGAGAGATGCTGGTGAACATGACGTAGTCCAGGTCAACTTTACAGAAGAGATGAGGCTGGGGTCTGCAAAGCTGCTGTTTTTAGCCATGTCTTTAACTCAAGGGGCAATGCGGCTTTTTTACATTTCTTTGGGAAAAGATACAATGATGTTTCATGGATACAGCTGTATCAAATGACAAGAGATGCTTGATTATATAAATGGATGGTTAAAAGGCACAGAGGAAAGCCAAAAAGATAAAGCAATGTATATAGTAAAAGTTGCATGAGATGTACTGTTTCTTAAACAAAGACATGCACTTTAGAGATCCCTTACCCCCGGCCCTGCCGATGTCTTGTTGCCCCTGCCAACAGCATGCCCCTTTTGAAATTCTGCAACATTTTTAGCAATGTTATTAATGGGATAAATGATGTAAACAACATTTAATCTATGGTGATTTACTAATTATTTTAAATTTCCACATCCAGACATAATGAACTGGGATACCCATGCTGGGGGTCCACTTATCATTTCCAGGCTTTAGCATGTATGTGATAAAACAATACCCTGGAGATTACGATACATAACTCCATATGTCAGCGACACAAATATTATAGTGCACAGTACATCCGATGCCTGGAGGTAGGATGTTTAGAACAAGCGTTTACACACTGTCAAAATCTGTTTACTGTGCTTCAGGATAGAAAAGACATCTGATTCTGATAAACAATTTTAATGAATTCTTTTTTGTGTGTATAAATAATGTTAATAATATGGAGTCCACAGATGGAGACAGGCACATCTCGTTATTTCTTCTTTCTTTAGATATGGTTGTAAAACGACTCTCTTTGTATTCATTCATGGGTATTTTTTTTTCCTTGAGATGACAAAGTTACAAGCACTTGGACAGAAGTAATAAGGATGTGAATTGTCACAATGGACCACGGCATTTGAATAATACATAACATGTGTTTCCTTTACAGACGGTCTTTGTAACGTTTTCTATTTACTTGAAGCATGGGGGGCCAGAGGCTTTTAAATTCGCTATAAGTACACAGAATGTAATAGTGAAAAATGGTATTAGTGCTTTCAATTTGTAGACACTTACTGACCTAAGATCATTTAGAAAAACATCTGTAAAAACTGTAAAATAACAAATTGTATTTATATTATATTATATATGGAAATCAGTCTGTTATTTGGCACTTGTTTAATGTAGAGCTATACTAAGGGCTATAGATGTTTACCCATTATGCATCTAGGGGTTAATATGAGTTTACTTCAATGGTGTGTCTATAATGGGTGCAGGGTGTGTGGTGCACACTGGCCCCTGGGTCCAGGGGGACCCTCACCGCACACCCTGCACCCATACATAGTTATACTTACCTCTCTGCAGTGTCCAGAGTGCTGCAGCATAGATCACAGAGTAAATGGGGGCGGCCATTTTCCCGGTGACTTGCACATGCTCAGTAGATGTCCCCGGCAATAAGGTGCGAGCGCCATTTTCCCAGAGACCCGCACATAAACAGTAGATTCTGGCACCAAGCCAGAATCTACTGTGCTCTCAGAGAGGAGGGGTCCCACACTGCTGATATTCTGATACTCTGCATGCGCCAAATATTCTGAAAAGCCCTAAGGTGTACACATTACACAGAGGACCTCATTCAGAGTCAGTCGAAGCGGCCGCACGGTCGTACGCCACCGATGTTCTCTATACTGCGCATGCGTAAATTTCGCAATGCGCGTGCGCAAACTAGCCGCTACGATCAGAAATTTCTCTCTCCTTGAACACAGCCAGGTCGGTAGTTTGAGTGACAGATGGAGGCGTTTGTGGATGGTAACAGGGGAAGGTGCTTGAAAACGGGGGAGTGGAGATCCGAACGCAGGCGTGCCTCATTATGCGAACGGCGTTTTATGGGAGTGCATACGGATTATGGAAATGCATAATTAACAAAGTAGCGTCATGGCACATGTGACCTGGGAGGTTTTTACACTGACATGATCGTAGAGCTTAAGAGAGTGTATGGTCAACCTTAAGCTCTACGACCAGTTCCGATGGTTCCCGATGGTCTCGATTAATCCTTATATGCCCGGAGATGACGTGTAATGCGTACGAGAAGGGGGCATATTTTTTTGTCTTCCGACCGCTTCCTCCCCTTGGTCGGTCAGCTACCGATCCGAACTTAGGGACGCAACTTGCGAGGGAATCATTTGTATATCCGGCCCCTTTTCCCGTATGACCGTGCGGCCGCTTTGACCGACTCTGAAAGAGGTCCAGAGTGTGGGCACAAAGATGCTGTCACGTAAGGTATCAGAAACTGAGAGGCAATACGATGTGTGTGTTCCTGGGAGGTGACTGGGAGAAACCTGAAGTGAACACAAAACAATATGTCTCGTGGGAGTGTGATGGGAGTGTCGCGGGCGTATCAGTGAAAACAGCCGCCTTCCCATATGCATAGCTGCTTCCACAGAGGCCATGTTCAGACAGAGAAACTGGACCTGCCATAAGGCTGGTGACATTTCGATGATGCATGCAATGGTGCACCTATGGCGGCATTTCCGGAACCACCGTGGTTGTTGCAATGGTGCTGAAAGAGGGCATCTCAGCTCTCAGGACTTGCACATTCAGGTGCACGCTAGTACAGAGGGGGAGGCTGAAACTAGCATTTGCACATAATCGCTCCTGCGACTTCAGCAACAGATGCTAGAGCAGACGCAGATGCATCTACCTCTGAAGCAGGCACAGAGTTTTTCACTGGTTATTAACTAGAACCGAAAAGTAGAATAGAAGTATATCCAATGCAGAGGCTAACAGAGTACTTGGGATGGTGATTTACGATAAAGCTCTGCAGTGCTTTTTTATCTATGAAAAAAAGGTTCCAGTTCTTAGAAAAAAGGTATAAGATTTATCACAGCTCCCATAACCTGGACTAGTCTTCATATGCAGATTTTATTCATTCATGGAATGATCTCATAGATTTCTTACTGTTTCTGCAGAATCTGCAACTGGTTCTACAAATTAAAAATGAAAACAAAAAAAAAATGCCGTCTACTGCGTACTACTGAGTGCATTACAGAAAAGTTTAATTATTAGCTGATTTAGCATTTTTGTGCTTTTCGGTGTCTAATTTGCAATCAGAGATTTCTTAAAGTACAAATCGACGCAAAATTTACCAGGGATCCTGACTTTAGAACAGTTTAGAAAATCGGAGCAACCATCAATACTTTTACATAGACGATAATAGAAACAGAAGATTTACTAACAATCGGTTTGGAGAGCGACCAAAAATTGCCCCAAAACACGACTGCAAAACCAATTTTTCAATAAAATTTTACAGGTGTGTATGACTACAACAACCCATTCAATTGTCTGACACTTCATTGTGATGTGTATAAAAAGTGCCTCAACCATGTGGTGCACTGTTACTGCAGGAACCATGGCAGTTCAAGGAGTTGCAATGCTGAGCACTTTTCTGCGGTGTGCACATCACCACCTGACTAAAGGGACCCAGAAGGCAGAAAAAAAGGACCATCAGCAGCTTTTGAGATACCTCAGAGCCTATGCAGGCATAGGTTCTTCTGTTTTTGGTTTGTCTTTGTTTGTCTTCTGCCAAAGTCATACAGATGTTCCTCCTCAATAGTACCAACATAATGATGCTGTATGACCTCGTCAATATGCTTGAGCCAGACACTGCACAGTAATGTTTGCACAACATGCTGTGGGCTCTACATTATTTGAAACTGGCTTATTTCATTCATTCTCAGGTAAAGTGCATGGCATTTCACAGGCCACTTTTGGTAGGCACCTCACCCAAGTGCTGGAAGCCCTCATCCCCCTTTGTCTGTTTTCCCATCCAACAGTCACATTGGCATGAAGGGTAGCTTTCTATAATCTTGCAGGCATGCCTAATATCCTGGGAGCTATAGATTACACCACGCACATATTGTAGGGCTGAGACCATCCAGTTATAGTGTACACATATATTAATAAACATCACAACTATTCCATGAATGTGCAGGTGGGCTGTGATGTAAAACTAAAAGTTATGAGTGTTGTAAGTGGCTATCCTGGTTCTTGTCACAAAGCCTACATCCTCAGTACGTCATCCCTCTATGCAAAGTTTGAGGTAGAACAAATGCCACAGGGATGGCTGCTGGGTAAGTGAAGTATTTAATTGTATACATACTTATATATTGAAATTGTATATGTTAATGGTATGTTTGTATCTGTTTTATATCTACACAGGGCATTCAGACTATGGCTGTTCCTCCTGGCTTCTGACTTCACAGTCCCTGCATCTGGCTAGCAGGGTGCCTGGAATGACACCCTGCAGCCAGAATCACTGCAGACATGGACATTTCAACCTATGCAGCCCCCTGAAACATCCTAAGTTGCTTCAGGGGGGCTAAGTAGCTATGGGAAGCTGCTGTTCTTCCAGGCGCTGGCATGACATCATGCGCCCTGGGGGTATGGTTGGCACTGGATGCCGTAACAACCATTTACAGAGCTGTATGTAAGTTATTCCAATTATTATGCAGTTGACCGATTATTGGTAAACTGCGCATGCATCTAAGTTGCACAGTACATGCTTCAAGGTACATTACCATAGTTGCTCGCAGAAACTTTTTACTCACAGTGTTGTGACAGTCAGGGACTGTTTGGAGAGGGTAAGGAGGAGTGGCGGAAAAAATGCAGGTGTTTCACAACCATTTTCGGGGTGTGTCGCAGCCTGCATCTGCAATCCAGTATGTTGATAGCAAGGCTCTGGTGTCTCAGTACACTTGGCAATTCTGATTGACCATATGGCTACTCGGAAGGTCAATTATCGAAGGCTCTATGACTAATGCTTCATCTTTGGACACAGTTGTTTGGATTTGCAATGCTGCGGTGGGTGTCTCAATACATATGCTGGTGGCTGCGATATTTGCATATTTTCATATAGCAGCTGTTTTACACAACAGTGATGGAATTAGCACCCATCTCTGAATTAGGCCCATAATTGAAGCCACTTATATTCCCCTAAAATACTCCCTCTGAGTATTTTATAAAGTTCTGGGCTTTTAAAAGTAGCATGTGGTAGGTTTTGGCCAATAGGAATGCAAAATATGGTTTGAGGTCAATTTTATGTCTAAATTATTGTCGATTTGAAGTTGATTTATGGACGACTTTAGGTCAAAATTGACTAACTTTAGTACACCAAAATCAACCAATATCGATGTCAAATTTACACATGACATATAAAAGCGATAGACAGTAAATGAGCAATTTGAACACACAAAGACGATATTGGTTGGTTTTAGATGGATTTAAAATTGACCAAAGAATGAACGACCTTTAGTAAATTTAGCCCTGAGGCTCTGAAACCAAAGGCCCATGACTCAAATACCTAACACAGTACCTTGAGACAGTTTTAATATACATTTTGTATTATGACTTTTTAATTGATTTACAGAAAAAAACACTTGTTGTGTTACTCCAATATCTGTATTGCTGGAGAAGGGGCTAAAAGTGCAAAATGTGCTTTCCCTTACTGCAGATAAAAAATGATGTGGGGTCCCTTCCCTTAAAAACACAACCAGCACTGAGCTGTGTGAGCCAGTCCTGGTAGAGAAAATAAGGGGGAAAAAGAAGTCAGGGTTCCCCATATTTTGAACAACCAGCAGAGGTGTAATGCCATAGCCAGGGAACACACTTGATGGGGTCCCCAGCCAAAGTATTAATCACCGCACACTAGTCAGCCCAGGCCGGGGATTCCTGGTAAAGTGGGGAACCCCCAATAAAGGGGTCCCTCTCACCAGGTAACACCAAGCTGGGTCTGAAGGCCGGGGCTATCTCCCGCACCCCCAGGATGGAGGGCGCAAGGTTGATAGCTGTAAAAAATAGAATTAAGCTAATATTGCCTTTTACATGGGGACTGTAGGTCTCTGTAAGTCTTTCCTGCATACCAGTACTCGGAGAATAATAAGTACCAGCATGCAGGGGATTTATATTCTTTATATTCCCCCTGAAAAGGAAATATTAAAATAAAGACAGCATTCACACACTGTTGAAAGTAAAAATGTATTACATACACTCACACTTACAGTATACTCACCTTGTTTCCGGTTTTCAGTCCTCTTCTCCAGTAGAATCCTGTGCTTGAATAAAAATAAATAAATACTCACCTAACACTTGTCGCAAGTTGGTCCTCTATTACAGTAGCATCCCCAGCCATTAAAAATAACAAGCCAACATCCCAATACATATTGGACAGTAGAGCTGTATGTGTATACACAATACAGCTCTTCTCCGCAAGTGACAGGATATATGAGCTTTTCTACACTCGAAGGGCTGCCAGCCAATCAGTGGCCACTACTATAGTAACCAGCTGCTTATTAGCTATGAGTGGCCTGGCTGTCAATCAACAGCCAGGCCACTGATTGGCTAAAAGACAGTCCAGGTTTTAAAGATATCCATGCTTGACCACAGGTGACTTAATTAGTACCTCAGTTAATTGATGTAACCACCTGTGCTCAACCATGGATATCTCTAAAACCTCAAGTGTTGGGGTGCCTTGAGAACCACTTTTGGGAACCTCTGTCATAGACTCCTTCAACACTTGAGCTTCCTCAAGAAGTTTAGACATAACTGCCAATTTGATGTCTGTCTCTTTAAGAGTCTTAATTTCCAGCTCTCTTTTCATACCCCATTTAGACATTTTGAGAATTCCATGTTTTTCCTGGGGCTCACCAAACTACCTGGGTCTTGCTTATATCCGAAAGGAACCAAGCCGGGATCACAGTCCCAGGTTGGCACCCCTGCTATTGACCAGGGTTTTTCCCAGGATTTTCATCCCATGTAAATAACCTGGGTTAAGTCTTAATGGTGCAACCCAAAATTTTACTCTTGGGCGCACCTAGAAGCCTCTGATTTGCCGTTCGGGGCTGCCTGGAGGGGACAGGGCTGCCTGACAAAAAAACTGACAGTGTTGGATCTGCAGAGAGGAGTCAATGGTTTGACAACCCTTATAACAAGGGGTGAAGACCAAGTACCTAATGGATTGGAAGGAGGTGTCTGGTCCCTGCTGCAGTGTGTAGAAGCAGCCAGCACACACTAGCTACAGAGACGCTGCCCATTGTTGTGTGGTCTGGTGGCTAGTGAAAGGGTGTGTGAGTGTGTATGAGTGTAACGTCTGTGTATGACATGTATGTGTATGTATGAGTGAGGAAATTTCCCAGGTCTGAGCTGGGAAATTCCTGGGTCGTATGTCTGAAAATGGTATAAGTGATATTATTAAAGAGGATAATTCAATAGTTTGCTCATGCAACAGTTTCTCTTCAGCAGACTATTTATTTAAGTCACTTATCTGCTTTACAAAATACAGAAGTCTTTCATGCTACACTGTATTAATATGGTCAAAATCTTCCATGCTGACATACTCCTCTCCTAGTAGACCCAGCACCATACACTAACCACACACATTGTTAGTTTTACTCTACTTTTGCTTTTTAAATGTCTCTTTCTCTGGGACATCACTTTGCAACACAGCATCTTGAAAAAGGGGTTATCCTCCATCATATCATAGAGGAGTTCAACAAATTTTAAATAACCTTCTTGCAACATATTTGTTTTACTTTCAGACTGTAGACTTCAGTCCTGATTTGCAACTCTCCAGCTTGATACTGAACATTCGCAGGAAACCTGCTTCTTCTAGGAGCATGCTTCTTTTTATTCCCAATTTTTATCTGCACACAGGGGGTCATTCAGATCAGCTCGTGAGCGGCAGTATGCTCGCAAGCGGGTCGATGTTCTCCCACTGCGCATGCGCACGACGGAGAGAGCTCCGTCGTGCGCATGCGCGAGACCCGGCGAGCGACGGGCTCTCCATCACTCCGGGTCTCGCACCAAAGGGGGCGTGGTGTCGATGTTGATTGACAGCACACCGCCTTTGGGGGGCATGCCGGGGGCGTGCCTGCCAGACGGAGGCGTTCCCATGGGAACGCCTACCGTCTCAAGCTGGCCCCACTGACATCACTAGTGATGTCAGTGGGAGTGATTTTGGCTCTGATAGAGCCAAAATCACTCCTGGGCTTGCGGCAGCAAAACCCTACCGCAGGGTCTCCGTCGCAAGCCCGATGGTCGCGATGGTCAAGACCATCGCGACCATCATCATGGACGCTCACTATAGCTGTGGGTGGTAGCCCACAGCTATGCGAGCGTCCATGAGGACGCTCCAAAAAAAGGTAGGAGGGCCCTGATTCAGAGCGAGCGCTCTGGTCAGAGTGTTCAGCTCTGAATCAGGCCCACAGTACATACAGGAACAGCTTTTGCTGTTTTACCGATTCACACTTTGCTTTCAAAAGTATTCTAAACACAGCAAACCGCTTTACTGGACACTGCAGGTGTGGCACTACAACTATCAGCAGGTGTCACAGTAATATTAGCTTTAATTGACTTTGCAAAAGGTATTTTGCTCTGACCAACTATGATGCTGCAGACTGAAACATGTTTTCTTCAGCAGAAATACACTTGGATTTTCCACTATTAACCCCTTTTCCAGAGCCGGCCCTAGGCATAGACAAACTAAGCAAATGCCTAGGGGCACCCAAGGCTGCTTAGGGCTGGCAGAGGTTTGGGACAGGTACGGCTGGGGCACCTGCTGCTGGCTCGGCAGGGTCTATGGCAGCTGCTACTGTCACTGTGCAGCGTCCATGATCGAAGCTCAGCTGACAGCCCTGATGGGGCCTGGCAGCAGCAAACAGTGAGCAGGCAGCGGCGGAACAGCCAGCGGTGGTTTGCGGGGACGGGGCACCTGGACGAAGGCTAGTGGTTAGCGCAGGTGCTGTGCTGGGAGAAGGGTGCTGTGCTGGGAGAGGGGTGCTATGCTCTGTGCTGTGCTGGGACAGAGTTGCTGGGTGAGGGGTATTGTTCTGTGATCTGTGCTGGGAGAAGGATGCTGTGCTATGATCTGTGACGGGTGCTGGGAGCACAGCACAATGGGGAAAGGGGACACAACACAGTGAGACCACGCCCCTTCTGTGAGGCCACACACTTTTTCAGGATCCCATGGGGGGCCCCACCCAAAATCTTGCCTTGGGCAGTAATTAGGCTAGGGCCGGCTCTGCCCTTTTCTGATTGCACACTGCAACATCACTTCACCAACACTTGTTTGTATCTGCAGCAACATCTTTGTAAACTGTTTTTATTTTTCTTCCATTCCAAAAAAATAATGTCCACATAATACTTATGTTTTTTTAACACACTTCCTCACATTTTTTACATATGCAGACAATTTTTTGTTTAAACTACACTCAACAACATGTTTTTTGTCACTCACCACCTCCCTGGGTTTCATGTAAGTGATTGTCTCTATTATACTGCTGCCGTTCAGAAATCATCCATATTTTCCATTAAGCTGCTGCAATACACATACTTCTGCATAGATCAATAAAGGTGCATACACACACAACGATTTTTTGAATGATTATCGTTAACGATATTGTTTATCGTTCTGTCGTTGAAAAAATCGTTCACTTTCTCAGTTAAAACGATGAACGATTTTCGTTCATGCGCGTTCACGTTTGTAGTGCAGTCAGACTGACCAACTCAATGATTTTCAGTAAGGTAATATGCAAAAATCATTTGTAGTTCAAAAAAATCGTTCATTACCCTTTAAAAAATCTGACAGATAATCTGACAGATAATCGTTCAGAAAATCGTTCAGAAAATCGTTGGTAACAAAATCATGTGTGTATGCAGCTTAAGGGTTGAGGTAACAATATGTTTAAAAATGGGGCAGACTAGATGGTCCAAGTGGTTCTTATCTGCCGTCAAATTCTATGTTTCTATGATGTCAGTTGCAAGCCACTTCTCCACCATAATGCCATGTTCTGAGGTATTTTGCTCAGTAGAATGGTCAGTGGCGCAGTATTTGGGGGTTAAAATAAGGGTCACCTTACAGCTTGCCTGGGCTAAAACAAACAAAATGATGTCTTAATATCAGCATACAGCAGCAGAAAATAAGTAACAACCTAGCCCCCATTCAGGGCACTATCTCATTTCTTCTGCCCTAACTATCAAGAGCAACTAGTCTGAGTACAACTTCACACAAAGTCTCAGTCCTGCCTGCCCACTGGCCTCCTGGCCTGGCTTTCCACAGGACCACCTGTGCTATAACCCCTGGGCAGACTATACGTGTGGTCACACCATTTCTTTAACTTGTTTGGATGGATCCCACCATCACAGCCCAGATTCAGTTGCTCACCAATGCCACCTAACTTCATTCTACCATAATATGTATAGAGTAAATACTGAAGACTGCAGTCATCTGGTGGAAATGTTTTGGGAAGTGCAATGGAAAAGCATTTTGGCTTGGAGGAAGCTAGGGGGACGGGGTGGGCAAACCAATATCTACCTAGAGCCCCATGTATTCTTAGCATAGCTCTGATCAGCAGACAGTGTACACTTGGTAGTGTTGTATGGGGACCAGAACCTATTAACTTGAGGCTGCTGGTCTCATAACCTATTAACAGAGCAGCGGTAGTGAAGATATGCAGCAGAATGACACTGGATGGGATTAAGGTTATGTAAATAGTTCCATTAGATAACAGTAAATCCACTGGGCTATAGTGGGCTAACTAGGTCTTAGGTTTATTGAGCCAGGTAGAACAATGAGTACAGTAGAATAGGACACAGGGATATATGTGGTCCCACAGGGACCACAGCATGTTGGGCATGGCTGCAACCGTTTGTGGGTGGGTCTAGCATGTGAGATGCACCCACTCACAGGAGCATGGCATAGCACCCAGCAGCTGGGACTAAAGTATTCACTATTAGGAGGCAGGACAGTCCAATAATAGCTGCATTTTTTGAAGGATGAATTTAGATGCTAAAATGCAACACAGAAAAATTAAAGTGCTACAGATTTATTTTGTACATCTCTCAAATAAATAACACATAAACAAAATCTATTTTCTGTCATAGAGATAGATGTATGAAGGACTTAATTTTGACATAACATCAGGTCATCTTGAACACACACATTCCGCAGCACATATCCTAAGCCACTGCTCCATGCTCCTTCCTCACTATCTACCCCATCTGTGTCGCCCCTGTCTGTCTGCCCCTCCCCTTTAGAATGTAAGCTCTCAAGAGCAGGGCCCTCATTCCTCATGTGCTACTCCTATCCCTACTTATGGTTTCATTTACTCCTAACTCCCTAATTGGCACCTAACATTTGGTTGCTGATGCCCTGCTGCTTGTGTTATGCAGCTAAGCTATGTTTATAAACCATGTCCTTGTCCTGCATTGTTTTGTATTACTATTATTATTATTTTATTATTATTATTATTATTATTATTATAATTATATAACAGGTGTACATTAGGGTATTGCTGAAAGTTGTAGTGCGCTGGGAGTCAGAGTGATAAAAACACTTGTGGATAGTAGTATTTCATCCCTCTAATGTAACAGTGCTAATACAGTGTACTTATGGTACTCTGCAGGATCTGCTGGGCTTTTATATCTGCGGGAGTCTTAAAGGTTCGCTATTTCAAATATGTTCCAGTCCACATCCCTGCAAAAAAACATTTTAGACAAAACTGTTTTCTACATGTCAGCAATACTATTTTCACTTGAAACAAGAAACACACTAATCACAGCATCCTCTATCAGCTTCCTGACAAAGTGATGTTTTGTAGCAATGTTGATGGCATTCTCTGAAACAGAAACAATCTAAATTACACTTGCTGCAAGTGATCGCTCTGAATGAGGGCGGCCGCTTACTTTTGTAAGTGCCGCCTCCTGGTCGATCGCTAGGCTGTGGGTTACCACCCACAGCTCTTGCGATCAACCAGGGTGATGGTCGCGATGGTCAAGACCATCGCGACTATCGGGGCTTGCGATGAGACCCTAAGTTTGGGTCTCATCAACCGCAAGCCCCCGGGGAGCTTCCTGCTCTGATCGAGCAGGAAGCTCCCACTTGCATCATTGCTGATGTCAGTGGGGCCACCCCCAAACGGCAAGCGTTCCGTCGGGAACACCTCCGTTTGGCCAGCCACGCCCCCTGCCCGCCTCCCAAATGGGGCGAGCTGTTACTCACCATTGACAGCTCGCCCCCTTTGGTGCGAGACCCATAGCGACGGAGCACCCGTCGCTAGCCGGATCTCGTACATGCGCACGTCGGAGCCGGCTCCAATGTGCGCATGCCCAGTGGGGAAACAGCGACCTGGTTGCGAGCGCTCAGCGCTTGCGACCAGGTCTGAATGACTCCCTTAGTCCCAACCATGGGTAAAGCAACTGCAAGTACTTCTCTATCTTCTCCTGGATACACCATCTTTGATAATTTTCCAGACACATGTCTTTAACTTCAAGACTTACAGTAGATTTCCATTCTTGCCAATTGCAACTTAGTTTTGGTTCATGAAGTATCTAAGGTAAACAGCAAATAAGTCTAGCAAACTCCTCACTATACTTTCTTGGAGGTTTCCCCTTGTTGCCCCTCATGGAACTCCCATTTAATTCCTCATTCTCTGCCACGGCTTCAGCTGCAGACATGTGTAGTATCACAAATCTCTGTACACAGACTCTGGCTCCATAGCATCCAATCAGATTCCAGGTATTATCTTCTAGAGGGTGCTAGATAAATGAGAAGTAGAATTTGATTGGTTGCTATGGGCAACATCACTTCTTAAATAGAACTCCCACCTTCGTAAATTTACCCCTGGTTGTCTTTAGCTGAAGTAGACTCATGAAACACAACATCCCTTGGCAGTATGAGCTTTTTGGGTCCAATAGATGGTAACCTTTGCTCTGTTTATAGTATCCTAGCATGATGCACTCCCCCTAGTGCCTAAACCTAACCTCACCCTCCCTGCACCCTAAACCTAATCCTCCCCCTTAGTGACTAACTCTAACTCATCCCCTAGTGCCTAATCATAACATTAACCCTCCCCCTATCCCTGCTACTTACCTTTGGGATGCTGGCGCCAGGATTTTGACAGGTGTCGGGATTTCGGTGCCGGCATTCTAAATGCCGGAATCCCCGTGGTCGGTATTACAACCACATCAGCATCAGTTCCCAATACACATAAATGACGGATGTTTGGACCAGTCCACACCTCCAATGTTGCATTGTCTTTGACTGCCACTGTAGGTGGACAATTTTTGAGGTAAACAGCTGTTTGAACTGCTTCAGCCCAAAATCTTTTTTCAAGACCTGCATCATTCAGCATAGCTCGAGTTCTTTCAACTATTGTCCTAATCGCTCTTTTACTTACACCATCCTGCTCTGGTGTATAAGTGTTAGCTGATGCTGTATGCTTTTTTCTCTGAGGTAGTTTGCTAGGTATTTTTTCTCATATACTCCATCATTGTCAGATCTTAGGGCTTGATTCAGAGCCGGACGCTCTAAACGAGCGCCCGCTCTGAATCAGGGCGTTTTTTTTTTCTTTGGTGCGTCCTCCTGGACGCTTGCATAGCCGTGGGTTACCACCCACAGCTTATGCGAGCGTCCATGATGATGGTCGCGATGGTTAAGACCATCGTGACCATCGGGCTTGCGACGAGACCCTGCGGTAGGGTCTCGGTGGCCGCAAGCCCTAGAGTGATTTTGGCTCTATCAGAGCCAAAATCACTCCCACTGAAATCACTAGTGATGTCAGTGGGGCCGGACCCAGACAGTAGGCGTTCCAATGGGAACGCCTCCTTCTGGCAGCCACGCCCCCGGCACGCCCACCAAAGGGGGCGTGCTGTCACTCACCATCGACAGCACGCCCCCTTTGGTGCGAGACCCGGAGCGACAGCTTGGCTGTCGTTATGCGGGTCTCGCGCATGCGCACGACGGAGCTCCCTCCGTCGTGCGCATGCGCACTAGGGCACCATCGACCCACTTGCGAGCGCTGAGCGCTCGCAAGCGGGTCTGAATCAGGCTCTTAGTTCCTTTAGTTTCAGATCTGAGTGGTTTTCTAAAAGATTTTAGTGCACTTTCAACTTACTTGTCACTTCCTTTTTGTTCTTCAGAAAATAAATGTCATCCTTGTAGCATTATCGATGAGTATCGTAATGTAACATCTCCCATTCATGAATTATACCTCAATTGGTCCACACACATCAGTATGCACTAATTTCAATGACACTTGTACTCTAGGTGCCAACTTGGGAAAGGTGCAATGTGTTTGCTTGTCCTTCATGCAGCTTTCCATGCTGGTTTTAAGGTGCCTACACACTAGGCGATATCGTACATGATTCGCCTGATTTCGACGCATCGGGACGACAAATCGCTAGTGTCCACTCACAATCACGATGCTGATGCGTGTACCCGCTGGTATACATCGCATCCTCAGATCTTGCCTGCTGCAGGTAGGATCTGGCAATCTCAGACACGATGTGGTGCAGATCGTACGTGTGTTTGCACTCCCGATCTATTGCACGATCTATCGTCTATTCCGTCACTTGACTGACATCTCCCTGTACATGCCCAGTCTCCATTTTGTGCAGCATTGTGACTTGGATGAAGATGGACACGATTCCTTGTTCAGCACACCTGATCGCGCGACATAACCTATTATTTGGTGAGTAATTGATATTAGTATTGCTGAGCAGCAATGTATATGTCATATCCCGGCGAGGGTCAAATGACCGGCGTCTATATGTAGACGCTGCTCATTTCACCGATCAAAGGGATGCCCGGCGCCGCAAGCAGACAGCCGTGGGGGGGGGCTCCCAGGGGGGACTTAGGGTTAGGCACCCCCCCGGGAGGTTAGGGTTAGGCTAGCGGAAGGGAGGGTTAGGGTTAGGCACCCCTGGGGGGAAGTTAGGGTTAGGCATCCCCCGGGGAACTTAGGGTTAGGCAGTGGGGAAGGGGGGGTTAGGTTTAGGCACTTAGAGGGGGGATTAGGGTTAGGCACTTGGGGGGGAGGTTAGGGTTAAGCACCCCTAAGGGAGGGTTAGGGTTAGGGGGGTAGGTTAGGTTAGTTCATACTTACCTGAGGATGATCGGGATTTCCAGTGCTGTCGGGCTGCCGCTGCCGGGATCTGTTCCACTGTCGGCCCGATGCTGCCAGGAATCGAACTGCCGGCCATGCGGCCAGTGGTATTACATACTAATCCCCACCGATCACCTATGTGTATAATGCATGACCCACCCACCCACTGACCACCGATGTGTATAATGCATGACCAACCCACTGACCACCTATGTGTATAATGCATGACCCACCCACCCACTGACCACCGATGTGTATAATGCATGACCCACCCACTGACCACCTATATGTTTTATGCACCACCCACTCACTAACTACCTATGTTTATAATGCATGACCCACCCACTGACCACCTATGTGTATAATGCATGACCCACCCACCCACTGACCACCTATGTGTGTAATGCATTACCCACCCACTGACCACCTATGTGTATAATGCATGAACTTACTACCTATATGTAATGTGTCTATATATTATATATATAAATCATATTTTGAACAGGATAAAATAATTGTCTGAATTTTAAAAAATTATTGTAAAATGTAATCTGGATTAAAATTAATCTTAACATTAAAACATCATAAGAACAGAACCAAACCAAAAACAACTTTTTAAAAATTTAAACTATACACAACATTACTGAAGAACCAAACATATCAACATTAAAAATACTTGAAACTAACCAAACTATCAAAAATTATGAGAGCATTGTATGCGTCCATATTTTTATTACATGTATTTTTCCCCCCCTAGCTATGTCTTTGGATAAGGACTGTGAGTTTATCACCGGCTTCCTGGAGCGTTTGGAGACAAAGGAGTGACTATGGAGGGTTAGCTGTCGCGACTATTCCAATAAATCAAAAAACTATTGGCATTGGAGGTATTGGTGGAATATAGCTGGCAATACTGTACTGATGCATCCGTGAAATGGGTGAGAAATAAAATCCCAAATCTCTGTACAGTCTTTGTCAAACTTGCCTCAGACAGTCCACTGTGAACTTCGCTCGCTTCCTCTTCTCCCTCTCGCTCGGCCATAAGCACAAGAGACTGACGCTGTGGTTCTTGTTCCATGATAAAAGACATTAGAGGATAGTACCAAAGGGTGGGCTGATATCCGTCATCCAGAACGTTTGTTAAAAAAAAATAGAAATTGGTTAAAACATTTACATTATTTTTTTTCCATTTATTTCAATACAGACTCCAATCCAAGAATTGGAATTGGCGTCTATGCCTGATTTAAGCATCATTGGTGACAGTGAGGGGGATGTGTCAATATCCCCATGCCCACCACCAACCATACCGCCACCAGCACCTACCGCACCTTCCCAGCAAAAGAGAAAGCACCCAGGGAAAAAGCTGCCAATTTTTTACAGCAGGCAGAAGACCACCTAGATAACTTCAACATCATAGAAATAGCACCATGCGGCAAATGAGTACTGAAACACTAACAGAATTCCAGTGTCTGGTATATGAGTTGCTCATCAGGGCGCTGCGTAACAATTTGTGACCTATATTGGTGACCCTCTGCCCTGCCCATTTGCCTCAAATGCCTCTGTGATGCCTCCATCCCAGTTGCAGCCTACTACCCACCGCAAGCCAGGCTATATATGGTGCCCTTTTAGAAGCAGAGGAGGGTATTCCAGGTTTTTACAAAATCTAAATTTTTATTGTTTTTAATGCCTTCAGTATCACCAAATTTAAACACTCCCAATAGCTACTCTATGGTATACGGTGATGACGACGCTGATTAGACACGGTCAATACACACATGGCGCAAGGACAGATTGACGGAAGCCGGGGCCACAATCTGTCCTTGCACCATGTGTGTATTGGCCAATAAAATGCGTTATCTGACCCTCCGTATACCATAGAGCCGGCTAGCTATTGGGACTGATAACATTTGGTGATAATGCACTTTAACATTATAAAGGCATATAAGAGCCTTATTTAAAATAATAAATTGTAAAGTTATTTATTCCATGTTTGGAATGCAAATGTTATACTGTTGTCATAAAGACAGTTTTATTACTCGCAGCCATATTGACAGCAAATGTAACACTGATTTAACATGTTCATACAATAGTTTTCTACATTTAAAAAATATTATTTTTTTTTAAACTTTTCTTTCACAAGAAACAAATGTGCAGTGTTTTTTTTTTTCTTACCTTAATGTACTGCAGCACTTTGACAATAGCATTGCAGGTCTCTGGAACGATGACGCCCAAAGCCTGAGGGGAGATGAGGGTCCCAAACTTTAGGTCTTCCTGTGACCTTCCTGTAGCCAGGTACCTCAGGGTAGCCACCAGCCTCTCCTCAGCAGGGATAGCCCTCCGCATCTTAGTATCCTGCTTCTGGATACAGGGAGTCACCAGACAAAGCAACTCCTGGAAGGTGTTGTCATCCATGCGCAGGAAGTTGCGATAGTCGTACGGATTGTTCTCCCGACTCTCCATCACAAGGGACATGTGAAAGCGAGTATCCCTCTGCAGCAGCCACTCCTTGGTCCAGCATGCTCTCCTCCTTTGCTGGGCTCTCGCCTTCAACACCTTAGTCCCAAGCAGAACTCAATACCGGTTAGTATAGAGCATAGTTTTCTGCACCTGCCAGCTTCTCAAAACTCATGCTGATCCCTAACTGTACATTTCTCTCATACAGGTGAATAAGGGTATGTTTGTACTCACTTAGATCCTCTTACTCCTTGCCGTTTGTAGCTTTATTGATGTTGGTATGACTTGGAACACTGACAAATACCTCCCAACATTGCGAGTTCAAGGATTAGGACAGGGGGCATGGCCACATCACAAAGAGGGAGTGTTGGCATCAGAGATAGGGTGTGGCCACACTGCACACCAGTGGCAGGTGTGCTTGATACCTCTGCAAAGCTGCTCTGCTATACAGATCAGCAAAGAATGTGATTTATCTACCAACTGCCAGGCAGATCAGGAGACTGCTGCCCCAATAGTGGCAGAGGGACAAAGCCCTCCAAACCTGACTGTCCCATGTTTGGGGGGGGGGGGGGGTGCATATAAGGTATGAATGTAATGCAGAAATAAACTGTTGCGATCACCCTTCTGTCTTCTAAGATGCGCAGGTAAAACAATGAACCCAGCAGATCAATCAGTTACTGGGTAGTGCTTTGTTTCTCCATTTACTCGTGCCATGCTCTTACTCCATCCTGGTCCAAAAGCACTAAAAACACTGACAGAGCAGGTGAGTGAGTGGAAAAGTGCCTCTGAGTGATTAGCATAATTGTCACCCTGATTAGCATGTTAGATGCTATGAGCTGTTTACAATTTAAGCCGAGTCACGTTAAGTTAAAGCGGCCCGGACTTAACGCCGACTTCGCCTGTTTTGTAGGCCTTAAAGTATCGCGCACGTGCATGCTTTACCCCGTTCTCAATTTCAAAGTACGCGTAAACAGCACCTGGCGATACTGTAACAAGTGGAAAGTACTGTCATTTTTGGGAAAATCAGCCTGTCACACCCAAATGATGCTCTGACATGGGGGTTCACTATGGTACCCCCCGATTTGGCTCGCTGAAGGTATTTGGTGTTTTTAAATGGGCTCAATAGCTGCTAAATAGCGTTTTTCTATACGTGATGCAGAATAGTATTTCAGAGTATTTTTTCCAGAAAATAACTTATCTCAGCAAATTTGGGGTACTTGAAAATGGGGGTCAGCATATTTACAGTTGAAAAAGTGAACTTGAAAAAATCGTGAAAAATCCACCTGCCGAAAACACCTGCAATCAAACAAACACCTGGGGCATACTTGGGGACCCCCCCAGAGTAAAGTTCGATAGTTTTTAACTTTGTACCCCAACATTTTTTTTTTTGCCCCCTTTTTCAAAGTAAATTTTTGGGGTGTCCTTAAGTTTTTTTTATTTTTTTGACACAGATTACCTTTGGGGGGCTGTTTGAAGGCTGCAGGGGGTTCCCAAAATGTTGTACCCCAAAACCCTAATTCTGCACTTTTTTCCGCCTGCTATTCATAGGCGATACTTTACCGCCTATTACATTGCATTGACTTTCCGCCTAGGCGGAAAGTTTTTCAAATTGAATACGGAGGAAAACCAAAACAGACGATAATGACGTAATCGGCAGTAATTTAACGCGGATCCGGACTTAACGCTTCACATTGAATATGGGCCTATAATGGATGTGCTCTCTCAAAGGGCGGGATGTACTAAACGTAAAACGCAGTAAAAACCCTGCTTCTAGGGCTTTACCGCAATTTTGTATGTATCATCAGCTGGCCGCCGGGTCTCCGATGCGGCGGGTAACACCAGATTTTTCTTGCGTTACCCTATAGAAGTCTATGGTCTTCTACCGCAACGCGCTCTAAGAAGGATCTGATCGGATCCCTCCCAGCATGCCCCGCGGCCGCTGCGTCACTCTGCACATGCACAGATGGACTTCCGGGGCATAAACCCGGAAGTCACGGCACAGAGCACATCGCAAAGGACAGCTCTTATTGAAGGAGATGTCCTTTGCACTACTGATCGCATATATTAGTGCATATGCGATCAGTAGGAATGTGAGGCATGGCGGGATGTACTTCACAAGGTTAGTACATTCCGCCCAAAGTGTATTGTAAAATATGGCAAAACATTTATTTATTTATTTTTTGCATTAAGTATCTAATTGTATCTTCTTAACGGTAATAATGGTGACATGCCCCCTTTAAACAAAGACAATGTTGCAGCTATTTTCATTCCTACATTTTTATTATTTTTCACTATTTTTGCAGTGAATAGATAGCTTTGTGTTGTGTAATGAAGCAGATTGTTATACTCCAGCTTGTTAATATTATTCTGGATGTTTTGTCATTAACAGAAAATCACGATTGTTTCAACAATTGCCAACTGATTACCGGGTTATGGGTGAGGTTTGGCAGAAATATGTGTACATGTGGTACAAAGAAAACTTAACTCTACAGGGAAAGTTAGATGTATAAGAAAATATAGCGTAACATGATATTAGAGAAATGAAGGCAGTACAGGCTGAATAGCCTGCAAGGATAACAAAGGAATGTTAAAAGAGGAAGACAAAAACATTTAATTCAAACCTGCCAGATTGTCAGAAATCCCATGTGAAGAAAAATCATAGTTAACTCCTTTATTAAATAGAGATTTTTAACTTGTACAGGCACAAAATAAATATTTAAATAAAATTGACATATTATTTACAGAATTGTAATTCATAATGTTCCTATGCTATTATCAGTGGCAGAACAAGATGTAAGAGCTTTGCCATTAAAAAAAGAGTAATGTGGAAAGAACAACCGGTCATAGGTAAATTAAGCCCCAGACCGGCTGCAAAAGTCAGCACACCAAAGAAATTCTTGATGCTCTGGAGCTGCGACGGCTCTGGTTATTAAAAAGATGGGGACCCTTGATTTATCAATTTGACTCTGACCATTATACCAAGAGCAAACAAACAACCCACAATTTTCAAATAAACTTTAATTGAATAAGATTTCTAAAACTCTCGTTAATCACATTATCAAATGCATTTATATTTTGAAAAGTATATTTTTTTTATTTAAAAAAAACCCCAGTAAAATCCTCATAAAAATAAATTGGCATTTCCGACAATCCCCTCCACCAACCATCCAATAATAAGCATTTTTTTCAAGGTCAGCCAATCACAGGCAGCCATAGTGAAAAATGAATTGAGATTTGCTGCCACTAGCGACTGCTATTAAGTGACCAAAGCTGACCACAAGCAGCCAGTGTGGGAAATCATTTTTGATTTAAGGCCAATGAAGTTAGAATTAGTTGGAATTAGTGTGTGAGTGAGGCATTTATTCTATATGATCATTATTGGATAAAAAAAATGTTTTGTTTGTTTAAAATAAATTGTGAAATGCTACAAATTAACATAATGATGTTTTTTTTTAAATCTAGATCCAATTGCAATTGTGATTTTCCCAAAAAGGTTTCCAGACTGAAGACAGACAAACAAAAAAGTTATTCCACCTTTACTGTCCTCATCATCTATATAGATATAACATCTGTCGATAGCAGTAGTAGAGAGTTTTTTATCCAACAACCAATGGTTCACTTGCATAAACGTATGTATTTCATGTTATAAGAATTAAAATTGTACTTGCAGATTGGTAAAGGCAGTCAAGCTATTTACTGCAATCAAATCTGATAAAGTAGAGAGTCCCATAATTGTGAGGCTAAGGTCAGGGATGAACTTAGACAATGCCTTCATGGATAGTGAGTAAGTATTAAGACTAAATTCCTTAAAATATAAAAAAAACACCACAGAACATAATTGTTTAGGGGTCCATATAAGATCTTGTAGTTGGAAAAGTATGTCTTCTTTGTTATTTTGCTAAATGGGCTTAGATTGAGTCATGCAGCTGTATGCTATGTGAGGAGCTTTGTGCTTTCAGACATACTGTATACAAGTATTGTTTTTGTGGATTTGAACTAAGAATCACTTGGGGGTAAAGTATGAGATGGTCTGGAATAAATACATCAATTCTGGTAACATCATCATGTTAAAAGCCCAACCAAGAGTCCTCAAAGTCAAGCCATGTGTCCAGCAGATCGGATATATTAGTTGGATTAATACCTCCCGCAGATCACAGGGTGTGTATGATGAGATATGACAAATAGTACATATGTGGTAGGGATATGCATTGGTATGGCCTCGGATTTCGTTGGTAATATTTATTTATTATCAGTTTTTTATATAGCGCACACATATTCCGCAGCGCTTTACAGAGAGAATATTTGGCCATTCACATCAGTCCCTGCCCCAGTGGAGCTTACAATCTATATTCCCTACCACATGCTCACACACACGGGTTAATTTTTTTGGGGAACCAATTAATATAGTATACCAGTATATTTTTGGAGTGTGGGAGGAAACCGGAGTACCCGGAGGAAACCCACGCAAGCACAGCGAGAATATACAAACTCTGCACAAGTAGGGCCGTGGTGGGAATTGAACCCATGACCTCATTGCTATGAGGCAGTGACACTAACCATTACACCGTCTGTGCTGCCCTTATACCGTATACCGTTTATATAGTGAAACTTCACTAAAACGGGTAAACATGTCTTTAGCAATTTCTTAACAAAACATAAAGCTGGTTCCATGAGGGTTTTGCTGTATATTGAACTGTGGTCATCTGTTACTACTACTCTCACAAAATTAGCCAGTATTTACTTAATATGATCAACAAAAAGTTGTAGAAGAAGGCATTTGTGTAGAACATACAATATTTTAGAATGGTTTCTTTATTTTAAAATAGGGTCAAACTCAATCAGTACAGAGATGTCAGCAAACCATAGATCTGCAAATGCAGAACCAGTAATACACTTTTTTATGTTGTTTGCTGTAGATTATGTCCTTGCTTACTTACAAAATCTGAGCAGCCAGTGGTCAATCAAAAGTACATATTTACATCTGATAAGTCATAGCTCCCAGCTACCTGCCCATCAGAAGCAAGCTACGTTTGAAGCTAGAGTAACTGTGTAATGGTATTTGCTATAGATTTTAAATAGGAAGCCGACCTTAAAATAATAACCTAGATCTTATATAAAACATAAGATTAAAGAGCATAAAAATATGCCACCAGTCTTCAAGGCACAAAAACTGCTGAAGGTTGTCAACTATAGCTTAAACAGTAAATCATAGCTCTATAAACATTTGTGCCAAGCTTTTTGTCCTACCAAAATAATCCAATAAATAGATGGCAGGTCTATGTTTTGTTTTTAAGTACAGGAAGACTATGTTCTAGTACTAAGTCACTACTAATGTGACCTCTAATATTTAGGATCAAGGCAGTACTACTGTGTTCTCTAGGACCAAGGCACTACATTCAAGGGCTATTGTTGGTGCAGGGGGTGTGGTTGCATCTCTGGCCCTCCCCCTGCACCCAGCTAGGCTGCCAGCAGACGGGCACTCAGCTCCTGAGCCCCGTGGGCGGCTTTTCATTTCTTAGCAGTGTGCTGCTGTAGGGCAGCACATCTGCTATAAAACCAAAATAGTTCTTTCAATTGCGCTTGTGACTTGCAGCCTGCAATAGGTAACTTAATGGGTGTTTCCCAACAGCCCACAAGCATATATATAAAGTCATCAAAAGTAAGAGACCTTCTCACTGGCACTATCACAAAAACCTGTACAAATTAGGACTATCCTTGTACAGTCCAGCAATGTCCATTAAATCCATGCACAGAGCCCTCCACCATCACATTAGTCTCTTCCATTTTCATCACGTGGTCCTCATATGTAGATATATGGTCCATACCTGTTACCCAAAAGAAACAGAAATAAGATATATAGTGTAGTGAGTTTTAATAATGTGGATCAAACCACTAATATAGGTAACTCACACACAATATTAAAAAGGTGCACATACATAAATACAATAAAAAATTAGTACCGTCTAGGTTAGGTGTCTCGCCCCAGTGGCAGTGAAATTAAGATAATTACCAGTTGATGGTGAGAACTGACATAAGACAGTTCTTAGCTCTTTGTGTCACTGACACCAAAATGCAGGAGTCCCGGGCAGGGCCGGATTTTCCACTGGGCAACCTAGGCTCTCGCCTACGGCCTGGCGGGATCCAAGGGGCCCATGGACAGACCCCTTTGCCCCAAGAAATATGGCCGTTCAAAAAGCTTCCAGGGGAGCACTGCATGAGTACCGCGTGACATCATGACGTCACCCGGTCCTGCCTACACTCCCAGAGAGTCCCGCTACGGCGCTGTCTGCACAGTCACAGACTCAGAGTGACTGTGCATAGCATGCAGGGGGAAGGAGGAGGGTCATTGGGTCCACCACCCAGCCCCAGCTGACCCATCCAGCTCCAGCTAGCTCAGGCTGTGCACCGATTCCCCCCTACACTGGCCGCAATTGCTCCTGGGCCTGTGGTTCGCCCCAGCACGCACATCAGCCTCTGCAGAGTGCCACTACCAGGCTTGCCACCACCCACCAGCAGCACGCAGAAGCCAGAGGGACAGGCAGAGCCGAGGCAGAACTGCAGAGGCCCAGAATCTCAGGGAAGCACATCAGCCAGGCAGGTATGGTACTGTGTTATTCTCAATTACTCTGTAATATAGATTGATTTATGTTGTTTTTATGTGGTGCAACCTGATTTAAAATTGAAGAGTTAATAATTATGGGCTGATTATCGGTAGACTGCGCATGCGCCGTGATTGCACTGTGCACATGCCAAGGTATATTGCTATGGATTGTTTGAGGGAGGGGGCCCCAAACTGGTGTGGGTCTAAATCTGGCTCTAGTCCCGGGTACTCTCCTCCAAAAGGTGTCACACCAATTGCCGGATTCTCCTCCTTCCCACAGCTGTTATCGATAACTCAATCCCTTAACACCAACGCTTTTCATCCCACAAAGGGTCTTTTTTAAGGACCTGACTATTGTCTGGACAAAGATGGCCAGGACAGCAGATATGCTGCCTTATAACAGAAACCTGCTAAGAAATGAACCCCACGCTGCATGGTGCATGGCTGGGTGTGTTTGTGTGTGTAAATTTTGCTATGGGGCCCCCATGGGCTTAACTATGCCCCTGACTACAATGGACAAAGGCCGGGGGATTAGGGTGGCTAGGGAAGAAGCAAGTGAGTGGGCAAGTGAGCTAGGGCTCCCTATTGCGGCTAAACCCAGGTTTGGCTAGACCTGTCCAGAGGCGCGGAGTCTAACTCACTTGGTGGTTTTCACCAGTGACCCCTCCAGATGGGATATGGGTTTCACTGCACCAAGTGAGCAGGTTGCAGCCCTCTGGACAACTACCTGGGAGTGGCAGGAAGGCCAAAAACTATATTAGCATGGATTAACACTAGGAACCAGAGATATGACTAAACACTAGAAGACACTAGAATCAGGATAGTCACTGGAGATAATCCGGAGGCAGACTTGCACTGATAAACACAGGGATTGTAGACACAGGGATGTACTGGGAGTTGATAGAGATCCAATTGCAGAGTTGTATTGAGAAATGTAGAGAAAGGAATACACTGAAAATTGGTAGGGATCCTAACCGCAGAGTTGCAGTGAGAAATGTAGACACAGGAATACACTGAGATTTGGTAGGGATCCTAATCGCAGAGTTACACTGAGGAATGTAGACACAGGAATACACTGAGAATTTATAGGGATCCTAATCACAGAGTTGCACTGAGAAATGTAGACACAGGAATACATCAAGATTTTGTAGGGATCCAATTGCAGAGTCGCACTGATAAATGTAGACAAAGGAATACACTGGTAATTGGTAGGGATCCTAATCGCAGAGTTGCACTGAGGAATGTAGACACAGGAATACACTGAGAATTGGTAGGGATCCTAATTGCAGAGTTGCACTGAGGAATGTAGACACAGGAATACACTGAGAATTGGTAGGGATCCTAATCGCAGAGTTGCAGTGAGAAATGTAGACACATGAATACACTGAGATTTGGTAGGGATCCTAATCGCAGAGTTACATTGAGGAATGTAGACACAGGAACACACTGAGAATTTATAGGGATCCTAATCACAGAGTTGCACTGAGAAATGTAGACACAGGAATACATTAAGATTTTGTAGGGATCCAATTGCAGAGTTGCACTGAGAAATGTAGACAAAGGAATACACTGATAATTGGTAGGGATCCTAATCGCAGAATTGCACTGAGGAATGTAGACACAGGAATACACTGAGAATTGGTATGGATCCTAATTGCAGAGTTGCACTGAGGAATGCAGACACAGGAATACACTGAGAATTGGTAGGGATCCTAATCGCAGACTTGCAGTGAGAAATGAAGACACATGAATACACTGAGAATGGGTAGGGATCCAGTCGCAAGGTTGCACTGAGAAATGTAAGGAGAAGTAAACACAGGGATGCAGCTTGACAGCTAACTTAGTAATCAGCTTAAAGGCTGACACATGTAACACAGAGGATCAGTTTGAGAGCTAAGCAGAACACTAAAAGACAACATAGGAACTGTTACATGAAACACTGGAGTTCTGTGAGAGAGCTAAAGTAATACACATGGGAGCTAATACAAGTAACACTGGAGGTCAGCTTGAGGGCTGAAATTAACACACTGGAGATACATCATGGAAAACACCGGAGAGCATAACAATGACTGGAACAGCAATGTTGAACAGCAGTTTCCTGTTCCTGGAGTCAGACTTAAATACCCTTAGGTAGCTGGTCATTGGATCAGAGGATCAGCTGAGTGACCGCAGGACTACCATTGGGAGAGACTAGTCAGGTGATATAGACCAACATGGCTGCGCCCATGCCCGGCACCTCGGGAACCTGCAGCCGATCCCAGGCTGCATTCTGACAAAATCTAAGATCAAGGCAGTACTACTGTGCTCTTTAGTATCTAGGTTCATGGTAGTACTACAGTCCTCTTTTGTATGTAGGGTCATTGCAGTACAACTGTTTTTAAGGATGTACTACAGGTTGATTCTCCCATATCCAAAATGCTTGGGACCAGGGGTATTTTGGATATCGGAATATTCAGTATTTTGGAATATTTGCATACTATAATGAAATATCTTGGAAATGAGGCCTGAATCTAAACACAGAATGCATTTATGTATTATATACACCTTATACACATAATCTGCAAGTCATTTTATACAATATTTTCTATCATTTTGTGGCTCAAACAAAGTTTGTGTACATACATGAAATTAAATTAGGTTTCATATACACCTTATACACAAAGCCTGAAGGTAATTTATACAATATTTGTAAAAAATTTTTGCCTTAAACAAAGTTTATGTAATTTCAAAAAGCAAAGATTTCACTGTCTAAGTCATGCTAAAAAAATTCCGTATTTCGGAATATTCTGTATTTCGGAATATTTGGATATGGGAGGCTGAACCTGTACTGTGTATTATAGTATCTAGGGCCAAGGCCGTGCTACTATGCTCACTAGTATCAAAGATCAAGCCAGTACTTACTGTTCTCTCTAGAATCTAGTGTCAAGGATGTACTAATAATATATACTTTTATTTTTTAAAGAAATAAACTACCATGATTTATAATGGTCATATATATGCCCACTGCATATCTTCTAAGGAAATGATAATCCCTTTCTGAATCTCCATCCTCATAGTATTTACAAACAGATTAAAACGTGGATGAATAGAATACACATCTGTGCTAACTATTAAACCACATACACGTGTTGAAAAAAAGCTTAGCAGACATTCTACAGTTCTATTCTTCATAAAATATAGGGGTGATTTTCAGGAGTTTCAAGTACAGTGGATAACCGAACACTTAAAAAAAAAGAGTCACTTCAAAGTTTTAGTACACTCATGTGGGCAATTAACCAACATCAAAAATGGGTCTCAGTGATACTTAATGAAGCGTTATATATATACATATGTTATGTATATATGTCATGTTTTATATGTATATATATATATATATATATATATGTATATATATATACCATATGTAACATTCTGAAATTCTTTGCTAGTGACAGTATATATTTGAAGGAGGGTACCAAATTTAAATATTTAAGACAGGAAATACCCCTCTTCTTTTTTCAACAGTAGTAGTATCATTTGTAGCTATACCTCTTGAAACCACAAGGAATGAAAATTATATATAGTACCATAGGCTCAATCTCAACACACTGCCACTGAGCATTTTCTTGCTCTTTAAATGTAGTATGTTGCATTGAAGAACCATGTAAAAAATGATCGAAAACACTTGAATATGAACAAACCTGTTTGATCTTTTTTAATAATTTTTTTTAAATACCACAGCATATTTTCAATATTTGAACCAATTTATTGTACTGGTTTCAGCATATTTTAATCACAATCTTAAATTTACATACAGGAGGTGTGCACTCAATAAATAAAACATTTTTATAGGTAAGGGGGAAAATATTTGTACTGCTTACATTTAAAATTATATTATTTATGTGTATGATTTTTATATGAAAGTTCTAATCATTGCACAGGTTTGTTCAGAGACAATATACAAAAATGTATCACTAATTTCTACCCCAAGATGTTCTAAAATTAAATTTTTAAATAAATCATCTTAAAATCTCAATACAGTAGTCACTATTAATGATGTTGCTAATATTACATAATGTTATTAACACTTGTGTAGGTAACACTTTTTTACATGTAATTTTACATTGAAACTTATATTTATTCAAACAAAAATATGATTTTAAAGTCTCATATTACTGATGCAATTGCAGACATCAGCAATCATAATATTATTTATTATTTTTATTTGGGAGAGAGTAGTTACAGTTATTGATGCCTTAACCGTAAAGCTTTTGTTGTTTAGCAGGGTTTATAAGTTAAGTTAAAACCAGTTTAAAAAATATATATATTTTATTCACAACCAATGTTTCATCTCATTTGTATTTTAAAATTTAACAAGATGCTTGCAGAATTACTATGAAAGTCACTGATATAGCCACCATTCCAGAACCACAAGTTGGTTGTCAGGGTCAGTAGCAGTCAATTCGTTTCACCATACATTGCAGTCATATACACTAATAGGTCAAATATGTTTAGAACCAGTGTCCTTTATAACTAGAAAAAATGGGGGGCTGGGCTGCACATCCTAATTTAAACATAATAAGAGGTGCTACCTTGCTGAGACCTGTAATTCTACAACAGAAAAAGGGGGAAAATGCAGATGCACACTCAAAGCAATAAGAATACTGAATATCAAATATATATATAATAAACTAACAATTAACATGGTTTTCTATTAAGGTTCTTAGTTGTTTGCCCATTTACGATGTCACGGTGAACTTTATCAGGTGGGTCCCTAACATCCCTAATACTGACACATTGTATAAATTTACCTAGGACTTACCTTTAATAGTGCCCATTACATGTGTGTACTGCAAACCACAGAACGCATACAAATTAAAATCACTTGGTGCAGGTAGGAGTGCCTGCCACACTTGCAGCTCCACACGTGTAGCCATCCGCAACTACTCGTGCAGACCTGTATGGTGGCCCACCACGGCTACACAGATGATATATGGAATAATTGAAACTTATAAATTGATCAAAGAAGATTCACTTTGATCTATGGCCCTGATTCAGAGCCGGACGCTCTGACAGAGCGCTCGCTCTGAATCAGGGCCGTCCTTCTCTTTTTTAAGAGCGGCCTCCTGGGCGCTTGCATAGCTGTGGGTGACCACTCACAGCTATAGCGAGTGGCCAAAAAGATGGTCGTGATGGTCAAGACCATCATGACCATCGGGCTTGCGACGAGACTCTTGTGGTAGGGTCTCATTGCCGCAAGCCCTGGAGTGCTTTCGGCTCTATCAGAGCCGAAGGCACTCCCACTGACATCACTTATGATGTAAGTGGGGCCGGCCCCAGACGGAAGGCGTTCCCATAGGAACGCCTCCATCTGGGCAGCCATGCCCCCGGCACGCCCACCAAAGGGGGCGTGCTGTCACTCACCATCGACAGCACGCCCCCTTTCGGCTTGGCCATCGCTATCCGTGTCTCGCGCATGTGCACGACGGAGCCGGGTCCGTCGTGCGCATGTGCACTGGGCCCACAGCGACCCGCTTGCGAGTGCTCGCGAGCGGGTCTGAATTAGGCCCTATGTTTGTTATAGAGATATACTTAAAATAGTATGATTGAAAGTTATGTTTTAAGATAAATAATAAAATCTACAAGAGTGCCCCAAAAAAGAGTCTACTTTCTTTCTCTCTTTTACACGTTCAATACTTGACTAGGGAGCACCGTAAACTTGAGATAATAAATTGAATTAAACAACGTAGACCCAAATGAATATATGTTGGATATTAATAGGGATGTGCGCCGACCCCCGTGTTATGGTTTTGGTTTTGGATCTGTATCTTCTTGTGTTTTGAATATGGATTTGGTTTTGCCAAAACCACCCCTTGCGTGTTTTGGTTATGGATCTGTATTTTTTTTCAAAAATTTATAAAATCTGCTAAAATCATACAGTAATTTGTTTTTTGTTTTGTTCCTACAGTATTATTAACCTCAATAACATTAATTTCCACTCATTTCCAGTCAACTTTGACCACTTCACAGCTCACAATATTATTTTCATCTGGTTTAGGCCCAAAATTTGCACCAAGCTAGCTGGCTGACTAAACTATGCAGCAGCAGTGGGTGGCACAAACACGTGGCAGTTCAACTTCCAACATGGCACATCAGGAAACAAATGTTATTATTACTTAAGTACCTTTCAATAGAACGGTACGTCCCGAATGAGAGCTTAGCAGCTGGATTTCACCATGGAAACCACGCCACTAAGCGTTCATTGGCTGAGAGAGGTCATCCCCCGTCTCTCAGCCAATGAACGGCTCCCTCCATTGTAGTCAATGGTGGGAATCGCAGGGCAAACTTTAATAACCCTGCAGCTCTCCATTGACTACAATGGAGGGAGTCGTTCGACGGGGGATGACCTCTCTCAACCAATGAACACTTAGTGGCAGGGTTTCCATGGTGAAATCCCATCGCTAAGCTCTCATTCGGGAAATACCATTCTATAGAAAAGTACTTACAGTAAGTACGTGGATCGGGATTTTCGGGGGGGGGGGGTTTGCCAAGTCCGGGGATGCCTACTTCGGGCTGAAGAGGACAGAACCTCGCATAGGAGACTGTGAGTATGTTTTTATTTCACAGGTCCCCTATAGATACTTTACCGGACAAGTAGACTGATGCTACAGGGTTACATAGGTGAGTATGTGTGCATGTGTGTGTGTATGTGTGTGTGAGCGCATGTATGTTTAATAAACTTATACTGTGTACAGTGTGTGTGTCCTGCATTTATCTAAACATTTCAGCATGTGGGACAGGCTTGCTGGGACCTGCAGTTCTACTTGTAAAAAAAATGTTTACACTTATTTATTTTTACACAACACATACACTATCAACTCACCACCCACTGCCACCAGGGATGGCGGAGATAGCCCCGGGCTATCAGCCTGGGCCTGGGGTGCCCTGGAGGGGGGTCCCCTTTATTGGGGGTCCCCGGCTCCCCAGTGATCACCAGCCTGGGCTGACTAGCAGTCAGGGCTGATGCTGTGGCTGGGGGGCCCGGTAAAAGGGCTCCCTTGGCTGTGGCATTAGCCCCCTGCTATAAAATGTTCTGTGCTGGTTCTGGAAGAAACAGGGGAACCCTACTGATTTTTTCCCCTGTATTTCCAGAACCAGGACCGGATCAGAGCCCAGTGCTGGTCGCGCAGTATACGGGGACCCCTGCGTCGTTTGTCCCCCGTATTTTGGCAACCAGGGCTGGTTCGGTTCTGACTAGCCCAGTGCTGGTTGTGCTTAAGTACGGGGAACCCCTATGTCATTTGTCCCCTGTATTTAAGCACACCCAGCACTGGGTCACGAAAGCCCAGGGCTGGTTGCTCTTTTGGGGTGGGGGCACGTAATTTTTTTCACACAGGTTTTTTTTTTTTCTACCGCGGCAGCACAGACGGGTCTCACAGACCCGTCAGTGCTCTGTGTCAATGACACAGATGCATGTAGCACGGATGTCCTGGTCTGTGCGTGCATCTGTGTCATTGAAATACACAGCAGCACAGATGGGTCTCAATCACACAGATGCATGTAGCACAGATCACCAGGGTCCATGTTACATGCATTTGTACATGATCTATGCAAATGGGCACTATAACACTGATTGGCTGAGATCCATGACAGATGGCTCTGTCAGCCAATCAGCGCTTTGCCCATTGAAGGCAAAGGCATTTTTAAAAATGGCCGCTCGAGGCAAAACCTTGAGATACAACACAGAGGATCGCAAAGTTTTGCCTCAATTAGGGATCCAGGGCAGGAGGAGAGATCCGAGGGGTGCCTTGGATCGCCCCGGATCCCCGAAGTTCAGGTGGGTCCGGTTCTCATCTGTTTTTATGCTTTTTTCCAAAAAAATACAGATCCAAAACCAAAACCCGGAAGGGTGGTTTTGGCAAAACCAATCCAGATCCATAACACGAAGAAAGATCCAGATTCAAAACCAAAACACGAAAAGTGGCCGGTGCACACCCCTAGTGTGTATAATGTGTATATATGTGTGCTATATATAATATTTACATGTCAGCTACATACTGTAAATATTGTATATGTGTGTGTGATTAATAATCACATGCACATATATAAATATATGTGTGTGTGTTTGTGTGTATATATATATATATATATATATATATATATATATATATACACAGTATTCGACCTAAGCTGTTTTTTGAAGGTGCACCACCCGGTAAGAACCAGCCTACCACCCGGCACTATGGGAGCCTGCAAGTAGGGACAGTATCTGGGAGCTGCATAAAAAGGACCAGATCCTACAGACTTTGCAGACGACTGGGCCTCTAATAAGAAGAGGAGAATTAATACATAAAATGTAATTTCAAGTTTAAATCATTATAAGGTCAGGGTTTAAAACATTTTATGTCCCTCACCCTGTTACTTCTTGATACCACTCAGCTGGAAACATTTTCATATATATATATTTTTTTTCCTTTAGAGTCGGTGCGCGTGACTTCATGACAATCTGCTGGAAGGAAGAGGTCAGAGGAGCTGCGGTGCGTAAGGAGCAGCGCCAGTCAGACCAGGAGGAGAAGAAGCATTCTTCAAGGCGATAAGGTAAGTCATGACTCATGAGACTTAGCGGTAGCGGGGTAAAGGGGAGGGGGGCCCAGGGGCCCTACCTATTTTGTCAGTCCCGGGCCCCACAATTTCTGATGGCAGCCCTGCAGGGGTGATTAAAATTTGCATGGTCAAGACATATTTTGAATGGTTTTATAGGTCAGATCCTGCCTAATATGGAGATTTTGGGCCACATGCAATGAAATAATAAATGGATGTTCAGATCTTATCTTGTGCACCGACAATGTACATCAACTTTAGCACCGTGCAGAGTTGAAAGTCGTACGAAACTCAGTCACACCTCCACTTGCAACTGAAAGGACGTAACTGGGGCAGCAAGGCTTTGGCACGTAGGATAAGTTTAATGAGGGCGCGTCAAAGGTGTGTTGACAGAACTGTGGGCTGTGCAGAGTGGTGCATACAGATCTCTTACACCATGTATAGAGCTGGAGCAAATGCACACGGATAATGATGGTGACTTTGAAACCAGGTGTATGGATAGGAACCTAACAAGCAGTATTGATGCGTAAAACTCTACATATGTGACCACCCACAGCTTTAGCGGGCAGCCTGGCAATGGTGGTGATTATCGCGACCATCAGGCTTTCAACGAGACCCTTGTGGTAGGGTCTCGTCCACCGCAAACCCCAGTGAACTTCCTGCTCTAATAGAGTAGGAAGTTCACTACTGACATCACTGGTGATGTCAGTAGGGCCACCCACAAACGGCAGGCGTTCCTTCAGGAATGCCTCCATTTGTCCAGCCACCCAACCCTGCACGCCTACAAAACGGGGCGAGCTGTCAATCACAATCGACAGCTGCCTCATCTTGTAGTGAGTCCCGCATTGAGTGAAAATTCACTCGCTACGGGGCACACGCAGTGCACACCCCGTGTGTGCGCACTGCCTGGCCATCGACCCGCTTGCGAGCGGGTCTGAGTCAGGCCCATAGTTCTCTGCACACAATGCTGGAACAATCAAGGCTGACAATCAACTCTGCATTGGTCTGCATCTTTTAATACATAGAGGTCAAACCATGCCATGCCACTCTGGTATACCTGATCCGTCCAATGTACAGTACCAGCATTGTGGGAAGTTGCATAGGTGTATGATCAGGTGTACATGTTATTTTGCATTTTGATGGACTTGTCAGTGACTCAACTCAAAAATAAGAGATATACAATGTGCAAAAAAAAATCAACCATATTTTAATTTACTCCGTAAAGATGACTGAAGACTCGGAAAAGAGGATTCAGAAAACCCGGCCATTGTTGGAATACACAACGTGGAAACATAGCCCTTCTGAGAGTAAATCAACCAATCGTGTTTTCTGGAATAGACAGTAATGATGCATTCGGGGGAAAGGGGGGGGGGGTCCAAAATCCTCTTCACAGAAATGGAATTCCAGCTGTTACAAATATTGTATCATATTTAATTGTTTTATGGTGCTTAAGGTATTTCACATTCTTGCCACCAAGCTCGTTTTTCTTTGCAGGAGATATTTCCCTAATGAAAACAATCTTCGCTGTATTATATTTCCACATGTTAAGAGAATTTTTTGTCATAAACGGTGTCATTTCATTTAACCTTTAAATTATTGCAGGCCCTGAAAGAATGTAAGTACAGTAGTTAAACAGCACTTGTTATGTGTTATTAAAACTGACATGTTTGGTTTGGAAGAGCTCAATACTAATATGTATAAGGGGAATAAACAGAATTTAAATGATATTAATAAATAACCAAATTACAGTACAGACTATTAACTGCAGTCAAAACAGCTTTTAAATAACTTGACATACAGTACAAAAATAACTTAAGCACATAAAAAGCAAATATTGACGTGCTCTGTCTGGTTTTCCACCTTAATCTCTGCAAACCATCCTGCAATGTTTACTAAAAACATTGCTTTAGATTAAACCTTTATTAATTTTTATTTCTTGTGAATAGAATATACAACTGTTCTGTGAGTACAATTATATCCAAATTACATAGCAGTATAGCATTGGAGCTATGTCATATCCAAAGGTCATTGGAGTTGAAAACAAAAACTTTTCCTGTTAAACACTGCCTGATGTTGCCCATCCACTAGGCGACTAAACCTAGCGATGGAGCGATAGCGACGGTCGTTATCGCTCCATCGCTTGGTAATCGCCCGCAAATCGGGCAGTAAAAGGTTAAAAACGACCAGCGATGCGCGCGACCGCTGGTGGTTTTTAACAACAATCATCGCCCGAACATGACGGTCAACCTGACGACCGCCGTCAGGTTGCCATGTTCGGGGATGATTGATCTGCATACACTGAACGTCTGAACGTTCAGTGTATGCAGTTCACCCCGCGGGAGACGACGGCGTCGTAATCGTGCTGTCGTCCCCGCATCGTGTAATGGATGGGCAGCATTAGTGTCCATGGGGACTTACTTACAGGCAGCACACACATCCAGAGCGAGGCTCCGGCTCACACGCCACCATCTTGGTCATCTGATCCACCGCACACTTTCCACGATCCGCTGGGCACTGGCACTGGTGGATGATCTGCAGACATACTGAAGTCTCAGCTGTGTTAGCCTTGCTTGGAGACGGAGAGGGATGCTGCCAGTTAGCAGAGGGGATGGAGTGGTAGTCGGCCAGCGAGGAGATAGAGTGGAGATAGGAAGGAGGCGGGTGGCAAGGGAGGAGATGGGAAGGAGGGGCGGCGGTTGATTAGAAAGTGAAAAAGAGTGAGTTGCCAACATTAAGAGGATACACCGGTGATCAGAAACAGAACTGCACAGGGCCAGCTACTAGAAGCAATTCAAGTGAAATTGATATAAAACAGAAAATTGGCAGGTACCATTGAACAGCGCCCCCTGCCTTGCGGTGCTCTGCGCCATGGCACATGGCGCACCACCCTAGTTACGGCCCTGACAGGTGGCATAATTAGTACTCCAGTCAGTTTGATTATACCATCTCTGCATAAGCATGAATATCTTTAAAACCTGGACTGCTAGGGTGCCTTGAGGACCGAGTTTGGCAACCATTGCCTTAGAGAAAAGCGCCTAATGAAGTCAGATACACAGTGTATTTAGAAAAATTGCAGGAGGACATATAAGAGGCACCATAGATGGAACAAACTTCAAAAAGTAACAGAGATGAAAACGCACAGTGGATTAAACCATAACAAAATTAGATTTGTGATGTAGTTTCTGAAATGACAAAATTTTTGATGAAAAGGTTCAGGTGGTCTTGGTATAAAACTTTTTATTTTTCAATTCTTGCCTAAAAGCAAGAAAGAGACAAAAACAACTTTTTGGGGGCACTCGTAAACATAGTAATTCAGACAATACGATGAGTATATTATTAAAACAATTTTTATTGGATACTACCCCTTAAAATATTCCCAACGTGTTCAAAATGGGGGTATATATAAAAAAATATATAATTAAAACAAGTATTAAATATCAATGGGTTATGCAAAATATCAAATAATATCAAATAGATTTCCTTCTGGTACCCAAAAGTGTCTGGGATATAAGTATTCAATTAGGCTATATACAATGGGTGTACGGCAACAAAAATAAGTCATGAATGTTCATTCTAACACCTATTACCTATGCTCTGCTAAAAAGAGAAATCTAGAAACTCAACTCAAAGTACTTCCTTATATAATTCTATTTGGGGTTCATCCACTGTATCTCATGTACAATCGTCCATGAAAAACAGAGGAAAAGGGGAGTGGATTTAATGTTAATCAATATGAAAAAAAGGAAGACGTTTATCAATAAGCATCAAGTGATGTCACTCCTCTTTGGTACCGAAATATATATTACAGTGCAACACATATACAAATATATGACAGGGCATATTCTGCACTCTTATGCTGCCCATCCACTAGGCGATTTTGACAGGCGATTGCACGATAACGACGTCGTTATCGTGCAATCGCTTGCAAATCGTCTGCAAATCGGGCAGTAAAATGTTAAAAATGACCAGCGATGCTCGTGCCCGCTGGTCGTTTTTAACATCTATCATCGCCCGAACATGACGGTCAACCTGACGTCCGCCGTCAGGTTGCCATGTTCGGGGATGATTGATCTACATACACTGAATGTCTGAACGTTCAGTGTATGCACTTCACCCCTATGGGGACGATGGCGCGATTATGATGTCGCAATCGTGCCGTCGTCCCCGCATCTTGTTGTGGATGGGCAGCTTTAGTATGACAAATATACTAGCTCCTCTAGTTATGTGAAAACAGATACAAGCTTGGATACAATTATGATACAATTACTTGCGTTGACAGAAAAAATTGCCAACAGTATCAAGTTCTAACACTTCTACCTTCCTATGTCATGCAACCGCTTCAGACACAAAATAAGGGCGTGGAAGAGCTGGTTACTGTCATAAGGAAGAATTAAGAGACACGTCTCTACTGTTCTATCTGTTGGTAGGAGGTCCCTGTTGCTGTCAACATTACAGGGAAACTCAACTCCTCCAGGTTAGCTGAGAGAGTCGTGTATTGAAATGAACAATGATAGATAAAAGGAAAACAGAGTTAGAGGACAGTAGACATTGGAATAAAAACAATTAGAGTCGGTAGATATGTATGATCTGGTCACTTCTGCTTTCTGATGTCATGCATTCGATTATGCATCTGTAGTCAGATGAGAGTGTCTAGGGAATCCAACAACTGTACATATCTATATACCACTTGCAGTAAGTGTATACACAGTATAGATGGTATATTAGTTAAGAATTATAGACAGACTCTCCAGTAATCAACATAGTTATATGAGATATGTAAAGTTTTATCATCAACTCAATCAGCAGCCACGATCCAGCATAGTACTGGCAGAGGGCCTGATTCAGACCTGGTCGCAAGCACTGAGAGCTCGCAACCGGGTCGATGGTGGCCCACAGCGCATGCGCACGACGGAGCCGGCTCCGTCGTGCGCATGCACGAGACCTGGCTAGCAACAGGCACTCCGTCGCTCCGGGTCTCGCAACAAAGGGGGCGAGCTGTCGATGTTGAGTGACAGCTCACCCCCTTTGGTGGGCGGGCCGGGGGGGTGGCTGCCCAAATGGAGGCGTTCCCATGAGTGATGTTAGTGGAGAGATTCCGGCTCTGTTAGAGCCGAAATCTCTCTGGGGCTTGCGGCCACGAGACCCTACCACAAGGGTCTCGTCGCAAGCCTGATGGTTGTGATGGTCTTGACCATTGCGACCATCATCATGGCCGCTCGCTGTAGCTGTGGGTGGTCACCCACAGCTATGCGAGCGGCCAGGATGCCGTTCTAAAAAAAGAAAAAACCCGGCCCTGATTCAGAGCGAGCATTTAATATTCAAACTAAAATTAGCAGTGTACTATGAGTGTTAGATCAGAATTGTATCCGCAATCTCTATCATACAGTCTTGGTATAAAATCAAGTAATAATAAAATGTTTCTATGTATGTTGTCGTAATTAAGGATGCACAGAACTGGAAGGTACACTTACGGTTCATAAATATTGGGACATTGACAGAATTTTCATATTTTGGCCTCTATTCACCACCACAATGGCTTTGAAAAGAAACAAACAAGATGTGCTTTAACTGCAGACTTTCAGATTTAATTTGAGGGTAATTACATCCAAATCAGGTGAACGGTGTAGGAATTACAACGGTTTCTATATGTGCCTCCCACTTTTTAAGGGGCCAAAAGTAATGGGACAAACTAAACAATCCTAAATCTAACTTTCACTTTTTAATACTTTGTTTCAAATCCTTTGCAGGCAATTACAGCCTGAAGTCTGGAACGCATAGACATCACCAGACGCTGGGTTTCATCCCTGATTATGCTCTGCCAGGCCTCTACTGCAAATGTCTTCAGTTCCTGCTTGTTCTTGGGGAATTTTCCCTTCAGTTTTGTCTTCATCAAGTGAAATGCATGCTCAATCGGATTCAGGTCAGAGGATTGACTTGGCCATTGCATAACATTCCACTTTTTAGCCTTAACAAACTCTTTGGTTGCTCTTGCAGTATGCTTCGGGTCATTGTCCATCTGCACTGTGAAGTGCCGTCCAATGAGTTCTGAAGCATTTGACTGAATATGAGCATATAATATTGCCCGAAACACTTCAGAATTCATTCTGCTTTTTTTGTCAGCAGTCACATCATCAATAAATACAAGGGAACCAGTTCCATTGGCAGCCATAAATGGCCACGCCATGACACTACCACCACCATGCTTCACTGATGAGGTGGTATGTTTTGGATCATGAGCAGTTCCTTTCCTTCTCCATACTCTTTTCTTCCCATCACTCTGGTACAAGTTGATCTTTGTCTCATCTGTCCATAGGATGTTGTTCCAGAACTGTAATGGCTTTTTTAGATGTTGTTTGGCAAACTCTAATCTGGTCTTCCTGTTTGTGGGGCTCACCAATGGTTTACATCTGGTGGTGAACCCTCTATATTCACTCTTGTGAAGTCTTCTCTTGATTGTTGACTTTGACACATATACACCTACATTCTGGAGAGTGTTCTTGATTTGGCCAACTGTTGTGAAGGGGTTTTTCTTCACCAGGGAAATAATTCTTCTGTCATCCACCACAGTTGTTTTCCGTGGTCTTCCGGATCTTTTGGTGTTGCTGAGCTCTCCGGTTCTCTTCTTTCTTTTTAAGAATGTTCCAAACAGTTGATTTGGCCACACCTAATGTTTTTGCTATCTCTCTGATGGGTTTGTTTTGATTTTTCAGCCTAATGATGGCTTGCTTCACTGATAGTGACAGTTCTTTGGATCTCATATTGAGAGTCGACAGCAACTGATTCCAAATGCAAATGTCACACCTAGAATCAACTCCAGACCTTTTACCTGCTTAATTGATAATGAAATAACGAGGGAATAGCCCACACCTGTCCATGAAATAGCTTTTGAGTTGATAGTCCCATTACTTTTGACCCCTTAAAAAGTGCACATATAGAAACCGTTGTAATTCCTACACCGTTCACCTGATTTGGATGTAATTACCCTCAAATTAAATCTGAAAGTTTGCAGTTAAAGCACATCTTGTTTGTTTCATTTCAAAGCCATTGTGGCAGTGAATAGAGGCCAAAATATGAAAATTCTGTCAATGTCCCAATATTTATGAACCTGACTGTATAAAACAAATTCTGTGTTCTGCCAAAAAATATGGTAGTTGCTCAAATCAGCTTAATTGCATAACGCAGGTGCTTGTAAAGGGCGGGGTTTACACTGAGCACAGGAAAAAAAAGAGATTTGCCCCCCAGCACACTGCAGCAAAAACAATACTTAAATCCTACATGATAATAGCAATTCAGAGGTATTAGTTACATACATTTGCAAATATATGAATAAGCGCCAGGCCAAACGTCAAGGCTCCTCTATACTGGCGTCCCTAACATTAAGGGGTTCACGTCCTAGAAGAAAGGCACCCCAAAAAATTCCAGCCAAGGGCCATCCCCAGGGCATCACACGAAAAAAGGAAAAAGGTGATAGTGAAGTGTAAAGAAAAGATGTGTAAGAATAAATCAATAAGTGTTAATGAAATGAGAAAGAATTAAAATGACATAAATAATATACAAACAAATAGGAAAGTGATAAAAGTATTCTATGTGAATTAAGTGGTGATGCCATGAGAAAGGTCCAGTCAGAACCCCCCGGGGGCCCCACTCCCAAACGCTCACCCCTAAATAATTATTGCTACATAATGGTAGCACCCACTCTGGGTCATATAATTACAATTGGTGTACTGCATGATAACAGTACATATATAAGCTGAGAGCTAACTTACCTTGGAGGTACCCCAAAAAACCTCTACATGGCACTACAAGGATCAGCACATCCTCCTAATGCTGACTCCCTTCATGCCTCTCCAAACTGCCAAAAAATGTAAGTATTGTTTTTGCTGCAGTGTGCTGGGGGGCAAATCTCTTTTTTTTTCCTAAATTCTGTGTTCTGTTTATACTCTGCCTATTTGTTGTTGATTGGTCATTTTCAGGGGCAGAAGTATGGGAGACAATGGAGGCGCACCTGCACCTCCTCCATCACCCACAATATATTCACCCTATTTAGAGCTGTAAATATGGGGGATAAGGGGGCACTAAATGATAACTTGCCTCCGGGCGTCTGAGATGAACTTACGCCATTGGTCATTTTATAAATTTGTATTGTCGAGTTTTATAATTTGTTATAGTCTGTACAATGATTAATACTGTTAAATGTGTTCTCTGTTCATCCCTATGTGAAGATTGTAGCGCTTAAGAAATAAAACAGTGACCAGGTCCACAGGATGCACTTACCACGGGTGTGGTACAATATGTCGACAGTCATAATGTCGACATTGACATGTTGACATTCATCATGTACACTCTGATTAAATGTTTACATGTAAGAATGTCGACATATCATCCCCGTGGGAGAGCGGTGACTTACCTTCTCCTGACCGTTGCAGCAGCTCTAGTGACATTTTACAGGTAATAGCAGTCATCTGTTAGAACAGCGTTTCAGTGTGCATACCCAGTGGTGCAAATATGGCAGTATGGGGCAGTACGGCGTACCATCAAGCAGTTAGTAGCCGGTACACTGTACCTCCTATCACCGGCAGCAGACCAGTGACAGCCGCAGGTGGGTGGCACATTGGCACAATACATTTTTTGTTGTGCAGATGCAGTGGCGTGATGTCATGACATCGCCACTGGGCCCTGAGGAGGAGCCAGCCGAGCCGCCCACGTAGCAGCAAGCAGCATCCTCATAACGCAGCAGGAGGCACGGGAGTAGCTATAGTGGGTGCAGGGACTACCACTGCTATGGGGCCCAGAGGCTTAGGGTGCCCACCTCTGGGTTCTGGCTCAGCTGCACCTAGGACATAAAGTTGTCTACCAGGTTTCCAGAAATGCCCGCACTGTATGATATAATGTGAACTGATGGGCATTATGTGGCATGTGTATGTATAATGTGACATAATATGGTATGTGTGGTATAATGTGAAACAGGGCACTACTATGGGGTATAACATGAACTAGGGCACCAGTATAGTTCATAAAATGAACTAGGACACTACTATGGCACATAAAATTAACAACTGCTGTGGAGAGAGATATCTCTCTAGAAGGGGGAAGGGGGTCCCTCCAAAATTTTGCTATGGAGCCAACAAAGTTCTGGTTGTAGCCCTGGCAGGAGGTAAGTGTGGGCTGGGCTGGGTAAACATGAATTAGGATTAGGGGGGTGGTTGTGGATTGAAAGATCAACAGTAAAAGGTAGATAATGTCTAGACAGACACCAGATGTTAGATAGTCAATAGTTTGACAGGAACAAAAGGTTGACAGGGACAAAAGGCATTAGATGTCGACATGTATGAAGGTCAACATGGTCAAACGGTCGACACACAAATGGATGGCACGCAAATGGTCGACATATGTTTTTTTTTCTAACCGTAATCTTCACCCTAACCCTATCCCTCCCCTTGTTGCCTAACCCTAACCCTCCCTCCTGGTGCCTAACCCTAACCCTCCCTCCTGGTGCCTAACCCTAACCGTCGGGGTAGATGCCTAACCCTAACACTCCGGTGAGTGCCTAACCCTAAAAAATAAAATAAAATCATGTCAACCATTTTAGTGCTGACAATTTTATGTCGACATGTTGACCCTGTCGACCATTTGTACACGTCGACATTCTTACACGTCGACCTTTAGTGTGTAGATCTTTTGTCCCTGTCGACCTATTGACTGTCTAACATTGGATGTCTATCTAGACATTTTCTACCTTGTTACTGTGGATCTTTAGACTGGATCCCAGGAGGGAGCTGGCGAGGCAGAGGATGATGGGACCCACCTGAGTGACATGGGGGGCAATGATGCTGAGAGACACAGAAGGGGAGGCTGATTAACAGAGAGGGGGAGGCTTAAAGACACAGAGGGGGAGGCTGCGAGACACAGAAAGGGAGTCTTAGAGACATAGATGGGGAGGCTATGATGTCTGAGGGTTGGTTTGGGCTGGAACAGGCGTGGGAGGCTGAAGAGGATACTTGGGAGGTGTGAATAAACCTGGGTGGTTTGAAACAGGTCTTCCCCATGTACTGCATTGCTATGAGGAGGTGGAGGAGCTGCAGAGGATGATGGGCCTGAAGGCGAGAACAAGAATGGAATGTGTTTATTAAACAGTAGATTGGAATGAAGACTGGAGATGATAATACTGAATGAAAGAGCAGAATCAGATTGGGACCGATGATGCTGGATTGAGAGCTGGATCAGTTTGAAACCAATGTTGATGATTTGAAGAACTTGATGGATTTGAATCCGATTTTCAAGAATTGATGAACTTGGTCGGTTTGAGACGATGTTGAAGAATTGGAAAACATAATTGATAGGAGTCCGATATTAATGAATTGATGAACTTGATCGGTTGGACTGATGTTGATGAATTGAAGAATTTAATTAATATGAGTCCAATGTTAGAAGCTTCGGATGACACAGATGGTTGGAGGTTCCGTGGTAAAAACCAGACTGGTGTGCAAGATGGTATAGGAAACTTGTTACCAGATGTAAGAACTGGATATAATGAACTGGGACCGTTCGGATACAGAATACATGGGAGCTCAGCACTGAGCAGTAACTTCAGCAAGAAGCGATGTTGTACTTGCAACAGAGGCAAGTCTGGAAATGGAATTTATAGGGGGAGGATCCCCAGGGATTGGATGCTGCGATCAGCTGGTCTGGGAGCAGTGCTCTGAGTGGAGGAGGAGTGGCAGGTGGCAGGTGGCAGAGTCCAACATGGCTGCGCATATACTTTTGTTTAGGAGGGAACTCTGGCGTGCAACTTGTGTGCCATCATATTGGGAAGACACCCTGTGAGCAAGAGGCTGCGGAGAGCCATCTCCATGCTCAGTAACAGGACACTGAGCGGACGGGGCAGGAGCAGCACAGACAGACCTCAACACCAGCCGGGAGTGATGTGCAGCATGAGCGGACCTCTGTGCTATTCTGGTGAGGCACAGGAGCGGTAAGAAAGTGGTTTTAATAGTCCGGAGAATGACAGAGGCTGATTGACAGAGGGGAGGCTGAGAGAGGCATACTTCTGCTTTCCAAAAAACTTCTAATGCTGTAACCAGCTGGAAATATATTGAGACGCCCACCGACAACCAGGGCCGTAGAGAGTAGTGCCAGGCCTGGGTACTGTAGGGGGCATGACCCAACTGTGTGTCGTGGCCACTATGGAAAAAATGTATAGCTAAAAGTAATTATGGTGCTGTAAAGCAGTGCCACTCGCCACACTGGGGGTCGCCATGTGCCACTCAGCTAGGGGCAGATACAGGGAAGGGGGTGTGATCAGTTTGACCACTCTCCCCCCTCCCACTAGGTTCAGGCAGAGGAGATTGCTGCTGCGCTCAGCGGCAGCAGCAGCAGCCTCTCTGTACTCACTGCAGCCCAGCACACAGCAGTCTGCTGCTGCCGCTGACAGGACTAATAGGGGCAGGGGGGAAGCGTCAGACCCCGGCAATCCCAGGTATTTAGTACCCGCTCCCTACCTCTAAGCGACTCTGCCGGCATCTTTGCCAATCCAAGCAAGTGCATAAAATAAGCAGCGGCCATCGCAGATCATTTGATTATCAGCCATCTGAGTAGCCCTGTGGTCATGCAGAATGGCCGCCTGAACTGAGCCATTGGCACCACTTTATCTGCATACGGGATCGCAGACGCAACCTTTTGCCATGCCCCGTAAATGTCTGGGACACACCTGTGGTTTTTGCCGCCACTCCCCATTACCTCCCCCAAATGGTCCCTGACTGTCAATCATTTTGCAAAGAAATTCTCTCCTCGAGCAGCATTGCTAAGGTTCCTTGGCACGTGCGCAGTGCGACCATGATGCATGTGCAGTTGACGATAATCGTTCAACTGTGGAAATATCGGAATTTCGTACCTCTCTGCATATGTGTGTTGTGCTCCAGTGTTATCACTATGTGCTGCATTAGCCCTAATCTCACACCTGTTTTGTGCTCATAAGTCTAAATCAAACACCCTGCAGTGTCTCTGTATACTGTGCTCCAGCATTCCAATCTGCACATCCTGTGCTGAGCTCCTGAGTCCTAATCAAACACCTGTGTGTTGTACACCAGCATTCCTCTAGTCTAGCACCTTGGTATACCAATTCCCTACCATGTCTGGTGTTCGCCCTTGGGGCTGTGACCTTTGGGGTGTCTGCTGCAGAGCTGAACCTCATTGCCAGTTTCACTGCCTGCTTCCCTCTCTCACCCCATTCCCCTCTCACTAACTGCTTCCCTCTCACTATCACCCCCTGCACCACTAACTGCTTCCCTCTCTCACCCCATTCCCCTCTCAATAACTGATTCCCTCTCACTATCACCCCCTGCACCACTAACTGCTTCCCTCTCTCACCCCATTCCCCTCTCACTAGCAGATTCCCTCTCACTATCACCCCCTGCACCACTAACTGCTTCCCTCTCTCACCCCATTCCCCTCTCACTAGCAGATTCCCTCTCACTATCACCCCCTGCACCACTAACTGCTTCCCTCTCTCACCCCATTCCCCTCTCACTAACTTATTCCCTCTCACTATCACCCCCTGCATCACTAACTGCTTCCCTCTCTCACCCCATTCCCATCTCACTAGCAGATTCCCTCTCACTATCACCCCCTGCACCACTAACTGCTTCCCTCTCTCACCCCATTCCCCGCTCACTAACTGATTCCCTCTCACTATCACCTCCTGCATCACTGACTGCTTCCCTCTCTCAGCCCATTCCCCTCTTACTAACAGATTCCCTCTCACTATCACCCCCTGCACCACTAACTGCTTCCCTCTCTCACCCCATTCCCCTCTCACTAACTGCTTCCCTCTCACTATCACCCCCTGCACCACTAACTGCTTCCCTCTCTCACCCCATTCCCTTCTCACTAGCAGATTCCCTCTCACTATCACCCCATGCACCACTAACTGCTTCCCTCTCTCACCCCATTCCCCTCTCACTAGCAGATTCCCTCTCACTATCACCCCCTGCACCACTAACTGCTTCCCTCTCTCACCCCATTCCCCTCTCACTAACTGATTCCCTCTCACTATCACCCCCTGCATCACTAACTGCTTCCCTCTCTCACCCCATTCCCCTCTCACTAACAAATTCCCTCTCACTATCACCCCCTGCACCACTAACTGCTTCCCTCTCTCACCCCATTCCCCGCTCACTAACAAATTCCCTCTCACTATCACCCCCTGCACCACTAACTGCTTCCCTCTCTCACCCCATTCCCCGCTCACTAACAAATTCCCTCTCACTATCACCCCCTGCACCACTAACTGCTTCCCTTTCTCACCCCATTCCCCTCTCACTAACTGATTCCCTCTCACTATCACCGCCTGCACCACTAACTACTTCCCTCTCTCACCCCCAGCGGTCACATCTCCACACAATGCCGCTGCTGTTCCGGAGCTGGGATCCCAAACTTGATCCCAGTGCTGGTACTATCTCTACTGCGGCAAAAATGAAGTGGCATCAGGAAGTGGGGGTATGTATAATCGCCGTATACCACCCTACTTCGAGCACTGATATAGATGTTAATTGAAGTCAAGGTACAGTATTTGACAAAATGATAAACTTGCTATTTAGGTTTAACTTAACTATTAAAAAAGAAAAAGAAAACAATGGGCCTGATTCAGAGCCATTCGCTATTTGCGGTCGTTCGTTCAAAAACAAGGGGTGGCTATTCAAATGATCCGTTCGCAAATTGCAGTCTGTTCACACCTCTAAGTCTGAACGAGCGAGCAAAACATACGCTCGTTTATTTGTTAAAAACGCCCCCTGGCCGCTCGCACCATATGTCATGTCCGCTATTTATTAGATTAATCGAGTACATCGACCAGGGTATGAACTGCTCGCTATTCTTGTGGTTGGTTTTTTCAACCGCTATTTTGCGAGCAGTTCTGGCTATAAAATAACCCAGTGACGTGGTCAATGACGCTGCTGTATTAATTATGCACACCCATAAAACGCCCGTTTTCACCTTTAAGCACGCCTACGTTCGGATCTCCACTCCCCGTTTTCAAGCACCTTCCCCTGTTACCACCCACATACGCCTCATTCTGTCACTCAAAATAGCAGGCATTCGCTATATTGCGAGCACATGAATTTCAGCCGCACTGACTGGTTCGCGCATGCGTATAACGATCCGTACGCATGCGCAGATGTGCGAACATCGCTCGGAACGAGCGTACTGCCGCTAGCGAGTGGCTCTGAATGAGGGCCAATATTTTTTAAAAATATGGTAGACTTACCTTTGTTAACTCTTTTTCTTCGAGGTCCATAGGGTCCACAGGAACCACCTTGGGGGGGATGTATGTAGTTGGAGTGATCCAGGCACCAAACAGTTAAAGCTTTAGCTTTCAGAATACACTGGTCCTCCTCCATATATACCCTGCCCTCAGCCACAGGCATTCAGTTTGTAAACAAGCCTAAATGGCAGGAGAAGAAAAGTGGAGAAGGAAGTACAACTTACACTAGAAACACTCTCACAAAGATGAGGGAATCAGTGACAAGAAGGAATAGATCCCAACTGAGGCCAGGTGCGTCAGGATGGGTGCCCTGTGGACCCTATGAACCTTGAAGAAAAAGAGTTAACAAAGATAAGTCTACCATAACTCTTATTTTCTTTTTTGGGAACTACCTTGGGGATGTCCTAAAGCAGTTCCTTTAAGGGTGGGGACACTCCTGAGCAGAGAGGAGAATCCGCCACCCAAAGGAAGCATCCTGGGAGGCAAAAGTATCAAATGCATAAAATTTTATGAAAGTGTGGACATAAGACCAAGTGGCTGTCTTGTACAACTGTTTCACAGACGTGCCATGCCTAAACGCCCATGATGGTCCCACCGTGTTAGGGACAGGGAGATCAGCCTGTGTATGAACCAATGATATAGTCATGCGCAGCCACCGAGCCAGAGTCTGCTTGCTAGCTGGCCAACCTCGCTTGCGAAAACCATATAACACAAAAAGCGCATCTGATTTCCTGATGGAGTTGGTATAATCCACATAGATATGAAGGGCTCGAACCACATCCAAGGAAGCTTCACCTACAGAAAGGTCTGAAGACTGAAAGGCCGGAACTACAATCTCTTCATTCATATGAAAACGGGATACCACCTTCGGAAGGTATCCTGCAAGTGTACGGAGGATAACTCTATTCTGGTGAAATATAAAAAATGGGGAGCGACATGAAAAATCAGAGATAGTGAGGAGAAACAGTGTCTTTGCTGTCAACCACTTGAGGTCCACTGTGCCTAAGGGCTCAAAAGGGAAGAGCCTGCAGCACCCTGAGAACCAAGGATAAATCCCACGATGCCACTGGAGGGACAAATGGAGGTTGAAGGCAGAGAACCCCCTGCAAAAATGTTCTAACGTCTGGCAGGGGAGCAATTCTGCACTGGAACCAAACTGACAATGCAGAAACCTGAACTCTCAAGGTAGCCAGGTGAAGACTGAGATCTAGTCTCCAGCCTCGGAGACCTTGAAAACCTTAGGGTCATACTCCTTGTGGGAACACCACTGAAAAAAGGAATGCCAAATCCTGTGATAGATGCGACAAAGGATTTATTTCCCTGAGCATTGTCTGAATCATAGAAGTAGAAAAATCCTTGGCTTTTAAGACGGAAGACTAAAGAGCCATGCCGTCAAAGCCAGACGAGGTATGTCCAGATGTAGGTAGGGATCCTGCCCTAACAAATCTGGCTGTAGAAGAAGTTGAAGTGGACTGTCTATGGTTAGACATGTCAGATCAGTGATCCAATGTCACCTGTGCCAAGCAGGAGCTATTAGTATCACCCTGCCACCTTCTTGTTTGAATTTTCCGAGGACCCTTGGTAGGAGGGAGATGAAAGAAACAGGTATGCCGACCTGAAGTCACACCTCACCACCAGAGCATCCACAAAGGCGGCTGAGGGGTCTCTTGTCCTGGACCCCATACCTGGGGACCTTGTGGTTGTGACGTGATGCAATGAGGTCTACCCCCGGCAGTCCCCACTTGTCCACCAGGAGCTGAAAGATGTCCGGGTGGAGAGCCCATTCTCCAGCGTGTATGTCCTGATGACTTAGGAAGTCTGCTTCTCAGTTTAGGACTCCCAGAATTAATATTGCCAAGATTGCTGAAAGATGGCATTCTGCCCAACCAGAATGTTCTCCACTTCCCTCGTGTGCCTCCCTGATGGTTGATGTAGGCCACTGTGGTCACAGGCTTGCCCTGAAGGAGGTCCTGTGCCAGAATGAGTGCCTTGTGCACTGCATGAAGCTCCAAAATGTTTATGAACAGGTGACTTTCCTGATCTAGTAAAATACAGAACAAGGGAGCGCATATAGAATAAAACAAATTTAGTTTACTATAACATGAAAAAATCACTAATAGATAATAAAACAATAAAAGAAATAGAAACAATGTCTATAGACAATAAATGCCACTGATTGGTCTCAAGTTTCCGGCATAGAATTCACACTTCGTTAATGAGATGTTCCAATTAGTATTATATTGTGGCAAAAGTGCCAAATAGTTCACGTGCTCACTCTCCAAGGACTTAATCTCACCACCAATGTTGAAGCTCAGCAATGTTTATCACAAAAAAGCTGCAGTGGGAGAATGACCTCTGTGTATTACACTCCCCGGATATTGACAAATTGTCCCCGCCTGAATACAATGTAGCAGCAGTCCTAGAAGAAACACATCCATGGTCTAATGTAATGTGGAGGGAGACTCAGCTCATGCTGTGAGCAGACATGCACAGTTCAGCATCCAAGGTATCTCACCAATCACAAGTTAAATGTCCAGCAGCCAATATTAATGTCCGAAACAGATCTTAATGCATTTCTCCGTTATGTATATCCAACGGTTTCATCAGAAGGTGCTGTCCATCTTCCCTGAAAGGTGTGATGACCTGTCACAGCGCCCCATCCTCAAAGACTTGCATCTGTGGTGAGGAGAACCCAATTTGGAATGCATAATGGGCGACCCTTGTTTAGATGAGCTGTCTGTAGCCACCATAAGAGGGAGAGCCGAGCCTCTGGCAAGATGAGGATCGTCTGAGACTTTATAAGATGATACGGACCATTCCACTGATACAGAATCCATTGCTACAGGGGCCTGGAATGGATATACCACCTTCTCGAAGGTGGATACCATGGACCCCAGGACCTGCATTGCTGAGCGAACTGACACTCTTTGATTGCAAAGCAATTTGCGCACCCACAATTGTAGAGCAGAAATCTTGTCTCCTGGTAGAAAGATCCTTTGTGCCAGAGAATCCAGTACCATCTGTTGAGTTGGAGAAAGAGAAGACTCCTTCCAATTGACTATCCAACTGTGCTCTTGTAGACAGGCAATGGTCAGCTGGAGATGATGTTGAAACATCTCTGGAGACTGCGTTAATATCAGGAGGTTGTCCTGTAGCCTGAATATTTGTTGCCTGAGATGAGCCATCATGACTGCCATTATCTTAGTAAACACCCGAGGGGCTGTGGACATACCAAACGGCAGAGCCTGAAACTTGTAATGTTGCCAACAAATAGCAAACCTCAGAAACCCTTGGTGAGATACGCATCCTGTATGAACCATGAAATCCCCATTGCCAGCATAATTGACCGTAGGGTTTCCATACAGAACTTGGGCACATTTGAATAATAACCCCTTCCCTGTTGGGCCAGAGGAACGGGGATTATTAAACCAGCAGCATGTGAATAGCTTCTCGGAGGGCCTTGACCAGGTCTGATGGAGGAGTTGAACAAAAAAACATTTGAGGCGGATACCTCAGAAGCATGAGGGCATATACTTGAGAGACCACTTCTCGAACCCAAGCATCCATTGTTGTCTGATGCCAGGTGTAAGAAAACTGGAGAAGTCAGTCTCCCATCCTGAGAGCCCCCAGGGGGAGGCCCGCCCCATCAGGCAGAAGGCTTATCATCCAGCTTGGAAGCTGGACATCTGACTGACCATGATTTCTGCTGCTTGGCCTTCCGTGGGAATTATCTTGTCTGAAAAAAGACTGTCCCTTTGCCCTTCCTTGCGGGCAAAAGTTCCAAAATGAACACTGCCTATATTTAGAGGTTGTCGCAGATGGCAATCCAGCAGATTTTGATGCTGCCAAGGTAGCCACTATGTTATAAAATTCTGGACCAAACAATATTTTTCCAGCAAAAGGCAGGGATTGAAGAGCTTTCTTAGATCCCGTATCTGCCTTCCAGGACCTTAACCCATGGGTTCTGCGAGCCACAACCGAAGTTGCCGACACTCTAGAAGCCAGGAGTCCTGCATCAATAACCGCTTCTCCATATAAGCAGCTGCTTCTTGCATTTGAGCAAGATAGGACAGTTGTTCTCTGGTAGCCTGTGGCAGTGGCGGACTGGGCTGGGGGGCAGGGTGCCATCTGCCCCCTGGGCCGGTACAATGTTACTACAGTGGGGCCACCAGCACACCCAGCATGCAGGGAGAATCGTCAGCCTGCCTACCAGCCACCACCACATCATGACAGCAGCCTGTCAGTGGTATCACGTCTGAGGCCCCGTCCCCCCCCGGTCACGAGCCGCGATTCTCCCCCAGCACCCAGCCGCGGCACCGTCATATATTGTATAAAATACTTAGATCATGTATGATTTGATTTTTTTCTTACATATAAAAATACAGATGTGTGATTATATATATGGGTTTGGTATTAGATGCCGACAGTCGGGATCCCGTGGTCAGAATCCCGATGCCGGCATCCCAACAGGACTAGCATAACCACACTTGTTGGTTGGTATGCTACAGTAACTCTCCCCATCTCCCTAAACTATCCATCCCTCTTTGGTGCCTAACCCTAACCTCGCTACCTAGTGCCTGAACTTAACCTCCCTGCACCCCAAAACCTAACCCTCCCCCCTTAGTGCCTAACCCTAATCCTCCCCCTAGTGCCTAACCCCTTCCCGTAAGCCCGCTACTTACCTTCGATATCCCAGCGGTCAGGATGCCAGCGCCAGGATTCTGACGGCATCGGTAATGTAAGCACCGGCATCTCTACCGAAAAATCCCTATAAGTTTGTACCATGCATGTGTTACATTGTGTGTATGCACAAAGGCGCTGTGTGATTAAGACACACTCTATTAGAAATGTTATGGGTAAGTGATGAGAATTCCTGGGCAGAGAGAGAGAGATGTCTATTAATGCGGGCAAAAATGGTTCATCGCATTGTCATGCTATGGGGGTGTCGCTGGTGTGTTGCTAAATGTTTTTGTACTCAGATGCAGCATCATTCATGCTTCAACCTCCTGCGGCAGCACACAATTGGCCCTTCTTAAATGTCAGCTCCAGGCCCATGTGGACGTTAATCTGGTCCTACCTGGGGGTAGGGGGACAGCAGCGGGAGGGAGGATGGGGCACTGAGGTGAGTCCTCCATTCATTCTGGTTGTGTTGTGCGACTACTTACACCTATAATGGGTGCAGGGAGGGTGGGGGTATCTTATTTGGGTGTTTTCGATGCTCACTGTGCTGTATATCAGTAACTAGAATCCTTTCTGTATTGTATACAGTTCAATGCTCTGTTTTTAATAGTGGTCACTACAATAGTATCTGCTTTGTCAGGTGAGAATCGTAGGTATTATATTTGTATATAGCTTTTTGATAGAACAATGTCATTGTCTATTTAAGCTACACCCACATTAGATAAGCCACACCTATAGGGTTTTTGTCACACCCATTTTTTGAATTGCAATGCACCAGGACCACTTGCTTGTGTTTACCTCCCAGAATGAAAGTTGCCAGCCAGCCCCTGTCCTGTGGCATACTGTCTTCCAGAGCTATTGCCCATTCCTCCGTAGCCTTGGCTACCCAGGCTATAGCCATAGCCGGCCGGGTAATAGCTCCAGATAATGAGAAAACTGATTTCAAACATGTTTCAAGTTTTCTATCTGTAACATCCTTGAGTGAGGATGGAATAGGTAATGTAGAGCTCCTGATCAACCGTGTCACACGAGCATCTACAGTCGGAGGGACTTCCCATTTAGTACATTCACCAGGTGAAAATTGGTACAGAGATGTTAACTTACTTGTAGCATGGAAACGTCTATCAGGCATGTTCCATGCTTCAGCCATGAGGTCAGTAAGCTGCTCAGACTGAGGAAAGTAATCCTTTACCACTTTGTGATGCCTAAAGACCGGAGTCTTAGATTTAAGCGGAACCTCCTCTTCCTCTATTCTAAGGATAAATTTAACCAAGGATTGGTGGCCTTCCCCAGCCAAGAGAGATCCGGAAGAGGAACCATGTGTATCATCATCTGATGATGTGTTAGGATCCGCAGGTTGCACCTGATGGGATACTCTCTTACACCGATGCTTAATGGTAACTGGTCTATTCGTCTGCACCACTTGCTGAGCAGTGGTAGATGGTTGAACCATACTCTGATTTGAGAAAGCATAGGCATCCATCCAAAAAGGATACATGGGGGGCATATACATAGCAGGATGTAACTGCTGCGGGAACCCCATAGTGGGAGGCAGCATCAGAGTTGCTGCACGGTCCACTAAATGTGACATAACCTAAGACCAAAAGGATGCCCAGGATGGATCTTGTACAGGAGCTGGTGTACTGGATTGGCGAGGTAGCTGTTTAACATAGTCAGCATACAAGCCATCCTGTATGAAATCCTGAGCTGACAGGCCTGCTGAACAGGATTTACATGAAACCAGCACAGGAGCTTCTACCTCTTGTTTATCCTTAACCTTTGACATATCAATGTATATATGGTACAAGGTATAAATGCAATTCAATGTCACAGTCTTCACAAATACCAGTATTTGTGTGGTACACAGAAAACCCCACACCCCCTGTCAGAGGGATGAGAAACACAGTGGTATTTATAACTGACAGTCAGAAATACAGTAAGGCAGTATCAAACAGCAGCTAGTACAAGTCACATACAATGCATATGCAATTAAATTGCAATGGGCTCTGAATCAACTGACCAACACCCAAGGCTTGGTAGGATGTAGAGCACTATGGACCTCATTCAGAGTCGGTCGAAGCGGCCGCACGGTCATATGGGAAAAGGGGCCGGATATGCAAATGATTCCCTCGCAAGTTGCGTCCCTAAGTTCGGATCGGTAGCTGGCCGACCAAGGGGAGGAAGCAGCCTGAATTAAAAAAAATACGCCCCCTTCTCGTACGTATTGCATGTCATCTCCGGGCATATAAGGATTACTCGAGACCATCGGGAACCATCGGAACTGGTCGTAGAGCTTAAGGTTGACCATACCCTCTCTTAAGCTCTACGATCATGTCAGTGTAAAAACCTCCCATGTCACATGTGCCATGACGCTACTTTGTTAATTATGCACTCCCATAAACTGTATGCACTCCCATAAAATGCCGTTTGCATAATTAGGCACGCCTGCGTTCAGATCTCCACTCCCCCGTTTTCAAGCACCTTCCCCTGTTAAAACCCACAAACGCCTCAATCTGTCACTCAAACTACCGACCTGGCTGTGTTCAAGGAGAGAGAAATTTCTGATCGTAGCGGCTAGTTTGCGCACGCGCATTGCGAACTTTACGCATGCGCAGTATAGCGAACATCGGTGGCGTACGACTGTGCGGCCGCTTCAATCGACTCTGAATGAGGTCCTATATACCTGACCCAGGGGAGAGGTATACAGGGAGACTACCCCAAACCTTTTGAGAAGAAACAGCTTCAGCAGAGCACCGCTGGTGGACTGTGAGTGTCTCATATACAGGAGGTGGGTAGGATGAGCAACCCAGAAGCGGGAAACTATCCTAGGCTTTGTGTCTGGGTCAGGGGAGGAGCGGCCGGGGAAGAGCCTACCTCCCCTAGGTTGCATCAACCTGCTGGGTACACTGGCCTTATGGTAGTAGATGCATCTACTGCTGATCCCTGGCATCAGATGATGAGGCCCCGGCGGTCTAGTGAGGATGCGGACTGTCCCAGGCCATCACTGCAGCAGCTTCCGGTGCGTCTCCAGCGCCGGAAGCAAGAACTGCTTTGCGTGCGATTCCCCGTAGATGGGAAATCACCTTACCTGACATCTCTGTGCGTCCAATTGCAGTCCGGGCCTCCAGCGTTGCTGCTAGCTAAGCTCCTTTGTGACCCACCAAAATCACCAGAGACGTTACTGGTGTTGCAGCACCGGCGTAGGTAGAAGGAGTCGCAGTGTATGCGTCTGTTAGGACACTCAGCACTGCTAACCCAGTAACACAGAAATAAATCATAAAATTAAAGCTTGGGACTGCCTAAGCAGTCCCCTGTTCAAAAGGTGTGTCTGAGGCCTGCTGAGCGCCAAACAAAACACTGAATGCCTGTGGCTAGGGGCGTGGTATATATGGAAGAGGACCAGTGCATTCTGGGAGCTAAAGCTTTGACCATGTGGTGCCTGGATCACTCCAACCACATACCCCCCCAAGGTAGTTCCTGTGGACCCTATGGAACCTGAAGAAGAAATTGTTATTATGTAGGAGGCAAACCCTCTTTCATCCACTCACCTCTATACTGTAAATCAGGCCGAAAAAACATTTTTTGAGGCCCGACAGTGTTGATCCACATACGATATATATAATATGCGGCCCACACCCCTGCCACGATCGGAGCTCAGCTCCGATCGGGCAGTGTTTACTTCTTTTAAAGCTGGCAACACTGGTCTCTGATCACTTCAGAGCCCAGCGTTCCCAGTGATGCAGCGCGCTGGTGATGTCCTGTCTGATTAGATCCAGTCAGCGGCAGCATCTACGCGGGACGGTGGGAGCAATAATGGTGTGGACTCGAGCGGTGCCCAGTGGCCATCGTGAAGAAAGGTAAGTAGTGCACAGTTAAGGGGCATTACTGGGGGCACTGCATAAGGGGCACTATTAAGGACATTACTGGGGGCTCGTCATAGGGAGCATTACTGGGGGCTCTCCATAAGGGGCATTACTGGGGGCACTGCATAAGGGGCACTACTAAGGACATTACTGGGGGCTCTGCATACGGTTTCATCAGTACTTATTACTTACATCTTAGGCTGCTAAGCCAAGGCTGCATTTGCAAGAGTGCTTATATTTGAAGTGCTTAATTTAAAGTGTAACTAGAATTTTTAAATTGAAGCCAGAGTTATTCAGGAGTTAAACAGGAGGAGAACAGAAGGAGAAATTAACAAATCAACTATTCCTGCTATTAAGGACTGTTTTTAAAAACCACCACACTTCCAACATGCCTATGGATTGTGCCTGTACCTGGATCCCCATTGCTGCTCACATCCCTCCTGACCTCCTCATGCAATCTGCTTATCCACTCCAACTATGCCATACCAAACGACGCAGCAAGTTGACCCCTCTAATGGACCTTGGTTGTGGCCCCCAAATCTTGAGGCTTGGTGACATTTGGATCAGCTCATTGTCCTTTCCTCTTAAGTTTAAACTAACATTTCCATAAATGTTATATTACTGTCACCCTAGTATCCAGCCCATCTGTGTCACCCCTGTCTGTCTGCCCCCTCCCCTTAGAATGTAAGCTCTCACGAGCAGGGCCCTCTTCCCTCATGTGCTTCTCCTTCACTTGATTATACTTTAATATACAACAGTATCCCACCCTTGGTTGCCGACACCATGCTGCTTATCTAAGTGTTATGCAGCAATGTATTCATCATGTATCTGTCCTGCATTGTTTGTACCAGTGGTCGAAGTGGGGCGGTATACGGCGGTATGACATACCGCCACTTCCCGGCCCCACTTCGTTTTAGATGTAGAAAAGAATGCACCAGCGCTGGGATCCAGTATGGGATCCCAGCGCTGGAACAGCGGCGGCAATGTGTTAAGATGTGTCCCGCAGGGGACACATCTCAATCGGGGCAGTGGAGGCGCTGACATGTAGCCGGGACAAAGTACCTGGTCCCAGCTGCACTGTAAGCACCACGTACTGGGCGGCTGCCAGCCAATCACGAGGCTCGCAGCCACCAGCCAATCGCGGGACTCGCGGCCGCCAGCCAATTACAGGGCTCGCAGCGGCGCCAATGAGAAGCTGCCAAATGGCAGCTTCTCATTGGCTCGCAGCGGCGCCAATGAGAAGCTGCCAAATGGCAGCTTCTCATTGGCTCGCAGCGGAGCCAGATAAACTGGAGGGAAGACCCGAGGATCCCGGTGGCTCCACTCCAGCAGCGCAGGTAAGAGGGAATTAGAGAGAGGGGAGGATGTGAGAGAGGGAATAGAGAGAGGGGCAGACAGATGCAGGCTAGCTATTGTAGGGGGTGAAAGAGAGAGGGAATCAGTAAGGGCAGGGTGTGAGAGAGGGGAGTAGGCAGGGAGAAGTGTGTGTGTGGGGGGGTTAGAAGTACAATGGAGTGATATGGAAGCAGGGGCCCATAGGGGGGGGGAAGATTCAATCTCCATACCCCCACCTCTAAATTACCACTTCGAGCACTGGTTTGTACTGTCAGTAACTGGTTTCTTGTGTGCTCATTTCTTTATGTACATTGTAATGCGCTGCAGAACCCTTGTGGCGCAATAAAAATAAAGGATAATAATAATACTAATAGGGGGCATTACTGGTGGCACTGCATAAGGGGCACTACTAAGGACATTACTGGGGGCTCTGCATATGGGGCATTAATGGGGGCTCTGCATAAGGGGCATTACTGGGGGCACTGCATATGGTGCACTTCTAGGGTCATTACTGGTGGCACTGCATAAGGGGCACTACTAAGGACATTACTGGGGCACAACATAAGGGGCATTACTTGGGCACTGCATAAGGGGCATTTCATGATGGGCACAAACTCGGGACATTGCAAAAGGGTCTCTAATACAGGGGTAATTGCATAAGGGGCACTACTATAGGGGGCACTGCATTGCTTTTTATTAATAAAAAATAAATTCTAAATTGCATATAACACTTTTTTTTTGTTGTGACCCACACGCTCTTAGACCTTGAATATTCGGCCCGGGTTGGTATTTTGAGTTTGACATGCCTGCTGTAAATGTTAGAAATACATTACCTTTATTTTTATGATCTATTTAATTTAATTTTAGATCAGATTCCAAGATTTGGGAACACCTGCAGGACAACTTTTCATTACTTTTAACTTTGTAAGTATAGTTGTTATTCAGGGCACAGATTGCTTGGTCAATGAAACACTGGGCCTGATTCAGAGCCGGACGCTATTTGCGAACGGTCATTCAGAAAAAGGGGCCGGCTATTTAAATTGAGCGCTCGCTCTTTGCGGTCTGTTGACGCCTCTATGTCTGTGCGAGTGAACGAAATATGCGCTCGCTATTTTGTAAAGACGCCCCCTGGCCGCTCGCATCCTACGTCATCTCCGCTATTTATTTCATTAATCGAGTACATCGAAAGGCGTCTGAACTGCTCGCAGTGCTTGTGGTTGGATTTTCCTACCGCAATCATGCGAACAGTTCAGGCTAAGAAACAACCAAGTGACGTGGCCGATGACGGTGCTTTGTTAATTATGCACACCCTTAAAATGCCCGTTTTGACCGTTTGGCCTGCCTGCGTTCGGATCTCCACTCCCCGTTTTCAAGCACCTTCCCCTGTTACCACCCACAAACGCCTCATTCTGTCACTCAAATTAGCAGGCATTCGCTATTTTGCGAGCACACAATTTCCGACCGCAATGACTGGTTGGCGCATGCGTATTACAACCCATATGCATGCGCAGTTGTGCGAACATCACTCGGAGCGAACGAGCGGCCGCTTACGAGCGGCTCTGAATCAGGCCCAGTGCCCCCTCTGGTCATTATTGCAGTAGCTTTTGAATAAATCGGTATTCAGGGCCTGATTCAGACCCGCTCGCGAGCGCTGAGCGCTCACAAGTGGGTCGATGGTACCCTAGTGTGCATGCGCACGACGGAGCCGTCGCTATGGGTCTCGCACCAAAGGGGGCTTGCCATCGATGGTGAGTGACAGCATGCCCCCTTTGGTGGGCGTGCCGGGGGGGTGCTGCCCAGACGGAGGTGTTCCCATGGGAACGCCTACCGTCTGGGGCCGGCCCCACTGGCATCACTAGTGATGTCAGTGGGAGTGCTTTTGGCTCTGATAGAGCCAAAAGCAGTCCTGGGCTTGCGGCAGCGAGACCCTACCGCAGGGTCTCGTCGCAAGCCCGATGGTCGCGATGGTCTTGACCATCGCGACCATCTTTTTGGCCGCTGGCATAAGCTGTGGGTGGTCACCCACACCTATGCGAGCGGCCAGGAGGCCACTCCAATTTTAGGTAGGAGGGCCCTGATTCAGAGTGAGCGCTCTTGTCAGAGCGTCCGGCTCTGAATCAGGGCCTCAGCATTTATATTAATAATTTAATAATTTATGATGTCATCATTTAGAATTTCAATATTATGATATTTTTCAGTAACTAGTGTTAAAATATAATGTTTCTTTAAATATTATTAAATGTGTCCAAACATATTCCTTTCTAAAGCTAAATACTAGGAAGACTGCAGTAAATAAGGGCGAATGTGCATTAAAAAGACAATTCAGGGGGATTTTATTTGAATATCAGGCAAACAGCTGCAGACTTCGGCACGTGCCGACGGACCACAAGAGATTGCAGCTGCTTCAACACACAATCTTTGAGAAATTAAATGAGACCTTATTTCTAGAGGTTAAAAAGGAACAAAGTGAAAGTGATGTATTATTATTTCGGACCGATTAAAATTGTAAGCAGCCAATTCCCATCTTTCACTGTAATCCCCCCAAAATGCTGGTGTGTGCGGCTGAGTGTGTATGTGAATTAATAAGAGGAATTTTGTTATATAAATAGGGCCATATTAATAGGTATTCACCATATCCCCGTGCACTGGACCCACCCTTTTATGGAACTTAGTGGTTTTGTACAGTCACCCATAATTACAGAGCAAAACCAAATAAGAATTACAAAAGTATAGTAGTAGTAGTACCGTGCACATACCACACACTATACCAGCTGATGCCCCCAGCTTCTCTCACGATGAAATCGTTTCTGTCAACACTTTTTCATTTGAGATGTTCTAGTTGTATCACTTTGAATAGGGGCCCGAGAGTGGCCCCTGTGACCAGCAGTGCTATACAGACTGGTAGCAGCAGCGCCTTCACCCACCACTCACACTAATGTCACTGTGTGCCCTGTGCACAGATTGCTATGTAGCCTATCCTATTCACCCACCACTCACACCAATGTCACTGTGTGCCCCGTGCACAGATTGCTATGTAACCTCTCCTATTCACCCACCACTCACACCAATGTCACTGTGTGCCCTGTGCACAGACTGCTATGTAACCTCTCCTATTCACCCACCACTCACACCAATGTCACTGTGTGCCCTGTGCACAGATTGCTATGTAGCCTATCCTATTCACCCACCACTCACACCAATGTCACTGTGTGCCCCGTGCACAGATTGCTATGTAACCTCTCCTATTCACCCACCACTCACACCAATGTCACTGTGTGCCCTGTGCACAGACTGCTATGTAACCTCTCCTATTCACCCACCACTCACACCAATGTCACTGTGTGCCCTGTGCACAGACTGCTATGTAACCTCTCCTATTCACCCACCACTCACACCAATGTCACTGTGTGCCCTGTGCACAGACTGCTATGTAACCTCTCCTATTCACCCACCACTCACACCAATGTCACTGTGTGCCCTGTGCACAGATTGCTATGTAGCCTATCCTATTCACCCACCACTCACACCAATGTCACTGTGTGCCCTGTGCACAGATTGCTATGTAGCCTATCCTATTCACCCCCCACTCACACCAATGTCACTGTGTGCCCCGTGCACAGACTGCTATGTAACCTCTCCTATTCACCCACCACTCACACCAATGTCACTGTGTGCCCCGTGCACAGACTGCTATGTAACCTCTCCTATTCACCCACCTCTCACACCAATATCACTGTGTGCCCTGTGCACAGACTGCTATGTAGCCTCTCCTATTCACCCACCTCTCACACCAATGTCATTGTGTGCCCTGTGCACAGACTGCTATGTAACCTCTCCTATTCATCCACCTCTCACACCAACGTCACTGTGTGCCCTGTGCACAGACTGCTATGTAACCTCTCCTATTCACCCACCACTCACACCAATGTCACTGTGTGCCCTGTGCACAGACTGCTATGTAACCTATTCTATTCACCCACCACTCACAGCAATGTCACTGTGCGCCCTGTGCACAGACTGCTATGTAGCCTATCCTATTCACCCACCACTCACACTAATGTCACTGTGTGCCCTTTGCACAGACTGCTATGTAATCTATCCTATTCACCCACCACTCACACCAATGTCACTGTGTGCCCTGTGCACAGACTGCTATGTAACCTCTCCTATTCACCCACCACTCACACCAATGTCACTGTGTGCCCTGTGCACAGACTGCTATGTAACCTCTCTTATTCACCTACCACTCACACCAATGTCACTGTGTGCCCTGTGCACAGACTGCTATGTAACCTATCCTATTCACCCACCACTCACACCAATGTCACTGTGTGCCCTGTGCACAGACTGCTATGTAGCCTATCCTATTCACCCACCACTCACAGCAATGTCACTGTGTGCCCTGTGCACAGACTGCTATGTAGCCTATCCTATTCACCCACCACTCACAGCAATGTCACTGTGTGCCCTGTGCACAGACTGCTCTGTAGCCTATCCTATTCAAGTGAACATGGACCCAAAGCACCGCTCCTCCCACCCGCGTGCATGGTACCACACCTAACGGTTGTATTGATGTTGTCAATAAACTATGTTGTGTTATTGCTCAGTAGTTTTTGCACAAACTTGGCACAAAGAGACAGACAATAATATTAGTATAGATAAAAGCCGATATTGATCCTTGAACTGCCATACTGAAAGCATACTGTACCTCCCAACTGTTCTGATTTAGGTTGGATATCCCCTATTTGAGAGGACACATTGCCATCTCGACAGTCAGCACTTTGGTCATTTCACTTGCTGGTAATGTTGAGAAGTATGTCTTGATCATCATGGTAAGCGACTGCTGCCAGGACCATGTGGAGGGGCCCTGCGCTTGACGGGGTGTGACCAAACAAATGAGTATTGCCTTGGCTGCTTGCTAAAACTTGGACTAAATCTACTATGTGCTCAGCAAGGGGTGGGCCATTCCTACTCCTCCTCCTCCATAGCTGTCCTGGGCCCACTTCTGGGTAATTACTACTCGCATCACAGCATTTTTGAAGCCCTTGGGTGCAGCATGTACCTGTCACCTGTTCATGGAGCAATTCTAGATAATTTTTCAAGGCATTCTGGCTCTTTGAGGAGTTAGGCATGCCCCAAGGGGTGTTTTAAGCTCCCATGTTTTGAGACCAGACCCCAATGTGATCATGTCCACACCCTATTTTTTGCACTTGGCTAAACAATGCTTAGAGGTATTCTGAAAGAGAGCAACTAGTGAGCACTCTATACAACACAAGTAGCCATACCTACACATACTGTGAAACTAGATAGTGACAGATGCAATATATAATGAAATTGAAGAACTCTGAGCAACACTTTTGAATTAACTTACTTGGCCCTTGCCTAGTCAAGGGTCTTACTCTGCTACCTTACATCTACACAGACTAGGGCCACCTCAGTTCATTGCATTTAGTACCTTCGTGTTATCTGTTATGATTTTATCCACCTTAATAAGAATGGAGACATTAAATTCTATGTGCGCTGGTTAAATGGCATTGAATGTATCCTCTATATAAAGTTCAGTGGTTTAGAGGCATTTGATTATAAGTGATCCAAAGGCAGGGACTGTATGCCTGAATACAAAACTCTGAGCAGTACTGCAGAAAATATTGTAAGTGTATAGATATAGACAAACAGTAATAATCAATGTCTAGGAATATAATCATTGTATATAGTTGCTATTTACCAATGTATACAATGATCGCCATAGCCATCCGCACTCATATGGTTTTGGCATGTTTTGTCGACAATCAGAATGTCGACGTCGGCAACCACAATGTTGATTTACAAAATGTCGAAACTGACAAAATGTTGATATGTTTAAAATGACGACAACCAAAATGTCAACACATACATAATGTCGACAACCAGTTTTAAGACAGACCCTAAACTAACCCTAAACTCTAACACTAAAATTTTGATTGTCATCATTTTGTAGTAGAGCTGTTGGGTGTCGACAGCTTAACTTTGTCGACATTATGGTGTCAACCTTTTGTCTACATTGTGATTGTCAACATGACGACTACATCCCACTCATACAACTTCAGAAAGCTGATATGTCTTATTTTACTAAAGTTTTGGCAAAATGGCTCCCAATAGTCACATTATACATGTTTATAGACTGCATAGTTATTTTGCTGTGATGTCTATTCAGTTCTTAGTAGGGAGGATATCCTTATCTCTTTGATTGTTTCCCCTGTTTTAGTTAGCCTATAATTTACATACATGGGCATAGCTATAGTGGCTGCAAGAGGTGCCATTGCTATGGGGCCCAGAGGCTTAGGGGGCCCAGGACCCAGCCATACAGTTTTTGGTCAAGTTCCTGAAATTGGGTCCAGCCCGTTGCCTGGGCTTGAAAAGACAGACTTATCAGTGGCGATTTCTGTCTCTCCCTCTTAGTAAAGCTCCACACTGATATGATCCATCTACCACTACTCCATTTCACACTTATAGACACAGTAAGTCCAGCACTGTTGGAGAGTAGGTTTCTCCTTGTTTATGTATAATTTTATAGTCATGGGTCAGTCATTGAATTAAAAACAAATTAATAAAATAAAGTACAAAGTTGATGCACTCTTAGCTCTTTATCTATTATTACTCAGTCTTGTCTTATTAATGTTGTTTTCCCCAGTTGTAAAGCAAGAATAAGCTGACACTATATAAATAATTGTTAATAATTATTAGTAGTAGTAGTAGTAGTAGCAGTAGTAGTAGTATTATAATTCCACTGTGGTCCTCTAAACATTTTTTTTAATATGAGTAATTGTGATATATTTCATATTTTTATTTATTATCAGAGATGAGGTCTTCCCATAATTATGTTCATTCAATTCATGGGATAATTCAGCTTAATGGGCCAATACTTTGTTTTAACTTGAATCGGTTCACAAAACTGTTATTACTAATTCAAAAAAAGTGATTTAGAAAGCCATGTGAAGAGTATAAAGAGTAATTTTAAAAATGTACTTTATATTACAATTATGTGTTCCCATGATTTTTTTTACTGCATATGATATTCAAAAAGAACTTATAAAAAGAAAATATTGAACAAATTAAAAAAACATTTTTAAAAACTTTTTTTTCAGTACTGTCCTTACATTTAAATTAACAACACTTGACTAGGACTAGCTTTGGTTGATAGATGTAATCAGATTTTTTTTTATTATTTAATTTTACTTTACTACAATAATAGCTTAGTGTGTCACAAATCAATTACGTGCTAGCAGGATTGTCATGAAATCAAATAGTTTGCAAACTTCTTATTATGAGCAGTGAGCAGTCAACTTCAATTCACCATAATAGAAATTTCTTTCTAGAATCTAGAATCAATAAACAGTTTTTTTCTTGCACTTTATTTATATTGGCACAAACATATTTATTATTTTAAATATGTTAAATTGAAATAGATTCATCAATACAAATTGGAACTTTTTTCAATTCTATAAAAAGACTTTATCCTACTCAGTTCTACTATTATATCCACAGAAATATTAATGGAAGATCTTAAGTAGCTGAATTTACACTGAGATTACATTTAAATTTAGATAATCTTTTTGTATACTTGGTTTTCCACAAAAATTCTCACTGTAAACACTAATGTCTTCTGTCTATTTAAAAAGATAAAGGCCAGCTTTGACTTTAAAGCCAACAAGATAATCCAACAAAATCTTTCCAAATCAACTGTTTTAAAAGTAATGAACTTTAATCTTTATTTTATAATGTTGTGAGGCTTATCCAGTACTTACCAGCTGAATACAATTCAGCATTAATAAAGGGTAAAATTCAGGATAGTTAACATATATAAAAACAAAAAAACTCAACTGTTATTAGAAAATTGTAAAACCTAAGTACAAATAATCAGTGAAAAATAATAAAGGGGGAAAAAACATAAAAGTACATAAATGAACATGGTGACTTTTACACAATTATTCTTCTTAATTTTTTTTTACACTGCCAGTTTATATTTCCTCCTGATTCTTTTTGCCTTTCTCATAGATGGGCAAACCATCCAACTGTCCCTATTTTTGATTGTACAGTCTCAAATTGCAAACCTCGGAATGGGAAGTGCGAATAAATGGGCAGAGTGGGAATTTTGGGAAGGACTTGGGAGATTTCTTGGCAGATTGAGAGTGAGGCTTTTTGTTTGTCCCAACTCTGCATGTCTGAGGGCTCTGTTTATCATCACTTAATTTTTACAATTGCACGTGAAAATGTTCATTTTCACCTGCTTAAGTAGAAATTAAGTTTTTGGGCTATCATCAAAAAGGTAATGCAGGTGATATCACAGATACCCCTTGCTTACCTTTCTCTCCCAGATTGGCTAGCTGTACGTATACACTACAGGAATTCATCTAGCTCAGAAAATACAATATTTTCGGAACTTGACTGCAGGAGCATTCACCATCTTCAGATGGCGAATGCTCCCGCAACTCGCTCCTTCCCTATGGGAAGGAGTCCCAGGTCACGAAGAGAGATCCTTTAAGATCCCTCTGCCACGTCTGGTTCCTTCCGCCGGCTGCTAGGCTCTTGTATGCATGCGTGACCTGTAGGTCATGCAGGCGCACTAGTTACATGCTCCGAAAGGAGCAGTGAAAAGTTCCAGGGAGACAGATGATTTTTGGATCAGATGTCTTCATGCAGGAGCAATGATGAATTTCTCCGGCGCTCGCAGCAAGTTTAAATGTTAATTATCGGGGTACAAATTTCGGAGTTATTAAAATAAAATGCCTTTTTCATAAGACAAGTAATTGGTTAAGAAGTTACTGTTCTCCAGCAATGAAAAGGAGACTTGGGCCATGAAACACCACTAGTGTACTACACACTGGAAGAAGGTCTTATGGGCGGATTCATCAAAATTTTAAATCTTTGGTTTATCATGCAGGATGCTTGTATGCCGTTGAGTAGGTGAAAGGATAGTTGCTCAGTCAGTATGGTTTATTTACTAAGTGGTGACTTGTAAACTCACAGCTTCCTAACATGTTTAAGCTCAAAACTTAAAAGGGCAATGATTTCATAGTGAAACTATTAAAAATGCTTAGTAAATAAGCCCCTCTGACAGCAACTGTCAAACAAAGAGGAGGAAGTGTGATGGTCTGGGGTTTTTTTTTTTTTTTTTGATGGATCCTTAGTCATTGACTTGCACAGAGTGACTGACACCCTGAACCAAAAGGGCTACCATAGGATTTTGCAGTACAATACCTTCTGGTTTATACTAGGGATGAGCGGGTTCGGTTCCCTGAGAACCGAACCCACCCGAACTTCGGGGATCCGGGGCGATCCGAGCCCAAGCTCGGATCTCCCTGTCTGCCCCGGATCCCTCTCCCGAGGCAAAACCTCGAGATCTGCTGTCGGATCTCGAGGTTTTGCCTCGAGCGGCCATTTAAAAAAAAATGCCTTTGCCTTTAATGGGCAAAGTGCTGATTGGCTGACAGAGCCGTCTGTCACGGCTCTCAGCCAATCAGCATTATGGTGCTCATTTGCATGTAGCACGGACTCGTGAGATCCGTGCTACATGCATCTGTGTGATTGACAGTGACACAGAGCACAGATGGGTCAGTGAGACCCGTCTGTGCTGCTGTGTATTTCAATGACACAGATGCACGCACGGACCAGGAGATCCGTGCTACTTGCATCTGTGTCATTGACACAGAGCACTAACGGGTCCGTGAGACCCGTCTGTGCTGCTGTGGTAAATAAAAAAAAAAAAACCTGTGTAAAAAGAGAAAAAAATGGCGTGCCCCCCCCCCAAAAAAAGAGCAACCAGCCCCGGGCATTAGTGACCCAGTGCTGGGTGTGCTTAAATACAGGGGACAAACGACATAGGGGTCCCCTGTACTTAAACACAACCAGCACCGGGCTAGTCAGAACCAGAGCTGGTTGCCAAAATACGGGGGACAAACGACGTAGGGGTCCCCCGTATTCTGCGCAACCAGCTCTGGGCTCTGATCCGGTCCTGGTTCTGGAAATACAGGGGAAAAAAATGAGTAGGGTTCCCCTGTATGTTCCAGAACCAGCACTGGACTTTTTCTAGCGGGGGGCTGATGCCACAGCCAGGGGAGCCCTTTCACCGGGCCCCCCAGCCGCAGCATCAGCCCTGACCGCTAGTCAGCCCAGGCCGGGGATCCCTGGAGAGCTGGGGACCCCCCCAATAAAGGGGTCACCCTCTCCAGGGCACCCCAGGCCCAGGCTGATAGCCCGGGGCTATCCCCGCCACCCCTGGTGGCGGTGGGTGGCGGGTTGATTGTGTGGTGTGGTGTAAATAAAGAATATCAAACATTGTCTTTACAAGTAGAACTGCAAGTCCCAGCAAGCCTGCCCCGCATGCTGGTACTTGGAGAACCACAAGTACCAGCATGCAGGGCATTAAGGGCCCACTAGTACCTGTAGTTCACCTGTAAAAAAATGTTTAAAAAAAACACAGGACACACACACCGTGACAGTATAAGTTTATTAAACATACATACACACACACACACACACACACACACACACATGTACACATACTCACCTATGTAACCCTGTAGCATCGGTCCACTTGTCCGGTAAAGTATCCATAGGGGACCTGTGAAAAAAAACATACTCACCATCTCCTATGCGAGGTTCTGTCCTTGTCGTTCCAAAGTAGGCATCCCCGGACTTGGCAAAAAAAAAAAACGAAAACGCGATCCACGAACTTAGTACCGTTCTATAGAACGGTACTTCCCGAATGAGAGCTTAGCGGCGGGGTATCACCATGGAAACCCCGCTGCTAAGCGTTCATTGGCTGAGAGAGGCCATCTCCCGTCTCTCAGCCAATGAACGGCTCCCTCCATTGTAGTCAATGCTGGGAGCCGCAAGGTTATTAAAGTTTACCCTGCGGTTCCCACCATTGACTACAATGGAGGGAGCCGTTCATTGGCTGAGAGACGGGAGATGACCTCTCTCAGCCAATGAACGCTTAGCAGCGGGGTTTCCATGGTGATACCCCGCCGCTAAGCTCTCATTCGGGAAGTACCGTTCTATAGAACGGTACTAAGTTCGTGGATCGCGTTTTCGTTTTTTTTTTTTGCCAAGTCCGGGGATGCCTACTTTGGAACGAAGAGGACAGAACCTCGCATAGGAGATGGTGAGTATGTTTTTTTTCACAGGTCCCCTAGGGATACTTTACCGGACAAGTGGACCGATGCTACAGGTTACATAGGTGAGTATGTGTACATGTGTGTGTGTGTATGTATGTTTAATAAACTTATACTGTCACGGTGTGTGTGTCCTGTGTTTTTTTAAACATTTTTTTTACAGGTGAACTACAGGTACTAGTGGGCCCTTAATGCCCTGCATGCTGGTACTTGTGGTTCTCCAAGTACCAGCATGCGGGGCAGGCTAGCTGGGACTTGCAGTTCTACTTGTAAAGACAATGTTTGATATTCTTTATTTACACCACACCACACAATCAACCCGCCACCCACCGCCACCAGGGGTGGCGGGGATAGCCCCGGGCTATCAGCCTGGGCCTGGGGTGCCCTGGAGAGGGTGACCCCTTTATTGGGGGGGTCCCCAGCTCTCCAGGGATCCCCGGCCTGGGCTGACTAGCGGTCAGGGTTGATGCTGCGGCTGGGGGGCCCGGTGAAAGGGCTCCCCTGGCTGTGGCATCAGCCCCCCGCTAGAAAAAGTCCAGTGCTGGTTCTGGAACATACAGGGGAACCCTACTCATTTTTTGTCCCCTATATTTCCAGAACCAGGACCGGATCAGAGCCCAGAGCTGGTTGCGCAGAATACAGGGGACCCCTACGTCGTTTGTCCCCCGTATTTTGGCAACCAGCGCTGGTTCTGACTAGCCCGGTGCTGGTTGTGCTTAAGTACAGGGGACCCCTACGTCGTTTGTCCCCTGTATTTAAGCACACCCAGCACTGGGTTACTAATGCCCGGGGCTGGTTGCTCTTTTTTGGGGGGGTGCACGCCATTTTTTTCTTTTTTTACACAGGTTTTTTTTTTTTTTTTTTACCACAGCAGCACAGACGGGTCTCACGGACCTGTCATTGCTCTGTGCCAATCACACAGATGCATGTAGCACGGATCTCCCGGGTTCGTGCTACATGCAAATGGGCACCATAACGCTGATTGGCTTCCTGTCTGCCACTGCAGTGCCACTCCTAGATGGGCCACGTGTTTGTGCCGCCCCCTTGTGTCGCTTAGCATAGTCATCCAGCTTCCTCGGTACAACCTTTTGGCCTAAAAACAATATTGTGAGGTGTGAGGTGTTCAGAATAGAGTGGAAATGAGTGGAAATTAATGTTATTGGGGTTATTAATAGCGTAGGAACAAAAAAAGGCCCATTTATGTGATTTTAGCGTTTTTTTTTTATTTTTTAAGAAAAAATCCAGATCCAAAACACAAAACCCAGAACCCAAAACACGGAAGGGTGGTTTTGGCAAAACCAATCCAGATCCAAAACACGAAGAAAGATCCAGATCCAAAACCAAAACACAAAACACGAAAAGTGTCCGGTGCACACCCCTAGTTTATACCTACTGTAGTTTTACATGGGTTCATTCTGCAGCAAGATAATGACACAAAACATATCTCCAGACTATGTACGAAGTCTCGGAGAGAGATAAAGTGGATTGAGACAAAGTACCTACCAATCAGCTCCTAATTGTCACTTTACAGACTAAGGGGCGTATTCAATTAGCGGCGAAAAGCCGTTTTAAGCGATAAAGTTTCGCCAATGAAGTCAGTTCGCCAGCGGAAACTTATCCCCGTATTCAGTTGTTGCGACTTTTCGCCGGTGCAAAAATGCAATGCAATGTACCCGGCGGAAAAGTTTTGCCTATGAATAGCTGTCGGAAAAAAGTGCAGAATTGCGGTTTTGGGGTGCAAAAGGTGGAGAAACCACCCTGCACCTTTAGGACAGGTCCCCAAAGGTAAACTGCATCAAAAAAATCCTAAAAAGAAATAAAGAACACCCCAAAAAATTACTTTGAAAAAGGGGGTAAAAAAGTTCAGAGTTGGGGTGCAAACTTAAAAGCTAGTGAAATAGACTTTGGGGGGGTCTGCAAGTATGGGGGAGGTGTTTTTTTATTGCAGGTGCTTGCTGAAGGTGCGTTTTAATGCTTTTTAAGACCTCACTTTAGCAATTTTTAACCATGCTTGCATCCATTTTCATGTATCCTAAATTTGCTGGGACTAGTTATTTTCTCCAAAAAAACCTGCTAAATGCTATTCTTCACCACTTGTGCAAAGACGCTATATAGAGGCAATTGAAAGCACTTAAGTACACCAAATAGCTCCAGGGGGGCTAATCGGGGACATCTATACTGATCCCCAATGGTAGTGTATCCTTTGGGGGGTGTCAGTCTGATTTCCTCAAAACTGACAGCACTTTTTGTCTGTTTGAGTTTCGCCGGGACGCGTTTTCGCGTCCTTTGGAATTGAATACGGTGAATAGCGAGGGCGCGCACAAAAAGTTTCCATGGATAAAACACGCAAAGTTGGCGAAAAGTGCGGCATGTGAAAGTACGGGACTTTTTGCACCTAATTGAATATGCCCCTGTGTTTGAAAAATGACAGGAGCTGATAGGTTGATCTTTGTCTTCGCCCACTTCGTCACTCTCAAAGGCTAAGTCCATAGACCCCTGAGTCAGAACTAACTGTGAAGAAAAGAACAATACTGTGTGGATCAAATAATGGAATGGCAGCACAGTCTTCAGACTTAAACCCCATCAATATGGTTTGGGAAGTACTGGACAGAAGGGTGAAAGTAAAGCAACCTACAAGTGCAGAGCCATAACTAGACATTTTGGTGCCCTGTGCGAGAAAGAGCATTGGTGCACCCCCCACCCCAACTGCCGGAGTTTGCAAGTATAAAAGCAGCTCTGTGCGGTGGCACTGACCACCAGAGCCATAACTAGACATTTTGGTGCCCTGTGCCAGAAGGCACATTGGTGCCCCCACCCCCCATATTTTAAATAGGGTCAGTCCAAAAAAAGGCATGTGATCTAATGGGGAAAGGGCATGGCCACACAATAGTACCCCCAATTCGCATTATGCCACACAGTTGCACAACCTTATGCACATTACACTTTACTGTAGTGCTCCTTATTCACAACCACATAGTAGTGTCCCTTTTTACATTACACCACACAGTAGAACCCATTAAACACATCTCGTCACACAGTAGAGCCCCTTATTGCCATTACACCACAGTAGAACCCCTTATACATAATATGCCACATAATAATGCCCTTTAAACATTATGCCACACAGTAATACCCCTTACACATTATGCCACATGGGTGTGTGGTTACAGGTTGCAAGGGTGGAAGTTACAGGGTGCAGTGTGTCACTTGTATGGGGGGCAGTTACAGGGTGCAGAGGTGGCAGATGGAGGGGGTGCAGTTACAATGTGTAGTAGGGACAGTTACACTGTGCAAGGTTCAGGGGTGGCAGTTACTGGGTCCAGGAGTGGCAGTTACTGGGTGCAGAGGTGGAAGGTGTATATTGAATGGGTGGAAGGAATGGGGAGGGGGAAGTATCTGTGTGTAACCTCTTAGGGGTAAATTTACTAAGCTGAGAGTTTGCAAACTCTGGAGAGTTTGACCATTTTTTCCCACTCTCAAATTTACTAATGTCAAACTCGGGAGAGAGATCTCCTTTGCTATGGGAAATACTGGAGTGTTAGCAAACTCTCTTCAATTCACCATCGGCAAAACTCAAGAACCTTTTCACTGGTGAAGATAGGATTCTGGAATTTACCAAGCAGAGAGTTTCTAAACTCTCATAAGATGGGAAAACTCTCCTATAAAAACTTGTGAAAAAAATACACCTGCCTATGATCCGAGAGTTTGTCAGAAACATACACAGATTGCTGTGATCCATGTATGTGTCTGCCTGTAAATATAGAAAAATAAATTAAATATCCAAAAACAAATGACATAGGGCCCCCCCCCCAAAAAAAAGCCTAACCAGCCCCAAGCTTGCCAACCTGTCCTGGTTTCTAAATTATGGGGAACAAAATGTGTAGAGTTCCACCGAAATTTAGAAACCAACACCAGGCAGCAGGGCCAGTCCTGGTTTTAAATATAGGGGTGACAAAATTGCATAGGGTCCCTCCTATATTTAAAACCAGCACCAGACCCAAAATGGCCGGGCTGTAATGCCACAGCCTGGAGACCCTTTCACCGGGTCTCCGGGGCCAAAGCATTATCAGCCCAAGCCGGTCAAGTCAAGCTGGAGATCTCAGGAGAGGTGGGGACCCCCCCAAGAAGGGGTCCCCCTTGAAACCCCAGGCTTGGACTGAAGCCCGGGGCTCTTCCCTGCACCCCTGGAGCAATGGGTATGGGGGTAATAAAGTGGGGAAATAGAAGTAAACTATTGTATTTTACAGTGGGACTACAGGTGACAGCTGTATGTAATAAAGTTGCACTTAGCACGGTGTGTGTATTTTGTCTTTATTTAACTATTTATTTTACTGGGGGGGGTACAGGTGCCGCCCGTCTGCTGGCACCTGTAGTTTTGGGTCTGGTGCTGGTTTTAAATATAGGGGGGATTCTACGCAATTTTGTCACCCCTATATTTAAAACCAGGACTGGCCCTGCTGCCTGGTGCTGGTTTCTAAATTACAGTGGAACCCTACACATTTTGTTCCCCATAATTTTAGAAACCAGGACAGGCTGGCAAGTCCGGGGCTGGTTAAGCTTTAAGGGGGCCCTATGTAATTTTTTTTTTTACACTTTTAACCCGTTTTTTTACACATACAACACAAGCAGCTTACACATATCTCACTGATATGTGCAGGCTGCTTGCTTGGGAGAGTTTTGCAGAGAGAAGACACTGCAATCTCGGGTGAGTCATCTCCTGCAAAACCTGCTACTCGGGGGAGAAATCTCCTGCAATACCTGCTACTCGGGAGAGAAATCTCGTTCTGCTTCACCATCGGCCATCTCACTCTCAGCTAAACTCACTTCTTTGTAAATTTGCGAGTCACAGGAGCTTCAAATCACCCGAGTTGCGGCGTAGCTAATTGAGTTGAAAAAAAAGCAAACTCTCCCAGACTCGATTCTTAATAAATTTACCCTGTAGTCTTATATTCTTAGATCTCAGAAAATCTCCACCTCCCAGTCCTGCACCACTCCCGCCCCCACACTTCACTTCTCCTTTACCTGCTGCTGCAACATATATTAACTTTAGTGGCTAGGGAAGAAGGGGTTGCTACGGTTACTTACCACTGTAGTGAAGAAACAGCATTTCAGGATGCACCCGAGCGATGACAGGAGGAGCTTTGTCAGAAGCTGAGACCCTCCGCCACGCTGTGGGCCACTGGCAGGCTGCCAATGCCTGACATATTAGTATGCTGAGTGACGCGCAACTGGGGGCATACTACATTCGGCCCCACAGTCCGGCCAGAACAGAACCTTTTAATGCCCGATCTGTGCCGCCGGGCACACCGCTAATAACAACACCTTAGTGGATGCCCGACAAATGGACATTGCGAGTGCAATGCCAGAGGAGGGCACTGTGGGAATATGCTGGGGATGGAATGGACCAAAAAGGACAGGCTGGCTGCAGCACTACCTGCTGCTATGTGTAATGGTAGCAGTGCGCCCGGCAGAGAAGGAGCAGGACGCACTGCTACTATTATACTATATATAGTGCAGCGGGTGGCGACACACACAGATAACGTTGATCACGGGTGGTGACGGTGCCCCGGTCGCACCACACAACAGCAGTAGGCAGCTCCTCAGTGACTTCACCAGAGGAACTCAAGACTTGGGCGGGGAGACGTCATGACGTAATAACGTCTCTCCCGTCCCACAAAGGATGCAAGGCTGTAGGCTGCCGGGACTCGGGAGGCGGAGTCACAAGTAGGACGGGGGAAGGCAGGCTGCGTAGCTGTCTGACTCCTGTGTAAACAGTGCTGGGATTTCACACTTTAACTGAGGTGGGCGGCCAGTGAGCCTCATTCAGACCCAGACACTATTTGCGGGCGGTCATTCCAAAAAAGGGGCCGACTATTTAAATTGAGTGCTCACTCTTTGCGGTTTGTTGACGCCTCTATGTCTGAGCGAGCGAACGAAAAATGCGCTCGCTATTTTGTAAAGACGCCCCTTTGCCGTTCCGATCACACGTCATCTCCAGTATTTATTAGATTAATCGGGAACATCGAAAGGCATCAGAACTGCTCGCAGTGCTTGTGGTAGGTTTTTCTTACCGCTATCACTGCAAGCAGTTCAGGCTAAAAGACAACCAAGTGACGTGGTCGATGACGCTCCTTTACTATTTATGCACTCCCATTAAACGCCCTTTTGACCGTTAGGCACGCCTGCGTTCGGATCTCCACTCGCCCGTTTTCAAGCACCTTCCCCTGTTACCACCCACAAACGGTACATTCTGTCAATCAAATTAGCATCCCCTCGCTATTTTACGTGCGCACGATTTCCGACCGCAATGACTGGTTTGCGAATGCGCATTACGACCCATACGCATGCGCAGTTGTGCGAACATCGCTCAGGGCGAACAAGCGGCCGCTTACGAGCGGCTCTGAATCAGGCCCTGTGTTCCGCCCTCAGTGCTGTTTGCTCTGTGCGATGGCACCGACCGCACCACCCTAGCTACGGCCCTGTACAAGTGCAACACATTTCTACAACAGTGTTGGGAAGAACTTGCTGAACATTTGATTTCCATTGTAGAAAGAATTCCATGAATGTGCTCGGTGGCAATATCTTTAAAATGTGACTTAGATAAGATTTTGTTAAACAAAATTATATGATTTCCAAATTTTATTTGTTCTATGCTTTCATTTTAGAATAATTAAAGTTAAACTGTGTGAATTTCAATAAAAACTGGATAAATGGTTCCTTTAAAATTGAGAACTATGGCCCTCATTCAGAGCCGTTCGCTATTTGCGTTCGTTCGTTCAAAAACAAGGGGTGGCTATGCAAATGATCCGTTCGCACATTGCAGTCTGTTCACACCTCTAAGTCTGAACGAGCGAGCAAAACATACGCTCTTTTATTTCTTAAAAACGCCCCCTGGCTGCTCGCACCATACGTCATGTCCGCTATTTATTAGATTAATCGAGTACATCGAACAGGATATGAACTGCTCGCTATTCTTGTGGTTGGTTTTTTCAACCGCTATTTTGCGAGCAGTTCTGAGTTAAAAAAAACCAAGTGACGTGGTCATTGATGCTGCTATATTAATTATGCACACCCATAAAACGCCCGTTTTGACCTTTAAGCACGCCTGCGAACGGATCTCCACTCCCCGTTTTCAAGCACCTTCCCCTGTTACCACCCACATACGCCTCATTCTGTCACTCAAAATAGCAGGCACTCGCTATATTGCGTACAAATGTTTTTCGGCCGCACTGACTGGTTCGCGCATGCGTACTAAAAACCGTACGCATGCGCAGATGTGCGAACATCGCTCGGAACGAGCGTACTGCCGCTAGCGAGTGGCTCTGAATCAGGGCCTATATCCATATAAGGAGATAACCAGGCACTTGCAAGTTAAATTATAACTCTTTAACATTCACTTGACCTTAGCAATTAACACATCTGAAATTTCTACAAACTGCATACACCAATTTATTAAATCTTCTACTAAGACAAGACTGCTAACAATGTTAACTGCTCTAATAATACATGGTTATTGCAGCACTAATGTACACTTATGTTTCAACCATTTACATAACTTTTTAAAAGTTTGACCTATTTTAGTTGACTTTAGTTAGTTAAACATCTGTAGGGAATTTATTAACGCAAACGCAGCTGTGAAGACAATGTTGCTTTTACTATATTTATCTTACCAAAGTGAGTCTGAGACTGAATATCCCTGTTTCAGTCAAATAAAAACACTGAAGTTTTGTTTAAACCAGTATTTCCCAACTGCAGTATATATGACTTATACCACTTTTACACCTAAATTCCGGCTCTGGAACAGGGCTCCAATCCGGATCAGAATTTAGCCGACGCCGACCCAGGACTTTCCTGAGTCGGCGCCGTTCACACTGGAGTCGGGTCTGCATAAACCCGGCTTTTCCAGCGTTGAAGTGGATGCTTGGAGATGACGTCATCTCCAAGCGCCACTGTAGCCGGCCCAAACGGCCGGCATGCGGCGCACTCCAGGTCATCGTGAGCCAGAGCGCGCCGTTCACACTGCAGGGTTTCATGGGTTACTCCCGTCTTAAACCCTCAAGTTACCTGGGTTGGATTGCCGGGTCACTCGACCCAGGAATCCAACCCTCTCCCCTTTTACACCAAGGAGCTACTCGGGTTTACCCTGCAATAACCCAGGTGTTAGCTTCGGTGTACAAGGGGTATTACTCAGTGACATATACACCTGTAAGAGTTAGAAATATACACAATTGATAAGAAACGTTTACGGAAGTTATTTTGTACATTTAATCTCATTAACATGGTGGCAAATAATAATAATACGAAAGGGAAAGAAACTTGTGCAAGTGTACTAAACACTAAGACAAAGGGCTGGAGGCTGAAAGAACCAGGATTTAGCCAAACATGAGGCAATGTCATTTAGTAATTGTTAATTAAAATAATTATGCTTAGTACTATAAATGATAGGAATAACAATTAGTATATGAATTGGGTTGGCTATGAAATCCCGGCGGCTCAATAGCCGCTGGGATGAAATGCAGACGCCGGAAGCCCGACAGAGGAGAATCCAGACGAAGCAGGTAAGTCCCCTAACCCTACCCTTCTCCCCCCACTAATCCTAACCCTCCCTTAGGGGTGCCTAACCCCAAAACTCCTGGAGTGGTGCTTAACTCTAAGTCTCCCCTGGGGGGTGCCTAAATCTAACCCTTCCCCCCGCACCCTAAACCTAACCCTCCCGGGGGGTTGCCTAAATCTATCCTCCCCCACAGTGGTGCCTAACCCTAAGTCCCCCGGGGGTGCCTAAATCCCCCACGGCTAAGTGCTAAAGACGGCCCTGCAGACGGGATGTAGTTGAAATACCGACGGCCGGGTAGCAGTCTGTCTAAATCCTGGCATCGAAATCCTGACTCGGGACTAAAGATAGGTGTCGAAATCCCAACACCCATCTACACCCCGACGCCAGAATCTTGACAGACAGCTTCTGCAACTAAGGTAAGCCGACCAGTCAAGCTTTTGGCCGCGGGGGGGAGGGTTAGGTTTAGGCACTTCAGGGGGGAGATTAGGGTTATGCACCCCCCAGGGAGGGTTAGGTTTAGGGTGCCGAGAGGGGATGTTAGGGTTAGGCACCACCGGGGGGAGGGTTAGACACCCCCCAGGGAGGTTAGGGTTAGGCACCACCAAAGTAGGGTTAGGTGGGGGGGAGGGGTAGGGTTATAATACTTATGTGCCCCTGCCATCCGGTGTCGGTTTTTCACCCAGCGGCTATTCAGTCGCTGAGATATCATACCCAACCCCTGCAGATAGGGGGCTGCTGTGTAAAGCTGGTTACACACTGCACAGATATATATGCAGATGATGGTCGTTCATACACACTGAGTGACTATCATCTGCTTATGGCCGCGGGTCCCGCTGGCTGGAGAGCGTGTCTGGCCCCCTTCCCCGCTGCCCCCTCCCCGCAGACCACCCGTACACACTGCCCTATGGACAGGTATATCTGCAAATATATCTGCCATCAGCTGTGCAGCCCAGTCGACGCAATATGTCTCTGAATGACGTAGTTCACAGACATATCGCTGGTACACACTGGACGACGGGCACCAGATATATTGGCTGATCAATTGATCAGTCAATATATCTGTCAGTGTGTACCCAGCTTAAGATTCTAAAGCTGCCAAAAGGGATGGAACATTTAAAGCATTGTCATCGGCAAATACTGGCTTGATTCAGTACAGATTGCAACTGCAATCGCAGCTGCAAAATCGCACGCAACGCAGCTGCGAAAATATGCTAATGCCTGCCAAAGCTCAGCCGACATAAAGACGCCCGCTGCTGCTTTCTCATATCCGTACACTGACGCTCTTCTGCATAAACATCTGTACCATTGACACACATCAACCACTCACACAGCAATTACACCAGGTTTGACCTGCCGCAGACACTGCAAGTCTCTTCACACGCAGTGGGCTCTCAAGCTGCATATGCAATTGCAGTGGCTAATTAAGGCACGCCCAAGCAATGGCATTCCAACGGACAGGCACGCTTGCGTTTTTCCGACCACTCCCCTGTCATCACCCCCAAACGCTCACAGCCTGACACTCACTCTGCGCTAGATTCCTCTGTGTGTAATCACAGTGCGATCACAGTGCACGCGCAGCGCAGCTTATATACATGTGCAATAGCTAGCAATCGCTTGATCTGCGCACACAGTTGCATTTGCAATTGCTACTGAATCAGGCCCATAATCTCTTACCGAAATTCTTTGTAGGTTAAGGCTGCCTAATTAGGTTATATTCCATGTTCAGTGAGTTGTGTGTGTAGTGGATGTTATAATGGTAAGGTAAGGGAACACTGTCATATGGCATAATCTCTACTGGGAGCACTGTAATGTGTCATAGTATGAAGTGTAGGGCACTGTAATGTTACATAATATGAATGGGAACATTGTAATGTGGCACAATATGATCTGAATGCACTATATTGTGGCATAATATGAACTGGGAGCACTGTAATGAGACAGTAACTGGGGGCACTGTAATGAGATAGTAACTGGGGGCACTGTAAAGTAGCATTATATGAACTAGAGGGCATTGTATTTTTGCACAATAGGAACTGGAGAAACTATAGAGTGGCATAATATGAAGAGGGCTCATGTAATGTGGCATAATATGAACTAGGGCACTGTAGTGTTTCATAATATTGACGGGTACACTAATGTGACAAAATATGAACTGGGGACACTATAATGTAGCAAAATATGAACTGAAGCATTCTAATGTTTCACAATATGAACTGAGGGCCTGATTCAGAGCCGCTCGTAAGCGGCCGCTCGTTCGCTCCGAGCGATGTTCGCACAACTGCGCATGCATATGGGTCGTAATGCGCATGTGCCAACCAGTCATTGCGGTCGGAAATCGAGCGCTCGCAAAATAGCGAGTGCCTGCTAATTTGAGTGACAGGATGAGGCGTTTGTGGGTGGTAACAGGGGAAGGTGCTTGAAAACCGGGAGTGGAGATCCGAACGCAGGCGTGCCAAATGGTCAAAACGGCCATTTTAAGGGTGTGCATAATTAACAAAGCGGCGTCATCGACCACGTCACTTGGTTGTTTCTTAGCCTGAACTGTTCACATGATTGCGGTAGGAAAATCCAACCACAAGCACTGCGAGCAGTTCAGATGCCTTTCGATGTACTCGATTAATCAAATAAATAGCGGAGATGACGTAGGATGCGAGCGGCCAGGGGACGTCTTTACAAAATAGCGAGCGCATGTTTCGTTCGCTCGCTCAGACATAGAGGCGTCAACAGACTGCAAAGAGCAAGCGCTCAATTTAAATAGCCGGCCCCTTTTTCTGAACGAGCGAGCGCAAATAGCGTCCGGCTCTGAATCAGGCCCTGAGGGCACTACAGTGTGGCATAATATATATTGGAGGAAGTACAATGTGGCATAATATAAACATGGTTACTACAATGTGGCAAAATATGAATTGGGGAACTACAGTGTGGCAGAATATGAACTGTGGCCACTTCAATGTAACTTAATGTGAATTATGAGCACTGTATGGCATGATGTGGACTAGGGCATTAAGGAACAAAGGCTACTATAAAACATAACGTCAACTAGGCTACTACTATGATTCCTATAATGAACTAAAGTACTACTATTGGGCATAAAATTAACTAGGGTACTACTATGGGGCATAAAATTAACTAGGGAACTATCATGGGGCATAGGATTAACTCAGAGATGCTGACATTCTGGCTGCCCCTCCCGGAATGGGGCAGCCAGACCGGCAAAATCAGGGGGCGTGACCAGTGGTTGTGGGTGGAGCAGGGGTGTGGCCATGCAAACGCGTCATTTTGGTCCCACCCCCGCTGCACAATGCAGATAATCCCGGCATTGTCAAGCAGGGGGCGGGGCCAAAATGATGCGATACGGAGTGAATCTTGTACAGGCCCCCCCTGCTGCCGGGGATTATTATATTATCTTGGGGGGGGGCAGGAGGGGTCAGCAGCTGCCGGGAGGCTTGCCTGCCTTCCCGGGAGGCCGGGAGTTTCACCCAATTTTCGGGAGGCTCCCAACTAAATCGGAGGGTGGGCAAGTGTGGATTAACTACGACACTACTATGGTGCATAAAATGAACTAAGGCACTACTATGGGGCATACAATTAACTAGGGCAGTACTATGGGGCATACAATTAACTAGGGCAGTACTATGGGGCATACAATTAACTAGGGCAGTACTATGGGGCATACAATTAACTAGGGCACTACTATGAGGCATGCAATTAACTAGGGCACTACTATGGGGCATGCAATTAACTAGGGCACTACTATGGGGCATACAATTAACTAGGGCAGTACTATGGGGCATACAATGAACTAGGGAACCATTATGGGCCATAACATTACCTAAGACACTACTATGGTGCATAAAATGAACAACCTCTGTGGAAAGAGATGTATCTCTAGAAGCATTGGGACGGGGGCCCTCGCAATGGGGCCCACAAAGTTCTGGCTATGCCCCTGCACCCACCTTAAACCAACCCTATGAATGAACCTGGTACAGATAAACCTGCTATGATAATTACTGTTCCCAGCCATTGTATGTGTGGCAGGAGAAAGAGAGATGAAAAATACTGGAGCTATTAGGCATAGAGGAAAAAAAATAGAAGTCCATTTTCAAAATGTTAATGTTGGAAACACATTTAAAAACTATCAGTTATACAGAATACAAACACTGGCTTGAAAGAGAAACATTACAGCACTTGTGTGTTTACATTTCCCTATGAAAGCCCATCTAGCATAAAGCCAGATATAGACTCTGTACGGGGCTACTGGTATGCGCGCGTGTTCTGCAAGGCTTTGGGATTCTGCGGCTTAATAAATGGTTTAAGCACATATTAATTTGTTATCACTAAAGCCATCAGATTAAACTTTGTATGGCTTTAATACTGTAAATATTACTATAGTAAAGGCTGAGCTTACTTAACAAGGCGTGTTAACAAGGTAATGTTTCCTTAAACATTGTCTGCAAAATGTGCAGCTTGACAAAATGTTTACAATCTACGTGTTACACAACCAGATGGGTTTAGCCTAAGTTAATCACTTGCATGTCTTTGTGTTCACTGATGTAATGTGGACAAAGTTGTTGTACAGCTGCACGGTTAACCCTCTCAGGTCAGATTTCTCAGGCTTAGGTCCTACAGCCAGGCCAGGAGGGCTCATTCAATAGCCACGAGTGTTCAAATGTACGCTAAGGTACCTTGATGTTGTCGTACAGAGGTTACTGGAAATACATGAACAAAAATGTAAAGAAAGGCAGCAATATAGGCATCTCATCTGCCAGCAAAAATGTCAGGCTTGCCGTGACTTGAGATGATTTCAGTATTAATGTGATTTAACACCTTTTTTGAGGAAATGCAGGAAGCGCCAAGACCAATCATGGTGCAGGTTGAAGACACTGTGACAGAGAACTGGTCATGCGCATGTGCAGTCCCCCGCCATCGGAGATGTATGCAAACCATTGGGTTTGCGATTGCGTACATCTCTAAATCAGGCCCTAAGTCCACTTCGGCGACACTCCAATAACGCACTCATAAGAAAGTGCACCTCTGTGTGTCTGACTAGCCACCTCCCGGGCCCCGTCTAGGAATGCTCAGTCTGTGCCTCTTAACCACTACTATGACTCTCTGCATGCACACCGTAGGGCAGGGACATGCAATCAGGGCAGGCAGGGGAGGCATTTTTATAGTTAACACTCACCAGCTTTGTGGAGCTCCCTGGGACTGCAGGGAGATGAGAGATGAGGCAGCAACAGCACAACCTCACTTCTGTATAATCATACACTGCTTGCAGAGCTGGGGGCGGGGCCACACCACGGGCAGTAAGATGCACAGAAGGACAGCTAATAGAGGCATGCCACTGGGGGGCGTGCCTTGAGCACTGATGAACACCTTGGATGTGTCATGTGACCAGGAAGTGCACTGCATCCCATCTCCATGTGTGCCTTCCCAGCCATTGACCACACTGCACATCACTGCCAAAGGTCGCATAGACTGTGCAACTTTTTAGCAACTTAAACGCAGTTGAAAAACATCAACCATTTGTGCATATATTAGCACTGCACGCAACTCAGAAACAGGCCCCTTATGTTTATATTGGAGGGGAGTCTCTACACTCAAATTTCTTTAAAGTAGTAGTCTACAGCCCTGAGTTTTGCGAAAACGCACCGCCGATGTTTCGCGAGCTTCCTTGTGTGCTTTTCAACCATGTTTTTTTAGCTTACCGTAAGTTTTGAGATTTTGTCATTGTCAGATGAAGGATCAGAATGGTAATCAATGGGACACAAGACAGGGAAGGTAGAGATGAATAATAACTGCATGTGCTAATAGCCAGTAAGATGAATAGCAGCACCTCACTGTTGCCCATATAAGTCCTTGCACAAGAGTGGTGGAACAATGCATAACTGGACCACACAGAAAATTTTGTGTAGGAACGCAATGATGCCACATTAACCTCCAAGCACCCCTGCTCTATTCTAAAAACCGGTGAACGCTCAGAAGAGGCCTCCGTGCTGCTCTCTTCAGCATTAGATGGGGTTCCGATATACAAAAAATGACACCATTATCCTAGGTAGGTCAGGAATATGGTGAATGGTTTTTGTGCATCTGTGTGTAAGAAAGACATGCTATAGGGACCAGAGATGGGTTTCCTTAATACTAAGGAATGGAGGGCGCAAATTATATTGAAATACTTAAAAAACTTGGGACACTTACTTTGGAAAAAGCAGGTGGAAGATGATGAAGGCAGAAGGAAAAAAGAATAAAGACTTGAAGAAAAGAAGAGCCCAATTTATAGTCCTCATATCTAGGAAGGACCCTTGGACTTTCCACCCTGCAGTTGGGTATCATTAGTAGAGTAAGGAAAAGTCTGTGTTGGTTTTTTGTTTGCTCTACCTCTCCATACTAAAGTCACATGGTGCCATCATGCCCCTTGTGCCGTACCAGGCTTCTTCTGCCCCCTTTTCTACTTTGCAGAAGCCTTAGGGGTCTATTTACTAAGCAGTGTTAGGGGACAGAGTGAAAAGTGATAAGACAGTGATAAGGTGCCAGCCAATCAGCTCCCAACTGCCATCTCACAGGCTGTGTTTGAAAAATGACAGTTGGGAGCTGATTGGCTGGCACCTTATCACTTTTCACTCTGTCTCCTAACACTGCTTAGTAAATAGACCCCTTAGTGGTGTAGCATGCCATCTCCGTGGGTGGTCTCAGATGAGAAATAAGGGATAGCACAGTAGCAGAGTGGCTAGAATTGTTACCCCACAGTACTGGGGCCACTGAGTGTATTCTGACAGGGTAATATTTGGGTGGAGTTTATATGTTCTCCCCTCTCTGCGGTAGGTCCAAGAAATATACACCAGTAGGTAAACAGGTGTCTTACAAAATGGACCTTAATATCTGTGGGTTAGGGAATTTACACTGTAAAATCTACTGAGCATGGAGTCATCTGAATTTTTATGTGAATATCACTGCTTTTTGGATCAGCAAATTTTCTTTCATTTTGACTTAATTTTTTCCTTTTACAAAACTAAGCAGGCAACGGGTGAATGTTGAAATCATAGATAGAAAAAATAGTCTTAGAGAGCAACCTTGGCGCTTAAAAGCCAATCCAGTAGCACCCAGCTGATCAAGGTTAAACCCTAATAACCACAATACAGTGAGATAATAATAGAAAGAAACATGAAATAATGCTTACCAGGTGAGACAGCTCATTCCAGGGCTAGTTGTAGATCTTGTGGGGTTGGGTACAGGAAGCCAGGCATAGGATCCCGGCAGTCAAAATTTCGATGCCGGGATCTTGACATGGTTAGACTACCGACAGCTGTCGGTAAGTATCCTAACCCAACCCCTAAACCTAACCCTCCCTCCCCGCTGCCTAAACCTAACCCTCCCCCCCGCAGCTTAAACCTAACCTCCCCCCAGTGCCTATGCCTCCCCCTAGTGACTGACCGTAACCCTCCACCTAACCCCACTACTTACCGTCGGAGTGCTGGCGGTCAGGATGCTGGCGCCAGGATTAACTGGTGTCGAGATTCTGGTGCCGGTATTCTGTGCGCGGGCATGCTGACCGTCGGGATTTAAACTACATCCCGATCTTGCTATCCTTTTAAAAAACTGATTAAGAATAATAATGAAACTGGCCAAGATAATGAAGAGACATGACTTATTTAAATGCTTTAAATAATAATAATAATAATAATAATAATAATAATAATAATAATAAATCATTTATGTATATAATACACACCTAAGTGAAAGAAAGCACATTCACTCAGCTTGTTAATTACAGGCTTGTGTCATGTCATCAATGTTACAAAAAGTGTGAGTTTATTGTATTCTCTTAGTTTTATTGAAGGGCAAATCAGGTCCATTGTGTCTCTACAAGAGCATTGCACAGCAGTCTGTCTCTCCTGCTGATATATCTTGCAGTAACAGAGTTATAGACAACACCATAAGCTAATTACTCATACAACAACTACAGTATAAATTGTTTGACAGCATAAAGTGACAAACCACGGAAGCTGGGTAAGCAAAGCTACATAGACAACTGCAGCTCTAATAACTATTTCGTTTTCTAAATAATACACTGATAAATGCTAAATTCAGTGCAAAATGCTTCTTTGTAAAAAGGATAACATCTATAAGCTACGTACATTTGAAACATATATACATATTATAGCCAAACGTGCAGAAAATTGCATATTATTTATATTTTAAAGCACCACTCTACTTGGTTGTTACTACTTTTCCACTTTTGTGTGCCTTCTTTTCTAAATACTATATGTATATATAATATAGATAATACATAGATATAATTGTTTTTCTATAGCCCCTCCCCAGTAGCTCCACCCTCAGTTCCTGAACCTATTTTTCATAAAAATAGCTAAAAAAAAAATATATATATATATATATATATATATATATATATTATATATACACAAATAGGTTATGCTTTTAGGTCTACTAGGACTGCACTCAAAGCCGCTAACTCCAGCACTAACTTACCAAGTCACAAGTAACTTATGTTAAGAATTCCCACACATGAAAACAGGATCACCCCAGGAAATTTCTAACCCATGGCACCCCATTCTCACTCATGGACGGCAGCTATACATTAAGTTCACATGAGAAATGTCAATATAAATTGAGGTCATCACAGTCACAAGAGGAGGACATTCCAGCCAGTCAGGAATTTAATATCTCTGTGAAAGAGGAAAAGAAGAGAGAGGGTCTTCAATGAAAGGTTAGTAAGAAACGCTGAATGCCAAAATCCTGACCAAGGTTTTTACTGCAGCTTTGAGAATTCCAGAATGCAATGGCTGGTATGGTTATTGAAAACATTCAGAAATAGTGTGAAAATGAGAAATTCCCACAGTAAGAAAATATTGTCACAGTTATGTATGAAGTATTTGATATTAATAATATTAGAAAAATTATAAGTTCTCAAGGATCTACTGTTTCCAATGTGTATAAGAAATAAAAACATTGTGTGCCATATATTAAAAAATAAATAAACTGTTAAAGTAGTTTCAAATAATAATACATAATTGTGTAATCTTTATTGTGCTGTTTGTCATTGCTTGCTCTTGCCTTGAACTGGTTCACGCACCCAATGACATCACATGCAACACCAATGATGTCACACATATCCCTTGCCACTAGACCACACATCCTGACTGTTATACCCTACAGGGATTAACACAACTCAATAAAACTGATTTTAGGAGGGATTGAAGAGAATGTATAATGATAATGGGGAACAGGAGTAAAACAATAGTACATCTACTAAATAGTGATATAATCAAGCAACTAACAGTCCCTTTAAAACTTGTGTTAAATAATGTGTATTTAGTTGTGTGAAGTTAATTATCTATGCTTGCCTCAATTTTTCTTAACTGAATACCTATGCAGAGATTGGAGATGATGCTTAGGGAGTAACAAAGGAGAGTAGTTCTTAAAAATAGACCCCAGGTTTGATAAATAGATCCATAATTCTTTGTCCAAACTCTTCGCTCTATCAATTCACAATGATAGCACTGAGATGGCCTACGCAGTGTATACCCAATTACACTTGTCTCCAGTTACATATATGACCTTTTCTATGTACCACAAAGGCATGTTGAAAGAAGACAAAGGCTAAACAGCAGTGCTTGGATGGATATTTTCCATGAGACACAATCATGCTGAGGATGCATTGCAACTCTTTAATCATAAGTGACACAGTAAAACTTCCAGCAAGTAAAGGTTTATAGCGCCATCTAGAGCTCACTGACAAGCACACAGACAGAAGTGGTAAAACCAAAATAAAGGGGTTTAGTACAGCAGATGAGGACTTCTACAGTCACTTCACCTCATCAGTTGCACCCTCCATTTTAGGCAGACATAAATTCTATAGTCTAATTACTATTTGGGTTCTGATATTTTACTATTGATCACAAAATCGACCCCGTAACGTAAGATACGAAAACTTAACATGTTAATGTTTCCATGCAGCCCGCCCATTGTAATGTGTGATAGTATGGTAGCTACAGTAACTGAAGTTTGTCCTCCTGAGGTCTCACTGAACTGGGAGTAGAAAATAGTGTATTGTCCTATAAGTCAGTGTTTCAATGTTAGATGGGCTGTGTGAGGCAATAAAGAATCTAGGGTGTATATTTACTAAAGTGTGGGTTTTTAGAAGTGCAGATGTTGCCCACAGCAACCAGATTCTAGCTATTATCTTCTAGAAGGTGCTAGATAAATGCTAAGTAGAATCTGATCAGTTGCTATAGGCAACATCTCCACTTCTTAAACCCCAGACTTTAGTAAATATACTCCTAGATGTCATTTATAACTGAGTAGCGCAGTACAATCTGTACAACTCAGTGCTGTTGTTCGCATTTTCCACACCCGGTGCTAATTTAGGCTCATGTCTAAATGTGCATTAAATTTCCACTTAGCCTAGATTTTATTTTGTGCAGCTCCCCTGAACCTGAAAGTCATAGATTAAGCAATAACACTGCATCTCTGTAAAGTGCCTTAAGTACTTTTGGACAAAAGCGCTTTAAAAATAATAAATATTATTATGATGATAATTATGATGACGACCATTATTTTGCTTCTTCCCTGTGTGAAAACTTCTGTATAATTTTTTCATATTTCTGAATGCTGTGCAAATTCTCTTAAATGGCAAACGCTGCTTGTGGTCTCAAGCAAAGAAGAACACGCTAGTGCGGACACTCAGTTAATTACAAGGCTAAAATGTATATTGCAGAGGGGTATATCATGTCACCGGGGTGGATCCGATAGGGAGAGAATGTAGAAATCAAACAAATTTAAAATAAAATGTTTAAAAATCATTTGAAAATGTTTGTAATATTATTTAAAAAGGTTTAAAAGCATTAAAACTGAAACAAAAATAGCAAAGCCTCATTTTCATTTTTTAGTAGCAAAAGGTAACAATAAACTGCGGTTAAGGTTGGCACATAGGCAATGTTATCTGCTATATATTCAAGGTGAAGTTTCTCGCAAACTGCTGGTGCATCAAATTATATGTAACCCACATAAGTATAATTAAAATAATAGACCCTAGGAGCTTATTTATCAAAAGGATAAGATCCCCGTGGTAGCTTTCACAGCAATAGGCGATGAGTTAAAATAGGTCTTTCGGGGCTATTTGATAAATAGGCCGTCTACATTTTTGGGCTTTCATAACTCAGTAACTTAAACCAGAGGTTCAATTGTCAGCCAATTCCCACCACCCCAGCTTTACAAGTCCTCTCTTAGCATTGTATTCACACATAATAATTACTTTAACTCTGATTCTAATAAACCTCGGAATACAAGGTTGATCTGTTCCAGCTAGTTAGATCACATAAGTCAAACATGGTCGACAAGAATTGGACATCATAAAACTCAGACAATTTTATGGCATTCAAGATGTATCAAACTTTCGACAAAGATAAAGTTGCCCATAGCAGCCAAATAATTTATAGCTATGATTTAACTAGCTTCGATGGTGAGTATCGCTAACCTTCCTCCTAGTGCTTAACCCTAACCTTACTTTTGTAGTCTAATCCTAACCATCCCCACCCATAGTCTAATCCTAGCCCTCCCCATAGTGCCTAACCCTAACCTCCCCTCCCATAGTCTAGTCCTAATCCTCCCCATAGTGCCTAACCTTAACCTCCCCTCCTGTAGAGCCTAATCCTAACCCTTCCTGTAGAGCCTAATCCTAACCCTCTCCATATTGCCTAATCCTAACCTCCCCTCCTAGAGACTAATCCTAACCCTCCCGGTCATGCCTAATCCTAACCTCCCCTCCCGCAGTCTAATCATAACCCTCCATATAGTGCCTAATCCTAACCCTCCCGCAATCTATCCCTAACCTCCCCTCCCGTAGTCTAATCCTAACCCTCCGCATAGTGCCTAACCCTTACCCGATGTGCCTAATCCTAACCACCCCTTCCACAGTCTAATCCTAACCCTCCCCTCCTGCAGCCTAACCCTAACCTTTCCATGCGGAATGTCAGCATTTCACATGTCAACATTGTGAATATGTCAACATTCTGCACATACCAATATGTTCATTGTCAACATTTTGAATACATTCCATCCTGATAATCAAAAGATCTATTAGTGCTGAAAAAGATGTATGGTCTATATTTGATGCGTTACGTCACTCAAGCTTTACAGGTCAAGATTCAGCACACAGGTTTGTAATTCCAGTTTACGAAGAAATACTTGGAAACTAAATCAGGTGTAAACAGGCAGGAGTCGGTTTCCAGTAAAATAAAATAGAAGCAATAAACTGAAATGAATCCTGAAAAAAAAATGCTATAATGGAAAATCTGTAATGGAACATTTGCAGTGATGTGTTAATCAGCTATAGAAAGTTTGGAAACGTGCATTTGTCTGCTGTGCATGACCATATGTTTCCAAGAGCGCTCTACATGCCCATGACGTGATGAAACATGGATGAAAAAAGCAAACATTAACCTGAAGCGTTCAATCAATTCCGCCAGCAGGAATTTGCTCTGTGGCAGATGTTACGCACTGAGCCTCACATACTTTAAAGAAAATTGACTCTGAAAGGTTTAAAAAATATCCGAGATTCCAAATGGAGACAAAAGATAATAAAAAGGTAAAAGGTTTAGAAAATGGCTTCTTCTGAACTTCAAAGTTTCAACATATAGAACCAGATGAGGCTTGGTGAGTAAGCACATTTGGTATATCTCACAACCCTGGACAGATTAAGGGGCATATCCAATTGGGAGCAAATTTTCCAAAAATCTCGTGCTGTGGAGTTTTTCCCACAGGTGCAAGACTTTTGCTATACAAATGGGTGGGAGATTTGTAATTTTTTGGGGCGTGCAATTTTTTTGTGCACCTTCAGATCAAGTAAAATTTTTCTAAAACCTTTATATTTAGGAAAAATTGCCGAAACACCCCCCAATGACTAATTAAGCAATTGGAAGTTTCCGATTAGCTTAATTAGTCAAATATTTACATGTCGTTATTAGTTGTTAAATCTAATAATGACTCCAAATTACCCCAACATTTTTGTTAATTAATGCACCCCAAATTTAATTAAAGCAATTATTAAACTTAAAAATAATTGATTTTGTTTTGTTTTGTTTTTTCATTTTAAATTTTCATTCTATTATTTTTTTAATTGGCCTAAAATTACCCCAAAAATTACCTTTTTTTCTAGTTTTTTGTTGCATTTTCATTTTTTAATCTAAACAAATAAAAGGTTTTAGTTATCTTTTTTACAATTTAATTTTTTTTCTTTATTTATTGACTTAAAATTACCTTTTTTCTGTTTTTTGTTTTATTAACATTTCTTTTTTGGGGGGGGGACAGGCTGATTTACCAAGTTTTTTCAAAATTTTCGCACAGGTATATTTTTGGAAATTTTTTTATGCATCCAATGTTTTTTTAATTGGATACCACAGGTATCAGGACCATGCATATCTGTGATAATCCAAAATTGGGTGCAAGGTCCGCATTATTTTTTGCAGTCAAAACCTCATGGCTAATTGGATGTGTTTATTAGCCAAATACAATAAATCATGATGAGCAGACTACTGTCAATATTGGCACTACATTATATAGAAATGGAATCTAAGACAGCAAAGCTATTCACCACAGTGGCATAGACAGGTATTGTTGTGAGGGGGAGCCTTGTGAAATGGGGGTATGACTACACAGCATACTTCCAATTTTTAGCTCTATAGGAGCATGCACAGTGTTTCTAAAGTGCTGCGCTGCCCCCAGTTCCCCATTTTAGTGTATAGATGACGCGTGCATGCGCACAGTATCCATTTACCACTTTTATGGTGAGAGGGAGATTAGCGATCATTTCGCTTCTTACAAATCTCGGACAGGCTCTATCACTGCATCTGTATATTTAGTACATATAAATAAAACTTAATTTTTTATTGCTGTAAATGGCAGCAATAATAAAATTACAAATATCGAGTTTAAAATCCAATGATTGATAAATATGCCTTTAAGTTCTAAGGCTCTAAGCAATTATATTACAACCCTACACAATCAATTAGTAGTAATCACATGCATAAGGGTTCCTGCTGGAGACTTTGAATATGCTGGGTAATATGTTGCAGGAATTTATACATTTATTAACATCACTTATGCACTATGCAGTTATGACAGTAATGCTGTTCTGTTGAAACCACTGTCTGTATTAGAATCAGGAATATAGTTATTATAATGGCTATTGGCTTAAATAAGGCCAACCTGCTCCTACACAGGGTAATGCACACCCTGGGTATAAAAAGCTGTCTTCCACTCATCGCCATGGCGGATTCTGATTAAGTTGTATGAACCTCTGAGGACTTATTTTGTGACGATGGTTGCTCCTTTGACTTTTTCAAATAATTCTGAGATCAGTGGAAGTGAATACAGAATTTTGCGTACTTTTGTAACAAAGAATAACCCATGTCCTGGCAGGACAGATAGAAGTATGAATGATATCTCTTCCAAGGTACTCCTTTATATAGTCAGACATTGGGGTAAATTAACAAAAGGTCGATTTGGGGTAATTTTAGGTGATTTTGCATTTGATTTGCAATTGATTTTGACCATCAGAGATTTACTAAAGTCAAAATCAAATGTGAAATTGAATATAAAACCGAATATCAAATATTGTCAAAACATCAGCACTTTTACAAAGACCAACATAGGATCCCCTGATTTACTAATATTCGAGTTAAAAATAAAACATAAAATCAAACACAGCATCCAAAAACCAAATACAAAATCAAACACAACATCCCAAGAATAATAGACCTGCTTCATACTGGAGATTTTACCAGGCTTCTTGTGTGATATGTGTATGAAACTGTTAAAATAAGGAAATAAAATTACATGGGAATCCCCACCCAAAAAAACCACAACCATCACTGAGCTGTTTGAGCCTGTCCTGGTTGTAAAAATACTGGAAAAAAATATGTAGGGGTCCCCTGTACAAGAGGAGTCATCGAATCAACATACTGCCATAGCCAGGGGAATCTGAGGATGAGTTGGTTGCAGGCCTTCAGTATATCAAGAAAAAATACTTAAATCCTACATGATAATAGAGATTCAGAGGTATTAGTTACATACATTTGTGTGCACCTATTATGTAGCAATAATTATTTTAGGGTGAGCGTTTGGGAGTGGGGCCCCCGGAGTTGTTCTGGCTGGACCTTTTTCAGGGCATCACCACTTAAGTCACATAGATATTATTTTTTATCACTTTTCTAATTGTTTGTTTATTATTTATGTCATTTTAATTCTTTCTCATTTCATTAACACTTATTGATTTATCTTTACACATCTATTCTTTACACTTCACTATCACCTTTTTTCCCCTTTTCGTGTGATGCCCTGGGGATGGTCCTTGGCTGGAATTTTTTGGGGTACCTTGCTTCTCGGACGTGAACCCCTTAATGTTAGGGACACAAGTATAAAGGAACCTTGACGATGGCCTGGTGCTTATTCATATATTTGCAAATGTATGTAACTAATACCTCTGAATCTCTATTATTATGTAGCATTTAAGTATTTTTTGTTGATATTGCTGCAGTGAGCTGGAAGGAACCTTTTTTTCTGTGGTTCAGTGTAAATCACTGTGCGTGATTTACACTTTACAAGCACCTGTGCTATGTCATTAAGCTGATATGAGCGACCACCATACTTTTTGTCTTCAGTATGACAAGGAAAGAGATGGACTCAGAGTGGATTATACCCACAGTGAGACTCACTGGAAGAGACTGCTGAGCGATGATACCACCAGGAATATGACTACCGTGCACTGCAGTAAGGTAGATTGTAGTGAAGGTCGAGGTCAATGGAATGGCCAACTTTTTAGCCAATGCTGCTGTCATGACGTTCCCAGCTGCTCCAGAGTCAAGAAATACTGGTAAATATTCAAACCCCATAGGGTGTTTAAGAATTGCATGAATGACAGTCTTATTTGCAAGGAGAGTGGGTAGATACTCCTAAACTGACCTCTCCACCATCAGCAGGAATGGGGCATTTCCCAACCTTTTCGGGAAAGACCCAAGCATATGGCCGGAACCGGCACAACAGAGACACAGGTTTTCTTGGAAATGCCTTTCATGTTCTTCTGGAGTCAGACGAGAAGGCCTACTTGCATGGGTTCCTCTAAAATAGGAGATGGAGGCCGAAAGTAAAGAGTAGGATGAACCTTTGGGCTCTGATCAAATAAAGTTAACATATGTTTAGCGATGTGCGGGTTCGGTTCCCAGAGAACTGACAACAACCGAATTTAGGGGCTCCGAGTTGAACTGAGTCCAAATTTGGATTCACTTTGGGGTACCAAGTCGTACCGACTCCTGATTCAGATCTTCATGTGGTTCGGAACTTGGATTTTAAAACCAAACTCTGGTTTTGGATTGCATATAAACAGGTCAAAGTTACATCATTTTAGTTGTTTCTTTATTTTAAAAAATATATATATAGATTAAAAAACCAAAAACCAAAACACGTGAGGGTGGTTTTGCAAAACCAAAACACGAAGATGAATCCAGATCCAAAACCAAAACACGGGGGTCGACACACATCTCTAGTTATTGATGAGGGCTATAAACACAATAATGCAAGATGGTTAAAGCAAATGAATAACAGTGTACACAGTACACACAAACAAAAAGCCCTGACTAACACCGCCTAATGGAATCCTTTATACTACCTAGTCATAATTGTCTAACCGAAGCTAACCTAATCTTAGGGATGGGAACTTGTCAGTATCTAGTCTAAGCTACCTATGCAATAGAGTCAGGAACAAGAGGAGTCAACAACTGGATATCAGCAGGATACACGAGGAGTAATGCAGCAGTGAAGTCAGAAAGCAGCAGGAGTCATACAGGGAATACTAGGAATGAAGACTGACAGTGTCAGAGCACACAAGGAAAGCTACAGTAAACCCAAGGTTTGAGACCTGATTCTCTGGCAACCAGCAGGTCAGGGCCGGATTAAGGGCCACATGGGCCTGGGAACGAAAATGTTCAATGGGCGATATACTGAAAAGGGGAGGAGTTGTAACCAGTGCTGTATGGGTGTAGCCAGAGCCACGAGGGTGTGTACACCCCCTATACTATTAGCCCCAATGTCTCCCTAAATACATAAAAATAGAAAATTGCATAATTTTGTATTAAAAAAAACTATTAATACAATTATGATACTTATGTGTTATGGCCTGCTAGGCAGCTGGTCATTATCATGCTGCCATGATGATGGCCTATTTTTATGGAACTGCATCCGCCCCATTGTTAATCTGGCCCTGCAGCAGGTGATAAAAGGGAAGTAGATATAGGGTTGACAGGTGATGGCTAATCCAATCAGGGTGTGATCCCATCCTGAATTAAGGTAAACTGCTCACCTGAAACCCATATTAACCAGAAAAAGAGGAGTGTGAACCGCGCTAAATATATCTAATGAATATACTGATATATACAAATGAAAAGCACAAATAATACCTTGTTCAGATCAATAAATAAACATGAATAGTGATGATATTCTGTCAAACATGAACAATAAATATTCTATATGGCTTGATCGATATAATCAATGTATTTTATTCCTCAAAATATAAAAAGTACATATATTAGTGTGCACAGGGAGGTTTATACATATAATATGTAAACATACACAGGCACAAATAAAAAGTAGGTATAAAAAAGATCATATAATCAAGAATCTCTAGGTGTATATGACCAATTCCGTCCACAAGATAATTGTATTAAAAATCTCTAAAAAAGAGAGTAATAGTCTCAATCCAAATGATGGTGCCAATTTGGTGCCAACAATCACTGGCCTAAGGGTGTCTCCAGAATAATGTCCAGCTATTATATTAATTACCAGACTCAATAGAAGCGTCCACAGCCCGGGATAGGTGTAGAAATCCTGCACTGGCGTGCTGACGATCTAAACAGAGGCTGGAGAATGAAGAAGATGATGCCGGTCCGGAAAACAGTCCAAATGTCCCAAGTGATGTAGGCAAAAAGTGGGGAGCTAGATTGCCAGAGTGAAGTGAGATGGAGTAGTGTTTAGCATCAATACTACCAGGGGCGTTTCTAGAGAGGAGGGGGCCCGTGTGCAGTCTCCGACACAGGCCCCCTCCTCTCTGTCCAGCGGCTGGCAGCTCACTGAGCTGTGCGCGGCCAGCGCCGGAGTTATAGACTCTGGGCACTAGAGTGTGCCCAGAGTCTATAGACTATGCACAAGTCACCGGGGAAATGGCCGCGGCGGGCATTTTCCAATCGTTTTTACAACGCCGGACCCCCGCGCTGATGTGGGACTCCATAGAGGTAAGTAATACTATGGGTGCAGGGTGTGCGGTGCAGGGCCCCCTGGACCCAGGGGTCTGTGTGCCCCACACACCCTGCACCCATTATAGATACGACCCTGATTACTACCTCACAGCACTGAGGTCATGAGTTCAATTAACGGTTACTGTCCATCAGTGTGGAGTTTGTATGTTCTCCCTGTTTGCGTGGATTTGCCTGGGTGCTCTGGTTCGCTCCCACACTCCGAAAACATACTAGTAACATACTCTCTCACACACACACGTATCCCTATGTGTATGTGTGTCCATGTGATAGGGAATATAGGGGGTGATTCAGCTTAGGACAGAATTACAAAGCTGCACGCATGACACCCCCTGCTGCATTTGCGATCCTAGCACTGCGACTGAGGTGGATGGCGCCGGGCTGCCGGCCTGCTGAGTAAGCCTCAGCTTACACAGACTGGACGACTTGCGTTGCCAGGAAACTGCGTCCGTGGACGCAGCCCCTGGCTTCACCACTCCTGGAAAATGGGGCCAACATACCCTGATTCCAGTAACGCCAGCCTTCCCCGCCCAGGCTCGGACGGCGTCGCCAGGGATTCCGGGAATTCACCGGTGGGCCCCGGTGATATATAGCCACGCCTTCTATTGATGGAGGGCGGGGCTTAGTGCATATCACGGTCCCCCCAAATGCTCCCCCCCGGGCAGGCCATCTGTCCGTCTAGAGTTTAAATACCAGGAATAATACCATTATAAATAGCGGCACAGCAGAAGGCTTCACAAGCCCTCCCTGCGCCACGCAGTGTCTCCCCTGAGCGGTGTGATGTCATGACGTGTGACGTCACACAAGCGTCACCACACCACCGCTGTCAAACTGCTCTGCTCAGCTCAGCTCCGTGAAGGCGGCCCGAGAGATTGTCACAGGGGCCGGGCTGTCCTGCTGCTGTGCTGTGTGTGTGTGTGTGTGTGTGTGTGCATATATGTATATACAGTATGTGTATATATATATCAGTGTGTATATATATATATATATATACAGTATGTGTATATATATATCAGTGTATATATATATATATATATATATATACATATATATATAGTATGTGTATACATATAAATAAGTGTATACTAGGGATGTGCAGGCTCGGATAGGTTCGAGTTTGCACGTTGAGTTCGGATTTTTCCCTCCAAAAAAACGGAACTCAAAAAGAGGGAAAAAGTCCAGGAATGATGATGTTCATCCATGTAAGATGACGTTTAGCCTCTTTCTGAGTTCCGTTTTTTGGAGGGAAAAATCCGAACTCAACGTGCAAACTCGAACCTATCCGAGCCTGCACATCCCTAGTGTATACAGTATATATATATATATATATATATATATATATACACAATATGTGTTTTATATGCAGTATATATATATATATATATATATGTGTATATATTGCATTTACTTTGAAATTAGGATTGAGGACATACCTTTTTTAAATGAGTGGGTCCTGAGGGACGTGCTCTACAGCCAACCTGCCTTTGACCAGGCCCAATCGCTACCTTCCTAAAACTGTGACCAATCACTACCTGCCTGTGACCGCGCCCAATCACTACCTTCCTAAAACTGTGACCAATCACTACCTGCCTGTGACCGCGCCCAATCACTACCTCCCCATGTCGTGCTGTAGTTTTATACTAGCATGCTGCTAATTGCTGCGGCCAATAGGTTTCTGCCATGTCTCCCCCAACAATAGCTGGCAGTAAGTCAGCAGCTGTGGAGGCTATAAGAAGAGGTAGCCTCTTCAGCATCACCCCTGCAGAGAGATTGGCTCAGCCCAAAATAAGTTTTGTGTGTATAGCATATAACATACAGATAGTCCACTCAATTTGCTATATGCATTTTAGCACCAATAAAAATATAATAGACAAATTGGGCATGATTCTGAGTCGGACTCAGCCACGTCCATGTGTGCCTCTGCTGCTGCTGTGGCGCAAAAGCCCTTCCTTGCCTTACAGCCGGGCATCTGAATGTGCAAGAAACACCCATTTGAGCTTGTTTAGACGCTGTAATCCCGCTTGAATAAAAATTTGCACCAGCCTCATGCTATGTGCAGAATCTCCAACAGACTTTGGCCTCCAATATTATTGATTAAGTATATGAGTTTGCTGCAGTTTTATCGGCAGTCCCATAACACGCTCATAAGAAAGTGCATCTCGGGGGGTCTGAATTGCCACCTCCCAGTCACTGCCCAGGAACGCTCAATACAATTCTGAGAGAGTGCGTCTCAGTCGGTTCAGGGAATCTGGACACACACACATTGTGCAACACACGTGACTTTTTAGCTACTTAGACGCACACGCAGTTAAAAAACATGGGACATTTGCATGATTATCTGCATAGCTTCCAACTCAGAATCAGGCTTTTTATGTCTTTTTTTCTGTATTTTAACTATGACATTTCTGTCATTGCTAGGTAGCTATTTACCAGCAATTCCAAGTGGGCAGGTCTGATGCCATGGATGGGGCGTTCTAAGGTGAATTTAAGGGCATTCTGAGGGAGGTCTCATGCTATATGAGGCAGTCTGAGGTGCATTTGAGAGCTCAAATTTTTTATATATTACACTTAACTTGACATTCTGATGGGATCCAGAAACAGTACTATAGGACCCCAAATTAAAGTGATGGGTCACTGGCACATTCACATATTTTTTTACTCACCGTGATCACTTATATATATATTGTATATAAATAAGAATGAAGAAAACAGCGGCACTCCGGGATTTAGAGTTACAAATAGACTGTATTCATAGTCTGTGCAGCCGACATTTCGGGGCCACAACCAAGGGGGGTTTGTAGTCCATTTATTGGGGAACTACAATAATGTTGACACAAGAGAAACACGGAGAGGTTTCTTGTGCCAAAACTGTTAACCAAATGTGTCTATGTGGTGTGTTAATGTTATAGAATTTGATGTTGCATAAAATAATTTATTTTTAATTTACAGTTGCATTACAGCCCTGTAGCAGCATTTACAGGTGGACATTGATAGAGAGTGTGCTGATATCTTACCCACTAAAAATTAAAAAATAATAAATTATAAATAAGTAAAACATTTCAAAAATGACATACATGTTGCAATATTAATGTTGTTTTGTTTATACCTGGTATTGTTTTATTTAAAGCCAAAAGGTAATATTAATATTTCCATATTCATCCCATCTAAAAATAGAACACTGTTAAAATTTCAAATGGGCAGTTGTCTGTGACTTGGGGAAAAATTGGGCCAAGTTTATTTTCACTCGTATTAGTTATAAAAATCTCCAAACTGGATTATTTTGTGAAATAACCATTAAAAAATTCAATAAGTACACTTATAGTAATAATTATATATTTCACCCAATAAGAATCTGTTTTTTTAATAATACACATTAAACTAATAATCATAGTGTCATGTCTATAACTACAAAACATAAACTAAATGTCAGTGTATTTTAAAGTGGAACAGTTCATATTAGGTTTTTTTTTTTTTAAATGATAAATTATAGACAAAAAACATTTAGTAAACTGTCTGCACAAATGTCATATTGTTCTTGTATTATCATTTACTGCAAATATCAGTATAATTAATTTTTTTTTTTTAAATTTCAGTTATTAGTTCTTTTAAGTCTTTATGGCATAAAATACATAGGCAAAGACAGCACTTAAACCAAATTTTAGCCACTTGCTCCAAGTCTTCAAGTATTTAAAATGAATGTCAATACTTGTTTTAATACTTTTTAATAGAAAACATTGCTTATATTCCAGACAGCGTTGTTTAAATGTAATTTCCAATATTTGCTTAACTTCAAAGGACCAACAATTAAACATCCTAAAAACCCCATTACCATGAATTTCCTGTTAAACATACATTAATTACATTCCTAGTTAAATCCTACAAAATAACCAAATGTAAATATATAACAAATCAATTAAATTCAAAATAACTATATAAAACACCCAAACAAAACAAGAAAAATATATAACAAAAAATAATTTCAAAATAACTATATAAACTATATAAAACAAATTATGGTTAAATGTCTACTTTCTAAAATAGATATTTATGACATAAAACAGTATTAGTGAAAGAAAACTTAAAACAGCCATAATATATGGTTGGAAAAATAGTGGTAAATGAATAATATGTGGGATGAAAACCAGGTGCATTTTGAGGGCCAAGCCATTAAAATATTATACTTGACAAAGGTTTCCCATAAGTACTTTGACCAGACTTCAATGCGGGGCCAAATCAGTTACTCTAATAGTCACTCATACGCCTACAATCCACGGTAGTGTAGATTTACTTTATCATGAAGCATGGACACATAGCGGTGGGGAATAACCAGACACAGGAAATGTAAAAATGTGAAAATGAAAAGTGCCATTGTACCCTGTCCCTGAAATAAGTTATCTATATTATTGAGTAACATTATAAGTAGCTCTCATACAGTATAAGCCAATTTGTACTTGGGACTTAGTGGTCTTTGTGCAGAAAACAGAAGAGACTTTATAGGGTATATTTACTAAAGTACAGGTTTTTAGAAGTGGAGTTGTTGCCCATAGCAACCAATCAGATTCTAGCTATTATCTTCTAGAATGTGCTAGATAAATGATAAGTAGAATCTTGATTGGTTGCTATGGGCAACATCTCCACTTCTAAGAACCAGCACTTTAGCAAATATACCCCTATGTTTCCTTTTGGGAAATGTTTAGCAAAGCAACTAAATAGACCTATAATATAAATGGTACAAAATACAACTAAACCTAAAAATCATAATGCACTTTGTTAACTTAATAATTGACACTTATTGTTCTCATGTACTAGTTATTTAGTTTTAATATTTGTCTGTTGATAATTTTCTGTCTAGTTTTGTTTACCCCTTATTAAATGATGTTCTAGCCATTGTTAAACATCACAGTAATGAGAGTGAAGGTTAATGCCAAGGGGATGAGATTCCTCATTTCTTCTAAATACTTTAGTGTAAGCAGAATGGCCCATTCTGCTAAGTGTAACGGTGGACTGAGGAATGCCTCTGCCCAGGACATCTCTCTGAGGTTACAATTACATAGTACATAATAAGGGCACTGCTAAGGTTGTAATGTTAGTTTTACATTTGATGGTTTCCTTAACCTCAAGCCACTGCACCCAAGTGAAAACAAATTTTGTATAGAGTCCACGGCAGCTAATGTAATGTCTTCCATAGACATATAGCAGGAAGGCTCAGTTTTAAGGCAGTCATACCGAAGTAGATCCTGCAGCTTGGTAATGCACAATCAATGTTCAGTCTAGCGCCATACACAGTATCCCAAGGTCTATGAATGCAGTCAGAAGACAGCTATTCTAAGGCCAATAATGGTCATCTTCCCATTACATTTATCAAAATGCCTGATAGCAATACGTTCAGTATTGATCTTTATCAGCCTTTTATTGGCTGCAATATCGCAGCACTTGTGGCCAGTGGAGAGTGGAGAGTGGTTGATATCTTTAACAAAGAAGCTGAATATTCTTATAAAGGTTTCAAATGAACTGTGCAGGTTAACAGTGCTGGAGCAAGATGAAACCTTTGTATCAAAGAAAAGGAGAGTCCAAAAATAGCCCGAAGTCAGGGGTTCCAGAAACCAAATTGGTCAGGGTGAAGCTAATGTTCAGGTGTCCAGGTAAGTCAATCACATCATTCATCAACAGGATAAGAGATAGCATTGCTATCAGAAAACAATGACTTCTCCAAGCTTTAATAAATACCCCCCTATCTCTTCTTCAGGGTGAAAGATCATGATAAAAACTGTCAGCATATTTTAGTGATTTCCATTCAAGAGCTTAAGTTAAAAGAAAATATTTAAAACACTTGTATAAAGTATGAAACATGTAGAAGTGTCACTATACTGGGTTTATTTTAATCAATTTTACCACTGCAACTGGTCAGTTGTTCCTGTAGACATCCTCATACAGCAGACAAGCATAACTGGCAAACCTAGTGGACTGGATACAATATCACCTAGTCAAGGACTTTGGAAAAGCAAATACATTTTTATTGTATTAACCACAATATACTGAAAGCTATGGCATTTTTATAGATAAAGCTCCAGGGTGCTCACAGCACCATACCAAAAATGCTCAACCCTACATCATTATGGGTCTGAGGTGCTAGGCATACCTTTTAGATGTACTGCGTCATGGGCTCTATTTGGCCATCTAGCTGACCAACCTGAGATTCCCAAATCTGATAAAAAACTTATAGTAATTCTATCCGCAGTGGGTCGGAAGGCCATACTACAACAGGTGATTCATAACTCACCACCAACTGTTTGTATGGCCACTTCTAGACTACTCTTTTTGTTTAATATGGATTGGCTGGAGGCATCTTTAGATAAGGAAACTTTAACCCCTGCACTTTTTCAGTGCTGGGGCAAATATATTCAAACATTACCCTCTTCAACTAAACTGGCAATACAACGGTGTTTTCAATTCACTTCGTGGTACTCTTATCAATTATTAGATAACCAAACTCCTATCACCACCTAAATTGTTTGTTTTTCTATACCACAGCCAAGCACCTGTATTTTCCCCCCTCTCTCTATTTGTCATATTATTATTATTTTTTTATCCCATGGCTGGATCGACGACCTTGGATGTAGATGAGCACAGGTTAAGGTTGAAATTGTTACATTTTTATTTTTATTTCAACATTATCCAATAGAGATAATTATAAATTTCTAAATCTCTATATTATAGTAACGATTAGTTAAATATATAAAATTCTGGAAAATATTGGTATATTTATATACACTGATTGTGAAAGACCTCTAGATGATATGTCTTTCTGAACTTACTCTATATTGACAAAGCTGTATTTATTATGAGGTCTGCAATGCCTTGCCTTTTTTTGTGTATTTTCATTCTAATATACCTTAATAAAAAATATGTTGAAAAAAAAAATGCTCAACCCCATCATTGAGGAACTAAAGTCACAGATACTGGAGCACTGAGCCAGCTGTCCAGATTCATTTGCTTCACAAAGTCCATTGTCATCATGTGTCATTATCTGCACCCACTTCAGTACTTTTGTTTCACTAGAGGTGCTACTCTCCTTAGACTGATGCAGTACCACTGATTTACTAGGGGTGCTGCTCTAAGTGTTGGGATCCTGCTGCAGTACTACTGTGCCACCAGAGATGTTGCTTTCCCTGTTGGTGACTCTACTGCAGTACCACTATCTCACCAGGGGTGCTGCTCTCCTTGGACTGTGCTAATTACCTGCTCCACCAGTTATTAGACACACCTGTATCCCTGCTACTTAAACTTAAACTTGCTTCTCAATCCCCCCCACTGGCAGGATATCAGTGCATTCTGTGCTTCATCCTGCTTATAACTTGTTATCCTGTTAATTTTATGGAATCCCTGAGCATAGTTTTGGCTTGTTCATGTCTTCTATCTACTCATTCCCTTATAAGGACTTCCCAGTATCCTGTCCTTGGTTTTGTTCATGACTATTATCCTGCTAATTTTCTGTGGCTATTACGTGGACTCCAGTGTACCAGTTTGTTGGACTTTCCACTGCTGAACTGATACCTGCACCAGTGAGTTACCTACTCTGTATACCAACACTGCCATTGTCCATTACCTAATACCATCTGTGTTACTTCAATGTACCATATCAAAGTACATTATAGTTATAGAACATCCTTTTATGTCTGGCCTTGCTTCCATGATGATGCAGCTTCTATGAGCCGGGTGGTAGATCGTGCGATCATATACATATGAAACATGATTACTGAACCTTACCTCTATTAAGCAATATCACTAGCTTGTATAAGACAGATGGCCCAATTCAGACTTGTATGCAATGACAATGTTCACATAAATCTCTAAAAACAGCGCAACTGCATGTGTGTACACACAAAGGAGCTGTTGCAATCATGGCATACAGTATCAGCAGTGTCTTAGAGAAGTACTGGGTGTTCCAGGAAGGTAACTGTTAGGTGCTAAACAGACGCACAGAGATTGTACGTATTATGGGTGTCTATGTGAGTGTCGCAGGTGTGTTGGTACAAGTGGTGCCTACACAGACACTGAACCACTCATCATAGGAATGTAGTTGCTGACAATCTGGCTGCGCCCTCCGGGAAAAGGCAGCCAGCTCGGTACAGAGGGGGCGTAGTGAGGGGCGTGATGCACATTTGGGGGCGAAAAGGGGGGGCATGATTGCATCATCACAGCCTCACCCCCGCTGCACAATGGCGAGATTACCGTCATTGTGCAGCAGGGGGACGGGGCCACGATGATGTGATTCAGCGAATCACATCATCGGCTTCCCCTGGATCGCCCACTTGTATTGTATAAGTGGGCGGCTGCGGGTGGAAAGTGGACAACAGCTGGGGGTGGGAGGGGTGGTCAGCTGGGAGTCTTGTCTACTCTTTTCGGGAGCCTCCCGGGCATTCTGGGAGAGTAGACAAATATGTATAGGAAGCCATACATGGATGGAGAAACTGCACCAGCCGTAGGCCTGGTGCAAGTTTTGATGGTTCATCTAAAATTGGTATTTCAGTGCCTACGGACGCTGACAGTGGGGAACTCAGTCTTAGGACGTACGGATCTACACCAGGGAAGGGCTTTGCAGCTGCATTGGCATAAAGTCGCAGACAGCGGCAGTCCACTAGATACAGCCGAGTCTGTGTCCACCTCTGAATCAATGCCTTAAATAAGGATGAAAATCATAAATTATCGTAAACAAATAAGAACAATACAATAGCAAAATAAATGGAGAAAGTTTCCTCCAACTTACCTCCCCGTCTGCAGCATCATTCTGAGTCTTATCTGCCTGGGCAGAAAAGGATAAAAGCGATCATTTAAATATACTTTGAATAATTATTGAACATTATAATATAGTTTATTGCTAAATGCCCATATTAATAAGAGAGCTATGTTTAAGCATAGTTCTGATACAGCGATTAACCGTCCAAGGATTCTGTTGTCCACAAAGTGACGAGTTGTCCCTCTGTACAATAAACATTATGTTAGTCATACCAGAATTCAGTTATTGCCTCTATGCTTCATTGAGGTAGATAACATTTTTCTTAATTAGTCATTGCTCATTTGCCTGTTGTGGCTCCAGGCTAAGAGAACCAGCTCATTCTTCCTGCATGTCAGTAATGTAGTCAATCAAGTGGAAGTTAGTGATTGTGATAGATCAATGGGCAGCGATGTCACGGCTAGTGAGTGAGATCCAGCTGTGTCCTCATCTCAGAAGGAGGCAGACTTAATTGCATTTTTACCATTACTTCCAACATTTGGATTGTTCCCTCAGCTTGCCTGCAACTCTTTCTAGCTCTCCCTTTGACTTTACTGTGTCCAGACCCACCTGATTACATTTATACCTTACATACAGTACTGTGCAAAAGTTTTAGGCATGTGTGGAAAAAATGCTGCAAAGTAAGAATTCTTTCAAAAATAGAAGTGTTAATAGTTTATTTTTAACAATGAATAAAATGTAAAGTGAATGAACAGAATATAAATCTAAGTCAAATCAATATTTGGTGTGACCACCCTTTGCCTTCAAAACAGCATCAATTCTTCTAGGTACACTTGCACACAGTTTTTGAAGGATTTCGGCAGGAAGGTTGTTCCAAATGGGATGTAGTCAGCAACCCGACGTGCAGGATGTCAACAGTCAAAATACCGGCGCCAGCACCAGAATCTCGAACGCCGGCATCCCAAAGGTAAGTATCAGGGGGTTAGGGGAAGGGTTAGACTTAGGCACCGGGCAGGGGGAGGTTAGGGTTAGGCAATAAGATGGGAGGTTAGGGTTAGGCACTGAGAAATGAGGGTTAGGCACCAGTGAGGGGGAGGTTAGGGGTAGGGGTGAGGGTTAGTCTTACCTTACTTACCTAAGGGTGTCGGGATTCTGACAGTCGGGATGCCACTGTCAGTAGTCTGACCAACAGCATCCCGGTCGCCGGGATCCCATACCCAACCTGTTTCAAACATCTTGGAGGACTAACCACAGATCTTCTGTGGATGTAGGCTTGCTCAAATCCTTCTGTGTCTTAATGTAATCCCAGACCGACTCAATGATGTTGAGATGAGAGCTTTCTGTGGGGGCCTTATCATCACTTCCAGGACTCCTTGTTCTCCTTTACGCTGAAGATAGTTCTTAATGACACTGGCTGTTTGTTTGGGGTCATTGTCCTACTGCAGAATAAATTTTGATCAATCAGATGCCTCCCTGATGGTAATGCATGATGGATAAGTACCTGCCTGTATTTCTCAGCATTGAGGACACCATTAATCATGATCAAATCCCCAACTCCATTTGCTGAAATGCAGCCAGAGACTTGCAAGGAACCTCCCCAATGCTTCACTGTTGTCTGCAGATACTCATTATTGTACCTCTTTCCAGCCCTTTGGTGAACAAACTGCCTTCAGTTACAGCAAAATCTTTCAAATTTTGACTCATCATTCCAGAGCACCTGCTGCCATTTTTCTGTACCCCAGTTCCTATGTTTTCATGCATAGTTGAGTCGCTTGGCCTTGTTTCCACGTCGAAGGTATGGCTTCTTGGCCGCAATTCTTCCATGAAGACCACTCTGGCCAGATTTCTCCAAACAGTAGATAGGTGTACTTGGGTCCCACTGGTTTCTGCCAGATTTGAGCTGATGGCACTGCTGGACATCTTCTGATTTTAAAAGGAAGTAAGCATGATGTGTCTATCATCTGTTGCACTAAGTTTCCTCGGCCGACTGCGTCTTCAATGGTGCCCGTTTCTTTGTGCTTCTTAAAAAGAGCTTGAACAGCACATCTTGAAACCCCAGTCTGCTTTGAAATCTTTGCCTGAGAGAGGCCTTGCTGATGCAGTATAACTACCTTGTGTCTGGTTGCTGTGCTCAGTCTTGTTATGGTGTATAACCTGTGACATGAACCTGTCTTCCACAACCTCACCTTTGTAGCAGAGCTTGGCTGTTCCTCACCCAGTTTTAAGCCTTTCTGTTTCAGTTAATGACTGTGTTTCAACCTACATATGAAAATGATGATCATTATCACCTGTTTGGTATGATTGGTTAATCATACACCAAACTATAATCCTACAAAATCCCTGACTTTGTGCAAGTGTACCTAGAAGAATTGATGCTGTTTTGAAGGCAAAGGGTGGTCACACTAAATATTGATTTGATTTAGATTTCTCTTCTGTTCATTCACTTTGCATTTTGTTAATTGATAAAAAATAAACAATTAACACTTCTATTTTGAAAGCATTCTTACTTTGCAGCATTTTTTCCTCACCTGCCAAAACAATTTTTTGCACATTATTGTATATGAGTCATCACATATTATATTATGTATTACATATTCATATGAATATAATTTCATGTAGAGGCGCACATAACGCCAGCATCGTCCTGCTCCCAGGAGCCATCACTACTCTGTGCTGTTGTAAATATGTTAGCTGTTTGGATTGGCTAAGTTGGTTGGCTGGCCTAGTCCCTGCCACGTAGGCCACGGAGTTGGCTGAGCTAAAATATACTGTGATGCTATTAACATTCTTATTCTTGATCAGCTGCAAAGGCATCATTATTTTCTTTTCCAGTTAAAAATAGCTTTCGTCTACTGTTCTATTAAAGAATGTGGTCACCGTTTAAAGTAAAGTATAACAAAGTTTGTAAAAAGAAAAATAATAATAATAAAAATGAGATGCATGTGCATGTAACTGCAGTAGAATGCAGTGACGTAATTATGTTCATGGAAGTGGAAAGGTTAGCCACTAATAATTTTTCCACTTTCTGGGAACGATTCCAAAAACTCAAGCAACAGTAGCTACCTACAGTATGCATGCATTGCATCTACAGCATCAGTCAATTTGTTTTGTTCTTTGTGTGTGTTTGTGTGTTTAAGCCTGGCACTAATTGGGGGCACTGAAATAGGGGGTGGCCACTACTGGGGGCACTTTATGGGGGGGTGCCCGCTACTGGGAGGCACTGTACAGGAGTGGCCACTACTGGGGGCAATATATGGGGGTGGCCACTACTGGGAGCACTGTATAGGGGTAGCCACTACTGGGGGGCAATTTAGGTGGTGGGTGGCCACTACTGGGGGCACTGTATAGGGGTGGCCAATACTGGGGGCAATTTAGGGGGTGGCCACTACTGGGGGCACTGTATAGGGGGGACTATTACTGGGGGCACTGTATAGGGGGGACTACTACTGGGGTCTACTACTGGGGGGCACTGTATGGGGGGACTACTACTGGGGCACTGTATAGGGGGGCTACTACTGGGGGCACTGTATAGGGGGGGCTAATACTGGGGGCAATGCAACATTGGGGGGATTACTACTGGAGGATTACTATTGGGGGCACTGCATGGGGGGGCACCAGTCCATTACATTGCCAGGGGCACTTGGATCACTAGACCCCCCTGGCAGATATATATCATCCAGATGATGGTTGCTCATACACACTGAACAACCATGATCTGCCTTCTGTCCACTGGTCCCTCTGGCTGGGGGTCGAGCCACGATCCCCTCCCCGCGGCTGCCGGTGCAAGTGTACGGGCGGTCGGCTGATCGCCTGTATACCCAGCATGATGGACAGATACTGTATATCTGCCATTGGCTGTGCAGCACAGCTGACGCGATATGTCTGTGAACGACGCCGTTCACAGACACATCGCTGGTACACACTGGCCGACGGGCACCGGATATATTGGCCGAGCAATTTATCGGACAATATATCTGCCAGTGTGTACCCAGCATTAGTCCGTGGAAACCTCTGTAATCAGCTGAAAGTCTCCCTGCTATGTGATCTCTGGAACTGCTGCTAGCTGCTGGCTACTTCTATGCTGGAAATCAAGGCAGCCAGGATCTAACATAGGACAGCACAGCTCACTGAACTGCAAACCCAGTCAGGTGACACGCTATATTTTGAGGTGACACGCTATATTTTGAGGTGACACGCTCTATATTGAGGTGATCCAGAGGGACGTATGGGACGAGCCGTTGTGATAGTATGTAACAGGCACTGATGAGACGTTAATAGGCAGAGGATAGGATGGCTAGAATGAGACCTGGAGCCTTTTAAGTGGGTTTATTATCACTATACGCTCACATTACTATACTGGAGTTTTTCAGAGACTCAGCTTGATACGGTACCGTAGGATACTAATGCAATAATACCTGGAGAGACTTTTCTCTTATATAACACCAGCTGGTATATACATGTGGTACCCTGAAAGTGTCTTTTAAATGAATAGGTATTTATTTATTGTGAGCACCTGGGATAGAGGAGCTTCCATTTACAATTGTTACAATTTATTTTCATGTTACATATGAAGTTCTATTATTCTTTGCTGGTATAATAATTGTGCATATGGGATATTTTTATATGTCACTTTTTATATACAGAAGATGAATACATTTTAAATGGATTATATATTGTAGACTGTATTGTCTCAACAAGACACAGCAACGCAGCCTTCTTTATTCTTTGTACTGCAGTGAGGAGGTCACTTGCCTCTTAACTTGCTGCTACAGCTGTGCCTTTATTTCTATATATCATCAGGCACTGGGTTTGTGTAATTTAATTTTTACTTCTGATTGGCTGATTCCAAATGACCCATGCAGCTAATAGTACTTAAATAATTAGCTTTACAGATATATTATATCAAGTCACGACCATCTATTCCCATTGCTCAATTGGCATTTCCATTTCAAAGAAAATGATGAACCGCCCTAAAGTAACAAAAATGGTAGGCAATGATGTAACCGATTAGGCTGATCTATTTGAGGATCATCCACAAAATATCAGTACATACTGTATCATTCAGTGATATACAACTTATAATTAAATATACTGAAAAATAGATATAATGGATAACAATAAGACTGTATACGGCTTGAATTGAAAATAGCAAATAATCATTTATTGCTGTATCTCACAACATAAAAACATTTATAGTGCATTAGATCAATAATCATCAAAAAAGGGTATGAATGTAAAAATAAACGGAAGAAAAAGTCCAATGGAAAAAGTTTCCTGGATTATGTCCCGTAAAAAAGCCTAATCCAAATGACATTCAATGATAGTCATTAATGTTAATGACCTCAAATAGTAGAATCCGGAATAATGTTCAGCTCTAGGGATGTTTATATTGATATTTACCAGCCTTGAGAAGCTGTGGGCTTTCCTCATCGAAACGCATCTAGCACCTTACCGATATTTATTATTATTCTTCTTGGAACCTCACTGTGGATTTCCGGACCGGCACCATCCAACGAACCCCAGCAGCACCACTCCGACTCCACGCTATCTGCTGGCATTATTGCCTAATTATTAGGATGTGACTGTGCTTCTCAAGGCTTCTCAATATCAATATAAATATCCCTAGAGCTGGACAATATTCCGGATTCTACTATTTGAGGCCATTAACCTTAATAACTATCATTGAATGTCATTTGGATTAGGATTTTTTAACATGACATAATCCAGGAATCTCTTTCAATTGGAATTTTTCTTCAGTTTAATTTTACAATCATACCCTTTTTTATGATTATTGATTTAATGCACTATAAATGTTTTAATGCTGTGAGATACAGCAATAAATGATAATTTGCTATTTTCAAGTCAAGCCGTATCATCATATTTGTATCCATTATATCTATTTGTGAGTATATTGAACTATAAGTTCAATATTGGTTACATCATTGCCTATCATTTTTGTTACTTTAGCGTGGTTCATCATTTTATTTTATTAACTCTGTATATGTTAGGAGATTGACACCCTCCTTTGAACCAGCAGCTCACTGATAATGACATCCTGATCTTGAGTTTTTTTATTCTATTGACATTTTCATTTGAACTACTGTAAGGACGAAATTCTCGTTTGATTTTTAAGCAAAAAACAGCAGATATGGAACAGTCTGCATGTAACATTTTATCTCAAACACTTAATTTGCATTTATTTTTTCCTGTCTAGACAATTTTCTCGCTTGCGCAAATTACATTATATGTAGAGCGGTATCCAATTAGCCCCGAACAATGTTCGGGTACTAATTGACCCCCACGATCGCCGAAAAACGGTTGACCCCCGATTTTCACCGATGTTTTTTTTCACCATATACTATTATTTTGGTCGAAATAATAGGATAGTTCTCCCGAAAACACATAGGTGCCGCAATAAGCTCACGGACCTATGTGTTTTTACCTTTTTTTAGGTGAAAAAACAGCAATAAACATGGATCATTTTTCGGGACACATCGGGGGGTATCCAATTAGCACCGGTAAATGACCACGGCTAATTACCTCGCCCGGGTCTATCCAATTAGCCCAGAAGTCGGCCTGACGTGGGCACTTATCGGGGGTTGGGGACTTGAATGTTCTTGATTGTCTGCAAGTTGCAATACTTTGAGTATATATGGTCATGGAAAACTTCCAAATGCTCACTAACTGTTTAATGTTGTAGAGAGATTTTCCTATCACGTGTTATAATACTGGTAGATGGCTAATGCTGTGTGCTAAGTATCTTGATATGTTGATTAAAATGCTCACATTTCTAGCAGAACACTGTGACACTTGCAAGAGCATTTACTGGGATATCTCGTAATAGAACTATGTTATGCTGAAGGATTAGTAAAATTAATATACTTCAGTGGTTATTTTGGATCTCCAATCCCACCACCACATTAGGATACCTAAAACGTTGGATTCATTATGACTAACCAAGGGAGTAATGTCACTGGTTAGGAAATAACACCTATGTATTACTAAGATATTTGTTAAGTACTAGGGAACAGTGATCAGGAGATATATACCTACAATTATTGTATAGCAGGGGTGTATCTTGGGGTCCGAGCGCCCCTGGCAAACTAAGGGACTGGCGCCCCCCTCCAATGACTGCTTCTACTTGAAAAAATAAAATAACACACACTGGGGGTAGTTTAATTCAGACACCTGTAGAAATAGGGAGAATATTTTTTTTTATTTCTCTTTTTAATATATATATATTTTACAGAACTTACTCTATTGCAAACCACTATTTACTAATGCCAAAAAACATAGGAAAAGCTTGAAAACATAGCGTCAAAAACAAACATGCATTATGGGTAAAATAATTTACATATATTCAAATTGGACTGTACACTGCATTATGTTTTTTTAACTCTGCCATATAGTTCACTGGTAAAACAGCCCACATGGGTCCATTGCTATCACACACAATAATAAAAAACAGTCCATAAGGACCATGTCTTAATCCTGACACCTGAGTATCCACAATCTATAAAGATCATGGTCAATTCCCCATACTGAGAAAAAGATATATTTATTAGTACTTACACTGGGGGTAGTTCAACTTACACACCTGTAGATATAGGGAGACAATATATATATATACTTTTTTTTAATATATATATATATTTTTATATTTTTCCAGTTATAACACTTACTACATGCAAGCAAAGAGGGCATCAATAACAAACAAGGTGCATTGTAGGCAAGATAATTTGCATATATGCAAATTACCTTGCGAATAGAGCATTGTGGTTGATGTGGTGCTTGCACTCTTTTCCTGCAAGGTTGACATATGGGAATTAGTGAGTGGTGATTGGTATGTGGTGGGTATTGTGGGAGAAGAGATATATTAGAAGAAAAAAAAAAAATGAGTCTCTCTAATTTTAGATGTTTCTGATATAAAGGGACATATAAGAAGCCTGATACACATTAACAATCAATGCAGTACACTGATAAGAGCAGAGGAGACAGAAGGAGACCACAGATCATTTACTAATGACAGCTGTCTGTGGGACACTGCGCAGAGCAAACAGGAGACCAGTGATGATTTGTTAATTATGTCGGGTGGCAACGGCGCCCCCCCTCGGTCACCGCCCCTGGCGAGGGCCATCCAGGCCAATAGGAAGATACGCCCCTGTTGTATAGATAAGAATATATTGATGCTCTCTTCCTATTTTGTCTGTCTGATACATTTGAGGAAAGAAGTATGATATCATTATTCACCGCATATTGTTTTCACCAGCATTAGCGTAAATTTTGGATATGCTCATAACTGCTTAATTGTGAATACTAGTTGAATATGTTTTAAATCTAAGGGTAGATATAATGGATAAAAATATGACTGTATACGGCTTGAATTGAAAATAGCAAATAATCATTTATTGCTGTATCTCCACAACATAAATCGATTTATAGTGCATTAAATCAAAAATCATCAAAAAGGGTATGAATGTAAAAATAAACTGAAGAAAAATTCCAATGGAAAAAGATTCCTGGATTATGTCCTGTTAAAATGTCCTAATTCAAATGACATTCAATGATAGTCATTAAGGTTAATGGCCTCAAACAGTAGAATTCGGAATAATGTTCAGCTCTAGGGATGTTTATATTGATATATAGACTCCCCAACAAACCTCCTTTTCTTGAGTCTGAGGAGACATCCCCCCATTTTTTCTTAAATTATACAAAAAAGGTTGCATTTTAAATATTCAGCATTCATTCACATTTTCACATTTCATATAAACTTATAACTAATGAGTGTCCCAAAAAGGAATTTCTACTTTTTTTAGTTTTTGCTAAAAGTTTCTTGTGTTATCAGTATTTTGTATATTTTATTCCAGGAAGCACCGCCAAATATATTATATGTTCCTCATTGACGAGTTATTTGTCTAAACCTGTGCAGGATCACTCTTACTTTTTGTACAAGTTACTGGACTATTGTAAGGTCAGTTTCTCTGTTACTTGTATTTCCCCTCTATTGTACTGTTGAAACTATCTGCATCTTAAAAATAAAAATATAATAACAATAATAATAATAAAATATTCATAAAATGTAATATTACAAATAATAATAAAAGAATATTAATAAAATATCATACAATTACTACTACTACAACTACTACTACTAATAATAATAATATTTATAAAAGAATATTAGTAAAATGTAATACTAATAATAAAAGAATATTAATAAACGAATACTATTACTACTACTACTAATAATAATAAAATAATAATACATATAATATTAATAAAATATAATACTATTACTACTACTACTATTACTACTACTACTACTACAACTACTACTAATAATAATAAAAGAATATTAATAAAATGTAATACTAATAATAATAATAAAAGAATATTAATAAAAGATAATACTATTACTACTACTACTACTACTACTACTACTACTAATAATAATAATAATAATAATAAAATAATATTAATAAAAGATAATACTATTACTACTACTACTACTACTAATAATAATAATAATAATAAAAGTTTTTTGACTTAGCATTTACTACTAACTCTGAGCAAGGAATGCAAGTCTGCATAAGCCAGCTCCCGGAAGCTGCAAAATATATGCTAATGAATCCATACGCACGGCAACCGCAGCAATAGATGCAGATGCCCAGCACTATATAATGCCACCCCCTTACCTTTACTCACCGCTCAAATAGTAAGCAAGATATTGCAAACACCGTGGTTGACCAGACCTCTATCTGGATTTGGCCAACTTCCTTTGTGCAACTAGACCTCTGGCTGCATATGCCGCCGCACGACCTTAATTATGCACACCCCTGTAATGGCATCAAAACGCACAGGTACGCCTGCGTTTGTCGGACCACCCCCCATCACCACCCACAAACGGCACTTCCTGTCACTCAATATCGGAGGGGTCTGCGTACACACACTGCATATGGCCTGTGAACCCCTACCCAATCGCACAGACTGGTTCGCACACCCGCAGTGCGATGCATACGCATGCGCAGTGTGAAAACATCGACCCAGTGCATAATAATCCGCAGCTGCGTTCCTTGCTGAATCAGGCCCTCTGTCAAGTCACAGCTATTGTAGGGAGTAATTATACCCACCAGGGCTGTATCTAGGGGTGTGGAGTAGAGATGTACAGAGACTCTCAAATGTTATAGTTTTGGTTTTGGCAAAACCACCCTCAAGTTTTTTGGTTTGGATTCCTGTAAAAAATTGCTATAAGCAGCTAAAATCATGTAACTTGGACCTGTTTTTGTTACTATAGTATTATTAACATCTATAACATTCATTTCCAGTCAATTTTGGCCAGCGTGCAATCAAAAACACGCAAGATTCGTTTTTTAGATCCAAAATCAGACTTGTGGGAAGACCTGAGATGGGACTCGGTTCTACTCAGACCCCCAAAGTCCGGGTGGCTTCGGTTTTCAGCAAAACCAAACTGCTCATCTCTAGTGTGGAGTGGTGCCAGAGCCAGGGTGCAATGCCTAGGGGGCGGCACAGATGCTGCCCCATGGCACCTGTATTTGGCTTGCAAGATGCCTGGAATGTTTTGAATGCTACAGGCACTACTCCTCATCCCAGCCCTCTCAGCGTGACACGTGTCCAAGGGCGAGGTCAGCATAGGACAATTTTCCTCCCTGCTACGCCACTGATACACATTTACATAAATGCACAGTATATATCTGGTGCAAATGCCAGTATATTTAAGCTTAAAGCATCATGAGAAGTGCCCACCTAAAGATGTGAAAATGTTTAGAATTAACCCCTTATAGTGTTTACATAGAAATATTTTCACAGAACTGAGAGCTAACTGATGTATAATAAAATTGAGAAGAATGGACTTTCTGATGTACAAAAAATATCTACAAACCATTGGTAGTGAAAGGGTTAAGTGCAGTAGCTAAATAACACAGATGAGCTGCAGACCCCGCCCCTGACTCAAATCTCTGTGTTGTCACCTTGTGTGCTTAACGCTATTTTCTTTTATACCTACTGTACCTCCAAACTAGAAGGGCTTAACTTTGCTTGAAATATTTTGTGTCCAGCACTGTAATGACATATTGACACTGAGCAAAATATTGACATTAAACAACAACATAATCAATGATATTGCATAATGTCATAAAGTTTTATCTGGTGGCAAAAACATTTAGACACAGTATATCAAGCAGAGCCGATGTTCTTTGTCTCTTCTAACACAGACTATTGTAGGCAACTAAGATCATGTCAGTCAATCCCATAAAATATGTACAGGCATCAAAAGTGTTTTTACTTTTGTTAAACATAGGAGGTTCCGTAAGGAGAGACCCATAAATTCAAGGATTGCTCAATATAAGGTGATGGATTGCTGCGATCCTTCATTGCTGCAACCCGGCATCGCAGGATCGCAGTAATCCAACATGTTGGATTTCACAGAAATTACAATCACGATCAAAAAATAATTGTGATTGTCAAATCGGTGAAATTCAACATGTGACATTTCAGCGATCCTGCGACGGATCGCTGAACATCGATGGTCCCCACTCGGGATTTCTGCCCGGATCCTGTGATTCTGGGGATCATGTGATCGCACGATCACAAGATTCTTGATCAGATGTACGGGGACCTATACTCAGTTCACCAGTGGATAATTGTTTCTAGTTTTTGCACCAATATCCTGTTATAGCTCCTTAATCTGAGTTGTGTAACTAACTAGCATCCCAAACATACCACTCTCCAGGGAATCGGTATGAATGACCGCCAGATGGTTCAAATCCCGTCAGCAGCTGCCCGACATGGGTGAAAATCCTGATTGTCCCCAGGTAAGTATTTACTAACCTAACCCCCCCCTAACCCTAACCCTCCATAGGGGTGCCTAACCCTAACCTTCCCCCCAGTGCCTAACCCTAATCCCCCCTCTAAGTGCCTAAACCTAACCCCCCCTTCCCTGCCGCCTAAACCTAAGTCCTCCGTGGGGGTGCCTAACCCTAACCCTCCCTCCCCCTAGCCTAACCCTAACCTTACAGGGGGGTACCTAACCCTAAATCCCCCCCGGGAGCCCTAAACCTAACCCTCCCCCCCCGCACGGCTGTCCGCAACGGCGCCCAGTATCACTTCGATCGGGATGCCGGGCGCCGGTCTCCCGACGTCGGCAAAATGACAGGTGTCTAGATATAGATGCCAGTCCTTTAACCCTCGCTGGGATAAAGCAGTTGGGAAGCCGGCCGTCGGGATTATGTCCGCCGGCTTCCCGACTTTATTATACCATCTCCAGATATGTACCTGTTAGCAATCCTGTGTCCTACAGATTTTCCAGTGAGCTATGGTTTTGTTGTGTGACTTCATTACTTAGTAGGATTGAGCAGCCTAGTGTAATTTTTCGGGCTGGAATAGACATAAAAGAGCATCTATATTTTGAAAGAGTTTATAAATAAAAAAAAATGCTCTGATGGGAGAAATCACTTAAATGGGGTTTCCTCTTTTGGCCATTACATTTCTTTAGATGACCCTCCCCTCCCCCCATTTTGTCGTGGACATTGATTGAAGACATGGGTGCAACTGTCATGGTAGCAAAGAGTAAAACTGTTTTGGGAGGAAGGGGCACCTCTCTTGTCTAAGGGCCTGATTCAGAGCCGGACGCTATTTGCGCTCGCTCGTTCAGAAAATAGGGGTGGCTATTCAAATGAACCGTTCGCTCTTTGCGGTCTGTTCACGCCTCTATGTCTGAACGAGCGAACAAAACTTGCGGTCGTTTTTTGAAAAAATACGCCCCCTGACCGCTCGCATCCTACGTCATGTCCGCTATAGATTAATCGAGTACATCGACCAGGGTATGAACTGCTCGCTATTCTTGTGGTTGGTTTTTGCTACCACAATTTTGCGAGCAGTTCTGGCTATAAAATAACCCAGTAACGTGGTCAATGACGCTGCTGTATTAATTATGCACACCCTTAAAATGCCCGTTTTGACCTTTAAGAACGCCTGCGTTCGGATCTCCACTCCCCGTTTTCAAGCACCTTCCCCTGTTACCACCCACATACGCCTCATTCTGCCACTCAAAATAGCAGGCATTCGCTATTTTGCGAGCACACGATTTTCGGCCGCACTGACTGGTTCGCGCATGCGTATTACGATCCGTATGCATGCGCAGTTGGGCAAACATCGCTCGGAGTGAACGAGCGGCCGCTTACAAGCGGCTCTGAATCAGGCCCTAAGCCTCATGTACAATGTGTATCACCTCTTCCAACTTACTGAAGCTCCCTCTAGTATTCATTATATACTTTAATGTGGGCAGGTTTGACTTGCCCAACCTGACTGGACTGCTTCTTCAGTTCTCTTGGAAACAAATGGATAATGTAATATAAAAAATAACAATAACTAACAATTCTGTTATGCCTAATACATCCCATGCCTTGTACACATCAGTTGAAATTGGTCAGTCATACATTAGGACATTTTAATCATACTAAAATCAGGAAATGAAACTTGTTCCTCTGGGGATAGGCTGCAAGCAACAGAGCGGAGGACACCACTGAGGAGGGGGATGTCGCTGGACCTGGAGAGGTAAGTAATGATGATTAGTTAGTATCACTGTGGTACTAAACAAACTATGCCGCTGCTATTAAGGTACATTCCTAAATAGGGCCCTAAAATTTGATTTGTTAACTAAACATATTTTTTCGGTGGGTATGGATGTACTGCTGCCCCAGAGGATGAGATAACCTAAATGAGCCTGATGCAGAGTTGGGTGGCAGTGTCCTACGCATTGCAGTGTGCACGCCCCCTATGCAGGGGCGTATCTATAATGGGTGCAGGGTGTGTATGGAACACGGGCCCCTGGGTCCAGGGGGGCCACGCACCGCACACCCTGCACCCATAATATTACTTACCTCTCCAGAGTCCCACATCGGCGCGGGGGTCCGGCACTGTAAAACGACTGGAAAATGGCCGTGGCAGCCATTTTCCGGCGTTTGCGCATGCGCAGTACAGGGAAAATGGCCGCCGTGGCCATTTTCCTGGTGACCTGTGCATGCACTATACACTCTGGGCACACTCTAGTGCCCAGAGTCTATAACTCAGGCGCTGGCCGCGCACACCTCAGTGCACTGCCGGCAACCGGGCGGAGAGGAGGGGGCCCGTGTCGGAGACTACATGAAGTGCAAGTGATATGCCTGGAAAAACTGGGCCTGATTCAGCTTGGATCGCATTTGCTAACACGGACTCAATCGCCGGTTGTCGTGTACTACGCATATGTATGTATTTCAGTGCGTGTGCGCAAAATGGCCACTGTGATCACAGGGGTTACACAGACCCATCGCAGAGTGATTGACAGGAAGTGCCATTTGTGGGTGGTGACAGGGGTGTGGTCGGCTGGACGCAGGCCTTTCAAAACAGTTGCATGGGCGTGCATAAATTAGCCACTGCAATACCATACGCAGCCTGAGGTCTCATAGCGTGCGCTGAAGTTAGCAATTCCTGAGAGAGGTCTGAACTGCCTTAACTGTGCTTATGGGTATGATGGTACTCGATTGTACCAATGTTTTCGCAGTCTTGCTAACCATTAAGGATGAGCGTGTAGTTGAAGTGGGCGCCTTATGTAGTGCTGTAGCGGCATCGTGATCGCTATGGATTAGCATACTATCGCAGTTGAACTGCGTGCGTATGCTATATTGCGATCTGTAGTGAATCAGGCCCATAGCCCACAATTGCACAAGCATGGTCTCACTGCTTGTCAGTCATAAGAATAAATGCTATTCAAATGAGTAAGACTTTGCATCATCCATATTTGCACGTTCTCAGTTCTGGATCGTGCGCAGTGCAAAAAACATACAAGTTACACTCTACAACAGCCACACAATCAACTCTGCACCAAGCCCAAGTAAGCACATATGTATTTAAAGATCATTTTTTGGTGTCACAATTACAATACTACATTTATTTTCTCAATAAGCAGCCGAACCAGGGGCAAAAACCTCTGTCAGTGGCCCTTTAGTGTGATAGCTCTGCAACTGCCATCTTGCGACTGTCAACTGCCACCTTGAGACTGGCAACTGCCATTTTATGAGCAAAAAGGAAAAAGAAAAAGTATTCCTATCACGGGGCAGTCAAGAACAAACATATATAATTGATTTCTAAATCCACATAATCACCAGATATATCAACATTAGTGAACCATGTTATACCAATTATTAAAACTTAACCTTTAATCAATCCTTGGATTGGATACAGCAAAATATATTTTATTTTTATAATTTTTATATATTTAAAAACAATTACGTCTTAAATCCACCCCACAGTTTTTAATGTTTATAAATCCTTCGGACTAGTAGTAATATGTCTCTCATGAGCGTCTGTAGACAAACGGACTTCTATTATATCAAAAGGTATAGTAGCTCTGGTTATGATTAACCAGAATTAGTATCTTAGTTAACACATTTCAGAATCTTAATGTTGCAGGCATCATTCATGTGTTAAATGCATACAGTAATCTACAGCTTAATTACTAACACTAACGTCTCATGAATAGTTCTAAAGGCCAAATTAAAGGTGCCCACTAATCATTGTCCTATAGTCTAACAGACGCCCATAATACTTTCGTATAGTGAGGATGGTCAAACCTAAGCATATGCCACACCCTTAATCAATACCTCGATTGGATGTGGCAAAATGTGAATTAATAAAACGTACAATAAAATCATCGATTCCACCTAACAATGTTTAGTAATTCTATATAACTCGGACTAACACATAAATTACTATATAAATAGATGTCTCTCCCGAACGCCTGTAAATAATGGATGCGCATTGATCACCATTTATTGCTGTTAAAATAGAGCTAACACTGGTATCCTTATTCCTATAATCCTAAAAGATCACTTTTTACCAATGAGGAATCAATGTCAATCTTCTTGGCAATCTTATTCAATATAGTCGATCTGACAATCAAACCAATGAAGCATTCATCTGGCAGCAAGTAGATTTATTTCTGACACTTATTTTGACACCTGTGGATACAAAGTGTTCAGTTACATCAATGTATCATTCTGAATTGATATATCTCTCATGATTATCATTCATAAGTAGTGATACTAACTGCACTTTTCCTAGCACAGGTTAACGTATTAGCAAGGGGTTAATTCCTTCAGACATTAGTCCTACATTTCAATAATGCTGTTATAAGATGACAAGGCAGATTATATTTTATATCAAAATGATTATTGATGAAAGCCTCTTAAATATACTTAATATCCCATATACAGTTATCTTTGACTCAGTATCTGGCAAAAATGCCTCTTAAATATCTCTGAAAGCCGGGTCACACGCGCCTGCTCCGTACCTGACAATGATGCCTCTTAATTAATATTGAATATCGGGTCACACGCACCCGCTAGTCAACTGGGTTTGATATGTGGCATAAGTGCCTCTTTAATCCCTCTAGATATAGGGTCACAAGCGCCCGCTGGTAAGTATCCTTTAATCTTACGAGAGTTCATTAGCATCTGGCACGAATGCCTCTTACATAGCTCTAACTACCGGGTCACATGCGCCAGCTTGGTACATGGCATAAATGCCTCTTGAATAACTTTGAATACCGGGTCACACGCGCCCGCTTATTACTTGATATAGATGCTTCTTAGACACCTGTGAATACCGGGTCACACACGCCCGCTAGGTAGTGCAGCTTAATGTTTGGGATAAATGCCTATGGATACCAGGTCACACGCACCCGCTAATCAGTATCCTATAATATCCAAACGTTCATGTATATACATAACATCATATCTGTAAGGTGGTCACAACATAGACATAGACATACACACTACACACGCCCGACAGCGTGCATCGCGTGTCTCCTGACGTGCGTTTCGGTGTGGGCTTAATCATAGGAGCTTTTTGCTCGTATGATTAAGCCCACAGCGAAACGCGCGTCAGGAGACACGCGATGCACGCTGTCGGGCATGTGTAGTGTGTATGTCTATGTCTATGTTGTGACCACCTTACAGATATGATGTTATGTATATACATGAACGTTTGGATATTATAGGATACTGATTAGCGGGTGCGTGTGACCTGGTATCCATAGGCATTTATCCCAAACATTAAGCTGCACTACCTAGCGGGCGTGTGTGACCCGGCATTCACAGGTGTCTAAGAGGCATCTATATCAAGTAATAAGCGGGCGCGTGTGACCCGGTATTCAAAGTTATTCAAGAGGCATTTATGCCATGTACCAAGCTGGCGCATGTGACCCGGTATTTAGAGCTATGTAAGAGGCATTCGTGCCAGATGCTAATGAACTCTCGTAAGATTAAAGGATACTTACCAGCGGGCACTTGTGACCCTATATCTAGAGGGATTAAAGAGGCACTTATGCCACATATCAAACCCAGTTGACTAGCGGGCGCGTGTGACCCGATATTCAATATTAATTAAGAGGCATCATTGTCAGGTACGGAGCGGGCGCGTGTGACCCGGCTTTCAGAGATATTTAAGAGGCATTTTTGCCAGATACCGAGTCAAAGATAACTGTATATGGGATATTAAGTATATTTAAGAGGCTTTCATCAATAATCATTTTGATATAAAATATAATCTGCCTTGTCATCTTATAACAGCATTATTGAAATTTAGGACTAATGTCTGAAGGAATTAACCCCTTGCTAATACGTTAACCTGTGCTAGGAAAAGTGCAGTTAGTATCACTACTTATGAATGATAATCATGAGAGATATATCAATTCAGAATGATACATTGATGTAACTGAACACTTTGTATCCACAGGTGTCAAAATAAGTGTCAGAAATAAATCTACTTGCTGCCAGATGAATGCTTCATTGGTTTGATTGTCAGATCGACTATATTGAATAAGATTGCCAAGAAGATTGACATTGATTCCTCATTGGTAAAAAGTGATCTTTTAGGATTATAGGAATAAGGATACCAGTGTTAGCTCTATTTTAACAGCAATAAATGGTGATCAATGCGCATCCATTATTTACAGGCGTTCGGGAGAGACATCTAATTATATAGTAATTTATGTGTTAGTCCTAGTTATATAGAATTACTAAACATTGTTAGGTGGAATCGATGATTTTATTGTACGTTTTATTAATTCACATTTTGCCACATCCAATCGAGGTATTGATCAAGGGTGTGGCATATGCTTAGGTTTGACCATCCTCACTATACGAAAGTATTATGGGCGTCTGTTAGACTATAGGACAATGATTAGTGGGCACCTTTAATTTGGCCTTTAGAACTATTCATGAGACGTTAGTGTTAGTAATTAAGCTGTAGATTACTGTATGCATTTAACACATGAATGATGCCTGCAACATTAAGATTCTGAAATGTGTTAACTAAGATACTAATTCTGGTTAATCATAACCAGAGCTACTATACCTTTTGATATAATAGAAGTCCGTTTGTCTACAGACGCTCATGAGAGACATATTACTACTAGTCCGAAGGATTTATAAACATTAAAAACTGTGGGGTGGATTTAAGACGTAATTGTTTTTAAATATATAAAAATTATAAAAATAAAATATATTTTGCTGTATCCAATCCAAGGATTGATTAAAGGTTAAGTTTTAATAATTGGTATAACATGGTTCACTAATGTTGATATATCTGGTGATTATGTGGATTTAGAAATCAATTATATATGTTTGTTCTTGACTGCCCCGTGATAGGAATACTTTTTCTTTATCCTTTTTGTTCATGTCCAATTTATTCCTGGGTGCACCCCCCTTGATGAAAGATAACTAGTAATTATACAAAATCCAGAAGGGGTACAATAACAATATTTTGTTATTTTGTTATGATGGAGTATTAGGAGTCTGTGCGGATCTTTTTAACTCCTCGATGTAACTGCCATTTCATGCAATTTGACCCATGTCAGAACGACCCTGGATGTGCTGCATAGTTAAAGGGCAACAGAAAATCAAAGATAATATAAATGCTCAGCTCATTTATAAGCTTTTATAATGAATGGGAACAGATGTAGGAAGTAAAAAGATTTGTTGGAATATACATTTCCTCTAGAAGGACAGCTTATTTATTCATAATATAATATGATTGGGATTTGCAGCAGATTTTTGACAGCTAGACATATGACAGTATCCAATCATCCAAACAGGTTGTCCTGTGATGTGAGAAGTCAGTTCATGCTCATGTATGTCAACTTATTTTTTTTAACTTTTACCAGTTTATTCTAATTTCAATAAAATTGTACTTATTGACTTTTTTATTTATTAGATAATCTAAAATGCATTCCGAATTAACACTACATAATGCATTCATTGATATACTCCAGGCTTGCCTACTCTCCCGATTTGGTCGGGAGCCAGCCGAATATCAGGTGCCGCTCCCGACCCCCCGGAAAGGCAGGCAAGTCTCCCGGCTGCCGCCTGCCCCCCGGACTACTCCTAGAAACCCCCGCAGTGGGGGCCCAATGACGCGATTTGCGCTGAATTCGCATCATTGTGGCTCCGCCCCCTGCTTCACAATGCCTTTCTTTTCGGCATTGTGAAGAGGGGGCGGGGCCACGATGATGCAATGGTGTGGTCATGCCTCTGGCCCCACCCCTAAAACAGCATCATAGCCGGCCACGCCCCCCCGCTGTATGCAGGTATTCAGCTCCCTCCCGGAAGGAGGGAGCTGAATGTCGCCAAGTATGATATACTATTGTTGACGGAACTTGTTCTGTATATGAGAGATCAATCAGATCCTGGTTTAGAGGTGAACGCAGTGCCAATGCTTGCACAGTTCAGCGATTAATCCCTGGGAACACCTTCGGCACATGCAAGTTACTGAGTGTGCGCACAGACTGCTGTTGCATATGAAATCTCTCTCAGCTGAGCTGGCGGCTGAAAGCCATGAGCGTTCCTGGGAAGGGAAGTGACTGGGAGGCAACTTGAAGTGATCACAAAGAAAAGCTGTCTCACGGGCATGTTATGTGAGTGTCAGGGTTGTGTCAGCGAATGTGGCTGCTTTCTCAAATGTAAAGCCGCTGCCACAGAGGCCTATGTTTAGATAAAGTTCAGAAGGAGACACTGCGCCAAACGTAGGCTGTTGCGTCAATGGTTATTGTGGTGGTGCACCGATGGTGGAGTGTTTGAGTACACCAGTGGATTTCCACTGTCCACGGACACTGAAAGTTGGCATCTCAGGGCTTGCAATCTCCGGTGCTCGCAATTGCAGAAGTGGAAGGCTGACAATAGCATTTGCATATTACCGCAGCTGCGAATCTAAAAGAAATCATAGCCACGCATGAATTAGCGCCTACCTCTGAATCAGGCCCTCATTATGGCTAGCTTTAACATTGTGTTAAAGTGTGTTTTTTTAAATATATCAGCAATACAGAGGATATATAGCCATTCAGGAGCGAATATTCTTGATAAGACACTGATGAATTATCATACGATAGAGACCTGATTCATGGTCCATTATTATTAGGGATGTGCGCCGGACCATTTTTGCCGGATTTGGTTCTAATTCGTCGTCCGGCTTTGGATTTGGATTTGCCAAACTGCGGTGACTGGCTTTGGATTTGGATTTGGATTTTTTTACAAAAATTTACAAAAAAAGCTAAAATCACATAAATTGGTCTTTTTTTTCTTCCTAGAGTATTATTAACCTCATTAACATTAATTTCCAGTCAATTTAGAACACCTCACAGCTTATAATATTGTTTTCAACATTATTTGCCAAAGGTTGCAGTGAGCTGACTGGTTACTAAGAGACAAAGCAGAGGCACAACGACACAGACACCACAGTATAAAGCACATCTATGAAACATTGCCACACAGCAGTGGCAGAAATGAAAGTAGTGCACCCACCCAGTGGGGTACGGCCAGCAGAATCACAGTACTTGTTTACAAAGTAGGCTATGGCCCAAGGAGTCACAGTGCACAATCTTATTCACATTACACCACACATAGTGCCCCTGATTCACATTACACCATAAAGTAGTGTCTCTTATTTATGTTACGACACACAGTAGTGCCCCTTTTACACAATGCCCACAGTAGTGTCCCTTTTACACAATGCCCACAGTTGTATGCCCCCCAGTAGTATACCCCCCCAGTAGTATGCCCCCCAGTAGCAGGCCCCCCAAGTAGTATGGCCCCCCCAGTAGTATGGCTCCCCAAGTAGTATGGCCCCCAGGAGTATGGCCCTCAGTAGCAGACCCCCCAGTAGCAGTCCCCCAGTATTATGCCCCCCAGTAGTATGCCCCCCCAAGTAGCAGACCCCCCCAGTAGCAGGACCCCAGTAGTATGCCCCCCCAGTAGCAGCCACCCCCCCATGAGCAGCACCCTAGTAGTATGGCCCCCCCAGTAGTATGCCCCCCCTGTAGCAGGCCCCTCCAGTAGTATGGCCCCCAGTATTATGCCCCCCAGTAACAGGCCCCCCAGTAGAATGGCCCCCCAGTAGTATGCCCCCCCCCAAGTAGCAGACCCCCCCAGTAGTATGCCCCCCAGTAGCTGTGCCCCCCAGTAGCGCCCCCAGCAGGAGCGTAACTAGAACTGTTTGGGCCCCATAGCAACATTTTTAAGGTGCCCCCCTAACTTAGGTCTTAAACAAAGCCCATAGTAGTTCCACTAAAACATTAAATGCCCACTGTAATGGTGCCCCTTATGCAATGCCCACTGTAATGGTGCCCCTTACGCAGTGCACCCAGTAGTAGTAATACCCCCTATAGTAATGCGCCTGGTAACAATGCCCCCTGGTAATAATGCACCTAAAAGTAATGCCCCCTGTAGTAGTGCCCCCAGTAAAAATGCCCCCTGCAGTGCCACCAGTAGTAATGCTCCCTATAATGCCCCTTGAAGTGCCCCCAGTAGTAAGGGCACCTGCAGTGCCCCCAGTTGTAATGGTCCCAATAGTGCCCCCAGTAGTAAGGCCCCTGTAGTGCCCCCATATGACGCCCCCAGGAGTAAGGCCCCTGTAGTGCCCCCATATGATGCCCCCAGTAGTAAGGCCCCTGTAGTGTACATATATATATATATATATATATATATATATATATATATAGTTATAGAAATATATTGGAGCTGTCTGTATAATAAAGATAAAGGGCATTGTAGATCTTAATAAAATGAGCACTGTCTGTTATGGAAGTCAGTCACTTTTACTCACCCCTATAAGATCCACTGCGCTGGGACAGACAGTGGAGAACAGTGCTGAGTTGCAGGCACACAGGTGGCCTCTCTATGCGTGGTCGGTTGTACTTTAGTTCCTGGTCTCCCTGCTCCTCGGTGGATGACACAGTGCAGCGGGAGGGAGGCCAGGGATACCGGGAGGAGGACCGGCGCAGCGTCATGACGCGATATGTGCAGGCGCCTGATCACGGGCCAGTGCCACAACAAAAGTGATGGGGAAGACGGTGCGTTCTTCGGAAGGGGGAGGGGAGCCAAACGGGCAACCAGCGGGCCAATTAAGTTAAAACAGTATTTAATATTAGCCTCAGACTCGCGGCAGAGATGCGGTTTGTGCCAGTGAGCACTCGGGGCCCCTCATGACCTCAGGGCCCGGCGGTGTGCCCCTTGTACCCCCGTCACCGGGCCTGACTCCGTCCTCCAGCTGCCGCTGCTGCTGGCGCCGGGGGGGAATGAAGAAGCTGGGCGCCCGCTGGTAACACAATCTCAGCGGGCACCCAGCAAATGGAGGGTGCAGGGGGTGCGATCGCTGGGCTGGCAGGCCCCTTAAGCCGCCGGGCACCATAGCAACCGTACCCCCTGCACCCTCCTTAGTTACGCCACTGGCCCCCGGCCCTTACACACATTAAAAAAATAAAAAACTTACCTGAATCCCCGCTCCCGCGCCGTCCGCTTTGCATCCATGCGACGAGGAGGGAGCTGTAAGACGGAGCTCATGAGTGAGCTCCAGCCGGCTCCCTCCGTGCAGCAGCCAATGAGAGTCTGTGTGACTCTCATTGGCTGCTGTAACAAACACACAGCTGCCGCTGGCGGCTGTGTGTTTGTTCTGTGTTTGGCAAACCGTTATCACAGCGGTCTACCCTACACAATAGGAGTCCTGATGTCGGATTCTCTAGTGAGAATCCGACATCAGGCGGCCGCCGTTCGGCCCCGAATGGGGATCTGAGTCAGGCGAGGAACACCCGAACAGGGTTCGGGTGGACTCGGATCCCCTATCTTCGGAGCGGTTCCACAGAATCCGAACTGCTCATCTCTAATTATTATCTATTGAATTTTTGTTCATTGGTTCATATCATTCATGTGGTCTATGCTTTTATCTCCATCTGGTATATAACAATATTTGTATTACACCTTTTACTTTTAATTGTGTGGTTATCTGATTTAACAAGCGCTCCACTACCATTTTTTGTCCTCATTGTTGAGCAGGAGCAGCACCTGCTGTGTGAGCTGCTTCTCTGTCTTGTCAGTGCACCTTTTTATATTTTCTGTATAGTAAGACTGCTTGCAGAGCTGGGGACGAGGCAACTCCACAGCCAATAAGCTGCACAGAAAGAGAGCTAATAGAGGCATGCCTCTGAAAATGATGGCCATTCATTGAGCACTGATGGACACCTTGGATGTGTCATGTGACCAGGAAGTGCACTGCAGTGTTTACAGATCGGAGCTGTCAGCAGCAGCAAGAGAAGACACAGTGATGCAGGCAGAAGTATCAATGCATACTGAAGCCTAGTGTACTGAGGGGAGAGTTACAGTGAGTAGGGGGTGAGACACCCTCCCAGCGCTCAGACCCATCTCCATGTGTGCTATCCCAGCCATTGACCTCACCGCACGCTATATGGCGTAAGATGCCCAATGCAAATGTGAAGCTCCAAGAGGAGTAAAATGCCATCTTTTTCCATTGCAGATGCAGCGAAACACCTCTCACAGAGTATTACAGGATGCTGGGCTGCGACTAACTGCACAGGAATTAGTTTTAAACACGTGTAAAGCCACAGATGAAGCACAATGGAAAGTGGCGTGAGAAAAAGCTGCGGCTGCTCGCATCTGAGCCCTTCTTACACAGATTCAGACTCGGTCGTATACAGATATACTGTACTGTAAAAATGTTGCACATCAAATTGATCAGTGCTAGATTGCAATGCAGTTTTGTTGCTCCCAGTTGTTTTATGTGAATAAGACGCACATTTTGAGTGAGCTAGACGCGGCTGAGTCGCCTGGGGACAAGTGAGCCGAGAGGGGCTATTTGGCGTGAGTTGAGAAACAGTGTATGAGGACACATTTGTATGTTCTGCCTATAAGTGGGACATGACGTAAGCAGGGCTGTCCGTCAGTGGCGTCACAAGGGGGATACGGGGTGTGGGCCGCACCCGGGTGTCACCCGCTGAGGTGACACCCCCCCACTGAGGGGTGACACCAAAGTGCTGACTCCTCCTCAGTGACAAATGCCGGGTGCTTGTTGACCACTATATATGGCAGCAAATGCTAAACATAGCAGCCTTACTCCCACCAAATTCAGCCTGGTGACCACCATAACAATCTCAAGCCCAAAACCTGTCCTTCCCCCTAACTTGAATCACCTCTCTGCACCTTGCTGCATAGGCCAATGAAGAGGAAGTGCTGCCAATTTCATCCTATCAACTTGCTGGACTACTGACCCATTTTCTCGCTATTGGTTTGATCAATGAAACCGCTTTAACCTGATGTTATATAGCAAAACAGTTTCATACTGACACTATAGACCTTCTACTAAGGCCCCCATCTGCACAAGATCGTCGCAATGTAGTGCTGGGATCGGAAACACCATCGCAGGATCGGTGAAATTTTACATGTTAAATTTCACCGATCTGCTAATCACGATCATTTTTTGAGCGTGATCGGCATATCTGTGAAATCCAACATGTTGGATTTCAGTGATCCTGCGATGCAGAGTTGCAGGATCGCTACATCGCGATGATCCATCGCAGATGTATTGGGGCCTCTAGTCAAACCTATAATATAATACAGCTTGCTGCAGGGCCATAAACCTGACTTTAAATTGAATAAGAATGTTGTGCATTGACATACTGTAGGTCACAGCTGGGACCACCAATTGGACAGCGCTGCTTTAGGGGATTGTTAGTATAATAAAAAAGCTTTCACAGGGGTTCAGTCACCAATTAGGAATATGAATTATTAATGAATGATGCTGTTATTCTAAATAACTATAATATTTAATACAGATAGTGCAGGTGCATTGTCCTAACTTAATGGTTTTCTCCCCTGCCACTTTTTCATCTTGAAGGTGAAAACATCAGAGCTGATTGACCTGTTCTCTCTTGTTGCAGTTTGTACTCATAAAATCAAACTGTTATTGAGAAATTAAAACTGCTCAACGCACCTGTAGTGAGTTAAAGGGCACTGAGTGTTTGCAAAGTCATGTGTATGCTGAAATCACTAGTGGCGTAAATCGGGTTATAATCAGAAAAGACATTTGTGAGAGAATATTGACATAAAACACTGCTGGGAATTCACTGAACTATTCACCTAACACTTACCACAGTGTCTGCACACCGAGCTCAGTGCTGCCATTACATCACACTCCTCCCAGCTCCACATGTGTTTCTGAGAGTTCTAATGAAGATTGTGCAACTTTCACACATTCAGGTGTCCCAGTCATACTGTATGTGTGCATATAAACTGTATATATACATACTGATTTAATTTTTTTTTTTACACATTAATATAATAACTTGCAGAGGCAAAAATCTAAAGCAAATAACACACACACACAATAAAAAAAATTGTTTAAAAATATAAAATATGCAGGTTAGAATTATGTTTCTATTAAAGGCGTATCTTCCACCACGTGACTTAAGCTGCATACACACGTAAAGATTTTCTGTCCAACCATCCAACTAGTTGATTGGTTGGAATGAAAATCTGGTAAGGTATGAAAGCAAATGACAATCAGCAATTTGCTCCCAAAAGCCGGAAAATGGACAAAAATTGTTGTTTGAACAAATTGTTTAGATCAAACATTTAACAAACTTGTCTGACGACCATTTTAATCTTTTCTGGCATTTAGGAGCAAATTGCTGATCATCATTTACTTCCATACGTTACCAGATTTTCATTCCAACCAATCAACTAGTTGGATGGTTGGATAGAAAATCTTTACGTGTGTAACCAGCCTTAAGCTGGCCATACACGGGACTAGTTTTAACACGAATTTGGCGGTTTCTGCAGGTTGGACAGACCAATCGTTTGAAAATAGTTGTATTTTGAGTCTTCTGCGACCCCGATGCCCATCGTCTAGTTGGATCGCAGATCAGATGGTTTTGCAGAGAGAATTTAACTGATCATGTAGGATGTGATACACTTCTATGCATCTTATCCTATGATATTAATGATCAATCGTTCACCATTTGACCACATCTTATGAAGAATTTCAAGAGAAGAATTTCAAGGGAAATCGTACCAATGATCTTACCAACTTTGAATCTCACCGTGTATGGGGGCCTTTACACATACCTTGTGCATGCCTTCCTGCAACTTTTACTATACGCATTGATTTTTTATTTTTACATTTGTTCTTTTTATCAATATACTGATGTAATCAGTCAGTTTCATGGCACAGGCTTACGGCATAGCTCCTAGGTGCCATGAGCACTAAGGGCCTCATTCATCTTGTATCGCAAGTCTGCGTTTGCACGCAGCAGGTCGATGTTTGCGTTCTGTGGATGCGTGCGCACAGCAGTGTGCGCGTACAAACCGGCTGCTGTGATCGCGTAAACTACCGCAGTGTATACGCTGAGCAGAAAAAAATGGGAAACCTGCGCTGGATACCAGATAAAATGTGATATGTCTAATCTCATAGATCTAGTAGGGTCTTTATGTCAAACAATGTATAAACCACGAATAACATAATAGCAATCACTGATTAAAGAATCAATGTAAAGTAGTAGGTTAATAGTATCAACATATAAGCGGTATATGGCTGGGATTGAAAAGTAACATTTAATGTTGCACATTGGGCAGCAGATAAAATTTCAATAAACATCAGAAATAAAAAACATCAGAAATAAAAAATTAGTCCAATAAAAATACTATATCCTAGATATGAGTATTGGTATTAAAATCCAAAGTGTGGTAATCAAAGTGAGATGTTAGTCACTGATCCTTAGTGGTGTTCCGGATTAATGTCCAGCAAGCATAATTACCAGCTAATATAGCAGCATCGCATCCCACTGGGTAAGTGTCCCCAATGATGTGGAAATGGAGTGCTATTGGGGAAGCTGTGAGCTCTGCACAGCGAAACACGTCTAGCACCTGGCTAACAACACCTACCCTATCTGGGAATTTTATTGTGGACCTCCGGACCGGCATCATTCCTTGGAAACTCCAGCGACCACTCCATTTCCTTATCATTTGGGTTCACTTACCCAGTGGGATGCGATGCTGCTATATTAGCTGGTAATTATACTTGCTGGACATTAATCCGGAACACCACTAAGGATCAGTGACTAACATCTCACTTTGATTACCACTGTCGAAGCTGGATAATTGGCTGAGACAGGATCGGTTTAAAATTAGATCGAGACGACGCCATTTTGCGACTGGCCGCCCAGCTCCATTTTAATAAAACTCGCCATTATAAGTACATACGGCGATACTATTATTTAGCGTTGTGCGATTCCCACGCAATAGAAAGAAGTTAAAAGTCCTCACCACATAAATACAGACAGTCGCTAATACATATAAAATGATTATCCCTGCAAAACTCTTCTCATGATGTACTCCACAAAACACATAGTCGCATAGCGCTAACTAGCGTCTTTTCCCAATTCCCCAATACTTACACACTGCATACTTACATAAAATGTTCCCTAGCTTTAAAGTGTAATATCCAAGGTTTATGCAGTAATTATTAATGTTGTGTAATAAAGGTTATTTGATATCTAAGGTTTAGTACATAATAAGCAGACCGTGTTTGGTGTTGTACTGATCCACTGTGTCTCCACAGATTTCCGGTATCATCGGTGAGAAGATCGCAACATGCGTCTGCAAACTATGGACTATAGAGAGTTAAAACATTAAAATGTACTCTGTAATGTTAGCAGCTTAGATTAGCATGCAGCGGGAAAAAGGACACAAAGGGTTGTCGGAGGCTGTTTGTGTCCATTCGAATTGACCTATGAACTATCCTGTAACAAAAGCACTTTTAAGAAGAACTAATGGAATCATGCCAAACTTGTCTATTGTATTGCCTATCCCTGTAAGGGTATAAATGTGCGCTCTCTGACCCCAATCAAGAGTCTTCTTGCTGTGCTGTTGACGGAGGTTTCTAATGCTGATGCCGGTATCTGGGCCCAGACCGCGTGCGTATATAACAACTGTACCTTGGGTCTGTATGATTTATTTGCGCTAATTGTCTTTAGATCACAGCGTGTAACCATCTGTTTTTATACAGAATAATAACTTTTTGTGCTTTGGAACCACATTCAAAGTCTGAAGGCATTTATTTACTGTGCGACTCATTACGCTAAAATGCGACAATTTTAGAAGGTATAGGCAGGATTTTAGAAGGTATAGGCAGGATTGCATAGAGGTTTTAATTAGGTATCCATAGTTTGGGGTTCGCGGTGTTTATCACACTACCGGTCACTTGGTAACACTCGGTAGCGATCTCTCAGCAAAAGGGTGGAGGCGCGCCATAGCAGGAGAACGCATTGTGCCTTCGAAATCTGCTACCACTGTTGTTGCTGAGAGTCCGCTACCTGTTATTGTGGCTTTAGGAGCGCTGATTGAGAATCCAGGGACGAGGGAGGAAAAAGTTTGTTTTCCTTCATCGATAGTTTTTTGTGTTAAAAAGGGGAAGTCGCATTATTGTGTATGCGACCAGTCGCACTATAGCATAAAATTCATAATACTTGTTGTGTAGTAGTCGCATTATTGTGTATGCGACTAGTCGCACAATAGCGTATACGTATTTCCTGTATTGCTGCCACGTGTTTTAAACAAAGCCGTTGAGAGTGCACGGTGATATTGATAGATAGCATTGTTGTAAATACATTGATCAGTGTTGCCATAATCTGGGAAAACGTGTATTTTTCTGCACAGGAAAAGGGTGTGTAACAGTGAGTATTTGTTGGTAGGGACAAGAGTTCCCTAGTTAAGGGTATCATAGGACCCTTAAGGACTAGGCGCAAGGGTTGACCTAGTAGCTCAGTAGTAGATACCGTTCTAACACATAAGCAGGTGTAGTTGTTGTCTTTGTTGTAGGTTCGGCTCCCAGTGTGATTACAGTATTCAGTGATCAGTTAGGGTTATTTGAGCATTGTAATTGAACTGTACAGTTTTGGCTAAATTGTGATTGTGAACTGGGTAAAGGGTGGACGATATCACTGAAAAGGGTAGGTGTTATTGGAATACCTACATGCTAGCAGTTGATGGTCTAAAAGAGAACCTAAAGACCCGAGTTCAGACCTCACAACCTGGCTGGAGGGGAGTCACTGTAGACACCCTCATAGAATCCGTTGTTGAACATGATAAGAACATCCTTAAAAAGAGAGAGACACAGAGCGAGAAATTAATGGCTGTTAGTATTCGAGCTCTAGAAGGAATGACTATAACATCACAGCCAACAGACACACATGCACCTGCACAGCTACACGTCCTCACCAATCCTGCACCACCTCAAACACAACCCTATCCCACTTATCACACACAGCTTCAAAACCCATACTATCCACAACCACTATATTTCCCTCAATATCCTTACCCACACCCACCATCTTTCCCTCCCGCTCAACCCGCACAGCAATCTTTTCACCCACCCCACTCACGAAGGTGCTTTAATTGCAACCAACTGGAACATGTAAGTAGGAACTGTAAGGTGAATAAGGTAGGACCCCCTAACCAGGGAATACCTGGATATCCCCATAAGGGATATACACAGAGTACAGGTAAGCCACAACAGTCACCAGTTCCAATTGTGGCCATAAATGCTGTATTGGAGAGTGAGAGTCAACGCTAGGGGTCAGGTCATACCTGTAGTCTACAGATAGTCCGGTTAAAGGGAAGTACTAGGGAAGAACCGGTAATGATGGTTGATGTAGCTGGTACTAAATATCCTTTTCTTGTAGACACAGGGGCGACCAGGTCAGTGATAAAATCTCACGTTAATTTACAGGTGACCAACGAGACAGTACCAACAACGGGTGTAACAGGTAAAGTGCAACATTATCCTTTAACAAAGTCCACAGAGGTTACTATTGGGCCGTTGCATACCAGGCATTCTTTTCTCCTGGCAGCAGCGGCTCCTACTAACCTACTGGGAAGGGATTTGTTATGTAAAATGGGATGTGTCATATATTGTACCCCTAATTGTATATTTCTAGATATCCCACAGAGAGTTGCACATGAGGTGAGGGATATGTTGGACACTCTGCAAAGGATAATGTATCACTCTACTGGCTTAAGTAAAAATCCATCTCAGGTAGATCAATGTTATCACAAATTCCAGATTCACTTTGGACCAAGGATGGACAGGACACTGGATTAATGGCAAACGCAAGTCCCATAATGGTAAATCTAAAAAGTGGTAGGCATGCTCCAAAAATTCCCCATTACCTATTAAAACAGGAGGTAGAATTAGGGGTTTATCCAATAATTGAGCGATTGTTACAGCAGGGAATTTTAGTTCGTACAGCTAGTGTAGCCAACAGTCCCTTCTTTCCTGTAAAGAAGGTGGTAGAGAGCCAATTTCCCATAGTGCCAAATCCAGCTGTCATTCTCATGCAGATCCCACCAAATGCAACCCATTTCACTGTCATTGACCTCTGTTCTGCTTTCTTCTCTGTGCCTCTTCATCCTGACTGTCAGTACCTATTCACCTTTACATACAGGGGTATACAATACACATGGACACGATTGCCCCAGGGTTTCATAGACAGCCCCAGTATCTTTTCCCAGGCCTTACACAACTGTTTACAATCTTTTTAACCTGCCAATGGATCTGTTCTAATACAATATATGGACGATTTATTGTTATGTTCTGATTCGTTTATGTCATGTTTAAATGATACTAAACTTTTGTTGCTTCATCTCTGGCAAACAGGACACAAGGACAAACTACAGCCATGCCAGTCCAGGGTTAAATATTTGGGACACTGCCTAACCCAGGGGTTACGACATCTCACAAACAACAGAATCCAGGCCATACAGAACATGACACTGCCGCAGAACCAACAGCAAATTTGTACCTTCTTGGGAATGTGTGGATACTGCAGAAAATGGATCCCAGGTTTTTCTATTTTAGCCTTGCCATTACAGGACTTATGGGGTCATTCAGACCCGGTCGTTAGCGCCGATGCGCTCGGACCAGGTCAATGGCCCCCCACAGAGCATGCACACGAAGGCGCCGGCGCCATCGTGTGCATGCGTGAGACCCGCTATGACCGACAGCGCCGGTCATAGCGGGTCTCAATCCAAAGGGGGCGAGCTGTCGATGTTGATTGACAGCTCGCCCCATTTGGAAGGCAGGCCGGGGGGGTGGCAGCCCAAATGGAGGCGTTCCCAGAAGCTCTCCGGGGCTTACGACAAGGGAGACCCTACCCTAGGGTCTCGTCGTAAGCCCCGATGGTTGTGATGGTCTGTGACCATCGCGACCATCACCGGAGCGGTCATTAGAGCTGTGGGTGTTAACCCACAGCCTAACGACTGCAACAGAGGCGGGCGGTCAGGATGCAAGCAGCCGCCCAGTTTCTGAGCGACCGCTTGCATCTTCCGACCGCCTCTGAATGAGGCCCTTAGTCTCTTCCTCAAAGCCCGATCGTGTCATGCACACAGAGGAATCAGAGCAGGCTTTCCTTAATCTTAAGGATAGTCTGACAAGATCACCTGCATTGGGAATACCTGACTATGAAAAACCTTTTGATTTGTATTGGTGTGCAGCAGGTGTCCTCACACAAAAACATGGTGATGCCAGTAGACCCGTAGCATACTACAGTGCACAATTGGACACTGTGGCAAGATCACTCCTGACGTGTTTAAGAAGTGTAGCAGCAACTGCTCTTTTGGTCAGTAAGAGTGAGGATGTGGTACTAGGCCATGATATGATTGTCTATACTCCCCATGCTGTATCTGCTTTGCTAAACTCTGCCCAAACCAGACATGTCTCCTCAGCTAGGTTCACAAAATGGGAACTAGCCTTAATAGCACCTGCAAACATCACCATCAAAAGGTGCAGTATGTTAAATCCAGCTACGTATTTACCATATGTGTAACATGATGCACAAAGGGCGGAGAGAGGTGAGCCGCTGGCAACAGGTGAGTTCTGCAGGTATATTGATGCACATGATTGTATGGAATATCTGAATCAAACCTTTACTGCAAGACCTGACATACGGGATACACCTTTAGAAAATGTAGATGCAACATTTTACACGGATGGGAGTTATCATAGACAAACTGACACTGGAGCACTGGAGAGTTATGTACAGGTTATGCTGTGGTAAATGACGAGGATGTTATAGAAGCCGAACCTTTAGGCCCACCACACTCGGCCCAAGTGGCGGAACTGGTGGCACTAAAGAGAGCGTGTGAATTAGTGGAAGGTAAATCTGCTAATATCTACACTGACTCTAGGTACGCCTTCAGAGTAGTACACGATTTCGGTGCCTTATGGCATCTGAGAAAATGTATGACAGCAGCAGGCACACTAATTGCACATTCCAAACATATAAAAGGACTACTAACAGCAATCCAATTGCCAAAGGCAGTGGCAGTAATTAAGTGTAAAGCCCATACATGTGAGGATGATCCGGTGTAACTGGGCAACAACAGGGCAGACGAAGCTGCAAAATGGGCAGCAGGGTTAAAAATGAATGTACCAACTGGTCAAATCATGACTTTTCAAACAATTGATATGCTGAAATTAATTGAGATGCAAAATTTGTGTTCTATTCAGGAAAAGTCAGTCTGGAGGTCCAAGGGATGTGGGCAAGAGTCCTCTGGACTCTGGAGAGACGGACAAGGTTAGCCAGTGGCTCCCAAGGCATATTACCCAAGCCTGGCTGAGGCAGCGCACGGTCTGACTCATTTGGGAAAGCAAGGTATGTGTAAATTGGTGAGAGTGTACTGGTGCGCACCAGGTTTTTCTTCTCAAGCAGAAAAGAGAGCAATGTCCTGTCTGAACTGCTTGAGGAAAAACATTGGGAAAACGATCCCTAACGAACCATCCCACATTCCTCCGATTGACGGACCTTTCCAGGTAATACAAATTGATTTCATCCAATTACCACCCTGCAGGAATCTCAAGTATGTATTAGTGTGCACTGATGTGTTTTCCAATTGGGTTGAGGAATTCCCAGCTGCCACTAATACTGCTGTGTTTACTGCCAAGAAAATTGTTCAGGAGTTTGTGTGCAGATACGGTATCCCTAAAATTATCGAGAGTGATAGGGATACTCATTTCACAGGTGATGTTTTTCAAAATATGTGTAAGCTGATGGGTATTAATAGTCGACTTCATACCCCCTACTGACCGCAAGCCAGTGCCAAGGTGGAGAGGATGAACGGAACTATTAAAAACAAATTAAGTAAAATCATGGCAGAGACTGGACTAGGATGGCCAGAAGCACTACCGCTGGCCCTACATAGCATAAGGACCACTCCTAGACCCCTTCTAAATCTGTCCCCCTTTGAAATACTGTTTGGTAGACAACCTCATTTGATTATAAGTCCGCAGGAAGATTTGAAAGGTAACAACGAGGTAACTGTAAGGTATCTTATAACAATGAGTAAACAGTTAAAACAGCAACAGCAGAAACTGAAATTGTTGTCCCATGATATGCCTGAAACAAACTGTCATGATGTTGAACCTGGAGAATATGTTATGATCAGAAATTTCTTGCGTTCAGGTTGTTTGAGTGATCGTTGGGATGGTCCATATCAGGTGTTGCTGACAAGTACCACATCTTTGAAGGTGGCCGAGATAGATACCTGGGGCCATTCCATTCACTACAAGAAGGTCAACCAACTGGTGGAGAAACAAGGCGGAGACGAGGCTGATAACGTGACCTGTCGATTGTGAGCTTGTTCCGGGAGGGTTAAAAGGCTGCAGTGAGATATCTGAAGTAAAGAAATTTGCAGGTCCTTGCTACGGCAATGGACTGGTCTGCTGTGTTCATTTTTGTATTCTCTTCCAGAGTTTCCATCATCCTGGTTTGTTCGGGGATCTCTGGTTTCTGTGACGGGGGACCGATAGAGGAGATGGGCGCTAATGGCAGTATTGATGGAGTGGAGTCGAAAGGAGCAGTGCTATGCCAATCAGGGGAGTGTCTGACCAATCTTAGTACTGTAATTGTTAAGAGATCTGCTATTTTGGATACGCAGAGACAGTGTGAAGGTCTATCATCTGAGGATTATTGTATGTGTGAGTTCTGTGGGGCCGTAGTCAACGAGAGATGCATCCAACAGTGTCAACCTAAGTATAGTCATTATTGGTGTGGGTATCCTTTAGAGGATAATGACACCATGGTGGGCAAAATTTTGAACCAAACCGACTGTTGGGTGTGCTCTCATGTGCCCCAAGGACAACATAATGTAGAATTAGTGCCCTTCCCGTTAAATATCACTGAAATTCTAGAATTACAAAAAGGGAAGACACTGGACGGAAAATTTCTTAATACCAAACCACCCCATTTTAAGCTCCACCAGTACCAGGCAGATAAAACCCTTTTATGTTTAAACATCACCAACTCCAATGACCCAGGAAGTTGGGAGGTGACTGGAAATAATCAGACGATTACCTTCTCACAAAGAGCTGATCGTGAGCCTATGAATTATGAACTGTTACGCAAAATTAGGTCAGATGGAAGACACTTCTGGTATAAATATACACTGAGTTCCACCAAAGAAATGGTTGGTAGAATACCAGAAGGGTACTGTGCTAAGGTTATACAACCAGAAACATGTATTTGCCAGATGGGAGAACCTGAGATAGGATCATTTGTGAGGGAAATGTGTTTGATGATCATGATGCATACTATTCCTTATGTTCTCCCCGATGACGTATATTTTATACGTGGGAGGAAAGCATATAAGTGGCTCTCTCCGAGTTCCGAAGGTTTGTGTCATCTGGGAAGAGTAGTCCCAGAGGTTATGACCCTCACACATGATGAAATGCTTGGTATTCATAAAAACACACATCACCATATCTTCACACACAGTACAAACACAGAGACAAAAGAAATGTGATACCTGGTGATGTGCATAAAGCCACACAGTTAATTAGTGAAACAAATGGCTTTCAAGTTTTGGTAGCACTGGATCCCACCAGGATCACTCGGGGTGCAGTAGATTTTAGATATATCCAAGATCTTGCAAAATTAATAGATAATATCACCGAGATGTATGATGACACATTCAGGTATACAGGTAGGGAGTTGCAAGCGTACAAGAAAGAATTGGTGCAACACAGACTAATGTTAAGTTATTTAGCAGCTGTCACTGGAGGGTATTGTGTAACTTTGGCCACCCAATTTGGAGTAAAGTGTTGCACTTACATCACAAATGATAACCAGCGACCCTAAGGAGGTGATAGACCGGAAGATGGATGAAATTCTGCAGCTAAAATGGGAATTTCGAAAGAACCATAATGCTTCAGTGGCTGAAGTAGAGGAGAAGGTAGAGGAATGGGTTTCATGGTTGAACCCAGTGAAATGGTTCTCCAGTCTAGGAGAATGGGTCCAGGAAATGATTGCAAGCATAGGTAAACTCCTGATCCTCATACTGGTTGTCATTATAGTAATTGACATTTGTGTTGAAGTGTGGAAAATGTAAAGATAAGGTAAACCGGAAGAATGAAATTATGATGGTGGTCAGTAGTAATAATATGAATACTGAGGTAAAACTGCATTACAACCCTGAACTAGAAGGTACTTACATAAAAGGTTCCCTAGCATTAAAGTGTAATATCCAAGGTTTATGCAGTAATTATTAATGTTGTGTAATAAAGGTTATTTGATATCTAAGGTACATGGTAAGGTACATGGTAAGCAGACCGTGTTTGGTGTTGTACTGATCCACTGTGTCTCCACAGATTTCCGGTATCATCGGTGAGAAGATCGCAACATGCGTCTGCAAACTATGGACTATAGAGAGTTAAAACATTCAAATGTACTCTGTAATGTTAGCAGCTTAGATTAGCATGCAGCTGGAAAAAGGACACAAAGGGTTGTCGGAGGCATTTTGTGTCCATTCGAATTGACCTATGAACTATCCTGTAACAAAAGCACCTTTAAGAAGAACCAATGGAATCATGCCAAACTTGTCTATTGTATTGCCTATCCCTGTAAGGGTATATATGTGCACTCTCTGACCCCAATCGAGAGTCTTTTTGCTGTACTGTTGAAGGAGGTTTCTAATGCTGATGCCGGTATCTGGGCCCAGAGCGCGTGCGTATATAACAACTGTACCTTGTATGATTTATTTGCGCTAATTGTCTTTAGATCACAGCGTGTAACCACCTGTTTTTATACTGAATAATAACTTTTCGTGCTTTGGAACCACATTCAAAGTCTGAAGGCATTTATTTACTGTGCGACTCATTATGCTAAAATGCGACAATTTTAGAAGGTATAGGCAGGATTTTAGAAGGTATAGGCAGGATTGCATAGAGGTTTTAATTAGGTATCCATACCACACTTTGGATTTTAATACCAATATTCATATCTAGGATATAGTATTTTTACTGGACTCATTTTTTATTTCTGATGTTTTTTATTTCTGATGTTTATTGAAATTTTATCTGCTGCCCAATGTGCAACATTAAATGTTACTTTTCAATCCCAGCCATATACCTCTTATATGTTGATACTATTAACCTACTACTTTACATTGATTCTTTAATCAGTGATTGCTATTATGCTATTCATGGTTTATACATTATTTGACATAAAGACCCTACTAGATCTATGAGATTAGACATATCACATTTTATCTGGTATCCAGCGCAGGTTTCCCATTTTTTTCTGTTTACTGTATACACTAGGAGAGTGACATACTCCTTGAACCAGCAGCTTATTTGATAGCGCCATTCTGATTTTCTGTTTTTTTTGTATACGCAGAGCAACTGAGAAATGATTGACAGGAAGTGCCGTTTGGGGGTGGAGAGGAGGGGTGGTTGAAGAAACGCCGGCGTGCCTGTGCATTTGAAAGCCGTTACAGGGGCGTGCATAACTTATCCCCTATGACGGTATACGCAGCCAGAGGTCTAGATGGCGACAGGAAGTTTCGCAGTTTGTGAATCAGGTCAAGCTCAACCACAACTGTGCATATGGGTCCGATGTTACTGATGTTTTCGCTGACTTGCAGATGTATGTAATGGGAAGTGGGCAGGTTTATAAGCTGGTAGGCGTCTTGGTATAGTGCTGCGATCGCATTTATTTGCATATTTTCGCAACGTGCAGGTGTGTGCGATTGCAGACTTGCGAACCAAGCTGAATGATGCCCTAAATCCAGTAAAGCTTTGTGTCATATGCCAGGGCAATTAAACTAATACCCCTTTTCCACTGCCCATATAACTCGGCTTATTGCCAGGTCTACCCGGGTCATGGCTTCGTGTCCGGAACATAAACGTGATGCTAAGCCTTCATCCCCATAAAGGTGCATGGGGTCAGAGGTGAGCAACAGACCTCAGCATAATTATCTGATTTCTCTGATGTTAACCTGTTGGAAAATTTGAGAAAGTCCTTTGGTGAAAATGCCGGAGAACGAGCGATACTCAGCTTAATATATAGGTAAAATAGACCCATAATTGTCTATTTGCAATCTGCCTCCTCCTTGCCAAGGGCCAGTGAGACAAACAAAGCAACATTCTATTAACGTCAGGTTCTTAAATCAGCTTCTTTCCGTTTTATGTAATCTGCACTTATCACCTGCATAGAATAGGGCTAATTCTAATTCTGACGGATCATTGCTAGATCTTTGGATGGAGTGGCTTCCCACTTGATACCCCACGGGGAGGGACCTAGGGGAGCCCATGAAAATTTTGCTATGGGGCCCCCTTAGGTCTAGTTACGCCCCTACCTCAGAATCAGCCCCCTGTGTAGACAGCATCATTGGGGTCTATGCACTAAACCTTGGAAAGAGATAAAGTCGGCGGAGACAAAGTACCAACCAATCAGCTCCTAACTGTCATGAGACATTTATGAGAATGAGGCCTGTCTATTCACATGGAAGCAGTGACATCACTGAATTTAAGGCACAACTCCAATAATTCATGCCCACATATTATAATACGGGATTTAGTCAGCATCCCGGATTGCAGGACGCCGACAGTTGAAATACCAACACGTCAGGATACCGGCACCAGAAACCCGACCACCGGCATCCCGAAGGTATCGGGAGTTAGGGGAGGGTTAGTTTTATGGTTAGGCACTAGGGGGATGGGGAGAGTTAGGGGAAGGTTTAGGGTTAGGCACTTGGAGGAGGGTAAGGATTAGGCAGTAAGGGGGGAGGGTTAGGTTTAGGGTGCGGGGAGGGGGAGGTTAGGTTTAGGCACTAAGGGGGGAGGTTAGGGTTAGGCACCGGGGATGGAGTGTTAGGTTTAGGGTGCGGGAAGGGGGAGGTTAGGTGTAAGCATCGGGGAGGGAGGGTTGGGTTAGTGCTACTATACTTACATAGAGGTGTCAGGATGACGTTTTCGGTATTCTGACCAGCGGCATCCCAACTGCCAGGATCCCTTACCCAACTCTTATAATATATTTACAGAATTCAAAAACCACTGGTATTATTTTACATTACTACACCTCCAACCTGACTGTACATAATAGCTTTACAACCTCAAATGGGGTCTGCCATAAAGTACTGTAAGATTAGATGCAGATTAGAATTGTAATTTATCAACTGGCAACGTATAAGTTAAAATATTGCCCCATCCTCAGCGCAGGGGGCCGCAGCGAGGGCTGAAAGTAACCAGCGCAGATCCTAACATATGCTTGCAATATATTCCTGACTCCAAATTCACTAACAGCCACTCTGTAAGTGCTATACATTAAATTGGTGACAGTTTGCAACAATAATTCTGCATTTTACTTTATTCATGTACTTTTTGGCCAAATAAAATTTGTTTGAAGTTTCGCTATTTTTTTTGAGACGGATACCTTGGCCATGAGTCCGGTGATAAACACAAGCCTCTGAGGTCATTATTCCCTCCTTACACTTTCACTGATAGGAATCTCAATTTTTGTTTGGTTGGGAAACATTCCAAAACACACTGGCCACCCGGCTGTGACTGAATGCTGGAGTGTGGAGGAACCCATAATATCATTTTTCTATTTAAGATTCCAAACAAAAGATCATATACTGTACTAGTGTTTTTTTTCTACTTGTTTTCATTGTTTATGTCTAAAATTAAAATAAACTGTTGTGCTTCCAACTGATAAATGCAATTTTAGGATGAGGCAACACATTTTTTCATAATTTTTCTGAAAACTTTCTACAAAATGTGACAATAAATAAATGATAATGCTCCGCATTTGTAGATTTTTTTTTGGGTGGGAGGGGTTTATAATATTTGGCTCAATACAGAATATAGAACCCCCCCCCCTTTGTAGTGGGTGTGTGATTGTGCCTATTAGAGTCACTGAGGGGCGTGGTCAGGCTGTTACACTTGGAGCACACCTACAAACATTGGGGGTAAGCTGATCATGACTGTGGGCGTGGCTACATTGAGGAGGGGCCGAGTCTGAGTGACAGGTTGGGCGGGGTGTATAGAGATGAAAAGCGCTAGGCTTCCCCTTTTCCCTCTCTGGTTACCCTCCTACCACCCTTTCTATACAGCAGGCATGTGCATGTGGCTCCAGTTTACGGCTGCTCTGCTATGTTAAGCCCAACTCCCAGGTGGATCAGGACAATGCAATCCTGATTGTGACTGCAGGCCAGAGACCCCAAATAGGGACTGATTTGCTGAAATTGGGACTGTTGGGTGGTATGGTTAGAGCCTATGATCAGTTAGTGACAATTCGGAGCAGTCATCTCAGAGCTGGGTAGCAGGAAGGGAGTTCCTGCACTACCCCAGTGAGGGAGAAGGGGGGGGGGCTGTGGTGACTGCTATAGGTTTCTATGCCAAAGGTTTCACAGGTTTCTGTGGGGGCTGCTATAATGTCAAATTTACCATTAGCTTGGCTCTGACAGATAGCGGCAGCCATTGAAGCCTACACATCGTTATAGTTTCCGGGAAAGGAATCCACGTTACTCTCCGCTAACAAAAGCCCTATCAGCAGACCACACTTCAGAGCCCCTGTCCCTACATGTGAATATAGGTATATCCTGGTGTTACTTCATTTCTTATTGCTAAGTCCCGATTAGTAAAAATGCCCCTAAAACTTGATTTAATCTTTCTCATGGCCATAGCTATAGTTGGTGCAGGGGGTGCCATTGCTATGGTTCCCAGAGGCTTAGGGGCCCCCAGACACAGGGTATATGGTTGTCTACCTAGTTGCCAGAATTGCCTGCTAAGCAATTGGAACTGACCCATTGCCATGCCTAAATGGGGTGCCATTCAATTTTTTGTGACTTACGGGTGTAGTGGATGATATAATGGTAAAGGGGACCTGTATGGTGGCATAATCTGAAATGGGCACTGCAATGTGGTATATTATGAACTAGAGGGCATGTTACATAATATGAACTGGGGCACTGTAATGTCGCTCAACATGAACTGATGTCTCTATAGTATGGCATAATGTGAACAAGGGACATTGTAATATGGTATAATATGAACTGAAGGCTCTATAGATTGGCATAATGTGAACAGGGGACACTGTAATGTAGCATAATATGAACTGAAGTCTCTATAGTATGGCATAATGTGAACAAGGGGCATTGTAATGTGGCATAATATGAACTGAAGGCTCTATAGTATGGCATAATGTGAACAAGGGACACTGTAATATGGTATAATATGAACTGAAGGCTCTATAGATTGACATAATGTGAACAGGGGACACTGTAATGTAGCATAATATGAACTGAAGTCTCTATAGTATGGCATAATGTGAACAAGGGGCATTGTAATGTGGCATAATATGAACTGAAGGCTCTATAGTATGGCATAATGTGAACAAGAGACACTAATGTGGCATAATATGAACTGAATGTGAACAAGGGACACTGTAATGTGGCATAATATGAACTGAAGGCTCTATAGTTTGGCATAATGTGAACAGGGGATACTGTAATGTAGCATAATATGAACTGAAGTCGCTATAGTATGGCATAATGTGAACAAGGGGCACTGTAATGTGGCATAATATGAACTGAAGGCTCTATAGTATGGCATAATGTGAACAGGGGACACTGTAATGTGGCATGATATGAACTGAAGGCTCTATATTTTTGCATAATGTGAACAAGGGGCACTTTAATGTGGTATAATATGAACTGAAGGTTCTATAGCAGTCATTCCCAACCTCGGTCCTCGAGGCACACTAACAGTCCTGGTTTTAGTGATAGCCATGCTGCAGCACAGATGGTTAAATCAAATTAACTGGGATACTAATTAAGCCACCTGTGCTTAAGTATGACTATCCTTAAAACCAGGACTGTTAGTGTGCCTTGAGGACCGAAGTTGGGAACCCCTGCTCTATAGTATGGCATAATGTGAACAAGGGACAGTGTAATGTGGCATAATATGAACTGAAATCTCTATAGTATGGCATAATGTGAATAGGGAACACTGTAATGTGGCATAATATGAACTGAAGTCTCTATAGTCAGGGGCGCCAAGAGGGGGGGAGGTGGGTACAGATTACCAGGGCCCGGGCTTCCTGAGGGGCACGGCGGTTGCCTTGTGCTCCAATGCTTAGGGATCACCTACATTAAAACTGTGAATGAGTGACATAATGTTACTAATCAAGTGATTGTAGTGGCCATGTGGCCCCCCCACACAGACTGCCAGCCACTGACATGAAAGGAAAAGCAGTCAGCAGCTTCCTACATGTGAAGCTGCCGATAGCTGCCCCTCCAAGTCATTGTTACATTGGGAGTGTGGCACTTGTCTAGGGTCACACATTTCTAGTCCTAGGAGCATAGGGTACCATCCCCACATCCACACTGCCAAGGGGTCGAAGCAGTAGTGTTAGGGGTGCAAAACAAAGGGGGAGGGCACCTCCAATGGGAGGCAGGTTGCCAACTAGGGCAACCACTATGCTATGCCGTCCAATAGTTGTTAAGGGTGTTTTGCTGAATAACAATTGGTGCCAAATTAAAAACTTCATTGAAGTCTGCCCAGCTTTAAGTGTCTACAGTGGTCAATTCTTGGGATTTCCCCCTTTTGTTAGAGCAGTTATAAATGTAGTGGTCTGAGAGGGACCTGCAGTGAGGTCAGTTGATAGGGAGGCCTTGGCTGGTATCAGAGCCAGATTTACACACACATATATGAATATGTCCCATTTGCATAGATCCCCCCCACACACACACCCACACAGATTCCCCATAGCACAGATCCCCCTCACACATATCTCCTACTAGCACAGAAGATCCCCCCTAGCACAAAAGGTTTCGCCCCCCATACACACACACAGATGCCCCCCTAGCAGCAGACCCACCTCACTTTTTGTCTGCATATGCCAATTTCCTTCCCTCCTCAGTGAATAATGTACACCATTTCTAAACACATCTCTGTTGACCTCTTAATGATAAAGCATATCTTAGCCCTAACATGCCTTAATTTTTTTTTTAAACTTTATTTTAAGTGAGCAATGTATATAAATCAATAATGTATTTCTAGAGACGTAGCCGAGGTTGGGGCAGGCAGCAGACAGTGCATCTCCAGGGACATAGCCGAGGTCAGGACAGGTGGCAGACAGTGCATCTCCAGGGACATAGCCGAGGTCAGGACAGGTGGCAGACAGTGCATCTCCAGGGACTTAGCCGAGGTCGGGGCAGGCAGCAGACAGTGCATGTGCAGGGATGTAGCTGAGGTTGGGGCATTTCCTGGGACATAGCCGAGTTTGGGACTGGTGGCAGACAGTGCATCTCCAGTGATGCAGCCAAGATCAGGGCAGATGGCAGACAGTGCATCTCCTGGGTTGTAACCGAGGTCAGGCAGATTGCAGATAGTGCTTCTACTGGGAGAAGGCAGGCGGCAGACACTGAATCTCCAGGGGCATAGCCGAGGTCAGGGCAAGCGGCAAAAAGTGCATCTTCTTGGGTGCAGCCAAGGTTGGGGCAGGCAGCAGACAGTGTATCTCCAAGTACAGATCAGAGGTCAGGGCAGGCAGCAGACAGTGCATCTCCATGGACACAGCCAAGGTCGGGAAATTGGCAGACAGTGCATATTCTGGAATGTAGGTGAAGTTGGAGCAGGCGGCAGATGGTGCACCTCCCGAGATGTAGCTGAGGTTGGGGCAGGCGGCAGATAGTGCTTTTCCTGGGATGTAATCAAGACAGGCAGCAGACAGTGCATCTCCAGGGACATAGCCGAGGTCGAGGCAGGCTGCAGACAATGCATCTCTCAGGGATGTAGCCAAGGTCAGGGCAGGTAGCATCTCCTGGGATGTAGTCAAGATTGGTGCAGGCAGCAGACAGTACATCTCCAGGGACTTAGCTAAGATTGGTGCAAGTGGCATACAATGTATCTCCTGGGACATAGCCAAGGTTGGGGCAGGCAGAAGACAGTGCATCACCATGTGCTCTAGCCGAGGTCATGGCAAATGGTGCATCTCCAGGGACAGAGCCAAAGTAGTGGCAGGTGGCAGACAGTGAATCTCCTGGGATATAGCCAAGGTTGGGGTAAGCGGTAGACAATGCATCTCCAGGGATGTAGCTGAGTTTGGGGCAGATGGCAAACAGTGCATCTCCTGGAACGTATCCAAGGTCAGGGCACGTGGCAGACAATGCATCTCCTTACACATAGCCGAGGTCAGAGCAGACAACAGTCAGTGCATCTCTAGGGATGCAGCCGTGGTTAGGGCAGACATTGCATCTCCAGAGATGTAGCTGAGGTTGGGCCAGGTGGCAGACAGTCCATCTCCAGGGATGTAGCCAAGGTCAAGGCAGGTGGCAGACAGTGCATGTACAGGGATGTAACCGTGGTCAGGGCAGGTGGCAGATGACTACATACCAAGATATGCACTGAGGTTGGGGCAGGCAGCAGACAGTGCCTCTCCAGGTACATAGCCAAAGTTGTGACACGTGGCAGACAGTGCATCACCAGGAACATAGCCTAGGTTGTGGCAGGCAGTAGATGGTACATGGGTTTGGGTAGGTGGCAGACATTGCATTTCCTGGGACATAGCTGAGGTCAGGGCAGATGGCATACAGTGCATCTTCCGGGATGTAGCCAAAGTTGGTGTAGGCAGCAGACAGTGCACTCCAGGGATGTTGCCAAAGTTGGGGCAGATGGCAAACAGTGCTTCTCCTGGGAGGGGTAAGTGGCAGACAATGCATCTCCAGGGATGTAGCTGAGGTCAAGGAAGGAAGCAGATCTATTGGGGTTCAACTCCAGGGATGTAGCTGAGGTCAGGGCAGGTGGCAGACAGTGTATCTCCTGGGATGTAGCCACGGTCAGGGCAGATGGCAGACAGTGCACCTTCAGGTCGGGTCATAGCCGAGGTCGGGTCAGGCAGCAGACAGTGCAGCAGACAGTGCAACTCCAGGGACATAACAGGGGTTGGGGCAGGTGGAAGACAGTGCATCTCATGGTAAGTAGCCAGTGTTGGGCAGGTGGCAGACAGTGCATCTTCGGTGATGTAGCCAAAGTCAGAGCAGGCGGCAGACAGTGCTTCTCCTGGGATGTAGCCAAGGTTGGGGTAGGTGGCACACAGTGCATCTCCAGGGACTTTGCCGAGATTGGTGCATGCAACAGACAGTGCATCTCCAGTTATATAGCAGAGGTTGGGGCAGATAGCAGACAATGCATCTCCTGGGATGTAGCAGAGGTCAGGGCAGGCAACACATGCAGCAGTAAAAAGATGTTTTTAGGACTTCAGATTTTTCTGTTTATGTTAGTGCAGGTCTTTGTCTGGTGGTATAGTATCTTCTTCCATAGGCACATTGTGATAAGTTTCACCCCATATGGGACACACAAATGTTATCAAAAAGCCTCTGGTTCGTGGCAGTAATTGGTTCTTTGAAAACTTCACTATGGGGCACATGGATTTGCTGCTTTTTATCTAGATACATGGAGTCCATGTGCAGTGTGGCTGGGGATGCAGTTTTTCCAGGTTCTGTCTCTTCTCAGTTAATCAAAGAGAAGAAGAGGTGTTCTAGCACATTGTCATTTACCCCGACCCGGAGGGACTGTTCTTTGCACAGGAGCTTTGTTAAGAAGTCTTTTGTTACAGGAACAGTAAAGCCTGAGTATGCTGGTTCTTGTGTAAGGATCATTGTCTCTACCTCAGATGCTGACTCTTCAGGGAAAGGGTATGAGCCTATGGTGATTATCACCAAATGCGAACAAGTCTCTATCTGCACTGTATGGCTGGCAGTGTATCATTTCTGGAGCATTATAGCCAGGTGTTTCCCTCCAAAGTCTGTGGCATTAGTTTCTCTGTATGCATTCAATAGGGCAGACCAAAGTCAGTGATTTTAACATGACCATCTGTGGTCAGCAAAATGTTATCCAATTTTATGTCTCGATGAATGATTCCCCTTGAATGGATAAACTGCACTCCACAAACCAGTTCAGCAGCTATAAACTGTATTGTGGTGAGGTCCAGCTCTGAGGTCTCATTCGTGAAATTGAACAGATCCCCTCCGCCAGCCAGTTCAATTACACAGTATAGATAGCTCACTGTGTGGAAGGCTAAATAACCATGGAACAATGGCTCTCATGTGCCATTTCTAGGACCCAACACTCTACCAAACTGTCCTCATATTCTCTTAGTGTTCTTTTATTAAAGATTTTAACTGCCACTCTTTCCCTAAGAATAGCATCTGTTGCCAGCATCACTTTGCCATAACCTCCCTCTCCAAGTATTTGTCAGGATCTGCAGCTTCCAGCCTAAAGCACTCCATTAATTACTGCCTGTCTATGTGCAGTGTCAGGTGCATGCTAATTAATCCCCCTATCATTAAGGGAGACTTGCTCTGTTTGGGCCTTGTTCCTGTTAAATTCCAGCCAGTCCATCACTCCATGCCGGTGATAGAAGTTTTTTCGTACTTCCAGTTCCTGTCTCCTGCATGTCAGTCGAGTTCATGAGTCAGTCTAACTGTGTTTCGTGTGTGCCGTTTACTCCATCCAGGCGGCTCCACCTGCATCCCATCCACACGTGCTGCTTGTACCATCTGGGCAGCACGGAGCGCTTCCTACCCAGAAGCATCTGTCACCATCTGGTAGCCAGTGTCATCCCAATGGCATTGGTAGCAGCTCTGCGTTCCAGGTGCACAACCTCGCACACCGTCGCCAGTGTCATCCCGGTGGCATTGGTAGCAACTCTGTGTTACAGGTGCGCAGCCTAGCACACCATCGCCAGTGTCATCCTGGCGACACTGGTAGCCACTCTGCGTTCCAGGTGCGAAAATTAGCACACTGTTGCCAGTGTCATTCCGGTGGCACTGGTAGCAGCCCCACGTTTTGTTGCATATCTCACCTGAGTGTCATCAGCCCAAAGGCTGCAACGGTCCTGGGGCCCCAGGTCGCAATCAAACTCAAGGCTGCTGCAACAGCCCAAAGGCTGCTTCACATCATTAGTCACTTGGCCACGACTATAAAGGCCACAATCAGCCCCCAAGCTGCTCCAACAGCCCAAAGGCTGCTTCACACCATCAGTCCCTTGGCCACGACTATAAAGGCCACAATCAGCCTCCAAGCGTGCTCCAACAGCCCCAAGGCTGCTTCACATCACCAGTCCCTTGGCCACGACTATAAAGGCCACAACCAGCCCCCAAGACTGCTCCTACAGCCCACAGGCTGCATCACACCTCTTGACCTCGGCACAACTAGTACAATACATTTATACCATCGATTCCCTCCAGGAATCATAACAGTACTGAGTGGAAAGTAAATGTTTCCACTGTTAAAGGCACAGTCTCTGTGCTTTGGCAGCTGGTAGGCAAAGAACAGCTCTCTTCTGCAGTTTGCTGAACTGGTGGGATGCTTGGTTGGCCTCTGCTAATTGATGTTATGAATTGATTTTTCTTCTTTTTTAGAAATCCAGTAAATCTGTCCCAGCATATTTGTATAGCTGCTTTGCGTAATTTCTTTTTGATCAAGTCTTTCTCTGAAAGGTCTGTCTGGCCTGCCCAATGACTGCATCCTTCACCTGGATCTTCAGCAATGTCAACGTTTCTCCTGTGTCTCACTCACCAAAATCTGGGGCATCTGCTACATGCTTTTATGAACTGATTTCTCTTTTCTTTTTAGAAATGCAGCAAACCTGTCCCAGCCTCTCTGTATACCTGCAACAAATGTGTTGTTTATTCTCACCTCTCTCTTGGCTGATTTTGTCTGGCCTGTCTGCTTTCCTCTGCATCTCTCTGCTTTTTTGGTCTGTTTTCCTTTGTTTTTCCATCTCCCTGTTTTGTCTGGAGTTTTTTTTCTTTTACTAGTTCCCATGTTATGTCAGAAGACAATAATAGGGCTCTTAGAGAATAAAACAACTTGCAATATCACAAAAAGTGACTGCGCAGTTTGGAGTTTCTAAAAACAGAGATACAGGGGCTTCAGCAGCTGTACAAGTAGATGTGTGATGTCAGTGGTAACTGTGATGTCACAAGCAGCCACAGTGTGCAGTTGTGTTTAGTCCTAAAGGTCACATACATTATGGCAGTTGATGTATATGAAAGTGTCATCCTGCACAAACTATAAACAGTATAAGTTATGGAGAAAGAGTCCCTATTTGCCCCATCTAGAATGTACTTGTGCCCATATTAAGACATTAAAATGAATCATTTATAAGAAAGAAGACATTTTGGAGGCAGGGTTAGACTATATTGCTATCAATATATATCAGAATAGACAGTCATTTAAAAGACAATGGGTACCAGTCAGAAATATCACAGACTGATCTTTCTGATGCTTCCTTCTTTGTATTACAGAAAAAAATCACCAGTAACCTATCAGGATTAATTTTCACTTGGACAATTTGAGGCCTAATTATAATTAGGGGTGAGCGGGTTCGGATTTCTGAAATCCGAACCCCCCCGATCCGAGTCCGATCCGAGTCAGGCTCGACTTTTCCCGCCTGACTCGGATCTGAAATCGAGGCAAAACGTCATAATCCCGCCTTCCGAGTCTCGCGGGTTTTGGATCCTATATAAGGTACCCGCGTCGGCGCCATTTTCTCACTCGGCTGTGGACAGTGAAGACGGAGGGTGGGAGTTAGGGCTGTGTAGTGTAGTGTAGTGTAGTGCTGCTGTTGTCCACTACTTCAAAGTCCATAGGGGCTGGCTGTGTTGTGCTGTGCTGCTGTTGTTAATAGGGGCTGTGTCCACTACTTCAAAGTCCATAAGCGCTGGCTGGACTGTGTTGTGCAGTCAGTTCTCCATAGGGGCTGTGTCCACTCCAAAGTCCTGGGCAGTGTCCCAGTCCCAAAGGGGTGCTGTAGTGTTGTCCAGGGGGTGCTCTGTCCATCAGGGGTGCTCCCCCCAAGTGCTAAAAAAATAATATATTTTCTGTGTTTGTGAATTGTGTGCGCAGTAGCCGCACATGCATCAACAAAGTAGTGCCAAGCGTGCGCCTGTGTCATAAGTAAAGGGCCGGCTGGCTTGACCGTTAAAGGGTGCTGTAACCCCCAAAGTACACTCCAGTCCAAACCAAAAAAAAAATTATTTTTTGTGTTTGTGAATTGTGTGCGCAGTAGCCGCACGTGCATTAACAAAGTAGTGCCAAGCGTGCGCCTGTGTCATAAGTAAAGGGCCGGCTGGCTTGACCGTTAAAGGGTGCTGTAACCCCCGAAAGTACACTCCAGTCCAAACCAAAAAAAAATTATTTTCTGTGTTTGTGAATTGTGTGCGCAGTAGCCGCACGTGCATCAACAAAGTAGTGCCAAGCGTGCGCCTGTGTCATAAGTAAAGGGCCGGCTGGCTTGACTGTTAAGGGTGCTGTAACCCCGAAAGTACACTCCAGTCCAAACCAAAAAAAAAATTATTTTCTGTATTTGTGAATTGTGTGCGCAGTAGCCGCACGTGCATCAACAAAGTAGTGCCAAGCGTGCGCCTGTGTCATAAGTAAAGGGCTGGCTGGCTTGACCGTTAAGGGTGCTGTAACCCCCGAAAGTACACTCCAGTCCAAACCAAAAAAAAAATTATTTCCTGTGTTTGTGAATTGTGTGAGCAGTAGCTGCACGTGCATCAACAAAGTAGTGCCAAGCGTGCACCTGTGTCATAAGTAAAGGGCCGGCTGGCTTGACCGTTAAAGGGTGCTGTAACCCCCGAAAGTACACTCCAGTCCAAACCAAAAAAAAAATTATTTTCTGTGTTTGTGAATTGTGTGCGCAGTAGCCGCACGTGCATCAACAAAGTAGTGCCAAGCGTGCGCCTGTGTCATAAGTAAAGGGCCGGCTGGCTTGACCGTTAAGGGTGCTGTAACCCCCGAAAGTACACTCCAGTCCAAACCAAAAAAAAAATTATTTTCTGTGTTTGTGAATTGTGTGCGCAGTAGCCGCACGTGCATCAACAAAGTAGTGCCAAGCGTGCGCCTGTGTCATAAGTAAAGGGCCGGCTGGCTTGACCGTTAAAGGGTGCTGTAACCCCCGAAAGTACACTCCAGTTCAAACCAAAAAAAAAATTATTTTCTGTGTTTGTGAATTGTGTGCGCAGTAGCCGCACGTGCATCAACAAAGTAGTGCCAAGCGTGCGCCTGTGTCATAAGTAAAGGGCCGGCTGGCTTGACCGTTAAAGGGTGCTGTAACCCCCGAAAGTACACTCCAGTCCAAACCAAAAAAAAAATTATTTTCTGTGTTTGTGAATTGTGTGCGCAGTAGCCGCACGTGCATCAACAAAGTAGTGCCAAGCGTGCGCCTGTGTCATAAGTAAAGGGCCGGCTGGCTTGACCGTTAAAGGGTGCTGTAACCCCCGAAAGTACACTAAAAGTCCAAACAAAAAAAAAATTATTTTCTGTGTTTGTGAATTGTGTGCGCAGTAGCCGCACGTGCATCAACAAAGTAGTGCCAAGCGTGCGCCTGTGTCATAAGTAAAGGGCCAGCTGGCTTGACCGTTAAAGGGTGCTGTAACCCCCGAAAGTACACTCCAGTCCAAACCAAAAAAAAAATAATTTTCTGTGTTTGTGAATTGTGTGCGCAGTAGCCGCACGTGCATCAACAAAGTAGTGCCAAGCGTGCGCCTGTGTCATAAGTAAAGGGCCGGCTGGCTTGACCGTTAAAGGGTGCTGTAACCCCCGAAAGTACACTCCAGTCCAAACCAAAAAAAAAATTATTTTCTGTGTTTGTGAATTGTGTGCTCAGTAGCCGCACGTGCTTCAACAAAGTAGTGCCAAGCGTGCGCCTGTGTCATAAGTAAAGGGCCGGCTGGCTTGACCGTTAAAGGGTGCTGTAACCCCCGAAAGTACACTCCAAACCAAAAAAAAAAATTTTTTCTGTGTTTGTGAATTGTGTGCGCAGTAGCCGCACGTGCATCAACAAAGGAGCAGCGCCAAGCGTGCGCCTGTGTCCCATAAGTAAAGAGCCGGCTGGCTCATTTCTTAAAGGCTGGTGTAACCCACAAAGTGCACTACTCTCCAGCAAAAATAAAAAAATATTTTCTGTGTTTAGCCGCACGTATATATCAAATCGATATAACATAAATGGAGGACCAAACTTTCTCCGATAAAAATAAAATAGAGAAAGATCAAGAACCACTTCCTCCTAGTGCTGAAGCTGCTGCCACTAGTCATGACATAGACGATAACATGCCATCAACGTCGTCTGCCAAGGCCGATGCCCAATGTCATAGTAGAGGGCACATACAATCCCAAATGACAAAGTTCAGGAAAATGACCTTGAAAAAAACATTTAAATCATCTGAAGAGAAACGTAAACTTGCCAATATGCCATTTACGACACGGAGTGGCAAGGAACGGCTAAGGTCGATCCCTAGTATGTTCATGACTAGTGGTTCAGCTTCACATGACGATGGAAGCCCTCCTCCCACTAAAAAAAATCAAAAGAGTTAAGCTGGCAAAAGCACAGCGAAGAACTGTGCTTTCTAAGAAGATATCACAAATCCCCAAGGAGAGTCCAAGTGTGGTGGTGGTTGCGATGCCTGACCTTCCCAGCACTGGACGGGAAGAGGTGGCTCTTTCCACCATTTGCACGCCCCCTGCAAGTGCTGAAAGGAGCACCCACAGTCCACTTGCTGATATGCAAATTGAAGATGTCACTGTTGAAGTACAACAGGATGAGGATACTGGTGTAGCTGGCGCTGAGGAGGAAGTTGGCGAGGAGGATTCTGATGGTGATGTGGTTTGTTTAAATCAGGCTCCGGGGGAGACAGTTGTTGTCCGTGGGATGAAAAAGCCCATCACGGTCATGCCTGGGCAGAAGACCAAACATTCCACCTCTTTGGTCTGGCAATATTTCTATCCAAATCCGGACAACAACTGTCTTGCCATATGTACCATATGTAAAGGTGAAATAAGTAGGGGTAGGGACGTCAACCACCTAGGAACATCCTCCCTTATACGGCACCTGCAGCGCGTTCATAAAAAGTTACTGTCAAGTTCAGAAACTTTGGCTAAGACCGTAAGCAGTCCAGGGACACCTAAATCCCGTTGTCCTGTTGTATCCAAGCGCCTGCAAACCACAACGTCAACTCCCTCCTCGTCAATTTCCTCCTTAGTCAGGATCGGAAGTAGTCCTGCAGGCCATGTCACTGGCATGACTGACTCTCCTATCCCGGATTCCTCCGGAGGATCCTGCATTGCTACGCCTACTGCTGCCGCTGCTGCTGTTGCTGCTGCTGGGAGTCGTTCATCATCCCATAGAGGAAGTAGGAACACCACTACTTTTACTAAACAATTGACGCTCCAACAGTCCTTAGCGAGGAGGATGAAGTACGACAGCAGTCATCCTGAAGCAAAACGTATAACTGAGGCCTTGACTGCTATGTTGGTGTTAGACGTGCGTCCGGTATCCGCCATTAGTACAGTGGGATTTAGACAATTGATGGAGGTAGTGTGTCCCCGGTTCCAAATCCCGTCTAGATTCCACTTCACTAGGCAGGCGATACCGAGACTGTACAGAAACGTCAGAAAAAGTGTCCTCAGTGTCCTGAAAAATGCCGTTGTACACAATGTCCACTTAACCACGGACATGTGGACAAGTGGAACAGGGCAGACTAAGGACTATATGACTGTGACAGCCCACTGGGTAGATGTATCACCTTACGCAGCAACAGCAGCAGCGTCACCAGTAGCAGCATCTCAGAAACGCCAGCTCGTTACAAGGCAGGCTACGCTGTGTATCACCGGTTTCAGTAAGAGGCACACCGCTGACAACCTCTTAGAGAAACTGAGGGAAATCATCGCCCAGTGGCTTACCCCACTTAGACTCTCCTTGGGATTTGTGATATCTGACAACGCCACCAATATTGTGCGGGCATTACATCTGGGCAAATTCCAGTACGTCCCATGTTTTGCTCACACAATAAACTAGGTGGTGCAGAATTTTCTGAAAAGCGACAGGGGCGTGCAGGAGACGCTTTGGGTGGCCCGAAAAATTTCTGGCCACTTTCGCCATTCAGCGACTGCGTGCCGAAGACTGGAGCGCCAGCAAACACTCTTGAACCTGCCCCGCCATCACCTGAAGCAAGAGGTTGTGACGCGGTGGAACTCAACCCTCTATATGCTTCAGAGGATGGAGGAGCAGCAAAAGGCCATACAAGCCTATACATCCACCTATGACATAGGCAAAGGAGGGGGTATGCACCTGACTCAAGCGCAGTGGAGAATGATTTCCATGTTGTGCAAGGTTCTCCAGCCCTTCGAACTTGCCACACGTGAAGTCAGTTCAGACACTGCCAGCTTGAGTCAGGTCATTCCCCTCATCAGGCTTTTGCAGAAGCAGCTGGAGAAAGTGAAGGAGCTAAGACGGAGCGATTCCGCTCGGCATGTGGGACTTGTGGATGAAGCCCTTCATTCGCTTTGCCAGGATTCCAGGGTGGTCAATCTGTTGAAATCAGACCACTACATTTTGGCCACCGTGCTCGATCCTAGGTTTAAAGCCTATGTGGTGTCTCTCTTTCCGGCCGACACAAGCCTGCAGAAGTGCAAAGACCTGCTGGTGAACACACTGTCAGCTGAAGCGGAACGTGACACGTCAACGGCTCCTTCTTCATTTTCTCCCGCAACTGGGGCTGCCAGGAAAAAACTTAGGTATCCTAAGCAACCCGCTGGCGGTGATGCAGGGCAGGCAGGACCAAGTTTGGACATCTGGTCCGGACTGAAGGACCTGGCAACAATTTCTGACATGTCTACTGTCACTGCATATGATACTGTCACCATTGACAAAATGGTGGAGGATTACATCGGTGACAGCATCCAAGTAGGCATGTCAGACAGTCCATACCTGTACTGGCAGGAAAAAGAGGCAATTTGGAGGCCCCTGTACAAACTGGCTCTATTTTACCTGAGTTGCCCCCCCTCCAGTGTGTACTCCGAAAGAGTGTTTAGTGCAGCCGGGAACCTTGTCAGCGAAAGGCGTAGGAGGTTGCTTCCACAGAATGTGGAGAAGATGATGTTCATCAAAATGAATTATCAGCTCTTCCAGGGAGACCAGCCTCCAGAAGGTACAGAGGGACCTGTGGTGGTGGATTCAAGTGGGGACGAGTTAATACTTTGTGAGGATGAGGATGTACACACTGAAGAGGGTGAGGAATCGGTGGATGAGGAGGATGAGGATGACATCTTGCCTCCGTAGAGCCAGTTTGTGCAGGGACACATTAATTGCCAGCTTGTTTTGTGGGGGCCCAAACGAACCAATCATTTCAGCCACAGTTTTGTGGCAGACCCTGGCGCTGAAATGATTGGTTTGTTAAAGTGTGCATGTCCTGTTTATACAACATAAGGGTGGGTGGGAGGGCCCAAGGACAATTCCATCTTGCACCTCTTTTTTTTCTTTGCATTATGTACAGTTTGGGGCCTAGTTTTTCAAACTGCCATCCTGTCTGCCACTGCAGTTTCACGCCTAGATGGGTCACGTGTTTGTGCCGCCCACTCGTGTCGCTTAGCATAGTCATCCAGCTACCTCGGTGCAACCTTTTGGACATAAAAACACTATTGTGAGGTGTGAGGTGTTCAGAATAGACTGGAAATGAGTGGAAATTAAGGTTATTGAGGTTAATAATAGCATAGGAGCAGAAAAACCTACAAATTCTGTGATTTTAGCTGTTTTTATGCTTTTTTTTAAAAAAATACAGATCCAAAACACAAAACCCAGAACCCAAAACACGGAAGGGTGGTTTTGGCAAAACCAATCCAGATCCAAAACACGAAGAAAGATCCAGATCCAAAACCAAAACACAAAACACGAAAAGTGGCCGGTGCACACCCCTAATTATAATAAACACCCCTTTTGTGGGAATATACGTGAGACTTTTATGTCAATCAGTGTAAGATGTCTGCTAGACAGAGATGTGACCCCACAGACCGATAGGACAGATAGATGATTGGTCTGCACAGTCACATATACAGCACAGTAGCACACATTTTAGCATGCAGTTTCTGTAGATATGCTATGGGAAAGGAGTAACTCAGATAAACTTTAACATTTAACTAGTAGCGCAAGTACAGGAGGTTACATATACCCCTTTCACATCGCAAAGGTAACTCGGTATATTGCCAGGGCGACCCGGGTCGAGGTGCAGCGCCAACAGAAAAATAGCCAGGTCCAGCGACTTTGCATGTCAACCCTGCAATCGACCACAGTTGAACTTGGGAACAAGCTGGGTTGATGTGCAGTGTGAATGGGCCCAATCCGGGTTATCCAACCTGGGACTCAGCAAACACCACTGATTGGATGTTCCTGGGTCTCACTTGATAATGCCAGCAGCCAGACACACAGGCAGCACACTGCAGACAACAGCAGAGGCAGTATTCTGGCAGCCTGGAGGGGGTTAATACCACTACTGTCATTACAGTGATGGCTAATTCTAGTGAAGAAGAAGTGAACTGTACATTATGCTGTCAGAAGCTGCATCATGCTCTCACTGGCTGAATCAAGCAGCAGTAAAACACAAACACTGAAATTAGGGCTACGTAATCCATCAGCCATGATTCCTGAAATGCTGGGAGCAGTCCCCACCCCTCCCTTTTGTGATCTTATCTTTGTGAGCCTGAAAAAGTAAATTTTTAATGACATCCATAGGGTTTTACATGGCTGACCCGGGTTCAGTGTGAACAGGGCCACCCCGGGTATAACCCTGGTCGAAGGTATAGTGTGAAAGGGGTCTGACCCGGGTCGCAGATGGGTTGGACCCGTGTTCAAAATCCCAGTCAGAGCAGAGTTTGCGATGTGAAAGGGGTAATACACTACTACATTATATTAATACTGGTGAGCTTTCTTTGAACGTAATTCTTAAACCGTTGGAGTGATCCAGTTATTCAGCGATCTCAGGGCCTGATTCAGTAAGGATCGCTACACCCACTGCTGCTTTCTCACATCCGTACTAACTCTAACTCCTGCATATACATCGGTACCATGGACACACATCAGCCCATCACGCACAATTACAACAGGTCTGTCCAGCCGCAGAAACAGCAAGTCTCATCGCTCGCAGTGAGTACTCAAGCTGCGCATGCAAACGCAGTGGCTAATTTATGCATGCCCAGGAAACAGAAATTATTCTATTGTGTGGAGTGTAAAGCTGATCTGCTGTTCCATGAGAAACAGAACGTGAGATGTTAAACACAGTGATAGTAATAATCTTTTCAGCCATTCACAGATGCCTACTTCTCACATGACTACAGCATCCAATCCCAGTGCAGTCAGCACTATTTAAAGTATTCCTCAGCACCAGCTCATTGCCAGTTCATCTTGTCTTCAAGCTACTCCTGGCTCCTGTATCTGCAGCTCCAATATGCAAACCAGAGCAGTTCTCACATTGCCACCTCCTTGCCAGCAACTAGCTATTCATTACAAGCCTGAATCAGTGCTTCACTGCTACAGCTTATCAGGTGCACATTATTACCAGCCTGTAGTCTCAACTACAGCCTCCTAGTGCACATCGTTATCACTCTGTAGTATTAAGTTACACTTTCAAGTGTGTCCCAGGTTATACAATTGATCCTGTGCTCAATGCTACTCCATTACAAGCTTCATCTCCAGTTACCCATTGCTACTAGTCCTGCATCCAGCACTATACCATTTACTAACACTGGCTTCATCTCCGATTACCACTGGTATCAGTCCTGAGCTCAGCTCCATTCCGTTTACACCAGTGTGCTGTGAAGACTGCTTACCATTGTGCAGTAATCTCTACAGTTAGCACATACATCTTGGACCTTGCGAGCTGGCACCGCTGTGGGAATTCATGCGAATGTTCCTGTATTATTAAAGCGACAATCATTTTAAAGGCAAAACCCAATCACACACTCTCCTCCCCCTGCATTCACTTCCAACACCCCAGCAACCCCTAGATACACACTCACTTCTCCCTGCATTCACTTCCAACACCCCAGCAACCCCTAGATACACACTCACCTCTCCCTGCATTCACCTCCAACACCCCAGCAGCCCCTAGATACACACTCACTTCTCCATGCATTCACTTCCAACAGCCCAGCAGCCCCTAGATACACACTCACCTCTCCCTGCATTCACTTCCAACACCCCAGCAGCCCCTAGATACACACTCATCTCTCCCTGCATTCACTTCCAACACCCCAGCAGTCCCTAGATACACACTCATCTCTCCCTGCATTCACTTCCAACACCCCAGCAGCCCCTAGATACACACTCATCTCTCCCTGCATTCACTTCCAACAGCCCAGCAGCAGCACCCAGACACACACTCTCCTCCCCTGCATTCACTAGTAACACCGTTTAAGCAGCAACCAGACACACACGCCTCTCCCAATAAACTACCAATACCCCAGGATGCAACTACTACCTGTTGCTGATCAGGGCATCCCAGTGACAACTGTACAGTACAGACAGCATTCCAGTGACCACTGTACAGTATAAATATCATCCCAGAGACTAACATACAGTACAAACATCATGCCAGGGACTGCCATATATTACATCTAATAAGGAGATCATCGTCATCAAATTTATAAGGCACCATAGATTTGATAGCACCAGATAGAGTCACAGTTTATATAATATACATATTTATATACAAAGGACAAGCACAGACAATCTGATACATGGTGGTGAAGACATGAGACAACAGCTATAGAGGACCATGAAAGTTTACAGTCTAGAGAGTGACATGTGGGGGTGGAACAGGCTATGGTGAGGATTTGGCATTTCATGGATGGCACAATATTGACCAAGTATGGTGGTATGCTGGCCCTTGTCCTTTATAATGCGTACACTATACTTTACTATACCATAGTCATATTTAGTATATTAGATAGATCAAGATCCAATCTCATCAACTTTTGGAGGGGTTGATTAGCGGCTCCGCACACCACAAAGATTGGCCTCATAAACATTATATTAATTTATTTATATATCACCACCAATTTAATTATACAGCAGTGTACAGAGAATATGTGTCATTCATACTAGTCCCTGCCCTATTGAAGCTTACAGTCTAATAGCCTGATGCACAGTTGTACGCTATTGCCAATGCAGCTGCCATCCCGTACACAACTGCTCTGCAAAAATATGTAAATGTCGCAGCTGCCGGGGATTAATTTGAGACGCCCATTGGCGGCATCACAAATCCAAGCATCTGCGTACAAATACGCAGTTCAGTCGCATATCCTTCGATTATCAGAATCCTGAGTCGCGCAGAATGGCTGTGGGAACTAATATGCCGGAGCTAAGTTTCCTGCATACGAGATCGCAAACGCCCCCAAACGGTTGAGACACACCTGCGTCTTTAGCTAACGCTCCCTGTTGCCTCCACCAAACGCTTCCTGACTCAACCACACTGAGAATAAAAACTTGCAGCGTGCGACTACGGTAAAGTACCTTGACGCATGCGCAGTGGCACAAAATCGCTCCATTTGCGCAAACATCAGAAAATAGCGTACAACTCTGAATCAGGCCCTAAATTCCTTAAGATACTAGCGCGCACATATATACACTAATGTTCTTCTTATCAGAACCATAATGAATCTACCAGTATGTTTTTGGAGTGTGGGCAGAAACAAGTGTACCCAGAGAAAACTCACGCAAACACTGGGAGAACATACAAACGCCACACAGAGGGGCCATGAACCAGGAATTGACCTTAATGCTGTGAGACAGTAATACTAACCACTACGCCACAGTGAAAATATGCACTCTGAAGACCATTTTAAATATCTATTTTTACAACACAGACTCTAATTTTAGTATGTGGGGCGCAATACGACGTTCCTGAAGACACCAAACCTGTCATCAGCAGCCAAAGCCCCAATCCCTCCAGTTGCACCCAGTTACTCTTGTGCAGCTTGTGTAGATGCTGTCATCTGACATATCAGCAGTGGCTCCTGCCCTCTTACCTTAGGGGCTGCCGCTGCTGCTGGCCTGGGTCCCGGCACCTGCCCAATGAATCCGGCAGGCGCTGGGACCGGCGCATGCACATAAGCGGTGGTGGCACCGCACAAACGCATATCACCAGCTTCTCGGGGCTGCATTGGTTGCAGCCCCGAGAAGCCCTGTAGGGCTGCTCCAAAGGCAGAACAGCGGCTTCCACTGGAAGCTGCTCTCTGCTGATGGTATGCAATCGGGAAGCCAACTGCCTAAATAACGGCAGCCGGCTTCCCGACTGTCATATCCCGGCAAGGGTGAAATGCCGGGCGCCGCGAGCGGACAGCCGCGGGGGGGGAGGGTTAGGTTTATTGCTCCCGGGGGGGACTTAGGGTTAGGCACCCCCCCTGGAGGGTTAGGGTTACGCTAGGGGGAGGGAGGGTTAGGGTTAGGCACCCCGTGGGGGACTTAGGGTTAGGCACCCCCCTGGGGTTTAGGCAGCGGGGAAGGGGGTGGTTAGAGTTAGGCACTTAGAGGGGGGATTAGGGTTAGGCACTTGGGGGGAGGTTAGGGTTAGGCACCCCTAAGGAGGGTTAGGGGGGTTAGGTTAGACAATACTTACCTATCCATGATCGGAATTTCCAGCGCTGTCGGGCTTCCGCTGCCGGGATCTCTGCCGTGTGGCCGGCGGTATTTCATACCAATTCCCTGCTGATCGCAGCCCGGACTGACAGTTCCAGGGGGAGAAGACACCTCCCCCTGGGGCTGCCTGTCTTGTGCATGACTGGCAGGTGGCGCTTCCAATGGGAAGCCACCTCCAGTCACAGTGAAGCCAGTGCAGTCACGGACAGCACTGGCTCACTGAAGTGGCTGATTTTGCTTGGGGGGCTGAAACCTCGCAGCCCCTAGGTAAAATCCGACACTGCCTATTATTATATATTATTATACTTGATAAACTGTTAAATGCTTGTCTGTTACATCTGTTTTCAAACATCAAAGAGTACTGTTTGCCCTCATCCAGTTCTGGCGCTGATGGTCATTATAAGATGGTCATTAAAATTAGCCCTATATATTGCTCCCTTTTAAATGTAAATAAACTCTCTGAGTATTAAATAAACCCGACGCTGACCCAGCCTCACAAGTATAAGAGCTCATTAAATATTTATATATACTTACTGTACCTGATAACAGTTCCTGCCATGAGAAATCGGAGTGTATACATTTCATAGGGTTTTTTTATTTTTTACATTTCTTGATGTAAATGTTTTGTTCTGTGAGGCTTAAAGCTTATTGACAGCACCACATTAAAATATTTACTTTTTAACATCTCTTTGTGTTGTAGAAATACACTTCATTAGGTGTTTCTCTAGAATAACACACGGTCATCTGGTATGTTTAAAGTGTGAGTTCTCATATAAAAGGAAATATGGTCATAACTGATTGAAGTAATAAAAATCCTGAAACCAAATAACATCTCATAATTCATTACACAGCATATATTACATTTCATTCCATCAGTACAGGACTTAGTAGTAAATTCTCTTGATGGTCATAAAACTCTAAGGTGTTGTCATCCTAAAAATGCTGGGGGAGGTTTACTGTTAGGAGGGCAAACAGTACCATGCAGTATGAGCCATTGTTAGAGTATCCTGCCATCTAGTGGCGATTCTTGGTATTACTGAGAGATCTGCTAAATGCTTTTTTATTTTTTTTTTATGATTAATTTTGATAAGTACACAATATTTAAATAAGCCTCTTCAAAAGAAGGAGACACTTCTGTAAAATACCATCTACACGGCAGCCCGTGTGGGTCAATGCTGCACCCACTGGGGTTTTTATTACATGGGCTTTTGTGACACTGAACTTTCAGTCTATTCAGTATTGTTATCATAATCTCTATCTTTTATTGTTTGTTAGATACATTTTATAACAGCGTGTATCTAAAAAGTTTGAGTAAAGTCAAAATTAATCTGCAGCTGCTGCTAAATGTAACAATAAGTAAATTATTATAATTGGATTTATATTAACAACTTTTTGAATCTTCAAAGTTATAAGACCAACATTATAATATTTCAAATTATTTTACTTATTGTGTATTTATCAGCAGTTGCTGTTTGGTCACAACTGGATAAAGGAGAGTTTAATACAATCAGAATAATAGAGTTCAGACGTTCCTCAGAAGAAATCGCCGAGTGTGAAGAAACGCGTCAGAGACTTTTTGGTGGTATCTCAGCAGTGCCGGATATTGCAGTGCGGTATTATTCAGGGACGTGAATTTATACAGTCTTCTGCATACACCAGGCTCCTATACCAATATTATCTACCAGATATTAACAAGATTTATTTTAATAGCTGCTGTATCTTGGATTAGTGAACCATATGCCTGATTCGCTACGGATCACTATTGCGATCACAGCTGTGATTGCGCCCCGAGGTCTACTGCAAAAATATGCTAATGAATGTAAGTGCAAAGCCGTCGCACAGCAGGCATAGAGATGCCCACTACTGCTATCTCACATCCGTAATACCGTGCAGTCCTGCATATACATCTGCAACATCGAGTAACATTGGCCCCTCATGCAGATTTAGAGCAGGTCTGACCTTACTCAGAAATTGCTAACCTTGTCGCACATACAGTTTCTGCATGAATGATTGCAGAGCGATCGCAAGGCTAACTCACGCGATCTGCGCACGCTGTTGCCGTTGCGATCCGTGAGGAATCAGGCCCCATGTCCTATAAAATCCATTGCAGAGGAAAAAATATGAGCAATTAATAGCAACCAAATTTTCAAGTATTTTTTTTTGCCACAATCATAGGGGGAGATGTAACATTGGAGAGAGATAAAGTACCAACCAATCAGCTCCTGTCACTTTACATGCTGTGTTTGAAATAGGCAGTTAAAAGCTAATTTCGTTGGTACTTTATCTCTCTCTCCTTTATGTCTCTCTAAGGTTTGATACATCTCCCCCTCACACTTAAAATTAGATTTAATGTGCCTGAAGTAGAGTTTTTGCAAACAAAATGCCTTTTCGTAATGCGTATGCATAAGAAAATGTCTTATGCTTCCATATGTATGCAGATTCAGTCACATATAGCGTATGACAGCTTATGCTTAGAAAGGCAGAACAGGGGATGCATATGCCTTGTGGCTTCTGCAGTCTGTTCATATTATTTACTGTATATTTATAAATAACATTATTATTATTATTATTATTTACATTCGGTCAGCAGAAATAAAGCAGATTCCTATTTGATTTTTAAAAGGGAAGGCAACAAATGTTTGTACTTATTTGAACTTCATTAGTACTTTGTAATTGTATCTATTAGTTGCATTATTTTATACAACTTTATAGTGTATTAATAACACTGTCCAGACAGGCACACTGTCTTATGTATATTGCATTTCAGTAAATTACTATATTTTGTATAAATTGGTTAGTGTAACCTTAGCATTTACTCAATCTTACTCTCCCGGAATGTTCCTGAGGCTCACGAATCTCGGCTGGCTCGTCCGAATGCCCTAGGGTCCTGGAGGTTGCCTGCTGCCGCACAGTGACGCCCACTTGGCAATCTGGGAGGCCGATGACACAGTTCATGCTGAATTTCATAGCCCTGCCCCCTGCTTAACAATTCTGGTAATAGTCACTGTTAGTGACATTATATAGCCAGGGGTGGGGCTGCGATGATGCACTTTCACCATCATGTTGCCTCACCTTGCACAGGCCACTTCTGCCGCATCATGTCCCCTGCCTCGCCGACCTGGCTGCCCCTTCCCAGTGCGGGAAGACCATAGGCCGAGAGTGTGCATTTACTACTATGAAGCCACATCTCCTGGCGTAAACCAGGCACTTACACTTCTGTTTTATCCCAGCGTAAGCTTAGCGTATATATATATATATACTAACCTTGGCTTGCAGAGTTACAAATATTCTGGACAAAATGTGTCTTTTTTTGGGTGCATTTCATGCCTGTATGTTTTACATAAAATGCATCCAGCCCCGATATATATCACATAATAAATACATAAAACACTCTCCCAAAAGGGCAGGTTGGATGGACCTATAGGTATTTTCTGTTGTCAACAGATACAAAATGTAACAGATTTATTTTATTTTAGATAATAGATTCATTTTCTGACAAAAAGTGACAGATTTACAGTATAAAGTACTTTAGGCTTCTTCTTCAGATTTGCTATATTAAATAATCTGTATAATGGAATAATAATAATAATAATAATAATAATAATAACAACAAAACTTTCATTGCCTGCAAACCAATGAAGCTATTATATAACATTACAGAATAATGGAGACATTTGCTGAACCTCAGTGTTTTTCTTTTAATCTATAACACATTTATTTCCACCAAGTGCATTGCAAGAGGCAGGTCCAACTCACAATCTTCATTTACACTTCCATTGATTTTCCTCTTAGCCTTATATATAGCTATAATTAATTAAGAGAGTGAGGAAATATTGGACGTGTTTTTATTATATGTAGCACTATTGTGTTTGACATGTTTATTACATGGGGCCTGATTCAGAAATGGACGCTAATGCAATTTTCATGCAGAACGAGCGATTATTTGCCATCGCGCATGCATATAAGACACACTGCATGTGCGCTGCGATCGCATTGTGATTGCAGACCCACAGTGGACCCCATCACAAAGTGACTGACAGGGTGTCAGCATTTGGGGGTGGTAACGGGGAGTGGTCAGAAAAAAGCAGGCGTGCCTGTCTGTTTAAACGCCATTACATGGGCGCGCATAAATTAACTACTGCGAGTGCATGCGCAGCTCTGCGTGTCAGAGGAGCACCCAAGGCTACGGCAGGTCAGACCTTTCGCAAGGGTAAAAGATGGCCACCGATATGTGTCGATGTTACCGATATTTCTGCAGGTATGCGTCGTGTCACGCAGGTAAAAAGGCAGCAGTGGGCGTCTTTATGCTCGGGTGATCTTTGCTAACATTAGCATATTTTCGCTGCTGCGATGCGTATGTAATCGCAGATGCGATCGCATTAGCGGCCATCTCTGTATCAGGCCCATAGGCCCGATTATAATTATAGATCTGGTATCCCGCACCTCTGAGGTGACAGAAAGCTGATTGTGACCCTCTGCAAAGCAGGAAACATCACTGCAAATGTTTTTATATTAAGTTGGGTGCACACAGCGGCTGATCAGGAGAGCTATACAGACTTACCGATCGGCCGCTTGGTGTGTGTTCCCTGACATCACAACTGGGCGGGCATTTGAATTTGCCGACTCAGTGGAGCTGTCAGTCACCTACAGACCCTGCAGAAAGTGTGTGGGCGGTCGCCTGAGGGCCCGTACAAACAGCCAGATGCACCGATATATCTGCAGATATATCGGGGTACCCGCTCGCTGAGTCGCTCGCGATCTATCGGCCATTCGATTGAATGGCCAATATATATTAACCAGTGGGTACCCAGCTTTACTTAAATAATCCCACCCCACAAATTGATATCAATGCAAACGTACCTGGTCCACACTCAGCAAGCGATATCCTCTATCTACCCAACTCCGCCAGCCAGTGACAGCATCTGCGTCCCCACAAACACCACCATCTTGGCTCACAGATCCAAAAATTAAGAAGGCACAAGGCTCCATTAAATATCACTTGTGCGGCAGCTTCCCAGACTCATTGGGCCTGATTCAGACCCGGTCGCAAGCACTGAACGCTCGCAACCGGGTCAATGGTGGCCCAGAGCGCATGTGCACGACAGAGCCGGCTCCGACGTGCGCATGCGCAAGACCCGGATAGCGATGGGCAATCCGTCGCTCCAGGTCTCGCACCAAAGGGGGCGTGCTGTCAATGTTAAGTGACAGCACGCCCCCTTTGGTGGGCGGGCCGGGGGGTGGCTGCCCAGACGGAGGCATTCCCATGAGAACGCCTACCATTTGGGGGTGGCCCCACTGACATCACAAGTGGTGTCAGTGGGAGAACTTTCGGCTCTGTTTGAGCCGAAAACTCTCTGGGGCTTGCGGCCACGAGACCCTACCACAAGGGTCTCGTCACAAGCCAGATGGTCGTGATGGTCTTGACCATCGCGACCATCTTCCTGGCCGCTCTCATTAGCTGTGGGTGGCAACCCATAGCAATGCGAGCGGCGAGAAGGCCGCTCCATAAAAAAAAAAGATGCCCTGATTCGGAGCGACCGGCTCTGAATCAGGGCCACAGTTCATAGATGACCTGTAGTGTTCCGAATGATTAAATAATGACGTAAAAAATAAATTTATGTAATGACATTTGACTTCTCAATTTTTGCTTCAAGATTACTTTTAGAAAGGCAATATGTTTCCAATACTTGCGTAAACATATAAAACAATATAAAAAGTATTTTGCGGGAAAGATTTAATTACTTCATAAGTATTATCGTTAGGTCTGTGATTCATATTTTAAATCCAATTTGTTTTTTATTTTTTTTCTAATCTCCAGTTGTTAATCTTGCGAGTACAAAGACATCATATAACTAAAACAAGATCCCATTATTTGCCAGACATTGTCCTGTAAAGGACCAGTTCCGTTTCACAGCCTGGCTTGGTGGGTTGAAAGCTGTGACACATATCCTAAGGACATGTCCATGACTGGACTGCCTGAATTGAAAATGCTGGGAATGGTTCCCACACACAGTTGGCTAATTCAGCATGCCATTGTAAGAGGTGACGCTGATTTCACCTAATTAAGGAATAATAGCTGTGACCTATCCCCCCTTTATCACACCCAGGGAAGCTAGTGCCCCATTTCACAGTGCTGTGGATTACAGTGTGTAGCAGATTCAGGAGGGAATTCTCTTATAATCTTATCAGCGGGGGATTTATTATCTGCAGGACCCCCACTAGCTTGTGTAGATATTGGCTATATTGGATTCTCCTTCTGTTAGAATAGCGGATTGTATCCCTGAGATAGCAGGAAAACAGCGGGAGGAGACTGTTGCAATATTTAGTTTTGTTACAACATCCAATACCATAAACACAAACATGGGGCAAAGCACACAATGACGAGATCTCATGTGTATCTATCTATCTATCTATTTATCTATCTATCATTCTATCTATCTCATATCTATCTATCTATCTATCTATCTATCTATCTATCTATCTTATATGTATCTATCTATCTATCTATCTATCTATCTATCTATCTATCTCATATCTATCTCATATCCAACTAACTTATATCTATCTCATATCTATCTATCTATCTATCTATCTATCTATCTATCTGTCTGTCTGTCTGTCTGTCTATCTCTCTATCTATCTCATATCTATCTATCTATCTATCTCATATCTATCTATCTATCTATCTTATATCTATCTATCTCTCCATCTATCTATCTCATATCTATCTATATATATATATATATATATATCTATTTTATATATATCTATCTATCTCATATCTATCTATCTATCTATCTCACATCTATCTATCTATCTATCTATATATGTATCCATCTCATATCTATCTATCTATCTATCTATCTATCTCATATCTATCTCTATCTATCTATCTCATATCTATCTATCTATCTATCTATCTATCTATCTATCTATATCATCTAACTGTCTCTATCTACCTATCTATCTATCTATCTCATATCTATCTATCTATCTATCTATCTATCTATCTATCTATCTCATATCTATCTATATATCTATCTCATATCTATCTATCTCATATCTATCTATCTATCTTATATCTATCTATCTCACATCTATCTATCTATATATCCATCTATCTTATATATATCTATCTCTATCTATCTTATATCTATCTATCTATTTTATATCTATCTATCTCATATCTATCTATCTATCTACCTCACATCTATCTATCTATCTATCTATCTATCTATGTATCCATCTCATATCTATCCCATATCTATCTATCTATCTCTCTATCTATCTCATATCTATCTATCTATCTATCTATCTATCTATATCATCTAACTGTCTCTATCTATCCATCTATCTATCTATATCATCTAACTGTCTCTATCTATCCATCTATCTAATCTAACTGTCTCTATCTATCTATCTCATATCTATCTATCTATCTAATCTAACTGGCTCTATCTATCTATCTATCTCATATCTATCTATCTATCTATCTATCTATCTATCTATCTATCTATCTATCTATCCAGTGCTTAAAGTGGTCCTAGAGAAGTGGTAGAACTCACCGAGCCCCCCTCAGTATAATGTCAATAAAGGGACAGCGTGTGCCGTAGATGCGTGCTGAAAAAAGGGGCATGGTCTCAAAAGAACGGGGCGTGGTCACATAATAGTATTCCCGTTACAAATTATGCCACACAGTAGCACATTCTTGTTTCGTAATCGGTATGAAATACCGCCGGCCGCATGACTGGCGGTTCAAATCCCGGCAGCGCCAGGCCGACGTGGAAGGAAATCCCGATCGTCTGAAAGGTAAGTATGAACTATCCTAACTGTACCCCGTAACCCTCCTTTAGGGTGCCTAACCCTAACTTCCCTCCCCCCTGTGCCTAACCCTAATCCCCCTCTAACCTAACCCCTCCTTTCCCCGCTGCCTAAACCTAAGTCCCCCGGGGGGGGGTGCCTAACCCTAACCCTCCCTCCCCCTAGCCTAACCCTAACCTCCCGGGGGGGTGCCTAACCCCAAGTCCCCCCCGGGAACCCTAAACCTAACCCTCCCCCCCGCGCGTCTGTCCGCACTCAGTGCCCGGCATCCCTTCGATCGGGATGCCGGGCGCCGGTCTCCCGGCGTAGGTTAGTTAACTCACGCCGGGATTCTGCAGACTAGATGCCGGCGGTCGGCATAGTGGCCGTCAGCATTTTAAACGTATACCCTTGATTCACATTACACCACATAGTAGTGTCTCTTATTCATGCCCCTTTTACACAATGCCCACATTTGTGCCCCTTATACACAATGCCCACAGTAATGGTTGTGCCCCTTATGCACTGCCCACAGTGGTAGTGCCCCTTATGCAGAGCCCACAGTAGTGGCAGTGCTCCTTCTGCAGTGCCCCCAGGAGTGGTGCCCCTAGTAATGCCCCCTGAGTAATGCCCTCAATAGTAATGTCCCCTGAGTAATGCCCCCAGTAGTTGTGCCGACTGAGAAATCTCTCCAGTTGTAGTGCCCCCTGAGTAATGCCCCCCAGTAGTAGTGCCCCTGGAGTAATGCCCACTGTAGTAATGTCCCCTATTGTGAAGCCATTTACACACAAAAAAAACCAACTAATACTTACCTTAAGCCCCGCTCCAGCGTCCGCTGCCGTCTGGTCCCCCAGGGGTTAGGTGGGCCGGAGGAGGTGGAACTGGTTCCGTCTCCAAATAGAAGTGACATAACGCATTTCCACCCCATTCAGGCCCACGTTAACCCCTGTATCTATCTATCTATCTATCTATCTATCTGTCTATCTATCTATCTCATATATATATCTATTTATCTATCTATCTCATATTTATCTATCTATCTGTCCATCTATCTATCTATCTATCTATCTATCTATCTATCTATCTCATATATATCTATTTATCTATCTATCTAATATCTATCTCATATTTATCTATCTATCTATCTCATATCTATCTATCTATTTATCTCATATCTATCTATCTATCTATCTATCTATCTATCTATCTGTCTATCTCATTATCTATCTATCTATCTATCTATCTATCTATCTTTCTATCTCATATCAATCTAGCTAGCTATCTCATATCTATCTATTGATATATAGATAGATAAAGAGGAAACAGCATAATGTAATATAGTAGTAACTATATTTGGGATAAGATAACGACGTCATTATGGTTCAATCACTTGCAAATCGGGCACAAATTGGGCATTTTAATGTAAAAAACAACCAGCGATGCGCACGCCCGCTGGTCGTTTTGACATCTATCATCACCCGAACATCGACGTTGTCAGGTTGCCCATGTTCGGGGATGATTGATGTGCTTACACTGAATGACTGAACGTTCATTGTAGGCACATCACAGACTGTGAAACGACTGCATGAATGTCGTAAGAGTAAGGGGATATATTTACTAAAGTGCAGGTTTTGAGAAGTGGAGATGTTGGCCATAGCAACCATTTTGATTCTAGCTATTATCTTCTATAAGGTGCTAGATAAATGTTAAGTAGAATCTGATTGGTTGCTCTGGGCAACATCTCCACTTCTAAAAACCTGCACTTTTATGAGGGGCCGTTCAAGTCAAAATTACAGCTTTCTGGATATGTCATATACCTAAGTTATTGCTTTGTGGATATGATTTATGCTAAAATGGATATGATGTATACTGAAATGGATATGACTTATACTGAAATGGATATGATATATGCTGGAATGGATATGATGTATGGTGGAATGGATATGACATATCACGTATGCTGAAATGAATATGACGTATGCTGAAATGGATATGACGTATGCTAAAATGGATATAACATATGCTGAAATGGATATAACATATGCTGAAATGGATATGACGTATGCTGAAATGAATATGACGTATTCTGAAATGGATATGACGTATGCTGAAATGGATATGACGTATGCTGGATTGGATATGACGTATGCTGAAATGGATATGACGTATGCTGGATTGGATATGACGTATGCTGAAATGGATATGACGTATGCTGAAATGGATATGACGTATGCTGGATTGGATATGACGTATGCTGAAATGGATATGACGTATGCTGAAATGGATATAACATATGCTGAAATGGATATGACGTATGCTGAAATGAATATGACATATGCTGAAATGGATATAACATATGCTGAAATGGATGACATATGATGAAATGGATATGACATATGCTAAAATGGATATGATGTATGTTGAAATGGATATGACGTAAGCTGAAATGGATATGACATATGCTGAAATGGATATAACATATGCTGAAATGGATATGACGTATGCTGAAATGGATGACATATGCTGAAATGGATATGACATATGCTGAAATGGATATGACATATGCTGAAATGGATATAAAATATACTGAAAAGCACATGACAGTGCCAGCCAATCACAGCTCTCTTATATAAGCAGGGCTGCTGAGAAGGAAAAGCAGGAATACAGTGTGGCATCCCGCACTGTCTCTGGGACCTGTTTCACCTACTGGTAGGTGGAGAGATGTCCTTGGTGCTATGCAGTGTAAGCTGTGGTCCCAGATGCTGGCCAGGTGTTGCGTTGCACCTCCACGAGCCCGCGGGGTGCCTGGCAGACGGGCACCCATTGATGTCCTGCTGTGGGCTGTAGAGTGATGCTGAGAGCCGCACTGTGGTGCTGCCCCACAGTCCCGTGGGGTCAGTCTACTGTGCTGTATGCACTGCCAGGGTGGCCTCGGGGCCTTTTTCAAGGACTCCTTGAAAAAGGCCCCGAGGCAGAAACGCGTTGGATATCAAGCCACCCACACTCACCACCACTTCAAGAACTTTAATCAACCATTTATTGCTACACTGAATCCAGGCCACAGAGGATCCAGCACTGTACAACCCAGCAAACCTTGGGTCCCCCTTGCCCGCCCTGGCAGTGCATACAGCACAGTAGACTGACCCCACGGGACCATGGAGCAGCACCACACCATGGCTCTCTGCATCACTCTGCAGCCCACAGCAGGACATTGAGGGGCGCCCATCTGCCAGGCACCCCGCGGGTCGCAGAGGTGCAACGCAACACTTGGCCAGCATCTGGGACCACCGCTTACACTGCACAGCACCACGGACATCTCTCCACCTTCCGGTAGGTCAAACAGGTCCCAGAGACAGTGCGGGACGCTGCCAACTGCACAAGCTACAGGACTTGAACAACACCCCATGCATCCCGGTTCCAGAAGACTGAGACCATAGGTCCAGCAGGGGAACGTGCAGGAGTAAGGACCGCACGGATAGGAGCCCCCTCAAAGGGTCTACCCACTAAACAACCGAGGATCACACAGAGCCATCTGCTCATCCCCACACCCCATAACGGAACCACCTAGGGAAGCACTGTGTCTTTCCGAATAAAACAGGTTGGATTCCACACGTACTTTCTGCCTCATTTTTTCTCACCCACACACCCACTAACATAGCCTCCATTTAGCCCCAATAAACAGACACCTCTCCTCTCCATCTCCCCTCCCCACATTCCCCTTGCCCTCCCCCTCCCCTCCCCAGCCAATTCCCCCACACCATCGTATCACACACACCCAGCAGGAGCGCATGTGTACCCCTTATTCCTCATATTCTACCTGCAGGCATTGGTACTCCTGTTAATATCACATTGCTGAACCTGCCCACTTCCCATCCCACCTCCCGCCAGTCCCCTATCCTCACCCCATCACTCCTCCACTTTCTCTCCTCAGACCTTCCCTCTATAATCCTCGGTGACTTCAATATTCCTATTGATATCCCCACAGAATCAACTGCCTCCAAACTGCTCACCCTCACTTTCTCATTTGGACTCTCCCAATGGACCTCCTCACCCTCCCATGTGAGTGGGCATTTGCTTGCTCTGGTATTCACTCACCGTTGTGATATTTCTGCCTACTCCAATTCCCCATTCCGCCTCTCTGACCATCACCTCCTCTCTTTTAACCTATCCCTCTCTCCTTCCCCCCCTCTACCTCCGAAAGCCACCATCACTAAGCATAACATTGAAGCTGTCGACACTGCTTTCTTTTCTTCCCTACATGACTCACTTCTCTCCCCTATCCTTTCTTTCTCCTGCGCTGAACAAGCTGCTTCCCTATACAATGCCTCCCTTAGTTCTGCTCTTGACTCTGTTGCTCTGGCGATCACTACTCACCCTCACAAATCCACACCTCAACCCTGGCATTCCAAATGCACCAGATACCTGCAAAAATTTTCATGAACCGCCGAGCGACAGTGGAGAAGATCACGCTCTCAGGCAGATTTTCTCAATTTCAAATTCATGCTGTCATCCTACAGTGCTGCCCTTTCCCTCTCTAAACAGTCATATTTCAAGAATCTCATCTCCTCCCTGTCCTCATATCCCCAGCATTTCTTTTCCACCTTCAACTCCCTCCTCTGCCCACCCCCTCCTCGTCTCCCCTCCTTGCTCTCTGCCACTGAGTTTGCTACATATTTCACATCTAAAATTGATTCCATACGTCAGGACATCATATCCAACCAGTCCCCCAGCTCTCCACCTCCTCCTTTCCCGGATCAACCCTCCCCATCCATTTTACCGATTCTCACATCCTTCTCCCCTGTGACTAGAGAGGAAGTTAAGGCCCTTATCCAGTCCTCCCCCCCTTCCACCTTTCCCCTTGACCCTATCCCCTCCCACCTCCTCCGCTACCTCTCTCCTTCTGCCTGCTCCCATCTTTCCCACCTCCTTAATCTCTCCCTCTCTTCTTGCATGTTCCTTCTGCATTCAAGCATGCCCTTATCTCCCCCATTCTTAAAAAAACCTAACCTTGATCCTAACATTCTCTCTAACTACCGACCAATATCTCTCCTCCCTTTTGCCTCCAAACTCCTTGAGCATATTGTTTACAACCGCCTCACCACATTTCTTTCCTCCCATTCCCTCCTTGACCCTTTTCAGTCTGGCTTCTGTTCTCTCCACTCCACTGAAACTGCCCTCAGAAAAGTCAGCAACGACCTCCTTGCTGCCAAATCCAAGGGCCACTACTCCCTGCTCATTCTCCTTGACCTCTCTGCTGCTTTTGACACTGTGAACCACCCTCTACTGCTGCATATCCTTCACTCCCTTGGTCTACATGACAATGCTCTCTCCTGGCTGTCCTCCTACCTCTCTGAACGTTCCTTCTCTGTTTCCTCTCATGACGACTCCTCCCCCCCACATCCTCTTACAGTAGATGTTCCCCAAGGTTCTGTTCTTGGACCTCTCCTATTCTCTCTCTATACGTCTTCTCTAGGTAAACTCATCAGCTCTTTTGACCTTCATTATCATCTCTATGCTGATGATACTCAGATCTACCTTTCCTCACCTGATCTTTCCCCCTCTCTACTGACTTGTATCTCTAACTGTCTCTCTGCTATCTCTTCCTGGATGTCCCAGCGATTTCTCAAACTTAATATGTCTAAGGCTGAGCTGATAGTCTTCCCACCCTCCCACATAACATCATGTCCCACTATTTCTTTATTAATAGATGGCATAACTATCTCATCTAGTCCCAAAGTCCGTTGTCTTGGAGTCATCCTGAACTCTTCCCTCTCATTCTAACCACACATTCAGAACCTCTCGCAGTCCTGTCGTTTCCATCTCAAGAATATTTCCTAGATCATACCCTTTCTCACTCAGGATGCTACCAAAACCCTTGTACATTCACTGGTCATGTCCAGATTGGACTACTGTAACCTTCTCCTAGCTGGCCTCCCCAAATCCCATCTCTCTCCTCTCCAGTCCGTGCTCAATGCTGCTGCTCAGCTCATATTCCTCTCCAAACGCTCTACATCTGCATCCCCTCTTTTGCAAGCTCTCCACTGGCTCCCCTTCCCTTTCAGTACCCAATTCAAGGCTCTCACACTCACTTACAAAGCCCTCACCCATTCCTCTCCCATTTACATCTCTGATCTCATCTCCCTTCACTCTTCTGTCCACCGTCTTCGTTCACTTAATACATGCCGCCTTTCATGCCAATTGATTACTTCCTCCCACTCCTGCCTCCAAGATTTTGCCCGTGCTGCTCCTCACCTTTGGAACTCCCTCCCTCTCCCCATCAGACTCTGCACCTCTCTACAATCTTTCAAACGAACTCTTAAGACCCACTATTTTATTAAAGCCTTCCAGCTCTCATCCTAACTTGCTGCTACATCTTCCTTTCTCCCGGCCTACCCCATTTTGTATCACTCCTGTTTGTCTTCCCCTCCCTTAAAGAATGTAAGCTCTTTCGAGCAGGGCCCTCTACCCTCTTGTGCATCTCCCTACTGTAATTTAATTAATCTCTTACTCCCCACTAGGGCAACTAACACTTGGCTGTTTATGCGGGCATAAAGGTTGCTAATATAGCAATGTTTATCCATGTCCTGTATTGTATTGTACTGTAAGTCAATGGTTACTTATTTGTCTATGTACTTTGTAAGGTGCTGCGGAACACTTGTGGCACCATATAAATAAATTAATGATAATAATATAAATAATAATTTGAAGCACAGCCCACCCCTCTTACTTGTACAGTATGGCAGAGCTGGAAAGTGGAGGTGAGTGCTAACACTATAGTCAGTGGTGTAATAACCTTTGCTGTGCTGATAATGGTAATGTAACACATAACTACTACTGCATGTACTATTAGTTACAGCTGCAGATAGGAGACTGCCTCTTTTCAGCTTTTTTCTCCTGTGAGGATCAGGCTCCTGCTGCAGGCAGGTTATGTATAAATGTTACTTTCACTTCCTTTCTGTCCTCATTCTCTCTCATCTCAGCTCTTTCTTTACTCTCCTTTCTCTTCTTTCTCTATGTCTGATTTCTTGCCAGTACCCAGGTCCCTGCTCATGTTAGGGAGTGCCCTGACTCCCAGCAAGATGGCTCCTTCATAATCCAGCAGGTGGGGTAGGATTCCCCTATTGTCTGGCTAGATGTACTGACTGTATGCAGGCTGCTGGGTCAGAGGTTTATAGTCTGCCACAATCGGCAGTAGGCTGTGGTTTTCACACCCCATACATGCACAGCATTATTATAACACTTACATGGCTTTGTGTGTTTATTTAGTGCATATAGTGTATAGGTACTGTATGTGCATGTCTACATACAATTCTATGTCTAGGGCTTTATATTGTGTGCATGTATGTATGTATACATGGGCGCCGGGAGGGGGGGAGCGGGTAAAGTTTGCCTGGGCTTGCTAGAGGGGCCCGGCGTGGCCCCCCCCTACCTCACAGCAGCTCAGCACACAGCTTATGCTGGGCTGCAGTGTGAGACTGCTTGCAGCTGCTGCAGCAGCCGGAGCAGTCTCCTATGGCTGTGGGGGGAGCGATCACACTGATCGCGCCACCCCCTGCTTAGCGCTGGGTTGATATATTTTTGTGTTTTTTCCAAGGGGGCGTGGCCACGCATCCCGCGATTAGGCCATGCCCCCTCCTTTACCCGGGCCCGGCCAGGCTCTCTACCGTCCTGTATGTATGTATGTATTTATTCTGCCACTCACAAGTAGCGGAAGAATAAATACATACATACATACATACACAATATAAAGCCCTAGACATAGAATTGCATGTAGACATGGCCATACAGTGCCTATACAGTATGTGCACTAAATAAACACACAAAGCCATGTAAGTGTTATAACATACCTCCCAACTTTTGCAGAGTTCCACTCGGGATATCTACGCGGCGAAGCGTTCCTGAAAAGGAGCGTGACTTATGTGAAAAAAGCCTGTTTACATTGCTAAGGGGCTGCCTCTCAGAGATGCTGGGCTGCCCCCGGACTTCCCCCACTAACTGTGAATAATATGAAATATGGTAAGAACTTACCTTTATCAACTCTATTTCTACAAAGTCCATAGGGTTCCACAGGACTCCCGCCCTGTCGCACCTGTACTGCAGATGGGCTTTGTTCTGGTCACCATTTTTTCCATCTCCTTCTAGTGAGAATGTGATTCTTGTGTGTTCCAGACTTTCTTCTCTCTCTTTCTTCTCCTCCTCCGGCCTATGGCTTGTTATATAACTGGTTTGTCTTGGCTTGGGGGCGGAGTATAGAAGGGGGACCCCAGTCCATAGGGTTCCACAGGATACCTTGGGGTATAGGCGGATGATGTCAGACATAGGACACCACAGAGTTAAAGTTTTCAACCTCCCAGGATGCACTGGGATCCCCCTTCTATACCCTGCCCCCAAGCCAAGGCAACCAGTTATGTAACAAGCCATAGGCCGGAGGAGGAGAAAAAGTCTGGAACACACAAGAATCACATTCTCACCAGGAGATGGAAAAACCGGTGACCAGATCAAAGCCCATCTGCAGTACAGGTGCGACAGGGCGGGAGTCCTGTGGAACCCTATGGACTTCGTAGAAATAGAGATAACAAGGGTAAGTTCTTACCATATCTCATATCTTCTACTTCAGGGTCCATAGGGTATCCACAGGATACCTTGGGGATATCCCAAAGCAGTATCCTTTAAGGGTGGGGACGCTCCTGTGCTAAAAGGGGAATCCACCGCCCAAAGGAAGCATCCTGAGAGGCGAAGGTATCGAATGCATAATCCCACAAAAAAAGAAAATATAACCTCGGCACTTTAAAATAAGATACAAATAATAAATAAATAAATAAATAATATATAAATAAATAATAATATATAAAAATGTGTAAAAAATATATACTAATTTTAATTGGTAATGATCCTTTAGCTGCAGTATTTTATGGATGCTAACCAATTTCAAACAGAAAAGTAAATAAAGGTTTTACTGCGCTTTAAGGATTACCCAATTGCAATAATAATCAACAGAGTATCAAAAGTAAATGCCAATTTAGTATAATAAAGGAATAATAAATAAAAAGCTAAATATTTTAATAAAAAAAGATGTATATCACATAAATTACATACAGATGAAACACAATAACGCATTTGACAGTAGAGAAATATCTCATTTATAGCACTTGTGAACTCATAAACAATAATAAAATATCAAATATAAAAAATCAAATAAAAAGGAAGTGCCTCACTTTAATATAGTGCAGCCGCGTCCGACTGGTAGGAAACAACAAAACAATATTAATATAAAGAATGAGTAGTAATCATTTTTCCTCAATATAGCTTCATTGCTATAACCACAAAAAATAAACTGATTAATCCAACTATTCAAGATGTTATTGTATCGATTTGTATTCAATGATGTGGTTAGTTTTAAGTTAAAATGTCAAAAGTTCTTTATAAGGTGATACCACTTGTAATTAGCAGCTTTTATCATAGGATCCGCCACTTATAGATATCTCTATATTGAAAACAATCCACAGTCTATTGTGACAATGATATATATCTCTCAAAGAAAAGACAAAATAGTCTCACACTGTGTAATAGGTAGAAGCTATTTCTCCCACTCACCATAGGACAAAGCCTTCGATACAACTCACTGTTTAGTTGTCAGTCCTTTTATCCATAGGTTTAGCCTTGTACGTAGCCTTACAGGTGTAAGGGACACAGTAGTAGTGGGGGACTCGGCAAAGTGCGGCTGTACGCCGTGTCTGGGTGATCTCCTGCCTGGAGGTGCGACCTCCAATGGGGACCGCAGCCGCTACTGCATCTGGACGTCCCATTTGTCACAACCACACCCCTCTGAAGAAATCCAAATGGAAGAAACGCATTAGGGACTGTTATTTTTTCACCCCATTTAAGCTCATTGCTCTGGTGAACCACCGGTGAACTGCCAGCAGCTCCACTCATCTCTATACGGCTTGTGACCGCTGCGGTAATCACCTGTGTGGCGGATTAGCCCACCATCGTACAGCGCTTACAGCACAGCACATACAGTGCAGCTGCTGATTTTGGAGACTCACTTGGGAGAGAACTCTGCTCTTTGCACCTCTGAGAGACGGGACGTCCAGATGCAGTAGCGGCTGCGGTCCCCATTGGAGGTCGCACCTCCAGGCAGGAGATCACCCAGACACGGCGTACAGCCGCACTTTGCCGAGTCCCCCACTACTACTGTGTCCCTTACACCTGTAAGGCTACGTACAAGGCTAAACCTATGGATAAAAGGACTGACAACTAAACAGTGAGTTGTATCGAAGGCTTTGTCCTATGGTGAGTGGGAGAAATAGCTTCTACCTATTACACAGTGTGAGACTATTTTGTCTTTTCTTTGAGAGATATATATCATTGTCACAATAGACTGTGGATTGTTTTCAATATAGAGATATCTATAAGTGGCGGATCCTATGATAAAAGCTGTTAATTACAAGTGGTATCACCTTATAAAGAACTTCTGACATTTTAACTTAAAACTAACCACATCATTGGATACAAATCAATACAATAACATCTTGAATAGTTGGATTAATCAGTTTATTTTTTGTGGTTATAGCAATGAAGCTATATTGAGGAAAAATGATTACTACTCATTTTTTATATTAATATTGTTTTGTTGTTTTCTACCAGCCGGACGCAGCTGCACTATATTAAAGTGAGGCACTTCCTTTTTATTTGATTTTTTATATTTGTTATTTTATTATTGTTTATGAGTTCACAAGCGCTATAAATGAGATATTTCTCTACTGTCAAATGCGTTATTGTGTTTCATCTGTATGTAATTTATGTGATATACACCTTTTTTTATTAAAATATTTAGCTTTTTATTTATTATTCCTTTATTATACTAAATTGGCATTTACTTTTGATACTCTGTTGATTATTATTGCAATTGGGTAATCCTTAAAGCGCAGGAAAACCTTTATTTACTTTTCCATCGAATGCATAATACCTTACAAAGGTATGGACAGAAGACCACGTGGCTGCCTTGCAAAGCTGAACAGCAGAGGCACCACGTAGAGCTGCCCATGAAGGACCCATAGACCTAGTGGAATGAGCCCTAACAGAGGATGGAACAGGAAGGCCTTCATTTATATAAGACTCAGAAATAGCCATGCAAATCCATCCTGCCAAAGTTTGCTTAGTGGCAGGCCAACCCTTCTTACTGAAGCTATAGAGGACAAACAAGGAGTCTGACTTCCTAAAAGAATTGGTACGGTCAACATAAATTCTTAGAGCCAGTACCACATCTAAGGTGGCCTCACCAACCGAGAGGTCTGGAGAATTAAAGGCCAGCACTATGATTTCCTCGTTAATGTGGAAACTAGATACCACCTTTGGGAGAAAACCAGGGCAAGTGTCCCTATGAAAAATGAGAAAGGGAGGCCGACATGAGAGAGCCCCCAATTCTGAAACCCTTCTGGCTGAAGCAATGGCCAGAAGAAATACAGTCTTAGCTGTAAGCCATTTCAAATTCACTGAGCCCAGTGTTTCAAATTGTGGTCCTTGGAGAGCCCTCAGGACCACAGCAAGATCCCAAGGAGCCACTGGAGGAACAAAGGGAGGCTGAACGTGAAGTACACCTTGCAGAAAGGTGCGGACATCAATAAGAGTAGCAATCCTACGCTGAAACCACACTGACAGGGCAGAAACCTGCACCTTCAGAGAAGCAAGGCGAAGACCATGAACTAAGCCCACCTGCAGGAAAGCCAACACCCTGAATATCCGTAACACCTGAGGAACATAGGCTCTACGGTGACACCATTCAAAGAAAGTATGCCATACTCGATGGTAAATTCTTGCAGACACAGGCTTCCGAGCTCTGAGCATGGTGTTAACTACAGAGCTGGAAAAACCCCTGGACCTTAAGTCTCAACAGCCACGCCGTCAAAGACAGACCACCCAGGTCCGGGTAATGGCAAGGACCTTGAGACAACAGGTCCAGACATAGAGGCAACAGCATTGGAATGTCTAAGGAGAGACTCTGAAGATCTGAGTACCAGTGCCATCTGGGCCAAGCTGGAGCTATCAGCAGGAGCATGCCCCCTTCTTGCTTGAATTTGCGAATCACTCGAGGAAGAAGGGAGAACGGAGGGAAGAGGTATGCAAACTGGAAGGTCCACCAGACCAACAGAGCTTCTACCAGAAGTGCCTCTGCATCTCTTGTTCTTGACCCATACACAGGTAGCTTGTTGTTGTGTCGGGAGGCCATGAGGTCTATCTCTGGAAGGCCCCACTTGTTCACCAGGAGTTGAAACACCTCCTGGTGAAGAGACCATTCTCCTGGATGCACGTCTTGATGACTGAAAAAGTCTGCCTCCCAGTTGAGGACTCCTGGTATGAACACTGCCGATATGGCAGGGAGATTGCCTTCCGCCCAAGCTAGAATGCGGGACACCTCCGTCAGGGCCGTCTGACTGCGGGTCCCTCCTTGGTGGTTTATGTAAGTCACTGTGGTGGCATTGTCTGACTACACCTGCATGGGTTTTCCGTGCAGGACATGTCTTGCTTGCTGGAGAGCTTTGAATACTGCCTGAAGTTCCAAGATGTTTATCGGAAGCGCAGTTTCTGCTGGCATCCACCTTCCCTGGAAGAAGTGCGGACCCATCACCGCTCCCCAGCCTCGGAGACTGGCGTTCATTGTCAGAAGGACCCAGTCCGCAATCCAAAAGGGGTGCCCCTTGTTCAGGTGAGCAGTGTGCAGCCACCAGGCCAGAGACAGACGTACCTCCGGGGAAAGCACCATTGTCTGTGTCTTTATCCGATGGGGCAACCCATTCCATCTGGAGAGGATCAACTTCTGCAGAGGTCTGGAGTGAAACTGGGCATACTCCACCATGTCGAACATCGACACCATGGATCCCAGTAACCTCATCGCCGAGTGATTAGACACCCGGGAACTCTGCAGGCAACTGCATACTTTTGCCTATAATGCAGAGATCTTTTCCTCTGTCACAAAGATCCTCTGTTGGGAGTCCAACAGGGCTCCGAGATGGAGCATCCTCTTTGAGGGAACCAGGGAGGACTTCTTCCAGTTTAGCAGCCAGCTATGAGTCTGCAACATGGAGACTGTCAGTTGCAGATGGCACTGAAGTATCTCTGGAGACCCTGCCAACAACAGGAGGTCATCCAGATAGGGCAATAAGCGGACCCCCTGCATCCGCAAGTGGGCTGCCATAACTGCCATGACTTTGGTAAACACTCGAGGGCACCTGAAACTGGAAGCGTTGGTTAACCACTGCAAACCTGAGGAAACCTGAGGAAACGTTGGTATGCTGAAACAATAGGGATATGCATGTAAGCGTCCTGCATATCTAGCGACACCATAAAATCCCCAGGCTCCATCGCTAAAATGATGGAATGCAGGGTCTCCATCCGGAACAGAGGAACCCTCAAGAATTGTTGAGGGATTTCAGGGTGAAGATGGGCCAGTAAGACCCATTGGGTTTCTGTACCAGAAAAAGATTGGAGTAATACCCCGATCCCCTCTGGGACAACGGAACCGCCACTATAACTCCAACCTGGAGCAGAGAGTGTAACACCTTCCGGAATACCAGGGTCTTGTCTTGATCCAACTGGCGGCCGGTGGGGAAAAATCAGCTGGGAGGCCTCCGCAGGAAGGCGAGGGCGTACGCCTGAGAGACCACTTGTTTTACCCAAGTGTCCATGGTGATGATACACCAGCAGTGTGCGAACTGAAAAAGCCGGCCTCCCACTTTGGGGTCCCCCAAGGAGAGGCCCATCCCATCAGGCGGAAGGCTTATTGTCCGACTGGCAGGTTTCTTGGCCCCTGACTGTCTCGGAAAGGACTGTACTTTGGACTTACCCAGGGCCCTATAGGGCCAAAAGGACAAAAGAACCAACCCTGATGGGACTGTAGCCAATGGCAGACACGCAAACTTAGTTGCTGCCATAGTGGCCACAATTTTGTCCAGATCTGGGCCAAACAGAACCTGTCCTTTAAAAGGCAAGCATTCCAAACCTTTTTGGAATTTGTGTCGGCTTTCCAAGAGCGCAACCATCGGGTGCGGCGAGCCGCCACTGCTACCGAGGAGATTCTGGAAGTGAGGAGACCTATATCCGAGGCTGCCTCATTAATGTACGTGGCTGAGTCTCTGAGATTACCCACTAACTCCACCTGCTCAGGTGAAGAGTCAGTGTCCAGAGACGCCTCCAAGCTATCAGCCCAATACTCCATGGCTCTGGCCACCCAGCACACAGCCATAGCTGGTCTGTACGCCCCCCAGCAATGGAATAAATGGATTTCAGGCATATTTCCACCTTGCGATCCGTAGCATCCTTTAAGGAGGACATGGAGGGCATGGGCAATGTAGCACTCTTCACAAGGCGTGTGACATGAGAGTCCATTTGCAGAGGAGTTTCTCACTTGGAAAAATAATTATCCGCAAAGGGGTATGCAAAGGCCAAACATTTTTAAGGCTGGTACCGCTTACCTGGATTTTTCCACGCCTCCTCTAAATGATCCACTAACTGACCAGATAGAGGAAATACAGTGGCATCTCCCTTAATATCCTTAAAGAAGGCATATTTAGATTTAGCCACGGGGGAATTATCATCCTCAATGACCAAGGCCGCACGGACTGCCCATATAAGGCCAGGTATATAGACTTTAGACACAAGACTCCGCCTCCTTAGTACGGAGGGGCTCCTGGTCTGAAAAGTCAAACATCTCATTGTCATCAGACAACATCATACTGAGCCGTCTGAGACACTAAAGGCCACTTAGGAGGCTGCAATGATGACTACCCCTGTAAAACATCCGACAGGTGTTGCACCGTATTGGACAATGAATTCACCTGCACAGGCTCCTGCGAGACCTGGGGGGGTGAAAGCGGGAGACACTGGGGTACCATCAACTGCCTGGGGAACCCCTGCATGGGTGACGACACAACCGACTGCTGTGATAACCCCATCTGGGGGAACACAGGAGGAGTCGCTAGCTGGCCCACAAGGGTTGTAAGTGCCTTAGCAAAACAAGCCCAGGGCAGTTCCTGCACAGACAGTGACAGTAATCGAGCGTCATATAAGATAACACACCCTACTTAACCCCTCAGTGTTTCCATCACCCTCCGCTAATGGTACATTACATGTGCTACACTTTAGCTGAAGAGGAAAATCACATTTACTCTCAGACATGATAAGTGTAATGTAGTGTGGAATCGGTATGAAATACCGCTGGCCGCATGGCTGGCAGTTCGATTCCCGGCATCGGCAGGCCGACAGATTAGCAGAGCCCGACAGAGGAAGCCCGACAGCGCTGGAAATCCCGATCGTCCTAAAGGTGAGTATATTCTATACTAATCTAACCCCCTAACCCTAACCCTTCTTTAGGGTGCCTAACCCTAAACTCCCCCCAAATGCCTAACCCTAATCTCCCTCTAAGTGCCTAACCCTAACCCCCCTTCCCCGCTGCCTAAACCTAAGTCCCCCAGGGTGGTGCCTAACCCTAAGTCCCCCCAGGGGTGCCTAACCCTAAGTACCCCCCGATACCCTAAACCTAACCCTCCCCCCCGAGGCTGTCTGCTCGCGTGGTGCCGGCATTTGGAAAATGACAGGCATCTAGATATAGACGGTCATTTATCCCATGCCGGGATAAAGCAGTCAGGAAGCCGGCTGTCGGGATTCCGGCAACCGGCTTCCCGATTGTATACCCGTAGTGTATGTGACTCCCCTCACAGATAAATGCTTTTACAGTGAGGCAATGAACACCCTGCAACACCGCACCGCAAGGGCTTTAGCAGAGGAAGAACAGGGATAGTAAAATGTCTGACAGTCAGAAGTGAAAGTACAGGCAGCAGCGTTAGCAGTTAGTCACATACAATGCAGAAATAAATCACCTGCAGTACCAGCACAGAGATCAACTACACAGACACAGAGCCTGGTAGGAAACAGTGCTGCATACTCTGACCTTAATCGCAGGAGAGGTATGCGGGGGGACCCGGACCACCATGCCACCTTGATTCAGCGTCCAGCAGCATTTGCACACTCTTAGAAAATGGCCGCTGAGGAGCAGAGAGGAGGCGGGCCAGGGGGAGGAGTGCTGACACAGCCCGCCAAACCGCTATGGAGAGCCACTGTGCAGCGGGGGAGGCGCCGGCTGTAAGACAGGGAAGGCCGCTCCCCTGACATGCAATTAACCCCTGGGATGCCAGACCTTTGCCGCTCAGCCATGGCGCGCTGTCCCTGGTGGTCTAGTGGAAGCAAACAAAAATGGCAGCTGCTCAATCAATCTAGCAGTACTAAACAGGTGCATGAGGCCTTACATTTGACAAAATTATATATGTGCCTTTATCATGAGGCCTTATAATTGGTATATTTTACATTTGGGGTGAGCGTTTGGGCGTAGGGCCCCCGGGACTGGTCTGGCTGGGCCTCCTCAGGGCATCACCACTTAATACACATAGTTGCTTTTCACATCACCTTTTATGTTTGTTTATTATTCATGTATTTTTTCACATATATTTTAACCTCTCATTCCACACTTAAGGATTACTCACACACAGCTATACTTTACACTGCACTGTCACTCTTTTTCCATTTTCGTGTGATGCCCTGGGGGGTCCTGGGCTGGACGTTTTTTGGGGTGCACTGCGCCCCAGATGTGAACCCCTTAGTGTTAGGGACTGCTGGTAACAGAGAAGCCATGACGTGGCCCAGCAGCCTCCCATGTATTTGCAAATGCATGCAACTAATATCTCTGAATTTCTATGACCATATAGTCTTCATATATTGTTGCAGGTATTATTCAGTGTGCTGAGGTACAATAGGGGGTTAAATCCCCCTCCTTTTTCTACTTGGTCTAGTGGAAGCGCAAGTTAATACCTGGCTCCACGTGCAGAGTCCCTAGGGAGCCCCCTGCCTGGGGACTTAGGATGGTGTTTCAGCATGTACCATCCGAGGGACCCCGCTGCTTACCTGCCCCTTTGAATCCGTCCACAGTCCGGGTAATTCGGGGTCACTGCTAGCTGTGACCCCAGAAACCCACCAGCATCCCGGGATCAGTACCGGCGTTCTGGTTTGGCGGGGTGAAGGAGCGACAGCATAGATGTCAGTACTGACTGTCTATGCTGTGCAGCTCATCTTGAGCAGCCACAGCTGCCTTGAAGAACTTCAGGGGCCATTACAGCCCCCCTCTGTTATATGGTGATCCCACTCCGAGCCGTGCACCTACGAAACTAGTTTGTCTTGGCTCAGAGGCAGGCTATAGGAGGGGGATCCCAGTGCATCCTGGGAGGCTGAAAACCTTAACTCTGTGGTGCCCAATGTCTGACATCATTAGCCTACACCCCAAGGTATCCTGTGGATACCCTATGGACCCTGAAGTAGAAAGATACTGTGCGCATGCGCACATCTATTCTCGCTCTGCGTATACACGCTGCTCTGCTATGCAGAGCAGCAGTGTATGCTTCCCCAACTCCCCCCCCAACTGTGGGACAGCAGGACAATCCCAAAAAAACAGGACTGTCCCACTGAATGTGGGATAGTTGGGTGGTATGGTTATAATAATGCTTGGCACGTGTGGGGTGTGAAAACCACAGCCTACTGCCGATTGTCTGACCCAGCAGCCTGCATACAGTCAGTACATCTATCCAGACAACAGAGGAATCCTACCCCACTTACTGGATTATGAAGGAGCCATCTTGCTGGGAGTCAGGGCACTCCCTAACATGAGCAGGGACCTGGGGTACTGGCAAGAAATCAGACATAGAGAAAGGAGAGAAAGGAGAGTAAAGAAAGAGCTGAGATGAGAGAGAATGAGGACAGAAATGAAGAGAAAGTAACATTAATACATAACCTGCCTGCAGCAGGAGCCTGATCCTCACAGGAGAAACAAGCTGAAAAGAGGCAGTCTCCTATCTGCAGCTGTAACTAATAGTACATGCAGTAGTAGTTATGTGTTACATTACCATCATCAGCACAGCAAAAGTTATTACACCACTGACTATAGTGTTAGCACTCACCTAACCTTTACAGCTCTGCCACACTGTACTCCTGCTCTTCCTTCCCAGGAGCCCTGCTTATATAGGAGAGCTGTGATTGGCTGGCACTGTCATGTGGTTTTCAGTGTATGTCATATCCATTTCAGTGTATGTTATATCCATTTCAGCATGTGTTATATCCATTTCAGCATGTCATATCCATTTCAGTGTATGTTATATCCATTTCAGCATATGTTATATTCATTTCAGCATAGGTCATATCCATTTCAGTATATGTCATATCCATTTCATCATATGTTATATCCATTTCAGTATATGTTATATCCATTTCATCATATGTTATATCCATTTCAGTATACGTTATATCCATTTCATCATATGTTATATCCATTTCAGCATACGTCATATCCATTCCAGCATACGTCATATCCATTTCATTATATGTTATATCCATTTCAGCATACGTCATATCCATTTCAGCATGTCATATTAATTTCATCATATGTTATATCCATTTCAGCATACGTCATATCCATTTCAGCATACGTCATATCCATTTCAGCATATGTCATATTCATTTCATCATATGTTATATCCATTTCATCATATGTTATATCCATTTCAGCATACGTCAAATCCATTTCAGCATGCGTCATATCCAGAAAGCAATAATTTAGGTATATGACATATCTAGAAAGCTGTAATTTTGACTTGAACGGCCCCTCATACACTTTAGTAAATATACTCCTAAGACATACATGCCTACTCTCCCGGGTGTCGCGGAAGGCTCCCGATTTTTCGGGTAACCCCCCCGCACCCCCGGAATAGTAGGCAGATCTCCCGCATCCCACCCACTCCCTAGTGAAGTGGGCAGGATGGGGAGATTCTCCGTGAAATATGCGGGTCCGTAGAGAGGGGGCGGGGCTAAATGACGCGAATTGAGTAATTTGGCCCTGCCCGCTCAGTGTAGACCCGCGAATCGCGTGTGGGGGGGTTTTGTAAAGGGGCTGGGGCCTAATACTGACAATAGTTTGGCCCCACCCCCGAAGCAGAGAGAAGATGGCCCTCTCTGGCTGCTCCCAGAAAGGGGTGAAAGAATGTCGGTAAGTATGCCCTAAGATAAACAAATGGAAATTTAAAATGGGACTCTGGCCCTCATTCAGACCCGCTCGCAAGCGCTTTGCGCTCGCAAGTGGGTCGATGTTGAAGGCCTGCGCACGCGCAACGCTCGCAGTGCGCGTGCGCAAGCCCCGGAGCGAGTCACAAATTTACTTGCTCCGGGGTTCGCTACAAACGGGGCTGCTGTCGATGTTGATCGACAGCTCACCCCGATTTGTAGGTGGAGTGGGGGGGTGGCCGGACAAACGGAGGCGTTCCTGAAGGAACGCCTGCCGTTTGTAGGCTGCCCTACTGACATTACCAGTGATGTCAGTAGGGAGCTTCCTGCTCTGTTAGAGCAGGAAACTACCTGGGGCTTGCGGTAGATGAGACCCTACCGCAAGGGTCTCGCCGCAAGCCCGATGGTCGCGATGGTCTCGACCATCGTGACCATCACCTGGTCAATCGCTAAAGCTGTGGGTAGGTAACCCACAGCTTAGCGAGCGGCCAGGAGGCCGGCTTTCAAAACAAAAGCTGCCGCCCTCCTTCAGAGCGAGCGCTGGCTTTTTGCGAGCAGCTCTGAATGAGTGCCTCTGTGTCAGTGTTTATAATAGGCCAGAAACAACAGAGTTTAAAAGACCAATATTTTGGCAATAAAGGTGGAAACTGTATGACAGGTACAATAGGGGACATAAGACCCAAAGAAAAATCAGGTCCCTGCAGCTGTTTAGCTGCTATAATCCAACTAAAACTATTAGTTAACTTTTGGGTGGACTTTGATGAGAATGCTTCTATATACCTTCCATGTTATGTTTGCTGGTCTCCAGTGGACCAACCACACCTTATCCTCCTTCCTCTGTGGTCTGTTAGAAACAAGTATCAAACAGGACAATGGCCCTGATTCAGAGCCGGGCGCTCACTCTGAATAAGGGCCGGGTTGTTGTTTTTTTAGAACGGCCTCCTGGCCGCTCGCATAGCTGTGGGTGACCACCCACAGCTACAGCGAGCGGCCATGATGATGGTCGCGATGGTCAAGACCATCGCGACCATCGGGCTTGTGACGAGACCCTTGTGGTAGGGTCTCGTGGCCGCAAGCCCCAGAGAGATTTCGGCTCTAACAGAGCCGGAATCTCTCCACTGACATCACTCGTGATGTCAGTGGGGCCGCCCTCAAACGACAGGCATTCTCATGGGAACGCCTCCGTTTGGGCAGCCACCCCCCCGGCCCGCCCACCAAAGGGGGCGAGCTGTCACTCAATATCGACAGCTCGCCCCCTTTGGTGCGAGACATGGTGCGACGGAGTGCCCGTCGCTAGCCGGGTCTCGCGCACGCACACAACGGAGCCGGCTCCATCGTGTGCATGCGCTCTGGGCCACCATTGACCCGGTTGCGAGCGCTCAGCACTCGCGACCAGGTCTGAATCAGGCTCTGTGTACATGAGAAGAGCAACACTGAAGTACAGACATGGTAGTATCAACTGAGCTGTAAAAATGATACATTAGCACAGAGAAGGGGCCAAATAACTTGGGGACCCCATAGGACTACTGACTAAAATATGGGGTCAGATTTATCAAAGGGCAATAGGGCTTGGTTTTATTTTACCCAATAAAAGAAAGGGATTACTTTCTGCTGGTGTCATATTTGTCCGGCTCTTGGACGTCTTGCATGGGAAAGCTTATTTGATAAGTATGATATATTTATTAAGGATCAGAGGCAAACTTTATTACTTGTGTATCCAGGAGCTGGCTGGCAACTTTTAGCCTGGGGGGCAAATGCATGCAGGCAGCCCTGGCAGAGGAGTAGCGTGTAGCCAGGGTGCCCGAAGAAAGTGCGTGCTACGGCGCCGCCCCCCCGCAAGTGTTTCAGGGAGGAGGCGGGTCCATATGGGATTAATGTAAGGTAAAAATAAAGATGTGGGGCAGCCCCCTGTCGTAGTGCCCATATGCAGTGCCCCCGTGTGCCACAGGAGATAACACTCTTATGCAGGCCTCCAGTAGTGCCCCCAGTAGTGATCCCCCCTATGCACTGCCCCCCGGCCCAGCCCGCCACTGTGTGTATCAGAGTCAGAGGGGTAAATTTACTAAAGTGAGAGTTTTTAGAAGTGATTTTTAGAAGAGATGTTGCCCAGATAGTGTTCACTGTAGGTGCGGTGGCAGGCAGGGTGCTGGACCTAGAGCAAGGGCAAATGGCAGGAAAGGGGGCGTGGCCAATGAAAATGGGGCGTGTCTTTATCCCCTTTTTGACACTCTTGGGGGCGTGCCCAGCACTTACGAACATGCCGGGCAGCCCCCAAGCACCGCGGTCACTGTGAATGGATGCCGGGCACATGCGCGCTGCATCCATTCACCGGTGGTGACCGCTGCTCTGCCATTTTCTCCACCCTCGGGACACTGCGGCCCGCGGGTGGAGGACAGAACCCGCAGGCTGTTTCAACGGGGCGCCGCGCTGGAGGGCAAATGGCTTTCTGCCCTTCAGAAATAGAGCAGGGCGCGGCGCCCCACTGAAACAGCCTAGCGGGAACGCTACCATAGCAACCAATCAGATTCTAGTTATTATCTTCTAGAAGGTGCTAGTTAAATGTTAAGTAGAATCTGATTGGTTGCTATGGGCAACATCTCTTCTAAAACTCACTTCTAAAAACTCTCACTTTAGTAAATTTACCCCAGAGTGTTTTTATTTTTACACTTGAAATGCATACTCGTGGCCCTACAGGTACAAGTATGTGCCAGCCTCCATATGCATGCTGGTGCTTGTAGTTCTACAAGTGCCAGAATACAATAACACTCATGGTCCCATTAGGGGTCCAGTGTTACTTAGCATTGGTACTCTTTAGGTGGGGAGGGTGCAAACATTTTTCAAGATCAGTCCGGTCAAGATCAAGATCAGTTGTGAAGGATTGTAGTACGGAGTGAGGGGCTAATTGGCGATATCGGGAATCTGGGCATGCGCAGGACCCATTCTGCGAGTGTGCAGAATGGGTCCTGCTAACACGCACCCATGATTGACAGGCAAAGGCATTTAAGTGGCGGTGCAGGTGCGGCTGGCATTCCCGGAAGTGGGGCATGTTCACCCCGTTTTCCGGGAGTGGCCAGCCCAGAGACTGCGTGGACGTACGCAGTCTACTGGGCTCGCACGCCGGCCAGCCTAAGTAAACTGAGACTTACTTAGCTGACTGACCCCTTGGCGTGGTCCACGATGGTCGCGATAGTGATCCCAGCACTGTAACGGAGTTCTCAGTGCTGGGATGGCAAATGCAGCAGGGGGTATCATACACCTCCTGCTGCATTTGCATGATTGCAGGAATTACATTGCAAAGCTGCCTGCGTGCAACATTGAAATTGCGATCCTTGGTGAATCAGGCCCTGAGATCGGAGCCGAGCCATTACAGAATGGAAAGGTGCATACATACACAACGATTTTTTGAACGATTATCGTTAACGATATTGTTTATCGTTCAGTCGTTGAAAAAATCGTTCACTTGCTGAGTGAAAACGATGAACGATTATCGTTCATGCGCGTTCACGTTTGTAGTTTGTAGTTTGTAGTTCAGTCAGACTGGCCAACTCAAAGATTTTCATTAAGTTAATATGCAAAAATCGTTTGTAGTTCAAATTAATCGTTCATTAAGCTGCATACACACACAACGATTTTTTTAATGATTATCGTTAAACGATATTGTTTAACGATAATCGTTTGAAAAAATCGTTCACTTTCTGAGTCAAATGATGAACGATAATCGTTCATGCGCGTTCACATTTGTAGTTTGTAGTTCAGTTAGACTTGTCAACTCAATGATTTTCATTAAGGGAATATGCAAAAATCGTTTCTAGTTCAAAAAAATCGTTCATTACACTTTAAAAAATCTGACAGATAATCTGACAGATAATCGTTCAGAGAATCGTTGGTAACAAAATTGTTGTGTGTGTATGCAGCTTAATGGAGCATACACACGGTCAGATTTGTCAGATCTCTCAGATGAACGATTTGAAAGATTTGAACGATTTTACCAAAGATTTGAACTATTTGAACGATTTGAACGATTTTTGACTGCATTAACATGAATGGAATCGTCCAAGTCTGACTGCAAACACATCAGATGTCAGATATCGTTATCTGACCATCGGGAACGCGCATCGTTCCAATCGTTCATCTGACAGATCTGACAGATATGTCAGATTTTCCTTCAGATATGAACGATTGAACGATTTTTTAAATCGTTATCATTCAAATCTGAAGAAAAATCTGACCGTGTTTATGCTCCATAAGGAGTAGAACCATAACTCAGTCTAACGGATTGCAAACTGCCATTGTTCAGAGGCCCTGATTCAGAGCCGGACGCTCTGACAGAGCGCTCACTCTGAATCAGGGCCGTTCTTCTTGTTTTTCAGAGCGGCCTCCTGGCCACTCGCATAGCTGTGGGTGACCACCCACAGCTACAGAAAGCGGCCAGGAAGATGGTCACGATGGTCAAGACCATCGCGACCATCGGGCTTGCGATGAGACCCTTGTGGTAGGGTCTCGTTGCCGAAAGCCCCAGAGTGCTTTCGGCTCTAACAGACCCGAAAGCAGTCCCACTGACATCAATTGTGATGTCAGTGGGGCCAGCCCCAGACCGTAGGTGTTCCCATGGGAACGCCTCCGTCTGGGCAGCCACGCCCCCGGCCTGCCCACCAAAGGGGGCGTGCTGTCACTCAACATCGACAGCACGCCCCCTTTGGTACGAGACCCGGAGTGACGGATTGCCCGTCGCTATCCGGGTTTCGCGCATGCGCACGACGGAGCCGGCTCCGTCATGCGCATGCGCACTGGGCCACCATCGACCCACTTGCGAGCGCATAGCGCTCGCTCGCGAGTCTGAATCAGGCCCAGAGTCAGTTTTCTGCCTCAATAAATCCTACAGCTTTGATCTGAACACTGCATCTGATATGTAGCGGCTTCCAAACCGCATACTAAACCGTAGTTTAGTAAATTTCCCCCATAATCTCTTTATGTACTACATTCAGCAGACTGAGATTGAGTATAACTGATATTTATAAAAAAAAAACATTTCAATTTAAATAATATTTACTGGTAATTTTTTTTTATAATGTTAACTATGGATATTTTCCCTACTGGTAGCGACAATTCATCTCAGTTTTTAAGTTAACTTGATAGTAAATATCATAGTAGTGTAAATATACAGGGCCAGTTCAACACATACGCTGGTTATATATCCGAGTAGGGTGCCACATAGACTGGGGCGTTTCTAGAGAGGAGGGGGCCGGTGTGCAGTCTCCGACACGGGCCCCCTCCACTCCGCCCGGCAGCCGGCAGCGCACTGAGATGTGCGCGACCAGCGCCGGAGTTATAGACTCTGGGCACTAGAGTGTGCCCAGAATCTATAGTGTATGCACAGGTCACCAGGAAAATGTCTGTGGCGGTATTTTCCCTGTACTGTGCATGCGCAAACGACGGGAAAATGGCCGCTCAGCCATTTTCCAGTTGTTTTACAGCGCCAGACCACCTTCGCCGACGTGGGACTCCAGAGAGATAAGTAATATTATGGGTGCAGGGTGTGCGGTGTGGGGCCCGTGTTCCCCGCACACCCTGCACCCATTATAGATACGCCCCTGCACATAGAGGAGGGCACCCTGGCCCAGCTGTGGCCAGCGACATGCAGCTCACGCTGGCGGGTGGCAGTCAGACTGTGTCACTGTAACATAGCTATCTGCAATGCGCCATGCTATTACCAGGGGCGGGCCGCAGCCGCGGCTCCGGCTTCCTCTGTTTCTATGGGCAGGTTGGCCCAGGCGACATGACGTCATGATGTTACTCACAGTGCACAAAGAAGGCTGGGGCTGGCCAGCCTGGATCCCTGCGGCCGGCGTTGAAGAGAAGTCCCGGACCTGAGGACTCGGAGAATGCAGCAGGTGGCGCCGCAGCCATTGGCAGGCTCCAAAAGTAATGTAAGTTAAAGACACGGTGGAAGCCGGCTCCATCGTGCGCATGTGCTGTGGGCCACCATCGACCCGGTTGTGAGCGCTCAGCGCTTGCGACCGGGTCTGAAGCAGGCCCTCAGTCCACATCGCTTCCAGGTAGGCTAGTGAAGAGTAAATATACCTTTCCGGGGCAGATGAACTCTCAGGAGAGTTTCCGCTGGGCGGACCCCTGCGGCTGCCCCTGGGTTGTCTCTAACTGATGTTGGGCCAGCTGCTGCAAGCGTTTGCTGTTTGATCTCCGTAGAGCCCTGTGACACTGGCTGCTGCTGCCGAGGCAATAAAGTTTTTATTTTGTATAGTGGCACAGCTCGCATGATGTCACACACGCGCACTATCAAGAAGTAATGAGGAGAGGAGCCCGGACCACTGCCGCAGCCAGATGGGGAGCATCCGGAAGATGCTGAATAAGGTTTAGGTAAGTAACTGGCCTGGAACGGGAGGATGGTAAGGACCCTTAACTGGAGAGACATAGTATATTTCATTTGAAAAGATTTGACTCTCTTACTGCCTGTCAGACTCAGTTTTCTGTAATCAGTCCCTGCCATCACTAGCAGTGCACAGAGAGCAGGGCCGTAACTAGGGTAGTGTGACCAGTGCCACTGCCATGGCACAGGGCACTGCAGGGCAGGGGGCGCTGCTTGGGCCTGTCAATTTTCCTGTTTATTATCATTCTCACTTGTAGCCTCCTCTTCTTTGATCCCCAGCATCTCTTGTCCTCCCCTATCTCTTCCCTGGCCCTTCCCCATGAGGCCATGGCCCTTTTTCAGGTGCACTCTCTTATGTCCCTATTTAAAAAATGCGGGCGGGTGAGGTGCCAATGTTCTCTCTGGCACAGGGCACCAAAAAGTCTAGTTACAGCTCTGACAGAGAGTACCAGCCCCACAGAGATTACAGGCTGCTGGTGGCGGTGTACCTGGCTCGCTGGGTGATGGTGGCTGAGCTGCACAGGCTACTGCACGGGTGTGCTGCCGGCTCAGCTCAGGCTCAGGCACGGCCCCTGAGGAAATTTAAAATATATAAATATTCTAAAACAATAGGGTTCGCCACATTGCATTAACCAAACATTGATTAAAATAATTTTTTTCTTTTATGAAGTCTAAGTGATAAAACGCGTACGGTCGTGGTCTAGCATGACCATTATATGATATGGGATTATCAGCTGTGTATGCTGTTTGTGCACGTGGTATAAGTTGTTCAAACCTATCTACTTGTGATGGTCTGGCCGCCACCGTTGGTACGTGATTCATTACCTACCTTGAAAAAAATTATTTTAATTAAATTTTGGTTAATGCACTATGTGGTGCACCCTTTGTTTTTTGTTTTAGACTCTGTTTAACTCAATTGTAGATATGATTATCTCGAAAAGGGGAAGATGCCCACCTAATACACACGGTGTTAGTGCTAATAGACCGGCAGTGACTTACAGATGTGATAAGAACCGGGTAAAACACCTGGTCGGCGGCACTCGGTAACAAAAGTCACTTGTAGCAGGTAACTGGTATTAACGTTTCAATGTTTATTCCATCGTCTTCAGAATATAAATAAAGTAGCAAACAGTACTCACTTAGATACCGTCACCACCATGTGCACAGGCACGGCCTCCGGAAGCAGCTCAGCGGCGCCCTCATACTGACGTCACTGGTGCGACCGGTTGTCATGGCAACAAAATGTGATTTATAAACAACACATAGAGCAGCAGCAAACTGTGAACATACACCAATAATACACATCATATATCATGGATACAACCATCCATCTAACATCTTCATGTAAATAATTGAAAATTTATGCTCGACTAATTTAGAACACATCTGGAAGATTAGTATTTATAAAATCCTTCAGCAGAATATCTAGTACGGAGGCTAAATCCAACTCCTTATTTAATTAATCCATACTCACAATTTTCCAAGGCGCGTTTGTAATGATATTGATGAGGCGAGTGGGAAAATAGATGAAATGATAATTACCGTACATTTTTGAATAGGGGATATGATATGACAACTCTCATGAAAGCAAAAGAACGTGCCATGAGAATCCCTCGTGAACAACTTTTGAAATCCAGTGTTAAACAGAGTAAGTCCAAACGAATGCCGTGGGTAAATCATTTTAGTACTGCTAGTCCTATGATCAATAAAATAACTAAGCAACATTGGCCGATTGTACAGAATGATGTTGATTTGAATCTGACTGATATGTATATTATGCCGTGTTATTCACGTGGCAAGAATATTCGGGATTGGGTCGTTAGGACTGATGTGAGTAGGTTTGATCAAAAGGAAGAGACCTATTTCTTAAGGCAAAAAAATGGATGCTTTAAATGTTTGAACTGTCTCACTTGCAGATATTTAATGGTCGGAGAAGGTTTTACACATCCCCACAATGGTAAACGATATTCTATACGTTATAGGTTGAGCTGTACTACTAAGTATGTAGTGTATCTTATTACTTGCCCATGTGGCCTTAGTTATGTGGGCAAAACAGACAGATGTCTGCGAGAACGGATGGCACTGCATCGGTCTGCCATTAGAGCAGCCATTGGTTCTGGAACTAGTGACCAGCCTGTGGCGAGACATTTCGCACTGGCTGGTCATAGTGTAGCAACACTTCGCTACATCATTATTGATCATGTACCATCATTGGGCAGAGGGGGTAATAGATCACAACGACTACTCCAATGTGAATCCCGTTGGATTCATCGATTGGGTACTTTATACCCCAAAGGCCTTAATGATAGTTTGGGCTTATACTGTTTTTTATGAAGATCTGCATATATGAGGTGTTGTGTTCTCTTTTATTGTGGTCCTTGTATGTATGGAGAAGATTATTCTTAAAAGATAAGGGGATTATGGTTTCTTTATCGTTTCTTGATGACATGTATTATATGAATAATTTTGGACCTCTGCCTGACCTATGGTTTTTTGCCTGGGGAGGGCTAGGGGTATGTTGCAAGGTATGTAGGACAGCGGATTGTTGGAGGATTGATTAATGTATACCATTTCATTGTGGCGTTTGGTATAAGTATAGGTCACATATAGCTGTGATGATGAATAGCATTACAGTTGTGTATGGATTAATTAAATAAGGAGTTGGATTTAGCCTCTGTACTAGATATTCCGCTGAAGGATTTTATGAATACTAATCTTCCATATGTTTTCTAAATTAGTCGAGCATAAATTTTCAATTATTTACATGAAGATGTTAGATGGATGGTTGTATCCATGATATATGATGTGTATTATTGGTGTATGTTCACAGTTTGCTGCTGCTCTATGTGTTGTTTTTAAATCACATTTTGTTGCCATGACAGCCGGTCGCACCAGTGACGTCAGTATGAGGGCGCCGCTGAGCTGCTTCCGGAGGTCGTGGCTGTGCACATGGTGGTGACGGTATTAAAGTGAGTTTTGTTTGTTAAGTTATTTATATTCTGAAGACGATGGAATAAACATCGAAACGTTAATACCAGTTATCTGCTACAAGTGACTTTTGTTACCGAGTGCCGCCGACCAGGTGTTGTATAATGTAGCTCCCGCTGTGGCGCCGAGGGATGTGTTATTGAATAGGAGTGCCACCCTAACTGGTTCCTTATATATATATATATATATATATATATATATATATATATATATATATCAAAAAAGGGGCACTCACCAGGTAGTTGTGAAAAAGATAAAATCACATCTTTATTATGAACTAACAAAACTTGCATGTTTCAAAGTCGACATTTCAGTTCTCTCAGGGACCGTCATCAGGACCAAATCATACCGGCATTTCAGTTTACAGCACAGAGCAGCTGACCGGGGTCACAGAGCAGGAGCCCGGCGATCAGCTGACCGTATCATGGAGGAGCTCACCGATCGCCGATCCCTGGGTGCAGGTAAGTGTTATTTTCTTATTTCTTATATGGCCAATATCTCCACTTTTTCTTTTCAGAAAGCTTGAAAAATCTGAAGAATTGATCTGACTTTATATTGTACATAGCCGTTAGTCACACTTCTACTCATGCAAACATTATACTTGTCACACCAACCAAACTGGGTGCTGCCCTTATGACCCTGCACTCTGGAGCTATTCCAGACCCGCTCGCTAGGATGCGTTCGCTCGTAGCTGGCCGATTGTTGTTTTCTGCGCATGCGTATGCATCGCAATGCTAGTGCGCGAACCAGTGCGAGAGATCGGGAAGTCAGGAAGCGTTTGCTCGCTGCGCATAGACAGCCTAGCAGAGTGAGTGACAGGAGAGGCCGTTTGTGGGTGGTGACAGGGCCAGGCCACTGGAAACGGGGGAGTGGAGGTGCAAATGCAGGCGTGCCTGACCGTTTTAACGCCATTGCAGAGGCATACATAATTAACAGGCAGCGTCATTGTACATGTCACCTGGTTACATTTCACACTGAAGTGATCGCAGTGCTTGCGGCAGGGTATAGTCAACCTCAAGCACTGCAATCGCATCCGATGGTTCTCGATGTACCAATGGTTTCATACACTGCCAGGAGATGACGTGCGCAAGTGGGCGTCTTATGAATGGCTGGTAGGCATCTGCATACACACAGTGATCGCATGCCAAGACATAGTGGGCGTGCTAATGCCTTGCCGTGCGATCGCCTGCCTTGCTGGGTGTGTGCTGGATTTGCATACGCTGGGTGAACGCATCTAGCGAGCGGGTCTGAATGAGCTCCTCTGTGCATTGGCACATTTTGCACAACGCTAGTTACGGCCCTGTTAGGTGAGCATAGTAGCGCATATACAAGGGTTTCTTTTTCTGATTTAGGGACATATTTATTTAAATAAATGTACCAAGCTCCTGAAAATCAAGATTTCTTGTTGCTGCATATTGCGGCAATGAGGAAACTTTTTTCAGGGAAATGTATTAATCTACCCATATCCTTAATTATTCTATGCTGTGATGACCATTTTAATGATCCGAACATGGGCTATGGAACATTTGAATGTTGCGGCAGCCGTGGACGGTCAGGGGCTGTGCTTTATAACAATAGGCTGCACGACCCCTGCACCGCATAGAGGAGGAGGTGTAAGGTGCGTGCGGTCTTTAAGTTAAAGATCGCACATTACACCTCTCCTCCATGTGGTGCAGGCGCTGTTCAGCCTGTTGCTATAAAGCACAGCCCCTGACCGTCCACGGCCGCTCCTGTCCCTGCTCGCCCAGCAACAGGTAAGAGAGAGGGAGGGAGGGGAGGAGACATCCCTGAAGAGCAGGAGATGAAGATTGAAGTCAATGAGGTGCTGAATGTAGGCCCATTTTGCTAACAACTATGTCTCAGCTTGATGATTAGCACTTAGGGGCAGATATACTAAATAATAAAATGATAAAATGGAGAGTGATAAACTACCAACCAATCAGCTCCTAACTGTCATTTTTCAAACACAGCCTGTAACATGACAGTTAGGAGCTGAGTGGCTAGTAGTTTATCACTCTAGAAATGTATCACTTCCCAGAGCTTAGTACATCTCCCCCTAGAAGTAGCAGGTTACATCCTACATAAGGGTTATGTTCCCACTTCCATATAAACAAAGCTTGAGAGCAGGGCCGCAACTAGGGGGGGGCTGGAGGTGCACGTGCACCGGGTGAGCCGCTGTACCTGGTGCCAGTGACCTCCAGCCCGGCGCTGCAGAGAGGCTCCAAGCCGGACGTCCGCTGGTAATATTTATTACCAGCGGGCGCCCGGCTCCTTCTCTGCAGCGACGCGGTGTAGCTGGAGCTGGAGTTCTCTCCTGAACTCCAGCTTCCGGCTCTCCCCACGGGCACTATGGGGGAGACGTCATGACATCTCCCCCATAGTTCCAAGGAGCAGCCGGCGGACCGGACGCGACGCTGGATGCAGGAGCGGGGTTCAAGGTAAGTATTTTTTTTTTTAAATAAGCTGCACTACAGGGGCATTATTATGGGGGCAGGGGCATTACCACAGGGGCATTACTATGGGGGCATAGGCAATAAGGGGCATTAATAATGGGGCATGAGCACTACAGGGGCATTACTATTGGGGCATGGGCACTACAGGGGCATTACCACAGGGGCATTACTGTGGGGGCATGAGCACTACAGGGGCATTACTGTAAGGGCACTACAGGGATATTACTATGGGGGCATGGGCAATACAGGGGCATTACTATGAGAGCATGGGCACTACAGGGGCATTACTATGAAAGCATGGGCACTACAGGGGCATTAATATGGGAGCATGGGCACTACAGGGGCATTACTGTATGGTGGGCACTACAGGGGCATTACTACATTACTATGGGGGTATTAACATATGGGCATTACTATGGGGGCATTACAATATGGGCACTACTGCAGGGGGAATTACATGGGGGGCGCCAAATTACTGTCTTGCCCCTGGTGACAAAAATCCTAGTTTCGGCCCTGCTTGAGAGTGACACATTTTTATCACAAGACGGAGGAGTATAGTTCGGTAGTTTAGTTCTGCGTCGCTCTGATTAATCATGGAGCGACAGTATTTTTTCTATATTTCCCGTATTTAAGTTATTTCAGCAATCTAAGGATCCTTTTAGCTTTATGAACTTAGGGTGTGAGTCAGATGAATTTCTCCTCACGGATGCAGATTTATACCATACAGCGCATGCACACGTATTTGCATACCTACAATGAATTCTGAGTCAGGTGGATCTCTGCCAGATCTCGCTTTGCATGAAATGGGCTGAAACTGGGCGGCCCCTGTATTTATTATATGAAGCACTATTGTGTTTGAAACATTTTATTACATAGGTCCAGTGGCGTAACTAGGGCAGGGCGAGCGGGGTGCTTGCCCTGGGCGTCGTTGGACCGGCGGCGCGGGGGGCGCCGCCGGCCACGGTACCGGCCCGCCTGCCCTAGTTAGCCAGTGTAGCGCCGACCGCAATGAGTGCGGTCAGCGCTACACATTTACACAGGACCGGCGCTGGGCTTCCAGCGCCGGTCCTGTGCTGCACGCCTGAGCCCGTTCCCTCCCCCTGAGCGCTTGCCCAATAGCGCCAGGAGGCGGGCTCAGGCTGTGCATAACACACGCATCGCCGCCAGCGCTGGCGGCGATGCGTGTGTTAAACAGCAGCCAATGAGAGTCAGATAGACTCTCATTGACTGCTGCAGCACCCACTGCAAGAGTCGGACTTCCGTCCGGCTCTTGCAGTGGGTAATGGGACAGACGTCATGACGTCTGTCCCATAATGCTGAGCGCGCCAGCCCGGGAGGACTGGCGGCAGCGGGAGCGGCGTCGCGGACCGGAGCAGCAGCAGCAGCGTGGATTCAGGTAAGTATATTTATATATATATATTTTTTTTTTTACCTATCTGCACTACTGGGGGCACAATGGGGGAGGGGGGTGGCTACATGGGGGGACCTCTACTGGGGGTGGGGGCACAACGGGGGAGGGGTGGCCACTACTGGGGGAACAATGGGGGAGGGGGGTGGCTACTACTGGGGGGACCTCTACTGGGGGTGGGGGCACAATGGGGGAGGGGTGGCTACTACTGGGGGCACCATTATTGGGAGGACCTCTACTGGGGGGGGGCTACTACTGGGGGCACTTAATCGGGAGGGGGAACCTCTACTGGGGACTACTACTTGGGGGGGAACTACCACTGGGGGCATTATAAAAGTGCTTTCTATGTATATTAAAGGATCATCACTTACCATGAGTAATGACAAAAAAGTTCCCTTTTCAAATTTGCCCTGGGCTCCAAATACCATAGTTACACCACTGCATAGGTCCAACTGCGCCTACAAATGTGCTTACCTGGAAGATGCAAAGCACGCCCCATTATAAGTATAGATCCGACATCCAGCACCTCTGAGGTGACAGAGAACTGATTGTGACCCCATGCAAAGCAGGGAACATCACTGTAAATGCCCTTATCTCCCTTATATACAGGGCGCTACCACTATGCAAACTTAGGCAGCTGCCTAAGAGCGCCAGCCACTGCAGGACGCCTCTGGAATAATGTGTAGTGCGTACCGCACATAAGTGCAGCCCACACTACACTACGAGTAACAAGCACATAGCCACTGCCGCCGGCAGCTGTGTCTGTTTTAGCAGCCGAAGAGAGTCAGACAGACTCTCATCGGCTGCTGCACCCACTGCCGGAGCCGGCCTGGAGCTCACTCATGAGCTCCATTTTCAATCAGGGCAGTCCTTCTCTTTTTTTAGAGCGGCCTCCCGGCCGCTCGCATAGCTGTGGGTGACCACCCACAGCTATAGCGAGCGGCCAAAAAGATGGTCGCGATGGTCAAGACCATCGCGACCATCGGGCTTGCGACGAGACCCTCGTGGTAGGGTCTCGTTGCCGCAAGCCCTGGAGTGCTTTCGGCTCTATCAGAGCCGAAGACATTCCCATGGGAACGCCTCCGTCTGGGCAGCCATGCCCCCGGCACGCCCACCAAAGGGGGTGTGCTGTCACTCACCATCGACAGCACACCCCCTTTGTAGCGAGACCTGGAGCGACGGCTTGCCTGTCGCTATCCGGGTCTCGCACATGCGCGCGACGGAGACGGCTCCATCGTGCGCATGCGTACTGGGCCAACATCGACCCGCTTGCGAGCGTTCAGCGCTCGCGAGCGGGTCTGAATCAGGCCCATTGTTCCATCCTTCATTAACATACCACAGGTCACTAGCGATATCTATAAGTTGGATGTGCAGCACATCAAACCTAGCGATCATCGCTAACAACCTCGGGTGCACACTGATCGATGTAGACGATTTGTCTGTGCAAAATGGTAAATCGGCCCGACATCGCTCCGGTGTGTACCCAGCTTTAGATTAACATGGTAAATGCTTTAGTATATGGCAAGACTGGACAAAATTACCCTTAATTCTGATTTGTCATCATGTTTTAATAATCATACACACCTTATATGCAGTAGGATATTATGCATTTACAGAGGTGCTTACCATGGGATGTAGTCAGCATCCCGGCGTGCGGGATGCCTACGGTCTAACTACCGGCGCCGGAATCCCAGGTCCAGTATCCCGATCGCCGGCATTCCGAGGGTATCGGGGTTTAGGGGAGGGTTAGCTTTAGGGTTAGGCACTAGGGGGAGGGTTAGAGTTAGGCACTAAGGGGGGAGGGGGATGTTAAGTTTAGGCACTAGGGGGGAGGTTAGGTTTAAGCACCGGGGAGGGTTTGGGTGCGGGGGAGTTTAGGTTTAGGCAGCGGGGAAGGAAGGTTAGGGTAGGGATTAGTGGTACTATACTTACCTCTGGGTGTCGGGATTCTGACTGTCGGGATGCCGCTGTCGGTATACTGACAAGCGGCATCCCGACCCCTTACCATATGGGCTCTTATGGCCCCCAGCCATTATCATTTCCATTATGCATTTGTAATGTAGTTTTAATCTCATTTACTTATTTGTATTTATTGCATTTGATGTTGTTGCTGCCATTGCTATACTCTTTACATTTTTTTTAACTGATTTGACAATAAAAAAACAAACAAAAAAAGTCAAAAAGCCCAAAGTTAATAAGTTGATGTATATAATATGTCTAATTTGGTAGTGGACAGGTTGCATAAATTTGGATTTAAAAAAAAAAATAGAAAACGGATTTATTTGATTTAAATCTGATTTTTTATTACATTTTTTTTAAATTAATGTTTAAAAATGTAAAACGTTTACTTTAAAAAAATTTTTTATAAAATGTCCAATTAAATCCAAGAAATCTAATTTAAATCAAACAAATCAGTTTTTGATTTTTAAAAAAAAAATCCAATTTTATGCAACCCTGGAGTGGTGAAAGGCTTGAGGGATGGTCCATTTCAGTAAGATACACCTGATGAGAAGGCATTCAAAATAGCGTATGTTCCAGGCCACAGAGGGTGGGACATGATTGCATGTGAGAAGATCATGTAGCACATTTTTTGGCCTTCATCCAATCCCTTAAGTTCTACACAGCCAATAGCGGATCATCCTTTTTTGTAGGCAGGGGGTGATACAATCCCTTCATCAGAAATAATGACTGGAGAACTATGCTTTCTAACAACATTGAATAGTACCATTTATCAGGTTTGCCTCAAAGCACACTCATCTTCAGTACTGGGCAATTACGGACAAAGTGATCGTCCTAAAACAAGAACTTCCCCCGCATTTTCTTTATGTTTTAATGATGTGGAAGATTTCACACCTGTATTATACGTGAATGCCTCCAAGCTTATGCTGGGAACTCTGGTTAATAAATTTTATTTTTTGGAAGCTTTTTCTGGTGTTCCTGGCTCCAGTTCCAAGGATTTTGTTCAACAACTTTCACCTGTGTTCTGGATACGGACGAAGTTATCTTCGGAGAGAAATCTATCTGTAAGAGTTAGAACTACCTGTCAAGTTTAAATCGGGCTTGTTCCATGATCTAAACATTAAAATGAGGTGTATCCTGTCAGAGCTTCCACAAAATGATGTACGATTAACACATTTCTTTTTTCTGACCTATCTTTTATACTCTCAAGAGAAGTACTTATAATCGGTTTCTGGCTGCCTGCGCCGCAGGAACACATCATTCTCAGAGCAGAAGATTGTGCTTACACTGTACTTGTCTTCTATCGAGTAGGTGGAGATGTGCGATTGAGAAGGATGACTAGCAGATGTATCTGGTGTGGCTTATGGACGAAGAACATTAATTCGTCCCAAAGGCACAATTCAGCCGCAGGAAACGATGTATAAAGCACAGCAAATGAGGCAATCAAAAATAAAAAAAAAGGCCCTTTATTCATTTTAATAATTTAATAAAATATCATTTGGTAATTTATGATCATGGAATAGACTAGAATTACCGCTCGTATAAATAGATGATTATTTTGCTCACGCACAATGAGTACCCTTTTTCAGCGTTAGTCACATTGTACTGTTTGACCATTTCTCATCAATCACATTTAACTTGACGGGACAGTATTCCCCTCGCGCACTCCCATTAGGAATTCCCTATCTTTCAGAGAGTCTTGTCCTAGACCTGAGAATTGCCATCGCTTAGACTACAGCCGTATACAGCTATTATTCATCCTGTACTCAGCTAAAGCAACACCAGACTGTAGCCTAGAGTATGGCTAATATACAGGGGAAGATATATTGAACGTTCTAAAGACGACCAGTGGAAGTGTTTCCCATAGCAACCAAAAATGATTTCTACTTCAGGGTCCATAGGGTATCCACAGGATACCTTGGGGTATAGGTGATGACGTCAGTCTTCAGGCACCACAGAGTTAAAGTTTTCAGCCTCCCAGGATGCATCTGGGTCCCTCTCCTATACCCCGCCCCCGGGCCAAGGCATCTCAGTTTCGTCGGTGCCTGGCCGGAGTCGGAGGCACTGTGCAGAGGGGGGCTATGAAGAGCCCCTGAAGTTTTTTATAAAGGCAGCGCTGGCTGCACATCTGGGAGTACAGCATGGACAGTCAGTACTGACGTCCATGCCGTCTCCCCTACACCCCGCCGGTACCAGAACGCCGGTACTGATCCGGGGATGCTGGTAGACATCTGGGGTCACGGCTAGCGGTGCCCCCAGATGTCTTGGACCATGGCCGGAGCCCAGGGGATAGCAGGTAAGCAGCGGGGTCCCGCGTTGGGTCCCCGCTGGTCACATGGTCCCGAGTCCCCAGGCAGGAGCCAGGCGACCAACCTGCGCTTCCACTACCCCCTGGGACAACGGGCCGCTGCTGAGCGGCATGCGCTGCGGCGTCCCAGGGGTTAAATGCATGCCAGGGGAGCGCTCTTTCCCTGTCTCACAGCCGGCGCCTCCCCTGCTGCACACAGCCTCTCTGCTCTGTCTGATTGGCCATAGTGTGTCAGCGCTCCTCCCCCAGGCCGGCCTCCTTCATCCTCTGCTCTTCGGTGGCCATCTTTGAAGCATGGTGAATGCTGCTGGAAGCCTGTGAGCGGTGGCGTTGCGGTCTGGGTCCCCCAGCATACCTCTCCTCCGTTTGTCACAGGTCAGTGTATGCAGTGCTGAGTCCTACCAGCCTGAGGGTTTGAGTAGTTGAGAACCAGCGCTAATAGTGCAGGGATTTGTTTCTTCTGCATTGTATGTGACTAATCTGCTAGCCTGCTGTCTGTACTTTCACTTTCTACTGTCAGCCTTATTACTGTCCCTGATCTTGCTCTACTCAAAGCCCTTGCGGTGCACGGTGTGCAGGGTGTTATTCACACTATACCAAAACGTATAGGTGTGAGTGTCACATACTTACCATCATGTCTGAGACTGACTTTCCTCTCCAGCTCATGTGTACTAAATGTAAGGTACCAATAGCGGAGGGGGAGGGTAACGCGGAGAGGTTATGACCCCAGTGCCTGGCACTGTCACGGCCGATTATGGTCACGGTCCCGGTACAGGAACCTCCCTGGGCTTGTTTCGCTAAGGCGCTTACAACCCTTGTGGGCCAGCTAGCTCCGCCACCTGCTTTTACCCAGACGGGTTTGTCCCAGCAGTCAGTGGTGTCGTCACCCATGCGGGAGTTCCCGAGACAATTGATGGTACCCCACAGTCTCCCTGTCCCTTCCCAGGTTTCTCCGGAGCCTGCGTGGGTTAATACTCTAACTACATCGGTTCAGCATTTGTCCGATGTTTTACAGGGGGAGTCTGTGTTGCGGCCTCATAAACGGCCGGTGGCGTCTTTATCTGCTCCTTATGGGGATGACGATGAGACGTCAGATGATGGGGAGATTCTGGATCTATCTGACCAAGAACCTCTCCGTACCAAAGAGCCGGACGCTAAGTCCGAGGTGTATATCCCTGGTCTTATTCGACCGGTCCGCTCGGCTTTAGTTATTGAGGATATTGATCCTTCAGTGGCCACATTCATATATGCATTTTTAAGGATATTAAGGGTGAGGCTACGGTGTTCCCTCTTTCTGATCAATTAGTGGATCATTTAGAGGAGGCGTGGAAAAATCCAGGTAAACGGTTTCAGCTTATCCGTTTGCGGTCAATTATTTTTCTAAGTGGGAATCCCCTACGCAAGTGGATTCACATGTCACATGCATAATCAAAAGTGCCACGTTGCCTATGCCTTCGATGTCATCCTTGAAGGATGTCACTGACCGCAAGGTGGAGATCTGCCTCAAATCCGTTTATTCCCTTGCAGGGAAGCATCCAGGCCGGCTCTGGCCGTGTGTTGGGTAGCCAGAGCTATGGAGCGCTGGACGGATAATTTGGAGGCGTCTTTGGACTCTGACTGTTCGGCTGAACAGACCGAGTTGGTGGGCAATCTCCGAGACTCGGCCACTTACTTTAATGAAGCGGCCTTAGATATTTGTATGCTCACCTCTAGGATCTCCTCTGTAGCCGTGGCTGCTCGTCGCACCTTATGGTTGCGTTCTTGGAAAGCGGACGCGGATTCCAAAAAGGGATTAGAAGGTCTGGACAGGTACTATTTGGTCCAGATCTGGACAAAATAGTAGCTACGTTGGCAGCAGCAAAATCTGCATGTCTTCCGTCTGCTACGATTCCTTCTAGTGCTGGTGGGTCGTCCTTTCGGCCTCACAGGGCCCAAGGTAGGCCTAAAGTACAGTCCTTTCCACGGCAGGCTGGGACCAAGAAATTGTCCAAGCCCAAGAAACAGGTCTGGAGTACCAGACGTCCGGCTCCTAGGTCAGATAACAAACCTGTGGCCTGACGGTCCAGGCCTCCCTTTGGGGGACCCCAAAGTGGGGGGCGTCTGCTTCAGTTCGCCCAGTGCTGGTCGAGGACTATGACAGACACTTGGGTTCAGGAGGTGGTCTCTCACGGGTATGCCCTCTCCTTTCGGCACAGGCCTCCATCCCGGTTCTTTACCACAGGCCTTCCGCTAGACCGGAGCAAAGCCTCGGAACTGCGGAAGGATTTGCATACTATGCTCCAGGCCGGAGTTTCAGTGCATGTTCCAATTTCCCAGAGGGGCCTGGGTTTCTATTCCATTCTATTTTTGGTGCAGAAACCCAATGGGTCTTACCGTTCAATACTAAACCTAAAGGCCCTCAACAAGTCCTTGAGGGTGCCTCTGTTTCGGATGGAGACCCTGCGGTCCATTATTCTGGCACTGGAACCTGGGGACTACATGGTGTCATTGGACATCCAGGACGCTTACCTGCATGTCCCTATTCTTTTGCGCCATCAGCAGTTCCTCAGATTGGCAATCTGCAACGAACATTTCCAGTTCCGGGCACTGCCTTTTGGCCTGGTGACTGCTCCACGGGTATTCACCAAGGTCATGGCGGTCATGGCGGCTCTCCTGCGGACGCAGGGAGTCCGACTGTTGCCTTATCTGGACGACCTCCTGTTGATGGCGGGGTCTCCAGAGCTTCTTTTACACCATCTGGATCTGACGATTGCGGTACTGCAACGTCACGGCTGGTTGACAAACTGGCAGAGGTCCACTCTCACCCCGTCTCAGAGGATCCTGCACCTCGGGGCCTTATTGGACTCCAGGCAGCAGTGGATCTTTGTGACGGAGGAAAAGATCCTTGCTTTGTAGTTGAGGGTGCGCAGTTGTCTGCAGTGTCGTCGAGCGTCGATACACTCGGCAATGAGGTTATTGGGCTCAATGGTGTCGGTATTCGACATGGTGGAGTACGCCCAATTTCACTCCAGACCTCTGCTGTTATTGATCCGGTCCAGATGGAATGGATTGCCTCAGTGTCTCAAGTCCCAGACGATGGGGCTCACTCTGGACGTTTGCCTGTCTCTAACCTGGTGTTTGCAGACGACCCACCTCAACAAGGGTCAACAAGGGTCGCCTGTTCTGGGTGGCGAACTGGGTCCTGTTAATAACGGACGCCAGTCTCCGGGGCTGGGGAGCTGTCACGGGTCCACACTTGTTTCAGGGCAGGTGGACTCGGGCGGAAGCGGAGCTTCCAATAAACATTTTGGAGCTCCATGCAGTGTCAAGAGCTCTCCAGCTGGCACAGCCGGTTCTCAGGGGTCACCCTGTGCAGGTCCCGTCGGATAACGCCACCACGGTGGCCTATTTAAACCAGCAAGGAGGAACCCAAAGTCGGGCAGCCCTCGCAGAAGTGTCCCGTATTCTGGTCTGGGCGGAGCGCAATCTCCCAGCATTATCAGCAGTGTTCATCCCGGGAGTCCTCAACTGGGAAGCGGATTTTCTCAGCAGGCAGACGTGCATCCGGGAGAGTGGTCTTTACACCAGGACGTCTTTCAGAGTCTGGTGGACAAGTGGGGTCTTCCAGAGATAGACCTCATGGCGTCCCGGCACAACAACAAGTTGCTGGTGTACGGGTCTCGAACAAGAGACGAAAAGACGTCTCTGGTGTATGCCCTGTCCGTCCAGTAGACGTACCAGTTTCCCTACCTTTTCCCTCCGTTTTCTCTTCTTTTCCCTTCCCTTCTACTGTTGATAGCTCCCGAGTGGCCCAGACGGCACTGGTTCTCCGACCTCCAGAGTCTGTCAGTAGACGTTCCTCTGAGGTTACCATTACGACCGAATCTGCTGTCACAGGGTCCTTGTCTTCACCCGGACCTGGCTCGGTGTGGCTGTTGAAACGGTCATGCTAAGGTCCAGAGGGTTTTTCTGGCTCCGTGGTGCAAACCATACTAAGAGCTCGTAAATCTTCCTCGGCAAGAATCTACCATCGTGTGTGGCATACTTTTCTGCCGGTGATGTAGACCTAGAGGGTATTCCCTTAGGGAGTTCCACCTGTCTAGGGTGTTGGCTTTCCTACAGGCTGGACTGGATCATGGGCTTCGCCTGGCTTCTCTGAAAGTGCAGGTGTCTGCCCTGTCAGTCTGGTTTCATCGTAGGATTGCTGCGCTCTCTGATGTGCACACCTTTATGCGAGGTGTTCTTCGCATTCAGCCACCTTTTGTTCCTCCGGTGGCGCCTTGGAATTGGGCTGTGGTCCTGAGAGTTCTCCAGGGACCGCCGTTTGAACCACTGGACTCAGTGGACTTTAAATGGCTTACAGCTAAAACCATATTCCTTCTGGCCATTGCCTCGGCCAGAAGGGTTTCGGATTTAGGGGTTCTCTCTTGTAGACCCCCTTTTCTGATTTTTCATAGGAATAGGGCGGTGCTTCGCACTCGTCCGGGATTCCTTCCTGAAGTGGTATCCAGTTTTCACATCAATGAAGAAATTGTTGTGCCGGCTTTCAATTCACCTGGACTTTCAGTGGGTGACGCCACTTGGGATGTTGTGCGGGCATTGAGATTTTATATTGACCGCACTTCTTCTTTTAGGAAGTCGGACGCCTTGTTTGTCCTCTATGGCTTCCGTAAAAAGGGTTGGCCTGCTTCAAAGTATACTTTGGGAGGCTGGATTCGTATGGCAATTTCAGAAGCTTATTTTCATGAAGGTCTTCCAGTTCCCTCCTTGGTGAGGGCTCATTCCACTAGGTCTGTGGGTCCTTCGTGGGCAGCTAGACGTGGTGCCTCTGCAGTTCAGATCTGCAAGGCTGCTACGTAGTCTTCTGTCCATACCTTTGTGAGGTATTACGCTTTTGACACCTTTGCCTCTCAGGATGCTTCCTTCGGGCGGCGGATTCTCCTCTCAGCACAGGAGCGTCCCCACCCTTAAAGGATACTGCTTTGGGACATCCCCAAGGTATCCTGTGGATACCCTATGGACCCTGAAGTAGAAAATATGAGATATGGTAAGAACTTACCCTTGTTATCTCTATTTCTACGAAGTCCATAGGGTTCCACAGGACTCCCGCCCTGTCGCACCTGTACTGCAGATGGGCTTTATTCTGGTCACCGGTTTTTCCGTCTCCCTATGTTGAGAATGTGATTCTTGTGAGTGTCCAGATTTTTCTTCTCTCTCTTTCTTCTCCTCCTCCGGCCTATGGCTTGTGACGTAACTGAGATGCCTTGGCCCGGGGGCGGGGTATAGGAGAGGGACCCAGATGCATCCTGGGAGGCTGAAAACTTTAACTCTGTGGTGCCTGAAGTCTGACGTCATCACCTATACCCCAAGGTATCCTGTGGAACCCTATGGACTTCGTAGAAATAGAGATAACAAGGGTAAGTTCTTACCATATCTCATATTATCTACAATCTGATTGGTTTCTTAAAGGCTACATCTCATCCTTAGATTGCACTGTTTTGCCACCTTCACTGGCATATATAAATGCACTTCCCTGTTCAAACGAGTGCATTTGCAGAACAACCGGAACATCACAAAGCAGTATTTGCACTCTGCTCTTAAGACTTCTTTACAGTAAGGGTTATGCACAAAAGACATGTGCATACAATGGCTGTAGTCGGGATGCCGACGGTCACAATACTGTCAGATTGCGGAGGGAAGTATTAGGGTTAGGCTTAAAGTTAGGCACTAGGTGGAGGGGTAAGCTGTGGGAGGGGAGGGTTAGGCTACAGGAGGGGAGGGTTAGGCTGCGGAAGGGATGGGTTAGGGTTATACTTACCAAAATACGTTAGGATTCTGACTGTCGACATCCTGACCGTTGCGATCCCATACCCAACCCGCATACACACTTACCAGTCACCCACCCTGGTCCTGCTGTCACAGGCTCCCTAACCAAGATGATGCCGCTGGCTTCACCTCCAAGCCTTCACGCTCCTGCTGCAGTCTTTGCATGGGATGTTGACTATAGAGCTCAGCCATTGACTGCGGGCCTGTGGCTTCATGGAGGCATGCTCACGCATGTGCAGACCTTAGGATATATCGCATCTACCGTGCTGCACAGCAGATGCTATATATCTCTGAAAGACGTCGTTCACAGATGTATCATGGGTGCACACGATCCATTGCCCTTCACCATATATCTTTCGTCGGCTGTACGAACTAGTTATTGTATAGTGTGTACTCAGCATTAGGCTTTTTACCCACTAAAGTTTTTAACTCTGGTAAAATGAATACAATTGATATATTAGAAATCAGTTACTAATGTTGAGAATTACAGAATGCATTTGAACCTATTCACAACGTAGAAACCTGTAAGATGTTTCCAAACGCTAGTAAAACACTAGTGACATATCCATGCAATACATATTATATAGCATGAACATAAAATCTAAAGCCAAATCCGTGGGTAAGTGGCCGTCGTGTCCTGACATTTTTCACTGAGCTGCCAACAAGTAGTTGAATTGTTATTAATAAGCTGATCGTGTCATCAGTGGTCAGCAGGAGATTTATATTAAGTGAAAGGAAAAAGAAACATTGCCAGGTAAGACCTATTGGCAGAACCTATATTGGTAATAGGCGAGGTCAGTCCACACAGTAGATAACCAGTCTTGTAGGTTTATTAACCGGCAGAAAACAGGATGCGGGGCAACACAGGTTAATGCAGGCATACAGCAGATCCAGCCAGGAGCATATGGGGTCAATGCAGGTGGTATGTAGTGTAGTACACACATGTATATACAGTCGGTGTTGCCAAAATCCTGGATGCCTACTGGGGAAAAGGATCGACCAGTGCCATGGAGTAGGGATAAGTGTGTAGCGAGTGAGTGTGTAATAAAGAGTTAAAATATTGTGTGTACTGTCTTTATTTTTTTTATATTTTCTTCCCAGTGGGGGTACCGGTGCCAGCAGGCACTTAGAGTCCACTTATGGTTCAGCGAGTGCCACCATGCATGAATATTAATTACCATTATCACCCATTAACCCTGCACCCACCAGTACCAGGGGCTCAAAAGTCCGGGTCTGTTATGCTTTTTTATTTGGGGGGGAAGGCGCGATTTTATTTTCTTTATTTTTAACCCTTTCTTTACACTACACACAGGAGCACTGCACAGATCACACTGACGTGTGCAGAGCTTCTGCAGAACACACAGCTCTATTGTTTTCAGACCAATACGACTGAACTTACACACAATGGCATAGACCAGGGGTTCCCAACCACGGTCAAGGCACACTAAAAGTCCAGATTTTAGGGATAGCCATACATGAGCACAAGTGTCTTAATTAGTACCTGTTATTTTGATTTAACCATCTGTGCTCAAGCATGGATATCACTAAAACCAGGACTGTTAGTGTGCCTTGAGGACAGAGGTTGGAAAACACTGGCATAGACCATCCAATCAAAATAGACAGCGTGAAAAACACACACGCGTCTTAGCGATGCCAAGTGTTTGTCTCGACAAAAACACGATTCTTAGTAAATGTAGCCCCCTCCCCCTCCGGAAGGAGCATTGGGTCCAGGAGTGCGTCTCAGCACCATCTGCTACCACTTATATTAATGAACGGAAATACATCAGTTTAATAAAGTCCCAGCAGCTGTATCACTGCTCCATTCTCTTCCTCTCTCGTGCTATCAGCTAGATAACAGTCTGCACTTATGCAGAGTATGAACATTGTGGCAGATTCCAAACAGCAAAATAGGAGACTGTAAAACACTATGGGGCTCATTCAGAATTGGGGTAAAACAAGAAGAGAAAATACACTATGTAGACAAAACTGATTGGACGCTGACAGCAAATAGATCAACAAGATTTTATTGACGTCAGTACTCTGTAGGTCCACCACGTGCAGTGATTACAGCAGACACCGTTCTTGGTAAACTGTCCACAGGTGCCTGGACAACAGCAGGCGTATGTATTGCTATTCCACCTCAGTACAGTGACCAACTGTGACACTGAAGGTCGCGTAAGCCTAGAACGCACCAGACGCTCCAGTTCATCCAAGAGGTTAAGATCTGGACTCTGAGCTGGCCAGTCCATCCAGGTTACCAAATTTTCTATATACCAGTCCAGCCTCACCCTGGAAACATGACAGGTGGCTTTGTCGTCCTGGTAATAACATTGTTTCTGTAGAAATATAAGTGTTCTTGTCAAAATTGCCACATTAGTGACTTGTGTGCAATGGTACGCATTTCACTTGCGTGGAGGTGTCCAAACACTTTTGTCTATATAGTGTAACTGTGCACCTGGGTAAAACCATGTTGCACTGCAGATGGGGCAGATGTAAAAGGAGCCGAGAGATTTAGATGTGAAAGCGGCGTGCCCAAACTCAGATCTAAAGTGCAGTGTAAAAATAAAGCTGTCCAGCATTTGTGGGCTACATGGAGAAGCAGCCAGTATTTACCCCGCATGCAAATTTATTATTGTATTGGCACTGCTTGCATTGCAGAATGGTTTGTCCAGGTGCAGTTACTAGTTTTTTCTTTTTCTCCTTCAGCCACTAGGGGACACTGGAGTTCAAGACAGTGGGGTATAGACGGTGGTAGAGTAGAGCCTGGCACTTTAAATAATTTAGAAGTGTGACTGGCTCCTCCCCCTCTATGCCCCATCAGCCCCAGTTTTTAGAATGTGCCCGAGAGAGCCGGTAGCACATCAGGCTGTCTCCAGCCTTTCCATAAATTTTTATCTTTTTCTTTTGTTTTATAAACAAGCATTGAGGACAGGCAGACTGCTTGCTGTGGCAGTCTGCCTGCTACGGGGGAGCCGCCGGGAGGGTACCGCCACGGCTACTGCAGCCTGTGTCTGGTGACCCTGAGAAGGGGGCTTACAGATGGTGTCATCAGACACTGCGAGGACCCGCCACAGCTGACACTGGCTCGTGTCCGGGTTTCCTCGCCGCCCCCTCAGCCCAGCATCCCGGCCGCAACAGCTTGTAAGTATAACCACTGCTCTGCATTAGCAGGAGCAGTGGATGAATAGCTGGGCTCAGTGACATGCTGTTACTGTTAGCAGAACCCTTGACTACCTCCCCACCCGAAATCTCCACAGATGATGGTTTTTAAAGAAACGGGTGGCGGATTAATTTGCGCGTCCTGCACACCAGCGGCGCTATTTTAGTAAAGGCTCTCTCTCTCTGCACTCCCTTACAGAAGTTGTTTGGGAGAGTATATGACAGCGCGGTGCTGTCCTGCTGAACCCTTGTTGGTCGGGGCTTCACTCCTGTACGCTCCTTTATACGGAGACTGGATCGCCTTCCCGGCCCACCTCTTATAAAGTAGGTGACTGCCCTGGAGCCATTAACTTGGCCTGGGCACAGCTCTGCATTCTAATGCAGGAAATGCCCTTTGTACCTTCCAGCAGCTCTTCTCTAATACAAAGGAGAAGACGCCGCGTCCCTCTGTACTTACAGCGGGAGCGCTGTCCATCGCTCTGGTATGAGCTGCAGGCGCATGCTCTTAGCATGGGGAGGGACGCTAAAGTGCTCCCTTACATAGCGGTGTATTCCCACCTTTCCAGCTGGTGCTGAGGCGGGCAGCTAAAGCACAGCAGGGTGAAACAAAGGGCGCCAAGCGACCAGCCAGCGCTACAGCAATAGACCGGCTGGGATTATGGAGACTGGGGGCGAGGCTTAGCGATAGCGCAGCTCTCCCAATATACCAGCTCGGGGACCAGATGCTTACACTGTAGAGCTCCCGATATCCGTGGGTCAGCCCTGAAGCAATTGTTATAAAGCAGGCTCCGCTCTATTGCAGCTGCTTCCAAACAGCTACGTAAGGCCTCTGGGCGGAGTGCAGTGCTGACCAGCCGCATGCAAGAGCGCGGCTGTCTCCCGGTTTCCCTCCTTAGGACTGCCTTAACTCCTGCAGCAGGGAGTTCTTCAGTGCAGAAGGTAAAGATGGCTGTCACTGTATGACAGGAGTAATAGTGCTAGCGACAGTGGACAGCTGTTGCTAGCACAATGAGAACTAGCCCAACCCCTTTTGCACATTATAACCGCATAATGCAGTTCTGAGTGGAGCCAGTTTGTTCAGCCGGTACACATCCCGGCTAAAACCATTGTCTGATATTGTAGCCTGTGGAGGCTACCTCTTGGTGCACATCTTCCTTATAATCACTAAATATATGTACAGTATATATCTCTAAAATGGGTATGTATATTAACAGCCACAGTTCTGGTGCTGCTGCCAGAATTTAGGGTTATAGCATACCCTTAACAGGGTTAGCAGATGATTGCATCCCATCCCCAGGCTCATTCATCACATTGGTTCGCCTTAAAGAAAGGCAGTATCCATGCATAGACTAAATTATAGTCTAGTTTTAAAACCTTCCAGTTCTCACCAGCCTTCTCTGCTTACCTTAGAAGGTATGCATATATACATCTATATAGATTTATATCTTATGTGCTCCGTTTGGCTGCCAGTGTAGTGGTCACTGCCTCACCGCATTGAGTTCGTCTTTTTGATTCCCACTGTAAAAAAGCCGGTTCAACTGTAGCTCAAATGGCTCACCTGATAAGGCGAGTACACCGAGGACAGATGTGTCCCTAGGATCTAAACCAGTCTGGGACAGCACGCTACTAAAATATCCCGCCGTAGCAGAATGATGGCCGCAACGCAGCACATGAGCATGCTCCCTGCGTGGAGGTAAGCCACATATGTGTGTGTATATATATATATATATAGAATATATTTGTATTTTATGCTAAGCCCTGCTTTAGAACATATATATGCCTTGAGTGAAATTTGTCCTGGGCTCAATTAAGGTCTTGGCTCAGTTCCTTCCATGGCTCTAACTATTGCTCATGTTCTATTTTTAAGATATTATAATCACCTATTAATCTTGTCTGTAGGTACAGTATGCGTATACATATATGGATATATATATATCGCTTTTTATCCTTGCCATAAAGGCAAGGGTAGGATATGTTCTTAGCAGTTTTATGTCTGATACCTAGCTTATTTTAAAAGAAAGATGCAGAGTTTGGAGGCTTTACTCTCCTGATGCGATAGTTTTTACAATTACTCTGCTTTACACTAACTCTCCCTAAGGATTGTTGTGTGTGTGTGTCTGTGTGTATATAATTCCACGGATGGGGAGCCGACCTGGGATTACATGAAGCTGTAGGATATATCCATATATATATTTAATCTGACTGCTCGCTTTTGCAGCACGTACAAAAATTGTTTAGGTGGCTCTATAGACTACAGTCATGTTCTGCAGCTTACATTGTGATAGTCACAATTCCCTAAAGCAGTGCTTCTAGTATGGACCCTATACATGTCCTGGGGCCTTCTTGTATGTCCACACATGTATATAAAGACATGTTCTTACACCCTCCTTGGGTTATAGTTCTGTTCCCGTATATCTATAGCACCCCTTTTTGAGGGACCTATTGTTTACACCCCAGTGACGCACTTGGTAGCAAACTTCTAAGACACTAAGCATGCAGGACAATATGTATGTGTATATGTGTGTATATATGTATGTGTGTGTGTATATATATGTATATATATATATATATGTGTGTATATATATATATATGTATATATGTGTGTGTGTATGTATGTGTATATGTATGTATATATATATATATATATATATACAAAAATTATAAAAATCTCCTGGTGCAGGAGTCTGACAAGTGAACTTATTACTGTATGTTATGTCTGTGTGTATGTATACTGATATATTCACATTCCTTGTATGACTATTTCCTAATAATTGGGAAAACCTGTTTGTAGCCCTAACTGGGGTTATCACTGCAGATATATCCCTTCTTTACTTGGGGATAACTAATGCATTCTATGGCTATATACAGGTACCCTTCTCAGTATAGATTCCGATACGCCATATTATTGTCTTGTAATGAGCCTCTACAGTGTCCCCTAGGTACATTCCTATCATTACATAGGGAATTCAGGTTCTATTCCTTCCTCAGGGCTTAATTTGTTACATTACAACAGACTGCAGATACTACCCCTAAGCCTAAACGCCAAGGGCCATCCGCTGATATAGGCAGGGTGAGGCCTGGGTTGTATTAGAGGTTCAAATTTAATCCCTCTCGTTGTGACCACTATAAATGTCAGGGGTCACGGGTGGGGGTCCATCATCATCAAATATGTGATATTTCTATGTGTATCTTGACCGGTAAAGGGTCTTAATTAATTTCTTTTGCTATCCTACCTCTTGGCTAATGAGAATTTTACCATTATAAGTGTTAATGTAAGGATACTTGCACTAGGTATATGTATAATCTATATATGGATGCACATCCCTTATGGGACAAGCTCAGCTATAGAGTCCTGTTGTACGACCTTCTTGTCTCCGCTAACATTCTGCTAGTCTCTACAGTATTTTCTTCTGCAACATATCCAGACTGAAATCTGCGCTGTAGAGCATTGGTTCGTAGCCACTGAAGCTACTCGCTATACCTGACGAGGTGGGTTGATGTGAGATGGAAAAGGTCAGTGACTTTCTACATAGCATCCAGGGGGCTTCTGCTCACTCACAGGTGAGTGGACTTACTCCTCTAAAGCCTCGGAAGATGCTCCTATTTCATGCAACCTCCCATTACATAGCGTTTTCTCCCTTCCGCACCCTAGCGGCTGTCCTTGCAGCCTTCAGTCATATCAGTTGGCTCTACACTTTAGAGCTTTCCTGGCATGTGGGTGCATAGTTCCAACATTGAGATAAGTTACTCTATTCTCCTAGAATCTGTTAGGAAAGTAAATCTATGGGCTATTGCACATCTTTACAGTAAAGTGTGACAGTCACTATATTCCACGCAGTTGGTCTAGTTGGTTTTCCTGTTCAGTATCTGATATTTTCATTACACTGACGGATACCTATGTGGTTGACCTAGTGCTCTAGCTTCCCTATATTGGTAACTCTCCTTGGGGGGCTGTTGCATCCGTCCTCTGTTCGGGCCAGCAGTTGGTACTGACTACGCGCTTCCATCATGTTGGAAGTGGTCTGTTGTCTGGGGTTTGTTGCTGTGGGTTTCTTTTCAGCTGCAGGGTTTTAGTTGCTGTTTTATCCCTCTGTTTCCAGAATGGGTTGTACTGCTTTCTGACACCTGAAAGAAATTGTAGTCTCAATCCTTCCGGAGCGGCCTCTTCCTCATGCCCAGTAAGTTCTCAACTCGTTTAAAACTTCTATGGTCTAACTCTTCTGCTGGTTGACAGCCTTGTAATAGTTGGACCTCATGAATGGTTCATCGCGACTGTTCAGTCTTGACTTTTGCCTCCCTGTATACTCTTTGTTAGGAGTTTGTGGACAGGATCAGCTCTGTATCTGTAGATTGCTTTCGTTATACATGCATACATACACACACACATATATAGATATATATATATATATATATCTATCCAGCAGTGCTGGGATTCTGCTGTCTGCGACTGTTGCAGCTTCCTGTTTTAAGCTCTGGTACGGTTTTCTCGAGATTTGTCCTCGTGTTACTGCCCTTCTATGGATTCTGGTTGGGGCTGTCTGCTACCAACAGTCTGGCTTAGTGTTTTCAGCTGAGCTTACGGTGTTTTGTTGATTCTCATCTGCGGGTGTTCTCTCGCTAGCCATTTTATTCCATTCGACTTACGCTGTATGTTGTGGAATTTCTGTGGCTGTTCATCAAAGAGTTCTGATTGTCTTCTGTGCTCTACGACACTTGTTCCTCAGCTCTTGCCTTTACATTGGGCCTACGGTTCTTGGCAGTCCCTGTTTCGGTTTTGCAGCGGGATCGGCAAGTTCTCCGCGCTTCCCACCCGGGAGGTTGGCTTTGGGACGTCCCCACTGTCTTGAACTCCAGTGTCCCCTAGTGGATGAAGGAGAAAATAGGATTTTGGTACTTACCGATAAATCCCTTTCTCCGATTCCACAGGGGACACTGGACGCCCGCCCAGCGCTGCGAACCTGCCGTTTTTTCTTTGGTTCCTTATATGGTTGTGTGACTGCATGTGTTCCCTGCAGTGGGTTCCTCTGTTCTCCTTCAGTCGGTCTTGTTCCGTTCTGTGGTCTTCTCCTCCTAGTTTTCCTGTTGTCCTCAGTCTCCTCTCGGGCTCAGTTCTTAAACTGGGGCTGATGGGGCATAGAGGGGGAGGAGCCAGTCACACTTCTAAATTATTTAAAGTGCCAGGCTCTACTCTACCACTGTCTATACCCCACTGTTTTGAACTCCAGTGTCCCCTGTGGAATCGAAGAAAGGGATTTATCGGTAAGTACCAAAATCCTATTTGCTCCCAACTCAGCATCAGTCCTTATATGTCATTAATACAATAACATATATACTGCGCGCACCTGGAATAACTATTACACTTTTATTGGCATTGTATGTGAAAAGCTACAGGAAATAGTGAGAACCCCCCATTTTTACCACAGTTACTTTAAAACAATTATTGCAATACAAGAAACTGAAATCATCTTCTGCACACAACTTACATTTGTTATGGAGGGAACGCGGTAAAAATATCCAGTGTTTCCTCAGAACTTAATTCGGAAACTATAACAGACGACAAACTGGGCTAGATAGCCTTAAGGTGCGTACACACTAGACGATATGCTCCCTGAGCGATATCGTGTAGTGTGTCCCCGGCAGGCTGTGCTCAATGTCGTTCATGACATTGAGCACACCCTCTGAACGATATCATTAACGATATCGTTCAGCGCCGGGCTCTCTCCCCCATTCCCCAACCTAACAATATCGTCAGGTTGGCCTGCATGTTTACCCGATGAACAATAAAGATGAATGACCTGCGGGAACGCGCATCGTCGTTATCGTTCATCGTTTTGGTGTAAAAAATGGACGATAAAGTGAACAACAATGATATCGTTATCGTTCAGTTGTCCACTTTAATCGCCCAGTGTGTACGCACTTTAAGATTATACTTCAGAACCCATACCAAAAAAAAGAAAAGAAAGATCATCCAGAACCACTATACCTTGTAAATGACATACATTAGCGTTCCCGCTAGGCTGTTTTAGCGGGGCGCGGCGCCCTGCCCTCCTTCTGGAGGGCAAAAAGCACCCTGCCCTCCTCCTGGAGGGCAAAAAGCGCCCTGCCCTAACAGCCTGCGGGAGCCGTTCTCACCCGCGGGACGCAGTGTCCTGCGGGTGGACAAACATGCGGTGACCCGGTCACCGCCGGAGAATAGACGCCGGGCGCATGCGCCCGGCTGCTATTCTCCCTTTCTGCAGCGCTTGGGGGCTGCCCGGCATGTCCGTAAGCGCCGGGCACGCCCCCAAGTATGACGAAAAGGGGACGCGTCTTATAGACACGGCCCTTTTCATAACCACGCCCCCTTTTCGGACGCGCGCGCACAAGATTGCCCTCTCTAGCTCCGGCGCCCTGCCTGCCGCCGGAGCTAGAGGGAACACTACATACATGACCAACAAATGTTTCCTTACAGACACTGCAATTTAATGGGAAGAAAAGGTTAGGGGGAGGGGTAATTTTTAGCTATGGTGCGCCCAATTTTTGCAGTAGAGACTTTGTATAAAAACCTACCCATAACCATTCCAGACAACAGCCTGTGCCAAAAACACAATAATTGATTGGTAAGATATACTGTAGGTTTATGAGCGGCAGCTCTTGCCGAGAAGAGGTATCAGATATTGATATGCGATGTGTTTTAATACAACACTTGCCATGACACTTTGGTCATTGTGACCAGTTTGGCCTATGCGGAAACATACAGGTAAGTTCCCAGACAAACTATTTTTTATATGGTTAATGTACATGGGGTACTCACACATGAATTATATTTATACCGCTTATTATCAAGGACATAAAAATCTATTAAGCGCATCAAATGGATTATCTGAAACGTTTATTTGGTAGTCAACTCTAGAAACAGAGAACGGTATGAAAACCAAAGAGATTGTTCGAAGTGGAGTTGAATACATCGGTTTGTCTGTTGGTGATAAATAATAAAGCATCTCGCAAGCTCATTTCTTCTGCCATTCCGCCTTCTCTTTCCTTTCACGGATAACTTCTCTCAGGTATGGCTCCAGATATTGGTCATCCTATTGAAACAAATACACCCATTACAGTGCTTTCCTTCCCGATGCCTTCAAATAAACTCACCCTTCCCAATTCACCTTTACAGATGTCGGCAAAAACAAGAGATATGGTAAGAACTTACCTTTGTTATCTCTGTTTCTACGAAGTCCATAGGGTCCACAGGGTTGACCTTGGGGTATAGGTTGGGAACCAAATCCGGGCACCACGCAGTTAAAGCTTTTAGCTCCCAGGATGCACTGGGTCCACTCTCCCTATAACCCCACCCCCAAGCCAGAGGCACCTCAGTTTGTAAGTAGCCAAAGGCCGGAGGAGGAGAGAAAAAGAGAGAGAAAACTGGAACACTCAATAACCATACTCACCGAAATGGGAGACGGAAAACCGGTGACCAGCCACACAGCCCATATGAAGCCAGGTGCGTCAGGGCGGGCGCCCTGTGGACCCTATGGACTTCGTAGAAACAGAGATAACAAAGGTAAGTTCTTACCATATCTCTTGTTTTCTACTTCAGGGTCCATAGGGGGTCCACAGGGTTGACCTTGGGGATGTCCCAAAGCAGTTCAACCCAGGGTGGGGACGCTCCTGTGCTGAGAGGAGAATCCGTCGCCAAAAAGGAAGCATCCTGAGAGGCAAAGGAAACCAATGCCTAGAACCTTAAAAAGGTGTGGACAGAAGACCACGTGGCCACCTAGTAAGGCAAAACAGCCGAGGTGCCACAGCGAGCCGCACACGAGGGTCACATGGCCCGAGAAAAAACAAGCATCAACAACAGGAAGGCCTACCCATGGGTAGGCCCCTGAGGAAGACCTACGAGGCCATCCAAGTCAACATTTGGTTATAGGCCGGCCATCCTTTCCTGTGAAAACCAGAAATCTCAGACCACCAATAAGGAGTCCGATTTCCGTAAGGAACCTGAACGGATCACATAAATCCAAAGAGGCCAGACCACAGTCAATGAGGCCACACCAGCCGAGAGGACTGGGGACAGAATGGCCGTACCATAAGTTCCAGAATAATATGGAACCTGAAAACCACTAAGAAGAAACACAGGGCGAGAGCAACTCCCACCCTGACATGATGCCCTCCAGAAGAGGGAGCTACATGAGAACGCTCCCAATTCAGACACTCTCCTGGTTGATATAAACACCCTGAGAGAAAGAGAGAGCCTAAGCAATAGACCATGTAATGGCTATCACAACCAGCGGTTCCATTGACTGTCCCCGGAGGTAACGAAGAACCACTACTTACTCCCAAGGAGTCCCTAGGGAGGACAAATGGAGGCATAATCAAGAAAACACTCCAAAGGATGAACTGGATACCAGAGTGAAGCAATTCCATATCTTAACCATACTGACAGTGTAGAGATCCGCACTGTCAGGAAGACCAGGCCAAGTGTGAAACCCAAGCCAGCCGGAAGGAATGCCAGAATATCTGGAAATCCTGGACACCGGAGGATTGTATCGACAGGTACAATACCATAAGATTTATGGCTGCCACAGTTTGTGGTAGGTCCCAGCAAAAGCTGATCCATGTGCTCTAATCATTCCAACGATGACAAAGCCAGGGAAGCCGTAAGACCACTGTAAGGACACAGTCAAAGACAAACGACCCAGGTCCAAGGCAAAACCAAGGACCCTGAGACAACAGGTCCGGGCAGTGAAGCATCAGGGATGGAGTATCGATGTAGAGACTCCGAAGATCCAAGTACCCCTGACATCTGGGGCAAGCAGGAACCACCAGCAGGAAAGCATCTCCGTCTCGATTGAAAACACTTCCAAAGACCTCGAGGAAGAAGGGAGACCGGAGAACACAGGTACACAAAGTGGAAGGACCACTTCACCGACAAAGAGTCGCTGAAGTTTGCTTCAGAATCCCCAGAGCTGAACTGTAACACCCTAGTGTGATAAAGTCAGAAGGCCATGAGGGTCACCTCAGGGGGGCCCCCCCTGCTCACCAGGAGATGAAACCTCTCTTGGGGAAGAGACTAGTCCCCGGGATGCACGTCGTGACGGCTGAGGACTCCCGCTTCCCAATGGAGAGCTCCTGAAATGAACGCTGCCGAGATGGTCGGGAGGAGACCCTCGGACTATGTCCGAATATGTGACATACCTGTCATTGCCACCCAACGAACAGTGTTGCTAAAAAGGAAGCCACTGTCCTGACCCTGTCGGACTGAACCTTTTCAGGTTCACCGGGAAACAAGAGTTATGCCAGAGTAAGTTAATTGACAGGGTGGAATCGACAGACGTCCAACTGCACTGAAAAGGATTCGGTCCAGACACTGTCCCTAGCAAAGAAAACCCTGGACGAGATGGCCATAGCCACCCGGACAGGGACCGACTTGCCTCCGGAGAGAGCATCATCGTTTGAACAGTTATCCGACAGAAAAAACTCATTCCATCTGGAGATGAGCCAATTATGGAAAGGCCTGGAATGGAACTGAGCCCATTCCACCATGCATCCCAGAGTGTAAAGACATCTGTCGACTGCGCAGACAACCATGTACTCCTAATGGAAGAGAGGAGATTCCGTCTTACGCCAGAAGAATTCTCAGATTCTGAGAACCCAGCAGGGATCCTAGATGAAGAATACCCAGAGAGGGATGCAGGGAGGACTTTTTCCCCGTTGATTAAACGTCTGCACCCTGAAGAAGCCACAGTCATCCTGACCTGGCCGTAAAGTACCCCGGTGATCCCGCTAAGAGCAGGAGGCCGTCCAGGTACAGGAGCATTGGGATATACTGAACAGAAGAACTGTCAGAAAATCCAAAACGCTGGTAAACCCCTGTGGGGCTGAGGACAGTCCCAACAGGCAGAGCCCGAAAAATTGTAAGTGTTGCTGTGATACAGCAAACCTCAGCCCATGCTGAGGAAAGGTCTCTGTAAGTACCCGTAGGCACGCGTCCTGTATATCCAGTGATACCCTAAAGTCCCCAGGTTCCAAACATCGTATGATGGAGCATAGGGATTTCCTCCTGAGCCCAGGTAGCTTTAGGAACTGGTTCAGGGAATTGAGACAGAGAACAGGCCAAAGAGGACCATTCAGCCACCGCACCAGAAAGAAAACAGAACAACCAGTCCCTCACTGAGATAGTGGGGATGGCCCAATTAGCTCCGCTTACCGCAACAACTGCATAGCTTTCTGGATCTGTAAGGCCCTTGTAAAGAGGGCGTACCCTCCTACCCACGTAGCCGCGGCAACTTGACACTAATACCGGGCGAACTGAGAAAATCGGTATCTCCCAGTTGTAGGCCTGTCCCGTCAGACTGAAGAGATATCCGTAGGTTCAGAAGCAGGATCGGCTGGCAGTCCAGGCCTGCTCGGTACTGGATATGTCGGCCCTTGTAGATGCCGACAGTCTACGAAGAAACAGACCTTTAGGCTGACCGAGAGGACAAAAAAGACTTAACAGACTTAGTCTGAGGCCTTGTAGTGTGCATAGCTGAAAGCGGTAAACTTGTCGTTAGTAATACTGCCAATGTTACTACAATCTTGTCAAGGTCAGGACCAAACAATATCAACCCTAAAGATGGTATCTGCACCTCTGCATTCTCAGAGCGCAGCCATAGGGTATTACGGAGGATACAGTCGCAGCCGGAACTCTGAAAGTTAGGAGACTGGTATCCAATATAGGCATGTCCACCTATGACAACTGCATATATTACATGAGCGACCAAATACATTTGAACCCCCGACGTGTTGGAGGGGAAAAAACGTTACAAATGCATCAACCCAATATGCAATAGTATTAACCAACCATGCTATAGCCATGGTAGGATGGGTAACAACTCCCGAAAGCAAGTATACTGATTTCAGGCAGAGTTACCACCTACGGATCCGAAGAATCCGACCACGCAGGAATGGGAGGCGTAGTAACGTCTGTAATCAGACGAGTAACACGCCCATCCCCCCCAGGAGGGGCTCGTGATGCCCTCAGGGAATTTGGGACAGGAGGCCAAACACTGTTGTAACACCTCCTATCTGGCAACAGCCAGAGTCCCGCTATGCGATCCACCCGCTAGTCAGCAACAGGTAACCCGAAGGCACGCAATACTGAGGGTGTATGATACAGGTGCAGGTCAACATTCACTCTAACCAGAATGGACCTGCTACCAGCCCTAAAGCAGGGATAATAATACCTGAAATAGGCTTCCCCCCGTGTAAGAGGGAAAGAGCCCCGAACAGTACCCAGTTCACGGCAGAGCCAACTGGGAAGTAACCACAGGGCGTCAACCACGCCAATTAGCGTTTCGTAGAAAACGACATCCACCCAGGGTGGCTGTTGTGGTAATCCCTGCAAGGGGAATGACAGACTATTGTGGCATCAGGGGGAATTCATATACTGCAAAAAACCCCTGCAGGGAGCGGTAGTCTGTGTCACAGGGGAAGAGTGCAAGAAGCTGCGAGATACCCTGAGATGAAAAGGGCAGTATGGTGAAGTAACCCCAAGTGAGGTACAACAATGGGGCCCGCCCGGCGATCCGCAATTGAGAGGATCCCGAGAAAACAAACCGCCCAAGGGGGTCGTGAAAGAGGCCGGCACCAGATGACGCCACATACAGAACCCTTTATGAGTCAAATCCTCCGCACTAACACCTGCAGCACATGACTTGCAGGATAGTAAAAATGGGTGCAGTATAACGCTCTATCTCCTGGTCAGACATATCTGACCCATCTTGGCGGAAATATTAAGCAGCACTATACTGGTCCTGACTGATGCCAAAAATAGCTGCAGGGACCCATTTTCAGCGTATGCAACACACAGTTCCATCTAAAATATGGCAACGTGCAGCACGCAACAGTATGTGACAAACCACACAAATATTAACAAGTATATAAATGTGAGGTCTCAGAACCACCCTAAGTACAGCTGTATTAGGGCAGATAAAGAAAAGGGATAGATATACACTGACAGGTGAGAGAATAAAGTACAGTCAGCACTAGCATAAGTCACATACAATGCAGATATATACATATATACATAAACATGTCATATAATATACTGCACTATTACACTGCATTCAACTGCCCAGATTCAGTGTCTGGGAAGGCTACAGCGCTGTGTACACTGACCTGATGGTGAGGTACGCAGGGGGACTGGACTCACTGCCATCTCCAGAGATTTCTGCTGCACCACAGAGATAAAATGGCCGCTGGAGACCTCAGAAGAAGCGTGGCCCGCGGAGGAAGCAGCTCAGCGACGCCAGACTATGGATACTGAAAGGCGCGCTGAGCTGAGGGGAGGAGCCGCTGTAACAGGGAAGGCTGCCTCCCCTGGCCGGCTATTAACCCCCGGGACGCCGGCTCCCTGCACCGATCGTTAAGTCCCTGGTGGTCTAGTGGACACACGGGGTATGGGGGGCCCGCCGCCACTGCCGGCGCCTCCGGTCTGTCCCCTGAGACCGGAGGCACAGGACTGCATTTGAAATGCGCGGATCACCGCAAGCGGTGATCCGCGACCTTACCTGCTCCCCGTGGATCCGGCAGCAGTCCTGGGCGACCGCAGAGTCCGGCTAGTACAGACTCTGGGGTCCCGCTGAGATCCCCAGATCTGTACTGGCGTCTCAGCGCCAGCGGGGTGACGGAGCGGCAGCTTAGACGTCCTATGGACAGTCCGACGCTGCCGCTCTGAAGAGTCCAAAGTCTATGAAAAAACTTTGTCCCTAAAAAAATAAAATAAGCTTAGGGGCTGCTAATCAGCTCCCCCTGCGCTAACGGTGACCCGACTCCGGCCGGGCACCAACTTAAACTGAGGTGCCTCTGGCTTGGGGGTGGGGTTATAGGGAGAGTGGACCCAGTGCATCCTGGGAGCTAAAAGCTTTAACTGCGTGGTGCCCGGATTTGGTTCCCAACCTATACCCCAAGGTCAACCCTGTGGACCCCCTATGGACCCTGAAGTAGAAATCAGAAATAAAAGGGGACGTTTCAACTCGAGCGATCGGCCGCCAAACATCTGACAGTGCGCACATATATGACCACTATGGCAGGCTGAACAACCTGCGCACCTCTATGAAGGGCAAGGAATAACTAGTGATGTTATTGGCCACAATGTGCTGTTCTAGAACGGTACATTGTGGCCACACCGTTAACGGAACAGATTCCTAAGGGGTGAACTGAATTAGAAGTGCGCGCATATACGGCACTTATGGCATCCCTTGACACTGTGATTTAGGGTCACAGCCCAAAATGGATGTTTTAAAATCTGCGAGCCCGGTGTGAGACGGGGGCAAGATGAGGTGCTAATATAAAGGTGCTTCGCCCCGTTCACTCCTAACTGAACTGACCTATATATTTCTGCTACTTACTCCACAAAGCACAGTGACGAGGTGTAACCCTCCTACACTACAATGGTAATGGCTAGGTCTCTAATATAATGAAGCCAGACAGGAGACGGATTAAATTAAAATATAAATAACTAAAGTAATTTTTCAACAAACAAAATATAAGAGCTTGTTTGTTTTTTTAAATGCGATATTGATCCAGTACTAAATCATGAAACCCACGTCACTAATTTCATTGAAGACTCCTCATCACTTCATACTTTCACTTAGGAAAAGCAGATAAAAAAAAAAATATACAGGAATTAAAAATCGCAATTTACTACTACTTTATTTAGCATTTTAATTACACCTTTCACCTGTGTATCACCTTTTAACACATAGCTTTTGATTATTAACACTTAGTCACACCTTAGCGTCTCACAGGTGTGCTGCCCTGTGGTGGCTGGCATTTGCCGGCTTTTTTGGGGTTCCGCGCCCCAGGCTTTGACTAAAGGCCCCCATACATCAGCAATTGATTGCAGCAATTGTGCAATTTGCAATCGATTTTTATACACAATCTTTCCCTTTTTCAATCGATTGTGGAAATTCTGCAATTGTTTGAAAAAGGGAAAGATTTTTATACACAATCGATTGCACATTGCACAATTGCTGCAATCAATTGCTGATGTATGGGGGCCTTTAGTATTAGGGACTTCCAGTAATCAGAGAAGCTGTGAAGTGGCCTGGAGGCTTAGCCATTTTTTTCCAAATAAGTGCAACTGAGATCTTTGAATTATCTACCACCATGTAGTCTTTTAATTCTTATTGCTGATATCTTTCAGTGTGCTGGGAGATACCCTTTGCTGTTTCTTGTATAGAATAATCCCTCCCTTACATGCACCTGAGTGATCTTACTGAAGTGATTGAACAGCTACCAATATGTACTACAGAAGGCAAGCTGCAGGCATTGCGGACTCGCCTCTCCGCCTGGCAGTTTGTGGGATGCTAGTGGGGAGGATGCGCGGTGGAGACTCGCCCTCCCTTCCCTGGCTGTCTCATGGTACCGCCGCTACAGGCATTGCAGACACACAGCCTCCCCCTCTCCTGTTCTGAAGCCGCCAGGCAATGGGTGGAATGCCATTGCGCGGTGCCCCATCACACTACCCTCCCTTCCCCCGGCTGCCTCATGGTGCTGCCCAGCTTTGTGGAAATTCTGGGGAGAACACTATGTAGTGTTTCCCAAACCCACTACTCAGGGAGCACTAACAGTGCATGGTTTCAACAGATGGAGCTTATTATTTCACTTGTGGTACTGTGAGGAGACCTGGAAAACATGCACTGAGAGTCCTCCCAGAGGAATGAGTTTGAGAAACACTGGATTAGTGTATAGTTAACTGACAAATGCATATCAGTAAAGAGTAATGTGTTCGGCCAATGAATAATGAGAATGTGCACCTCTTCATATTTCGTCCACTGTTCCTTCGGGAGTATAGTCTTTTTCATATCCAGATCCAGAGCTCTTTTGATACGAAAGATTCTGTCATCGTACAACTTGGGTGGGAGCCTCCTGATTGCCTCTGTCACATCATCGTTTTCGTACAGTGTATCATCCCGCATTAAACCTGCCAAGATAATCGTAGCCAATGCAAATGGTTCTTTGGTCTTTTTCTGTGCAAAAATGATAAATCACAAAAATGTTTTATTGGGTCAAATATAATTAGACTATACCTAGTTTGTTGAATCCAGCAAGATTATAATACCACTTGCACAGGCTGCCCATGAACCGACCCGAAGCAGCAACTAGAGGGGAAAAAAAACAACAAAAAAACACAAAAAGTAAAAATGCGGAAACCCAACTCCTATGTTCCACTTCTCGCTTGTACTACCACCTTAACTGCTTGATGAAAGAAGGGTTTTAGGAAATTAATTTTTTTGTGACACGTCAGTTTAAATGCAAATAAACTTGTTTCCTAGCGAATGTGTATATAAATATCAATACATTTTATTATTACCAGTTATTTATATAGCGCACACATATACTGCAGCACTTTACAGAGAATATCTGGCCATTCACATCAGTCCTGGTCCCAGTGGAACTTACAATCTATATTCCCTCCCACATATACACACTAGGGTTATCTTTGTTGGGGGCCAATTAACCAACCAGTATATTTTTGGAGTGTGGGAGGAAACAGGAGTACCCGAAGGAAACCCACGCAAGCAAAGGGAAAAAAATATATATCTTCGCGGTCCATAGGGATAATGTGGTTGGAGAGATCCAGGCACCAAATAGTTGAAGGTTTCAGCTCCCAGGATGCCTCAGGTGCTCCTCCATATGTAGCCCACCCATAGCCACAGGCCTTCAGTTTTGTTAACAAGCCTCAAGGCAGGAGAAGGAAAGAGGAGAAGGGCAATCGTACACCAGAAACACTCTTACACAAAACGAGGAAATCTGTGACCCGAAGAAAAATGACCCAATGCAGCCAGGTCCGTCTACCATAACTCTAATTTTCTGCTTCAATGTCCCCGGAAACATTTGTTGAGGGATTTAGATTTAGAATAGGGCAATGAGACCCATTTGGTTTCTGAACCAAAAATAGATTGGAATAATAACCCCTTCCTTTTTGTAACACAGGAACCGGTATTATTAACCCCCTGCCTGCAGCAGGGAATGAATGACCTCCTGAAGGGCCACCTTTACCACACCTGAAGGAGGAATTGTGCAAAAAAAACTTCTGGGGAGGATGCCTCCAGAAAGTGAGAGCATACCCCTGAGAGGCCACTTCTTGGACCCAGGCATCTGTTGTTGTTTGATGCTGGCAATCTGCAAACTGAAGAAGTCGGCCCCCACACTGGGATCCCCTAGGTGGAGGCCAGCCCAATCAAGCCGAGAGTTGTCGTCCGGCTTAGAAGATGGACATCTGGCCAGCCCAGACCTCTTCGTTTGTCGCCTGGTTGTCCTGCGAAAACTAGACTGCCTGGAAGAAGACTGTTCCTTTGCTCGTCCCTGAGGACGAAAAGACCGAAAAGAAGACTGCCAGAATCACCTGCTCTATTACTGGTGTTGCGGCCTGGCGGAGCTAGGGGGAGTCGCAGTATATGCGTCTTAATTCAGAAGCTCAGTACTGCCAACCCAAAAACATAGAAAATAAAATAAAAGCTTAGGACTGCCCGAGCAGTCCAGTTACATTGGTGCATCTGCATCCTGCCGCACCAAACAAACAACTGAAGGCCTGTGGCTAAGGGTAGGGTATATATGGATGAGGACCCAAGGCATCCTGGGAGCTTTAACTGTTTGGTGCCTGGATTTCTCCAACCACATTATTTCCCATGGTATCCCTGTGGATCCCTATGGACCCTGAAGAAGAAATATATACAGTATAGTTAGATATAAATGCACACTAGTAAAGGGATTCGGCATACGTCATGACACCCCAGTCTGCACAACTCCCCCTCAAATCTGCAGCTTTGTCCTGCTCCATCCCCCTCTCAGCTGCTCTGTCCGGCCCCAACACCCTCCCCTTCTCCCAGAACAACGGGGATTCATTTTGGTAGCATATTTGAACGCTTTTTCACATGCCACAAGCATTACTTGGTGAAAACTAGTAAGAGATGGTAAAAAGGGCGGATAGTGGACAAAACTGAGAAGGGGGGGGGGGTTTTCTGTCTCTATGGGGGTGATTCAATTCAGCGCAATGTGAATAGCCCTGGGCAGGAGTTCCTGAAGCTATTCAATTCACTGACCTGTTAGCCCGACTAAAGGATTTTTTTTCTCGCACCCTCCTAAGGATGCGAGCAGAAATCCGACAAAAGTGCCGGTCGCGATGCAATTTTTCAGCTTAGTGCGACGTTAACATCGCAGCTGGCACTTTAAAAATGCCGGTTAGCGTGCCTAAACAACCGGCTTAAGCTGTGCTAACCAGCATCTCCCTACTAAGTGCCGGACGCAGGGTAAAAAAAATGTATAGCTCCAGGAACTCCTTCCGGCTCTATTTACATCCCGTTCAATTGAATTGTCCACCTTATACCCATGAAAAAAGCATAGTTAGTGTATAGAATCTATGTTACACCTGGTAGCAAATGATGCAGAGCAATTCTCATGTGTATGTGAGTCAGTGTGGTGACTGGCCAGAAGGGTAGACTTGGATGCAGTTGGCCGGCTAGACAAATGACTGCAATACTGTATTTTGAAATTAACATTCCCTGTATTTAAATGAAACACAGTCTGGTGTGTAATTAGGTGAGTGCAGGAGATGCATGATTCATATTTAGCCTTGAAATGAACGATGATTTGGGGGGGGATGGGGGTTGGTGGTTATCTCCCTACCATCCTTTCTTTAATATTCGCAGTGGCACCTCATTTGAAAGAGGGGAGGAGATGTGGCTCCTTAATAGTTATTGTAATGGGGAGGACAGTAAAATTGCCTGAGCTTCACTACCAGATAGCTGCACACCCAGGAGGGCTCTAGTTTAATCAGCATGTGTAGCGCACTACAGGGGCTCCGCGCAGTGATAACAAAATGACATCAATAACAAGAGATATGGTAAGAACTTACCTTTGTTATCTCTGTTTCTACGAAGTCCATAGGGTCCACAGGGTTGACCTTGGGGTATAGGTTGGGAACCAAATCCGGGCACCACGCAGTTAAAGCTTTTAGCTCCCAGGATGCACTTGGGTCCACTCTCCCTATAACCCCGCCCCCCAGCCAGAGGCACCTCAGATTGTAAGTAGCCAAAGGCCGGAGGAGGAGAGAAAAAGAGAGAGAAAACTGGAACACTCTAGAACCATACTCACAGAAAAGGAGACGGGAAGCCGGTGACCAGTAACACAGCCCATATGAAGCCAGGTGCGTCAGGGCGGGCGCCCTGTGGACCCTATGGACTTCGTAGAAACAGAGATAACAAAGGTAAGTTCTTACCATATCTCTTGTTTTCTACTTCAGGGTCCATAGGGGGTCCACAGGGTTGACCTTGGGGATGTCCCAAAGCAGTTCAACCAAGGGTGGGGACGCTCCTGTGCTGAGAGGAGAATCCGTCGCCAAAAAGGAAGCATCCTGAGAGGCAAAGGAAACCAATGCCTAGAACCTTAAAAAGGTATGGACAGAAGACCACGTGGACACCTAGTAAGGCAAAACAGCCGAGGCGCCACGACGAGCCGCCCACGAGGGTTACACGGCCCGAGAAAAAAACAAGCCTCAACGACAGAAATGCCCACCCATGGGTAGGCCCCTGAGGAAGACATACGAGGCCATCCAGTCAACATTTCATTATAGGCCGGCCATCGTTTCCTGTTAAAACCAGAAACCGCAGACCACCAATAAGGAGTCCGCTTACCATAAGGAACTTGAACGGATCACATAAAGCCAAAGAGGCCGGACCACAGTCCATGAGGCCACAACAGCCGAGAGGACTGGGAACTGAATGGCCATACCATAAGTTCCAGAATAATATGGAACCTAAAAACCACTTTAAGAAGAAACACAGGGCGAGAGCAACTCACACCCTGACATGATGCCCTCCAGAAGAGGGAGCCACATGAGAACGCTCCCCATTCAGACACTCTCCTGGTTGATTTAAACACCCTGAGAGAGAGAGAGAGAGAGAGCTTAAACAATAGACCATGTAATGGCTATCACAACCAGCGGTTCCATTGACTGTCCCTGGAGGGAACAAAGAACCAATACTAACTCCCCAGGAGTCCCTAGGGAGGACAAGTGGAGACATAATCCAGAAAACACTCCAAAGGATGAACTGGATACCAGAGCGGAGCAATTCCATATCTTAACCATACCGACAGTGTAGAGATCCGCACTGTCAGGAAGGCCAGGCCAAGGGTGAAACCCAAGCCAGCTGGAAGGAATGCCAGAATATCTGGAAATCCTGGACACCGGAGGATCGTATCGACAGGTACGATATCATAAGAATTATGTACGCCACAGTCCGTGGCAGATCCCAGCAAAGTCTGGCCTATCTGCTCTAAACATCTCAATGAAGACAGAGCCAGGGAAGCCCGAGGACCACAGTAGGGGCGCAGTTAAAGACAAGCGATCCAGATCCAGGGAAAAACAAGGACCCTGAGACAACAGGTCCAGATAGTGAAGCAGTAGGAACGGAGCATCGAGGAGGAGACTCCGAAAATCTTAGTACCAGTGATGTCTGGGACGACCTGGAGCCCCCAGAAGGAAAGCCCCTCCGTCTCGAATTAAACTTCCGAAGACCTCGAGGAAGAAGGGAGACCGGAGGACACAGGTACACAAAGTGGAAGGACCACTTCACTGACAAAGAGTCACTGAAGGTAGCCTCAGTACTCCTAGAGCTGGACTGTAACACCGGTAATGTGTGATCGAGTCAGAAGGCCATGGGGATTAATCCCCTCAGGGAGGCCCCCTCTGCTCACCAGGAGTTGAAACCTCTCTTGGAGAAGAGACTAGTCCCCGGGATGCACGCCGTGACGGCTGAGGAAGCCCGCTTCCCAATGGAGAGCTCCGGGAATAAACACCGCAGAGTTGGCCAGGAGAAGACCCTTGGACTATGTCAGAATGGGTGACATTCCTAACAGTGCCACCCAACTACCAGTGTTGCCTAGATGGAAGCCACTGTTGTGACACTGTCGGACTGAACCTATTCAGGTTTACCGTGACAAATGGGTTAGGCCAGAGTGAAAGTCCAAGACAGCTTAAAGTATCAACAAGTTAAGTGGCAGGGCAGAAGCGACAGACGTCCAACTGCCCCGAAATGAATGCGGACCAGACACTGTCTTTAGCAAAGAACACCCTGGACGAGATGGCCATAGCCACCCGGACAGAGACCAACTCGCCTCCGGAGAAAGTATCATCGTTCGAACAGCGATCCGATGGAAAAAACTCGATCCATCTGGAGGGGAGTCAATTATGGCAAGGCCTGGAATGGAACTGAGCACATTCCACCCTACCAAAAGGTAGACACTCTGGTAGACCGCGCATCACAAAGAGTAATGACATATGTCGACTGCGTAGATATCCGCACACTCGAAGTTGAAGAGTGGAGATCTTGTCTTACGCCAGAAAAATTCTCAGATTCTGAGAATCCAGCAGTGCTCCCAGATGAAGAAATCCCTGTGAGGGATGCAGGGAGGACTTTTCCTCCGTTGACTAATTATCTGTGCCGAGAAGAAGCCCCGGTTATCCTGACCTGGCGGTAAAGTACCTTGGTGATCCTGCTAAAAGCAGGAGACCGTCCAGAGAAAGGAGCATTCGGATACACTGAACAGGTGAACTGTCAGAAAATCCATAAAGCTGGTAAACCCCGGTGGAGTTGAGGACAGCCCCAAAAGGCAGAGCCCGAAACTTACAAGTGTTGCTGTGGCACAGCAAACCTGAACCCATGCTGATGAGAGGGCTCTGTATGTACCCGTAGGTACGTATCCTGAATACTCGGATATACCATAAAATCCCCAGGTTCCAAACATCGGATGATGGAGCATGGACGATTCCACCTGAGTCAAGGCACCGTTGGAATCTGATTCAGGGATTTGAGACAGAGTATAGGCAAAGGAGGACCAGTCGGTCACCGCCCCAAAAAGAAAGTAGAACAACCAGTCCCTCACTGAGATAGTGAGGTTGGCCGAAATAGCTCTGCTTACCACAAAGACTGTATAGCTTTCTGGGATTGTAAGGCCCTGATCAGTTCTGAAGAAGGGCCCGTGTAACAATGCCTGTGAGGAGGCTGCATGAGCAATGAGAGGCCGTTGAGAATCAGTACCTCACTCTGGAAATTCCCCAGATGTAGACCTGTCCCGTCAGGCTGAGGGTATATCCTCAGGTGTAGAAACAGGGTCGTCCGGAAGTCCAGGACTGCTCGGTACTGGATATGGTGGCCCCCGTGGAGGCCGACAGCCTAGGAAAAAACAGGCCTTTAGGCTGACCCTGAGGACAAAAAGACTTAACAGAGTTAGTCCGAATGTAGTGGTAGTAGCTAAAGACGGTATCTCCCCATTAGTGATACTGCCAATGATGCAACGATCTTGTCAAGGTCAGGACCAAACAAGAACTTCCCCCTGGAAGGAGTGTGCACCTCTGCTTTCCCATAACGCAGCCATAGGGTACTGCGGCGGATACAGCCGCCGCCGAAACCCTGAAAGTTAGAAGACCGGCATCCCATGAGGTAATCCCACATATGACCACTGCATATTTTGTGAGCGGCAAAAAGATATTTGAACCTCAGACGTGTTGGAGGGGAAAAACGTCACAAAAGCATCACCATGCGATGGCCATGGTAGGACGGGCAACAGGCCCTGAAAACGAGTACATTGATTTCAGGCAAAGTTACCACCTACGGATCCGTAAAATTCGTCCAGGCCGGGATGGGAGGCGTATTAATGCCTGTAACCCGATGATTAACATACAAATCCATCCGAGAAGGGGATTTCCATTACTTGTGAGGACCCTCAGGGAATGGGAAACAGGAGGCCTTTGTGACTCCTCGTATCTGGGGACAGCCAGACTCCCGCTATGAGATCCACCCGCTGGGCAGAAAACGGGAGATGTATGATACTGGTGCAGGATCGACATTCTCTATATCCAGAATGAGCCTGGCTACCAGCCCCAAAGCAGGGATAATAATACTTGAGATCGGCTCCCCCCATGTGAGAGGGAAAGAGCCGAATATACCATCCAGTTCACGGCAGAGCCACTGGTCAGTAACCACAGGGCGTATATCACGCCAATTAGTATTTCGTATAAAACGACATCCACCAGGGTGGCCGTTGTGGTAATCCCTGCAAGGGGAATGACAGACCGATGTGGTATCGGAGGTAATTCATGTACTGTGAAAACCCCCGGCAGGGAGCGATAGTCTGTGACACAGGGGTAAATTGCAAGAAATTGCGAGATACCCCGAGTTCCAAAGGGCAGTATGGTGAAGTAACTCCAAGCGAGTGACGACAATGGGGCCCGCCCGGCGATCCTCAAAGGAGAGGATCCTGAGAAACAACGCCCTTTAAGGGGGTCGTGCAAGGGGCCCGGCACCAGATGGTGCCGCATACGTAAACCTGTCTGAGTTAAAATCCTCCGCACTAATTCCTGCAGGCTATGACTTGCAGGATAGCAATAATGGGTGCAGTATCGTGTGCAATCTCCTGGTCAGATATATCTGACTATCTTGACGGAAATATTAAGCAGTGCCATACCGGTCCTGACTGACGCTAAGATTAGCTGCAGGAACCCATTATCAGCGTACGCAACTCACAGTTCCATCTAAAATATGGCAACGTGCAGCACGCAACAGTATGTGACAAACCTCACAGATATTAACAAATATATATATGTGAGGTCTCAGAACCACCCCAGGTACACCTGTATTAGGGCAGATAAAGAAAAGGGATAGATATACACTGACAGGTGAGAGAAAAAGCAGACAGTCAGCACTAGCAAAAGTCACATACAATGCAGAAAAATATATATACATACATAAGCATGACATATAATATACTGCACAATGTCGCTACATTCAACTGCCCAGATTCAGTGTCTGGGAAGGCTATAGCGCTGTGTACACTCACCCAAATGGCCAGGTACGCAGGGGGACTGGGCTCACTGACATCCTAAGAGTTCTGCAGCACCACAGAGAGATAATGGCCGCTGGAGACCTCAGAAGAAGCGTGGCCCGCGGAGGAAGCAGCTCAGCGACGCCAGACTGTAGTATTGAAAGGCGCGCTGAGCTGAGGGGAGGAGCCGCTAGACAGGGAAGGCTTCCTCCCCTGGCTAGCAATTAACCCCCCGGGATGCCGGCTCCCGCTGCCGCTATAATCCCTGGTGGGCTGTGGACACGCGGGGTATGCCTCCATGGAGGGGGAGCCCGCCGCCACCGCTAGCGCCTCCGGTCTGTCCCCAGAGACCGGAGGCATAAGGCTGCATGTACACGCGGGTCACCGCAAGCGGTGACCACGCGACTTACCTGTCCCCGTCGATCCGGCAGCAGCCCAGGGATTCCTCCAGAGCCCGGCTAGTACAGACTCTGGGGTCCCGCTGCGATCCCCAGATCTGTACTGGCGTCGCAGCGCCGGCGGGGTGTAGGAGCGGCAGCTCAGACGTCCATTGGACAGTCTGATGCTGCCGCTCTGAAGAGTAGTAAAAAAATAATAAAACAAAACTCTTTTAAGCTTAGAGGCTGCTAAGCAGCCCCCCTGCAGTAACGGTGACCCGACTCCGGCCGGGCACCAACTTAAACTGAGGTGCCTCTGGCTGGGGGGCGGGGTTATAGGGAGAGTGGACCCAAGTGCATCCTGGGAGCTAAAAGCTTTAACTGCGTGGTGCCCGGATTTGGTTCCCAACCTATACCCCAAGGTCAACCCTGTGGACCCCCTATGGACCCTGAAGTAGAAATTGCAAATATACAAATACAATTAAATAATGTAAGAGAGTCTCTACTTTTTATTCAGGTGCCACTATTGTCTGGTGATTCAGTATCAGCAGTAACACCCTACACTACACTTACCCCATGCCTATGGGCAGAGACGGGGGCTCTAATGCCCAGATCTCCCTCATACCCTTGGGGGGGGGGGGGGGGGTAGGGGTCAGTGCAGGCAATACAGTACACATATGATGCATGCACTATCAGACTAATATAGACCGGAGGGGGGAGCTTTTTATTTCGTGCCAAAGTTCACGGTAGTAGCCTGGCATAGAGCGTGGCGGTGCCCCCAGCCCTCGGTCACTGCTGGGTCACATGGAGGGCACGGGGTCATCTGCCCGGCTGCAGGAGGGAGGGAGGAGACCCAGCGCCTATTATCACCCCCGCACCGCCACAAAACCACTAACCGCCCCCGCTGCATCTACCCTCACATCCCCCGGCCGTAACATTCACAAGTGGTACAGTCCACCGTCCTTACCCGGTGCCCTCGCCGCCATGTTAACAGGAGTTGTGAGTAAAAACGACGTCTGATGTCAACACGCCCCGAGTGCTGGCGGAAGAAGGCGAGGAGTGAGGGCAAGCGTCGGCGCTCACGTGACCCTACCTCTATGTTACCACTCGTATGGTCGGGAATGACGCTGGACACTGGGGCTGATGACGTCAGGGTCCTCTCCGTGAATGGGATTTAGACACTACCGTCACATAACCCTATCTGGGACAGAATTCCAAATGCCATAAATGTCCTGCACCAATCCATGACCCACCCATATATACAGTATTATTGATGTAAGCCAGTGCACAAAAGGAAATGAATCTGTTCAGCTATAGAGTTTAGCTGCAAAATTACTCTAGAACACTGGTGCATCCAAAGTAGTCAACTACTGTTTCAGTGGCTGGCACTAGGGACGGCCATCGGAAACCGATGCTTGGCAACCAATGAGATTTCCGATCCAATGGAGACGCTTTTGCAAGTCGACGCTGGGATTGTAGCACAACAGCATGCTAATTTCCAATGGCTGCTGGCGTCAAACTGCAGCTGTCTACTCCACATGCGTACTAGCATACCCTCAATGGTTAACGGGTGTTGGCTACATGCCATCGTGAGACATGGTGCAATGGCGGCAACATTGCAAACAATATAACAGCTCCGTTCTGATGGCCACCCCTACTCTGAGCTAAGAGATAGGAGCCTAGCACCTTTCAATGTCGTTGGGTGCCTCTCCAGATACCCTGCAAGGTGGAAGAGAGTGACAGGCTGCCTCACCAGGGTGCCAATGGTCAAGGCAGCAACTTTGCCGTCCCCATGACTGTGTTCCTTTGGTGGCAGCATCAGTCACACACCCATTGTCACGTTGCTGTGTATAAAAGCACATTACATGGGCAAAAGTATGTGAACACCAGAACATCACTCTCGTGTGCTTGTTGAACATCTTGTTCCAAAGCAATGGGCATTAATACAGAGTTAGGACCTGATTCAGACCCTCTCGCAAGCAGCCGCTCGCTCGTACGTGGCCGGTTATGCAATTGCGCATGCATTTTGCGTGCCTGAAATAGTCTGAGCGTTCGGGTAGCGCTCGCTCCCCCTGCAAAGACAGCCCAGTGGAATGAGAGACAGGAGAGGAAGTTTGTGATTGGTAACAATGGCAGGCCAGTAGTAACGGGGGAGTGGAGGTGCGAACGCAGACGTGCCTGAGTGTTACAACGCCATTTCAGAGGCATGCATAATTAACAGGCAGCATCATAGTACATGTCACCAACTTGAATTATACACTGAAGTGCTTGCAGTAGGGAACAGTCAACCGCAAGCGCTGCGGTCAGATCTGATGGAACCCGATGTACCGATGGTTGTATATACTTCCTGGAGATGACGTTCACAACTGGGCGGCAGGCTGGTGGGCGTCTATAAACACAAAGTGATCGCTCGCCAAGACATAGTGGGTGTGCTTATGCCTTGCCGTGTGATCGCCTGCCTTGACATTACTTAGCTGAATTTCCATACGCTGGGAGCGAACGGCCGCATCTAGCGAGAGGGTCTGAATCAAGCTCTTAAGCTGGGTACACACGTAAAGATTTTCTGTCCAAACATCCAACTAGTTGATTGGGTGGAATGAAAATCTGGTAACTGATGATCAGCAATTTGCTCCTAAAAGCCAGAAAACAGATAAATGGTCGTTAAGACAAGTTTGTTAAATGTTTGATCTAAACAATTTGTTCAAACAACAGTTTTTGTCCATTTTCCGATGTTTGGAAGCAAATTGCTGATTGTCAGCGTTCATACTTTACCAGATTTTCATTCCAACCAATCAACTAGTTGGATGGTTGGACAGAAAATCTTTACGTGTGTATGCAGCTTTAGCCTCCAGTGGTGCTACAAAAGATTACGCTCTTCTGAGAAGGCTAGATTTTGGGACATGGCTGTGGGGATTCATATCCAGTCACAAGAGCATTAGTGAAGTTGTGCGATAAGCCTGGCTTGCAGCCGGCATATTGGTTCATCCCAAAACTGTTTAGTGGGGTTGAGATCTGGGCTCTGTGCAGGTCAATCAAGTTATTTTATTATTATTTATTTATTTATATGGCACCACAAGGGGTCTGCAGCGCCTTATAAAGTACATAACAGAATGAAACAAACAAGAAAAAAATTACTTAAGGTACAAACATTGCAGTACATTTACATGGTTTATAAACATTGCTGCAGCAGCTATAATACCCAAATAAGCAGCGGGGTGGCTGAACCTAAAGGTTTGGTGCTGTTTTTGGCAGTGGACAGATGATGGTATAAATGAGGGAAGGAAAAGCACAGAAGGGCTTACATTCTACACCAGTGGTTCTCAAACTCTGTCCTCAGGACCCCACACAGGTCACCCAGCAGGTGCACAGGTGTATTTATTACTCACTGACACATTTTAAAAGATCCACAGGTGGAGCTAATATCTCACTTGTGATTCTGTGAGGAGACCTGGAAAACATGCACTGTTTGGGGTCCTGAGGACCGAGATTGAGAGCCTGTGTTCTACACCAGTGGTTCCCAAACTCTGTCCTCAGGACCCCACACAGTTCACTTTTTGCAGGTCACCCAGCAGGTGCACAGGTGTATTCATTACTCACCGACACATTTTAAAAGATCTACAGGTGCAGCTAACTATTTCACTAGTAATTATGTGAGACCTGCAAAACATGCACTGTTGGGGGTTCTGAGGACCGAGTTTGAGAACCTGTGTGCTACACTAAACATGGCAAACTATTTCAGACCATCCAGCATGACCCCTTCCACCACGTACAGAATTCTCTGCTCCTGGACTTCCCACCTGATTTATGATTGCTGTCACCTGAGGAGAAATGCCCTTCTTATCAATTACTAGTTCAACATAGGTGGCTGCAATTATATATTAGGTGGGAAGTCCAGGAGCAGAGCATTCTGTACCTGGTGGAAGGGGTCATGTTGGAGGGTAGGCTATTTTATGATGAACCTTGGTTTGTTCGTCCATGGGGGCATTCACATGTTTAAACAGGAAAGGGCCTTCCTCCAAACAGAATCAGTATGATTTACCACTGGCCGCATGTCCCGACAGCGGAAGCCCGGCAGTGAAGATCCCGACAGGTATTTTTCCTATTGACTAACCAAACCTTCTCCCTCCCTTAAGGGTGCCTAACCCTAACCCCCCTCTTCCCTGCAGCCTAACCCTAAGTCTGCCCTTAACACCTCCCGGGGGGTGCCTAACCCTAAGTCCCCCTGGGAGCCCCTAACCTAACCCTCCCCACCCTGCGGCGGTCCACACCCGGCTTACCTTTGATCGTAAGCCGGGTGTTGGGCTCCCGGCGTAGGTCTAATGACAGGCGTCGGGATTTCGACGCCTGTTATTAGACACTTTCCGGCATTTAGACAGTCGGCATCCCGACTACATACCCTCCAAACTGTTGCCATAAAGTTGGAAACGTCACTATCTTGTAACAGTAAGATTTCAATTTAAAAGCATTAAGAGAACCAGGCCAGAACATGAAAAACAGCCTCGGGCCATTATTCCTCCTTCACTAAACTTTAGAGTTGGCAAAACGTAACCATACAGGAGTTTTTCTCCTGGCACCCACCAAACCTAGATTCATGTCAGACTGCCAGATGGTGAAACGTGACTCATCACCTCATAGAACCCATTTCTACTTCTCCAGAGTGCACTGTTGGTGTGCTATACACCACTCCAGCCAATAGCTAGCATTGCACATGGTGCTCTGAGTCTTGCATGCAGCTGCTGGCCATGGAAACCCAATCCATAAAGTTCCCAAGGACCAGTCCTTTGTGCTGACATTGCTTCCATAGGAAGTTTGGAATTTGGTAGTAAGTGTTGCAACTGAGGACAGATGATTATATGAGCTTTGTGCTTCAGCACTCTGTGCTCTCTCCCTCAGCTCATACATGTTTCAACTCCAAAAGAACAGCACTTACATGTGACAGATGAGCTCCTTGATGTACTAACTTGTTGGGAAGGTGGCATCCTATGACAGTACCATGTCCAAAGTCACTGGGCTCTTCAGTACAGCCCCTTTTACTGCGAATACATGACTGTGGAGGTGGCGCTCTCAAGTACCACGAACAGGCCGTGTTTTTCTGGCTTTCTTTAATAATGCACAGATATGTTAATCTATTTAGCAGGCTGTAATTATCCCATTTGTTTCCCTCAGAAATCCTGAAAACATGACCTGTTGAGGACACTTGAGGATCGGAGTTGAAAATCCCTGTGCTAGACACTCATATGACCTGTGTAAAATGAAAATGGGGCTATAAATTATGTTGGAAAGGTGTGACCAATCAGGACCTAAATTACCTTCAGATGACAACTTAATGCTGTAAGGCGAACTCTATCGTCTCATTACTCTCACTGGTCAAAGAGAAATACTGCTCATTGTTTCCATGTTGCGATCTCCTGGTAATCAGATCTTGCTTTCAGAAGACCAGGCGCAGCAATGATCACTATAAGGCAGTGCGAAGACAATGTCTAGTCATCTGATCAATACCCCATGGCCAATAAGAGCAGAACTGCCCTCTCATTGCTGGTTACTACCTCTGTGGAGGCAGCTCCTGCCCCCCCACAGATTAATGATCTGCTGACCCCTGACAGTATGCAAATAAAAATCTTGACTCCACTGCACATTGGCAACAAAAATCATGGCATCGAGCAATACCATAATCACGCATCAGAAATAGGCACATTCTAATAACACACACACACATATAAATGATACATACATATAAATAACAATACAGAGAGGGCTCCAATAACAGTAAGCCAAACGGCAATCAATTACAAGTCAATGCAAATGCATATAACAAGCAAACATCTCTTGCTCTTATCTGTGATCTTTGCGGAACACCAAATGTACAACCAGGGTACCTCTTTGCAAGCCGGAAAAAAATAAATGCTTTATTCAGTGGAACTGTCCTCCTATCAGGAGCCTTCATATATGACAGATCGGATAGCGGAAAGTCTCTCTATGGATCCTAAAATCAGACCCTCATACCAAAAGCACCCAAAACATGGCCAAAAGGCTTCACGTTATATGCGGTTTTAATATATTTATTCATTAAAGGATAATTTAGAATACAAAAAATTGTGCTTACATAACACTCTTATAAGATGCAGTATGATCCCACTTTTAGTATGATGTCAATGGCCTCCCATCTGACCCTACACGCTTCATCTTAATGAAGACTTCCTCAGGCGTAAATCAAGCAGCATATGGAAATGTATCCTATTAATATATATATTATTCCACACTCTCATATCTATAAATATGGTGCTGGGGTAACTTAGGTGCAGGGTCCAAATATAAAAATATAGGAACGGGTGCACTCACTAGACTAAGTAAAGCAACAATTTTTATTTACCTATCAAGCAGAGAAAAAGCCATCAATGTTTCGGTCCTAATTCTGAGCTTTGTTAAGACGTCATGTTATTTGCTGTTGGCAGACAGGACAGAGCACACTATACCTCGCTTTAATCAATATATATTCTTTTTCATTGTATGTGTGTATATATATATATATATAATATATATATACATATATATATACACACACATACATATATACACACAGGCACATATGGTATCAGGAAATACTGGCAGGACAGGGTAGCTGGAAAAATGGGCAAGCATAAGGACCTCAGTGACTTTGACAAGGGCCGAATTGTGACGGCATTCAGGGACAGCACTCAAAGACTTCACAGTGGAAAATACATTATGAAGTTTTCAATGGCTTATAAATACAGTACAGGTCCTGTCATTCTCTCTTCTATCTTTGTTTGCATATGTATACCAGATTAAGGTAGATTTGTAGTTATACTGAAGTTGCACCTCGGCTGGATGGAAATTTGCTAGTGAGCGCAGGCTCTACATGGACAGACACACGCACGCACGCGCACACACACACACACACACACACACACACACCAATTGGCCATAAAATTAATACCACTGACAGGTGACGTGAATAACATTGATTATCTTCCTCCAATAGCACCTGTCTAGGGGTGGAATATATTAGGTAGCAAGTGAACAATCAGTTCTTGAAGTTGATGTGTTTGTAGCAGGAAAAATGGGCATACGTAAGGACCTCAGCGACTTTGACAAGGGCCAAATTGTGATGGCTACATGACTGGATCAGAACATCTCCAGAGTGACAGATCTTGTTCAAGGTATGAAGTGGTTAGTACCTACCAAAAGTGGTCCAAGCAAGGACAACTAATGTACCGACAACAGGGTCATGGGCATCCAAGAAGAGCCACTGTAGCACAAATTGCTGAAAAAGTTAAAGCTGGTTATGATAGAAAGGGGTCAGAACACACAGTGCATTGCAGCTTGCTGCGTAGCTGCAGACTGGTCAGAGTGCCCGTACTGACCCCTGTCCACTGCCGAAAGCGCCTACAATTGGCACATGATCATCAGAACTGGAATGGAAGGATGCCCGTTCTGATGAATCATGTTTTCTTTTACATTGTGTGGACAACCGGGGGAAGAGCTGGCACCAGGATGCACTACGAGAAGGTAACCGGCGTAGGCAGTGTGATGCTCTGGGCAATGTTCTGCTGGTAAACCTTGGTGTCTGGCAGTCATGTTGATGTTACTTGACACGTACCACCTACCTAAACGTTATTGCAGACCAAGTGCACCACTTCATGACAATGGTAGTCCCTGATGACAGTGGCCTCTTTCAGAAGAATAATGTGCCCTGTCACACTGCAAAAATGGTTTAGGAATGGTTTAAGGAACATGACAAATTCTGCAGATCTCAATCCGTTGGAGCATCTGTGGGATGTACTGGAAAAACAAGTCCGAGCCATGGCGGCTTCACCTCGCAACTTACAGGACTTAAAGGATCTGATACTAATGTCTTGGTACCAGATACCACAGGAGACTTTCAGAGGCCTTGTGAATTCCATGCCTTGACGGGTCAAAGAGGTTTTGACGGCATGAGGGTAACCTACACAATATTAGGCAGGTGGTTGTATTGTTATAGCTGATCAGTATTATATACATAAAAAAGACCGGCACTCCAAACAAACGCAGTCCTCATCCATGTAGCAAAGTCCACAAATATGTAGGTTCAACAAGCAGGGTCTTTGTACAATTTAGTCAGGAAAAGTCCTTAATTCCAACGTTTCAGAAATATATTATTTCTTTTATCAGGAGTACAAAATCTTGTAGTTGCTTACCTTATAAAGCTTATCACCCATGTGAGAACGCCAGACGGTGCTCCCGGTGGCATGTACGATGAACTCATTCAAATCTGGTAAGATTAGGTGATACCACACCACATATCCGAACAGTTGGGGTGTCGCACGTCCGGACGCCGGTAAGTATGGTAGTTACCTGGGGATGGGGGGGGGATTAGGACTCCCCCCACAGACTTAAGTTTAGGGTGTGGGCACCCTAAACAGTGCAAATACCATCACCAATGTTAAACAACAAACAGAGCACATACAGTCAGGTGCATAGATATTGGGACATTGACAGAATTTTCATATTTTGGCCTCTATTCACCACCACAATAGCTTTGAAATTAAACAAACAAGATGTGCTTTAATTGCAGACTTTCAGATTTAATTTTAGGGTAATTACATCCAAATCAGGTGAACGGTGTAGGAATTACAACGGCTTCTATATGTGCCTCCCACTTTTTAAGGGGCCAAAAGTAATGGGACAAACTAAACAATCCTAAATCTAACTTTCACTTTTTAATACTTTGTTGCAAATCCTTTGCAGGCAATTACAGCCTAAAGTCTGGAACGCATAGACATCACCAGACGCTGGGTTTCATCCCTGGTGATGTCTATGCCAGGCCTCTACTGCAAATGTCTTCAGTTCCTGCTTGTTCTTGGGGCATTTTCCTTTCAGCTTTGTCTTCATCAAGTGAAATGCATGCTCAATCGGATTCAGGTCAGGGGATTGACTTGGCCATTGCATAACATTCCACTTTTTAGCCTTAAAAAACTCTTTGGCTGCTTTTGCAGTATGCTTCGGGTCATTGTCCATCTGCACTGTGAAGCGCCGTCCAATGAGTGCTGAAGCATTTGACTGAATATGAGCATATAATATTCCCCGAAACACTTCAGAATTCATTCTGCTGCTTTTGTCAAGTCACATCATCAATAAATACAAGGGAACCAGTTCCATTGGCAGCCATACATGCCCACGCCATGACACTACCACCACCATGCTTCACTGATGAGGTGGTATCATGAGCAGTTCCTTTCCTTCTCCATACTCTTCTCTTCCCATCACTCTGGTACAAGTTGATCTTTGTCTCATCTGTCCATAGGATGTTGCTCCAGAACTGTAATGGCTTTTTTAGATGTTGTTTGGCAAACTCTATTCTGGTCTTCCTGTTTTTATGGCTCACCAATGGTTTACATCTTGTGGTGAACCCTCTATATTCACTCTTGTGAATTCTTCTCTTGATTGTTGACTTTGACACATATACACCTACCTCCTGGAGAGTGTTCTTGATTTGACCAACTGTTGTGAAGGGGTTTTTCTTCACCAGGGAAATAATTCTTCTGTCATCCACCACAGTTGTTTTCCGTGGTCTTCCGGGTCTTTTGGTGTTGCTGAGCTCTCTGGTGCGTTCTTTCTTTTTAAGAATGTTCCAAACAGTTGATTTGGCCACACCTAATGTTTTTGCTATCTCTCTGATGAGTTTGTTTTGATTTTTCAGCCTAATGATGGCTTGCTTCACTGATAGTGACAGCTCTTTGGATCTCATATTGAGAGTCGACAGCAACTGATTCCAAATGCAAATGTCACACCTAGAATCAACTCCAGACCTTTTACCTGCTTAATTGATAATGAAATAACGAGGGAATAGCCCACACCTGTCCATGAAATAGCTTTTGAATTGATAGTCCCATTACTTTTGGCCCCTTAAAAAGTGGGAGGCACATATAGAAACCTTTGTAATTCCTACACCGTTCACCTGATTTGGATGTAATTACCCTAAAATTAAATCTGAAAGTCTGCAGTTAAAGCACATCTTGTTTGTTTCATTTCAAAGCCATTGTGGTGGTGAATAGAGGCCAAAATATGAAAATTCTGTCAATGTCCCAATATTTATGCACCTGACTGTATATGGTATGGGTATACTGCCTTACCCGGCTACTTACCTTTACGATGCCGGTGCAAGGATTCTGACAGGTGTCGGTATTCCGGCTCCGGTATTCTAAGTGCCGGAATCCTGAACGTATCCCCTTTAGCTGATCTACTTTAAAACAATCAAGCACTAGAGCTGTATGGGTGCTTTAGTAAATATGGTTTGTGCATGGTGTTTATATTTGTTTACAGCCATGGCCAAGTTTTGAGAATGACACAAGTATTGGTTTTCACAAAATCTGCTGCTTCAGTTTTATGATGGCAATTTGCATATACTCCAGAATGTCATGAAGAGTGATCAGATGAATTGCAATTCATTGCAAAGACCCTCTGTGGCATGAATTTAATCCCAAAAACAACATGTCCACTGCATTTCAGCCCTGCCACAAAAGGACCAGCTGATATGTCAGTAATTCTCTCGTTAACATAGGTGAGAGTGGTGACGAGGACAAGGCTGGAGATCACTCTGTCATGATGATTGAGTTAGAATAATAGACTGGAAGCTTTAAAAGGAGGGTGGAACTTGAAATCATTGTTCTTCCTTTGTTAACCATGGTTACCTGCACGGAAACACGTGCAGTGATCATTAATTTGCACAAAAAGGGCTTCACAGGCAAGGATATTTGCTGCTAGTAAGATTGCACCTAAATCAACCATTTATCGGATCATCAAGAACTTCAAGGAGAGACGTTCAATAGTTGTGAAGAAGGCTTCAGGGCACCAAAGAACGTCCAACAAGCGCCAGGACCATCTCCTAAAGTTGATTCAGCTGCGGGATCGGGGCACCACCAGTGCAGAGCATGCTCAGAAATGGCAGCAGGCAGGTGTGAGTGCATCTTCACGCACAGCGAGGCGAAGACTTTTGGAGGATGGCCACCCCCCCGGCCCGCCTTCCAAACGGGGCGAGCTGCCCGTGGAAAGAGACCCGCTACGACCGGCGCTGTCGGTCGTAGCGGGTCTCACGCATGCGCACGAAGGAGCCGGCTCCCTCGTGCGCATGCGCACTGGACAAACATCGAGTCGGCCGTGCGGTCGTAGACCGTATGGCCGCCTCTGAATGAAGCCCAAAATCCCACAAATTCTGACAAACTCCAAGCATTGATCAGGCAAGAATGGGCTGGCAATCAGTCAGTATGTCGCCCAGAAGTGGATTGACAGCATGCCAGGGGGTCTTGAAAAAGAAGGGTCACCACTGCAAATATTGACTATTTGCATAAACTTAATGTAACTGGCAATAAAAAGCCTTTGACACTTATGAAATGCTTTTAATTTTACTTAGTATACCATAGTAACATCTGACAAAAAGGTCTAAAAACACTGAAGCAGCAAACTTTGTGAAAACCAATACTTAAAACTTTTGGCCATGGCTGTACATACTCTGCACTTGCACACTGCCTTATGTTTGTTTATCCACAGTATTTAACCTGGAAATGTATCACTAATTAACTCCTAGGATTTTTTTTTTCAGTGTCTAAGAAATTCTTCTATTTAATAAATATAATCCCTAAAGTTACATACATATTTGCGGTTTGTTTACCAGCACCTTTTTAGGCGATGTTTAATTGCCTTGTTCTAATCAACTGTGTCTTAAGGGGCCCATAAACCTGAGCAGCGTTTCCCCGTTCTGCCGACCTGATTGGCTAAAAACAAAATGCGGATCTGCGGACATCAATGATTGGCAATCTGCCGGTGGATGAGGGGGGAATGAAACATGTTGAAAATACCCGAATCACCGATTTTTAGACCATTTTCGTGTTGAGATAGGGGAATCAGATTTTTTTAACATAATATCCCGGATACCCCGGCCCCACCATCGTTTGAACGGGGAATTGTGGCAATGTCGCAATTGAAGCGCCACAGAATCAGCCGGAAGTCCTAATCAGCTAGCCCGCCGGACCCAGAAGACACTGTTTGACCCTCTGAACTAGATAGGTCACCGCTAGACCACCAAGAAAGTTTTATCGCCATTCTAATCATATCGACATTTCATCAGTGTCGACATGATGAATGTCTAAATAGTCAATGTCGACATTATGAATGCCAACAAAATATACCGAACTCGATGGAGCCCGAAACACACCATTATCCCAAAATGTGATACCAGACATCTGGGACAGGATTGCTGCACTGGGCTCATAATGATTCATGATCTGGAAGTTAGCAATGGACTCCTGGGTTCTTTTCTCATCATTATTTATCTTTTCAGGGTTTTCATTGAATCGCTGTAATGTACATGCTGTTTTACTGTAAATACCCACCATACATTACTTAAACAGAATTCACTTGTTTTACTTAAACATATTTTAATCTACAAAAAAACAGTCTACACAAAAATTGCATATTTAAATATACTGTATAGGATTAATTACCCTGCTATTTATTTAATTGCATTAATACTATATGGATAAATAATCATCAATCACAGTTGTACAAAACCATGTTTAATCACAACAATAGATGTTACAGTGCCACGTCACATGGTTTTTTGGAACTGTTCAAAGTCCTGTATGGATGCCTTGGCAACTTCTTCACAGAAGATGTGGTTGGGCATTGATGCCAGCTTATCCAAGGAGACGTAGCTGGGCTTTGTTGGGTCGTAGATCGCTCTTCCCAGAAAGGTTAGAAACTGGTGTCTTTCCCTGATTCTCAACAGGCTGCTGTTAAATATCTAAAAAAAAAAACAGAGGACAAATCATTCGGAACCTAAGGACACTATGGGGGTAGGGGGCAATGCCGCTGGGAGAGATATTGCCATTGGGGGAAGTGGGGTGGGAGTTAAAGCCACTTAGAGATCTACTGCCACTAGGGAACCTATTACTAATGGGGAGGGGGGCGGCTAGTGTTACACTTTGGGCCTATGGACACTGGTAGGGTGCTAGACTCCCTTGGCATATTTTTTTTTTTTTCTCTAAAATATTTAGGCTTTTAAAATAGGAGGTTATTGACTTAGTTGAAGAAAATAAATTAATTGGATGCAGTTATTTAGAAGAAAAAAAATGTTGGTTAATTGAGAATACCTGTGGAAAATGAGTGATCAAGTGGTGGGGAATCCCCATTGTATTGTGTACGAAATCAAACGTTTCTGTAAGTGTCATCTTATTGGCAATTAACATCTTAGGAACCTTCAGCGCCATATGCTGTATTTCATTTTTACGGAATCCCAGTTCTATTTCGAAAACCTGTAAAATAAATACAAGGAATTTTACTTCCAGTTTCCCATTTTGTTGAAATATTACCCAATGTTATGTCTGTGCAGCAGACCACAAACACCAGTGACGAGACCCGTACTGGGAGCATAGAGACCCACAAGATGGATAATATACCTTTAAGTCAGTCTAGCACAGGTGCGCTGGACAGTGTACATAAAGTCCCCCTGGTGGTGACAGCTGTCTAAGTTAAAGGCACTTAGAGGGGGGCGTACAAGTGCCCCCCACAGCCCAGTACACATTCCCCCTGCCCATTCCCACCTTAAGATAACATGTCAAAAGCACTTCATTATATTACAAGTAAGCCGAGCAGCACACAGAGGCGAGAGACAGAGACAGAGAGAGAGAGAGCGAGAGCGAGACAGACGGGAACAGCCTGCTAAAGCCGGGCACAGCAGTTAACAGCCCGGCGAATGACAGGTCCATACTACTCACATAAGAGATAACAATCAATTAATGAACAAGATAAAGCTTTGTTTATACAGCTGCACCATGAACACACAGTACAAGACTATATATTACGCACATAAATGATAACATGTAGACAGGTAAGTACTCTATTAGTACACTGCAGGCCTGATTCACTACAGATCGCAATATAGCGTACGCACGCAGTTCAGTGCGATAGTACGCTAATCCATAGCGATCGAAATGCCGCCGCAGCACTACATAAGGACGCCCACTTCACCTACACTCACATCCGTAATGGTTAGCAAGGCTGCGAAAACATCAGTACAATCGAGTACCAATCGGACCCATACGCAGGTCAGATCTCACTCAGGAATTGCTAACTTCAGCGCACGCTATGAGGCCTCAGGCTGCGTAGGGTATCGCAGTGGATAATTTATGCACTCCCCTGCAACGCCGTTCAGACGCACTGGCACGCCTGCGTTCATCCGACCACCCGTCACCACTCACAAACGGCACTTCCTGTCAGTCCCTGTGCGATGGGTTTGCGTAGTCGCTGCGAACCCAGTCCCGATCACAATGACTGGTTCGCGCACTGCGATGCATACGCAACAATTAGCTGATTACGTGCGTATAAGCAACCGCGATCCAAGCTGAATCAGGCCCTTTGTACTTAAGTACCCATTTTTGCACTTTTGGATACACTTTTATCAATGCTGTTTATTCTTAAAAAGGTGCAGCATGGGCTTTAATACCTACATGCCCAAAGGGACAGCTAGCAACTTGTAGCAGTCAGTCAATTGGAAAACAAAGTGTGAATATATCTGCTGTCATTTATAGCCTTCTGTCATTTATAGCCTTCTGTCATTTGTGTGGAATTTTTTAAAATTCATTGATAACTATGAATGGTAAGTGTAGGCAAATTTAAGATGTAGAGATCATAAAAATAAATGAATAAATACAAAATAAAAACCTTTACTACCTTTAGATTTTCCTTTACAGGTTCAAGACTTCCGGTTACCATTTTGGGGAGACGGGTCACTAAATCTCTGGTCTGTAAAATAAATGACATAAAAAGCAAAAGTTAACGTCGTCTTATTTAAAAATCTGAATAACAGTTAACATTTGAAATGAAATGACATTTGTAAGCAAGTTATGTGTGCAAGAATGGTATCAGTTCTTATTTACAGGCATTGTGCAACTTCTGCCTAAGTGGTCCTTTTATAATGAAACCAACTTCCTAGCCATTCTAAAACTCCTCACTTACACTTATTTTTTTTAATGAGGTGGCTTAATTGGGATAGCAGAGATGGCTGCCTTATTTGCAGGCTGTACAGTATATACCTATCAGTTTTCCAGTGAAGCACTGTAATACTGGGGCAGAGAAGCCATGGAAGGTGCATAGTAACTGCAAAGTATACACTGCACCAAATGGTCTCCAAGCTGCTCTGATCTGGCAGTGCAGAGACCGGGTCTGCACATAGCGTGGTCATTGCAGGTAGTGAAGTAAGCTTATCCACTCCCTCTTGACCTCTCCTCTGACTGTCATCTTGCCCCCTCACTGGTGGTTGGGTACGAGATCCCGACAGTCACAATGCAGACAGTCACAATACTGACAGCGGCATCCCGACAGTCAAAATCCCAATGGATTTTGGTAAGTATTCTAACCCTAACCCATCCCTCATGCAGCCAAACCCTAACCCACCCTCCTGCAGCCTTACCCTAACCGTCCCCTCCCGTAGCCTAACCCTAACCCTCCCATAGCCTAATCCTAACCCTCCTCCTAGTGCTTAACCCCAATACTCACCGTGGGAATTTGTTGGGATTGTGACGCCGGGATGCCTGCTTTAGGCATTCTGACTGTTGGGATCCGGACTACATCCCCTGACTGGTTACCTAATCCCACTCCCTCATCCAAAAACTTCTGCCATGCTGCTTTCCTCCAGCTTGCAGGACTTCAAACGTGACCTGAAAACACAACCTGTCCAATAAAGCCTACCAGCCCTTTTTACAGCTTTAACTAAAGACCTCGTCCTCCCACCTTATCTCTTCCCAGATCAAATCCCATTTATACTGCTCTCATGAGCAGGGCCCTCCAACCTCTTGCACTAACCTTATCTCCAGTGCGCCCCTAACTCACACGCGTGGGGTCTATTTACTAAGCAGTGTTAGGAGACAGAGTGAAAAGTAATAAGGTGCCAGCCAATCAGCTCCCAGCTGTCATCTCACAGGCTGTGATTGAAAAATGACAGAGTGAAAAGTGATAAGGTGCCAGCCAATCAGCTCCCAACTGTCTCCTAACACTGCTTAGTAAATAGACCCCACAGTCAGCTACTCTGATTTCTGTCTGCCCTACCCTGGCCACAGGGTATTAGTCACTCATTTTGCTGTATCATTATCTCCCTGTTTGAACTTTATTATATTGTATGGTTTGTTTATACTATTGTTATTCTCCCTGTATGGCGTTACAGACACTTTGTGGGACCATATAATTAAAAGATAATAATTTAGTAAAAACATCTCAATGGAAGTAAAACTAGTAGGAGGAAAATCTGTATTCTAGTACTAAAACCATATAACAGATTTTCCAAGCTATATTTATCCTTTCCAGTGAAGTTTTGAACTTCCAAATGTTTGCTAATGAATACAATGCTCCCTCCTAAAATGTCATCCTAAAACACAGGCCAAAACTGCAGTTATAACAAGGGGTGGTGCAACGAGGATCAAATCTAATGGAATGAATACATTGTATGCACCTATGTGCAGCAAATACACAGAATGTATATTCGTGGGATGAGCTCACCAGATCGCATTACTATATCCCCATTTCCTCCGTCCTAGGTCAGTGGAAAGGGCACAATCTTGAGGGCCCTACTCACATGCCGTTAAACATAATAATTTTTCAACTGTATGCTTATCACGTGTTTGTGAGGGATGGGTCTATTCTCGGGTGGGCTATCAATGGTTAACAACCATCGATGGTTTCCCAACAATGGCAGAAAAACCAATGGTTCTGCGCCATCAATGGCTGTGAGGTGGCAATGATTCTTTTCCCACCGCTAAACCCCACCCCTCTCCTGTCTGGCCTGCCATTTCAAACAGCGATGTCCATGGATGGATGCAAACCACCAATGGTTTTCTGTCAATTGTTTCATGCTATGTTAACCCCCGATAGTGCCAGCTATGGTTAACCCAAAAATGGCCATCCCTAGTCTCTTCACATTTCACTTGAGCCGAATAGAGAAATATGTACAGTACAGCTTCCAAATTGACCACTTCCTAGAATACTGCTATTTGTGATACATGTTTAAACATCAATGAGCATCAATTGAACCTAGTCTCCTGATTTGCGGGTAGCATTAAACCGGCAGCAGTGTTTTCTATGTAGGCCTACCGTTTCTCCAATGATGCCAGCATCAAATTGTCTAAATGTACATAGTGTGATGTGTAACCTGAACACAAATGGACTATGCAACTGAATTTATAAGTACTATCACATATATGTCACAGCACCTCTGTTATTCAAATCATAGTTAAAATGTGTTTTCCCTTATTGTTAGGCCAGGTTGAAAGACATCACGTCTGTATGGCACTACATCAGGAAGGGGGTCACGGTAAAAGGCCAAACATCTTTACTGTCAATGTCTGTGATCTTCTACATTAACAGAAGTAAATGTTAGAATTAGTCTTTTTATTTTGGATCAAGTGCAGTTTTAGAATCAGTGGCTTTAAAATACTTAAATTATTTGAAGTGAAGTTGAGAAGATTATGGGAATGAAGAAAGAAATAAAATAAGACCACATCGCAACATTAAATTATTCATGGCTGTGGAAGTATGGATTATTTTAAATGCTTTCGGAATACAGTACAGGCTGAGTCTCCCATATCCAAATATTCCGAAATACGGATTTTTTTTTTGCATGACTGAGAAAGTGAAACCTTTGCTTTTTGATGGTTCAATGTACACAAACTTTGTTTAAAGGCACAAAATTATTAAAAATATTGTATAAAAAGTACCTTCAGGAATTGTATAAGGTGTATATGAAACATAAATGAATTTCATGTACGTACACAAACTTTGCACCACAAAATTATTGAAAATATTGTATAAAGTTACCTGCAGGCTTTGTGTATAATGTGTATATAACACATAAATACATTCTGTGTTTAGATTTGGGACCCATCCCCAAGATCTCTCATTATGGTATGTAATTATTCCAAAATACGGAATATTCCGATATCCAAAATACCCCTAGTCCCAAGCATTTTGGATATGGGAGACTCAACCTGTAGTACATTGTTTTTTTTAATAAGGGTTTGCTCTAGGTGGCGCTATACTCCCTAAGTGTGACAAATTAAACACAGGAAAAGTAAATATGAATAGTTTTCTTAGGGACGCGTTCTCACCTTCTCTGCACTGAGTCCCAGCTGTGTCTGGAAGAAGCCCAGACGGTTGTCCAGTCTTTCCACAGAAAAGTTCAGCAAATAGGGGGCACGGGCGACAATTTGGGCGATTGCACTCTTGCTGAATCTCTTGGCGCTCAGGTAAGTGACCCTAAAAGAACGTAACAATGAAGAGATTGCTTACTGAAGTTAGTTTACAAGTGGGAAAAGATTTGTCATGCTCCTGTTACCCAAGAGGATTCAATAATGTAAAGGAAGCACATTCTCCCTGATAATGTTTTAGAAATCGGGTTATGTAGTTTGAAGCTGTCACTGAGAAGGGGACTATGAATGAGGGCAGTGTAGAAGTGAGCACACGTGTACTGATCACTGTGCCTTACTCCTAATGCAGAGCAGCAACAGAAAGACACGGTCAGGGCAAGGCTATAGTAATGAGTAATTCTCTCTTCCTCTGTGAATCTGGTGCTTTGGGGGGTTCTTATGCAGCCCTCAGCCAACTTTATGAATGTCAATGAAATCCAGCGCTCTTCCTTAAACTCTGTACACTTCCGTATATATTATTACGCAATTGGACAAGTCCTTTTGATAATGGATTGTGGTGGTTGTATTTAAAACTTCTGGTATTGAAATGCAGCCAAGATCAGTCATCAGGATTATGAGTAATACTATGTTAACCCCTATGAGTCTTCCAATAGAGGAGCTTTACCCAGTTCAGTTTGACATACCTGTCCTGAATGATCAAAACTTCATAAATGGATATTGTTAAAATCACTATGAATGGGGCGTGATCTGGTTGGGTATGGAGTATGGCGCAGGATACTGAGCACTCCATCCAGCCTGCATATCATGTAAGTACCTACTGCTGCTACTTCCAGTCTCTGGTGTTCATGTCCTGGCTGGCTGAGATCACCCTCAGTCTGCAGATTACGATGCTGCCTCTCTGGGTCCCAAAGACCTGCCGCTTCCTGCTTTGAGGGTCCCAGGTCTGCGTGGTCTTCCTCGGAGTGGGGCCGGTGTGCCAGGAGCTGCTCAGTCACTGATCTACGGGTGTCTATGCCGGCTATCCTCTGGCGGTGCCGCACGGGAGTTGGGCGTCCTGCACACTTTGCTGTCGCCTCATTTTTCCTCCACCTGCTAAAGGGAGGTCACGGCTGGGAGATTTGGTACTGCACGTTTCTTGCAATCCTGACTGACTACTACCACCTTTGGACAAGATATCTTGACTCTTCAATATGCTGTAGAACGGGCCCATCAGATTCCTACCAGGACCCTTCCACTAGGGGCACCACCGCAGACGTTTATTGCACAAATCCTGCATTATAAAGGCTGTGATACTGTGCTGCATCTGGCTCTGACCAAGGGTCCACTGTTATATAATGGTAGGCAGATTGCCATCTTTGAAGACTTCTCCTCGGTAGTGCAAATTTCCAAGGCATAGTTTGTTCAAGTTAAACAATGCTTGCGGGACTTGCAGCTTCCATGTGCCATGATTTTTCCTGCCCATGTAAGAGTAATCTTAGGTGGCCGCTCTCATTTCTTTGATACTCCTAAGGACGCTTTCAACTGGCTCGACCTCCATGTGCCCGGACGTGGCGACTCCCCTGGCTGAGTATTCCCTGATCCAATATTTCATGTTACTTATGTGTTCCGCTGTACTGTTTCTTCTGTTTATGCTTACTAGGACTTTCTGTTTGCAGATGTTTTATGTGGGCAATTCTATATCGTGTGCGCATGCCCTTTTCCCTGGCTTATATTGAGATATTACTACTTAGCTGCGCAATTAGTGCATATGCGGGACTGGGTGTTTGAGTCGGATTGTGGAGATGCTCACTGGTCGCTCCTTCAGCAGACTGGTTCTTTTTCCACCCCATTACAGTTTAGCAGCATTGAAGGTGCTTGGGACCATTGGTATCGATTCCTGTTCTCCTCTGTGGGAGAATAAAGCCTTCACCAAAATATTTGGTCTCAAAGGTAGTTATCTCTGGTTGTCCTCAGGGGTATCTACTTTGGGTCAAATTTATCGTGATGGGACTTTATGCTGTTTTATACAGCTTAGCACTGATTTTGGTCTCCCAGGGTCTTTGTGTGCACGGTGGGATGGGCTACTTTTACATACTCTCCCTTCTACAAAACGTATCTCATGTACTTCTTCCCCCTTGCTATCAGCTTTGGGTCTGGGTGGTTTGCCAGTATTAAGATCTAAATGGGAGGCAGACTTGGGTCCCCTTATGAAGAGGACTGGAGCTTTGTTCTTGGCTCTCGTATTGCCACGGCGTGTGCCAGATTTTTAGCAGATACAGCTATATATACTCCATAGAGTGTATTGGACTCCGGTACATCTAGGAATGCCTAGAGGCTCGACTTCTACTTCCTGTCCCAAGTGTGGGGCGTCAGCTGCTGATTTTTGGCATCTGCGCCTTAATTGTAGATGTCTGGTCTCAGGTCCCGGGTTGTGTGGCTAATTCTGGGGTTAAGCTATGCCTGGCTGACCCCAAAATTTCTTTGTTTGGTCTTGGCCTTGCGGATGGCCTAAACCGCTACCTGCAAACGTATGTCATTATTCTATTTACACTAGCCAAAGTGTGTATTGCCAGGAAGCGGATGGCTTCACAGGCCCCTTCTCTTCCTTCTTCGACAGGTCTTGTCAACTCCATTGCTTTACATGAATGGTTTATGTATGCAAAATGCAAGTGCCATTTAAATTTGATAGGGTGTTGTCCCTATGGTAGTCCACCCACTATGCCTTAGATCCTATGGACAGTGGTTATCACAAATCCTAGAAATTTATTGTAACAACATTCATAAAAGCAGCATCTAAGATGCATAAAAAAAGAGAAATTGTATATATTAAACAATAATAAAATAGCCACATGTTAATATAGATGAACCATATCTGGTAGTGCCTTAATCCTTCCATATATTACACAGTCATATATTGGCTGAGACAAGAATTAGACTTATAGCCCCCATACACCTATGCGATTTCTGGACGATTACACAATTTTCAAGCAATCATAATATGGATCTTGTGAAAATCGTGTCTTTTTTTAGTAACTTACGATCCGCTGCGCGCTCCCGCTGTTCGTACAATCGTGTCTTCTGATCATATGTGCAGCACATCTTGCCCGCCGTATCCGTATGAGGATCGTGCAGTTTATTTTGTTCATGCGATCCATCGTGTGGCATTTCAAGTCATTTCAATGACTGTTTCCCTGAGGAGCCCCTGATGAGCCTGTGAGACAAAGGATCGATCTTATGACTGATCCTGTGCTACAAAAACCACAAACATGCTGCAGGGACTGCCAGGGAGCTCCGGGAGAATCGTAGGGAAAACGTATCATTCATCTGATCTTATGCTGGTCGTTTAGGTGTATGGGCCCTATTAGATTTCCCTTAGGCGATGAAGTTACCGGTAAGGATAATTAGTTGTTCACAGTCCTTGGCGACATATAGTAGCCGATGCAGAAGATTTCAGGGCTGTGGTATTCCACCGGAGAGTAGTAGAGCCGCCAATGTAAACAGGGGTTTTGTAAAGTCCAAAAGTCTGCATAGCCAGTAGGTGGATAGGAGGCCTCCTGAGGAAGCTGGATGTGATTTGAGCCAGTGAAACGCGTTGAGCCTACAGATCTATAGAGATACTCCTATCCACCTACTGGTTACACAAACTGACAATCGTCCATTTGCTCACAAACACTGGAAAATAGCCAAAAATGGTTGTTCAGACAAATTGGTTAAAACACACAAATGTAACCAATTTGAACAATTTATTTTGTCCTTTTTCTAGTGTTTAAAACCATACGATTGACTGTCATTTGCTCCCATACATTACCAGGTTTTCATTCCAACCAAATACAACAAAAAAAAGAGTCCGCACAAGTTTAACCAATAAATATTAGGATAGTTATTCAAAAAAGTTAAATTACACATAAAGTAAACCAACATAAAGGTCTATTAAGGTAATAAATTTCATAAATGACTCTGGGTTGGTGGTGCGCCCACAATATTTGTGTAGAACACATAAATAAAATTTTTTTTGCAAAGACACAAAAAAAGAGGAAAAAGACAAATATGCCTTACATGGGGCACTCTTACAGGATGTATGAAATAATATGTAGATGATAAATGAAATCATTAAAACTTGACGTTTAATATTATCCCTAAAATAAATTCTCTAATGAGGATGAAAATATTACATCAGTCAGGTTAAAAAGTCTCATAAACAGCAGTTAACAATCTTGCTACTAGAATAACGCACAATGAAAAAATCACACATCAAATGCTAAGATCTCAAGGTGTGGAGTGAAAACAATTACCACACTGAATGTCCCGAATATAATTAAATATTCAAATGAAGATAATCAAAAGGACAAGTTTGGTAAAAGATAAATTGAACAAATGAGATCACAAATGCTAGCAAGGTATGAAAAGGCGAAAATAAACATATAAGGGACTTCAATCTCAGGGCCCTTAGTAGAGATCATGAAGGGCTACATGTGACACACCGAAAGGAAACACATATAGTGCCTATGTACATACTAATAAGGCACAGATACATAAGGTATATCAATTCTAATATTTACATGCAGCATATAGATGGTACATCCTAGAAGTAAAACATCTGTGACATATAATAATGTTAATGTCAAAATATTGAATCAAAGCAGATGAGATACTCAGGAAACAAATCAATATATAAGTAAAGAGATCAATATAAATTAAATTAAATAAATTAATCCCAAACAGTAGGTAATTAAGATAACATGTTGCTGTTCATATCCTAATATAAATAGTAATCAGTGAGAGACACTGAAGTGAATGTCTGTCACCTGGCTGAGGATGGTAACAAGACACTACTGAAGGAAGTAAGGCCTGGGAGAGAACAGCGTGGGATCACTTCTACTTTCCCCTATCTGAATCAAAAAGGGGATGAGAGAGTGACAGCCACGTGGATCCCAGGTGAAACAACAGACAGCGCTTCTGCTGTCTGGGATAGGGCTGCGTCTCTCCCCTGATACCAACGGGCATTGCAGGGGGAGTCAGCGGCTGGAAACCCAGATGAGAGAGCGCTAAGGAGAGATAGGAAAGTACCTGTGAGAAAAGTCAAGGCTGCAATGCAGTGTGCTGAGAAGGTCCTGCTGCTGTGAGCGGGTGGGTAAGGACGCGCATTTCGCCGGAGAGGCTTGGTCACCTGATTCATGATCTCTACTAAGGGCCCTGAGATTGAAGTCCCTTATATGTTTATTTTCGCCTTTTCATACCTTGCTAGCATTTGTGATCTCATTTGTTCAATTTATCTTTTACCAAACTTGTCCTTTTGATTATCTTCATTTGAATATTTAATTATATCTGGGACATTCAGTGTGGAAATTGTTTTCACTCCACACCTTGAGATCTTAGCATTTGATGTGTGATTTTTTCATTGTGCGTTATTCTAGTAGCAAGATTGTTAACTGCTGTTTATGAGACTATTTAACCTGATTGATGTAATATTTTCATCCTCATTAGAGAATTTATTTTAGGGATAATATTAAACGTCAAGTTTTAATGATTTCATTTATCATCTACATATTATTTCATACATCCTGTAAGAGTGCCCCATGTAAGGCATATTTGTCTTTTTCCTCTTTTTTTGTGTCTTTGCAAAAAAATTTTTATTTTCATTCCATCCACCCAGATTGGACAGATATCAGACAGATAATTGTATAGTGGATGCCCAGCTTAAAGCTGGCCACACATCTAAAGATTCTGTCCAACCAGCCAACTATGTTGATTGGATGGAATGAAAATCTGGTAAGGTATGAAAGCAAATGACAATCAGCAATTTGCTCCCAAACGCCAGAAAATGGACAAAAACTGTTGTTTGAACAAATTATTTAGATCAAACATTTAGCAAACTTGTCTGACGGCCATTTTCATCTGTTTTCTGGCATTTAGGAGCAAATTGCTAATCTTCATTTACTCCCATACCTTACCAGATTTTCATTCCAACCAATCAACTAGTTGGCTGGTTGGACAGATAACTTTAGATGTGTCGCCAGCTTAAGTCTAATTCTTGTCTCAGCCAATATATGACTGTGTAATATATGGAAGGAGTATCAATTAAGGCACTACCAGATATGGTACATCTATATTAACATGTGGCTATTTTATTATTGTTTAATATATAACATTTATTTTTTTTATGCATCTTAGATGCTGCTTTTATGAATGTTATTACAATACATTACTAGGAATTGTGATAACCACTGTCCATTGGTATTTGTTTATACAATATATTTTATAGTAGCACTGGTATTTTTTCTTGTATCTATATATTTTCATTAGTGGCTGACATCCCCTATTTGCCAGCAGCTCTCTGACAGCACTTAGGTTTAGTATATTTCGATACGTTCACCCTTCCTCCCTGGGATGCTCCAGTCTCCTCATTATATGTATATATGTTTGCACAGTATTCTTCTTTAATGTCCCGTCTGTTTCTTTAATGTTCTTTTTTTTTTATCTACTGTTTTATTGCTTGTAATTTGCTGAGGTCCAATATGGTATCATTGTGCACTGTTCTTGTGAGGTCATTATTGTCAATTGTATTATTTTTTTTTATCTGTTAATTTGAATCTGTGGTCTACTATATACAAATCAATAAATATAATTCATTAAAAAAAATAAAAAGAATGCAAAATCACTGGTGTCACACGTGCATTTTTTTTAAGCAGTATACTTTGGCCGCTCACTTGCTCAGAGTATTTTTTCTTTTCATTGACATATGGCAATGGGAGGGTTGGGGTCATATACAACAGTGTGAAGAGTTGTTTGGTGGGGGAAGAGTCATATGTCTGGTGGGGACCCTAGTTGCACTACAGCCCAGGGTCCCAGATCACCCTAATACAACATTGCATTTCCTACATAATACACTTAAAACAGCTTGCACTCTGAAAACCTAATTAACAATAGTTAAGGAGGACTAAAAGCTTGAAGATTAACGTTATGTTAAAAAAAAAATATATATATTTTATTTCATTATTATTTTTCTTTTTTTTTTTTATTCCTATTTATTTATTTATTATTATTATTATTATTATTATTATTTAGCTCTATTATTACCTATGTATTTGTTTTGTTATGTTATACTAGTAGATTAATTAAATTTGATAATTTTATGTGATGGTTTATTAAATGGCCATACTAATTGAATATAGACGCTGAGTCTGTATGGTGATTAAACTGTAATATCTGGGCTATATTATTATGTACAATGTTATGTACTATGAACCTTATCACATGTTATTATGCCTATGTAACTGTTATGTGAAAATTCTTTAATAAAAATTAAAAAAATATTTTAACTTAAAAAAAAAAAAAGTCTACATATTATTTAGCCTGTAATGAAATGAGATAGATTTTATACTGTATTTGAATGTTTGCCATCTAATGTACATTTGGTCTACTCCAATAGGGACAGTTTAAAGTGTATTTACGGAAAGAAGAACCCCAACAAGTACTAGACCTGCAGAATCTCTTATGTTCCAGGTGTTGGAGCTTTGGAACTAAAAACTTCTATTGCTTTCTCCAGCAGGTAAATTAACTCTTCATTAAGATCTGGGCATGTTAGCTACAGACCCGTGTTTCTCATAAATTGGGGCGGTGTCGTTTTTCTATGTGACAGTATTAGCTTGTGACCGTAGCAATGACTAAATATGGATGTCCAAGTCACAGAGTTCATAGCAATGCAATGTAATGATAAATGAACAAAAGCACATTCAAAGAGACACTCCACTAGAAACATCCAATAATTGAATCTGAGAACAGCCCCGTGGGGGAAAAACAAACGTTAATTGTTCCAGGTAAAATTCCAGTTTTCACGTCCCGCCTCTCCAACACACCCTGACAATGACAAACGCTGCATGAGATCTCCTAGGTCTGTACCAGCAGCTTTGTGTAAAACTTGGCAGCGATTAAGATCTACTCAACATATAAAAACAAACCACTTGTTCTAACTTGTATGGGTACCTCTTCATAAGCGCCGGCCGATAATAAAGAGACGTTTCATTATATAAAAAATTTAAAGAGAAACCACTTATCTGAAGACTTTAATATTGTCCTCCGGTAAAGTTATACTTTACAGCTTAAGGGGTCTATTTACTAAGCAGTGTTAGGGGACAGAGTGAAAAGTGATAAGACAGTGATAAGGTGCCAGCCAATCAGCTCCCAACTGTCATCTCACAGGCTGTGTTTGAAAAATGACAGTTGGGAGCTGATTGGCTGGTACCTTATCACTTTTCACTCTGTCTCCTAACACTGCTTACTAAATAGACCCCTTAGTTATTTGAGCAGGTGGGAACGGCAACGTGTAGCTGTTGCCTAAAATATAACTATACTATACTATAGCAGTATCATCAAACAGGTGCTTGTAAGGGGATGTAGTTATTACCCAGGCTGTCGGGATGCGCCGGCATCCCAACGGTAAGTAGTGGGGTTAGGCACTAGGGGTTGAGGTTAGGTTTAGGGAGCAGGAGTGTTAAGGGTAGGGTTAGGATACTTACCGACAGGTGTCAGTATCCTAACCCTGTCGGAATGCCAGCATTGGGATTTTGAGCGCCAGGATCCCAAGCGCCAACATCCCATACCCAACCCGCTTGTAAGGGAGGGGTTTATCTAGACAAGAAAAAAAATGTATTTACATAAATAGTACTAGCCTTTTTACTGGTTAATTGCAGTGTGCTGGGAGAAATGTTCTGTGTGTGGTTTTTTTTAGGTCTAGATAACCCCGTCCCTTACGAGCACTTGTTTTGTGTGTGGTCTAAAAAGTCGACATAGAATGTCGACAGGTTAGAATGTAGATGTGGACTTTAGGTCATTATTCAAAAATATTGGCACGGGTTATAATGTTGCCCTATAGTTGTTGCTTATTTTAGCCTAACCCTACACCCAACTCAAAAAAAATAAGCAAAAAAAAAAAACTGTATGCCAAGATTTTGGTGTTGACATTTTAAATGGTGATGTTATGAACAGGTCGACATGTTTGACTGGCAACCTAAAGTCCAGGTTGACATTCTTACTGTTCGACATTCAGAACCTGACGATATTCTGACCGGATCCTCTTGTTTTAAGCCTATAAAATTGATTGATCAACTTGCATTTTGTAATCAAGGCTTTTTTGAGACGCATATATGGGATCAGCAGCTGACAGGGAGTGCTGGTCTTTGTAGTGAGAGTTTTGGGATACCTGCAGGTAAGTTAGATCTCAATTTAAAAGCACATGAATGTATGACACAATATATAGGGCTCTCATTGTCTAGAGTTAGGACCTTACCAAAGGGACCTTGATGCGACGAGTGGATGATCATAGATTTACAAATGAGTAAAACTAAATATTTCTCCATTTTATTTACATTTTAGATGTAGAGTACTACGCCTTGGAGAGAGATGAAGTAAAAAACAATCAGCTCCTAACGGTCAGGTACAGGCCGTGTTTGAAAAATGACAGTTTGTAGCTGATTAGTTGGCACTATGATAAAACTCCCCATAGAGTGTTAGTCTTTATTTATTGCAGTGTAGAGGGGGGGAATGTTGTGTGTTTTTTTCTTGTATGGCAAGAGAGACAATTATTAAGACACGCATCAACCTCATCAAGGAGATTATAAAGATGTCCACTTCAACATTATACACTAAAGCAGTGCGGTCATAATAATTACATTATAGTGCAGCACTTTATCAGAGATTTCAACACGTGGTATATATGGACTAAACAACGCGATCCACGACTTGTTTATGTTACAGACAGGGCACCCTAACACACATGATGAAAGATAGCTGGAAAAGTATACGAATAATGATGAAACCCTAACTACCCAGGCTTTGCATCACAAGACCAGGATATGCAAAATGGCATTTGAAAAAAGGCAAGTTATTTACTAAACCTCTACCAATGTGATATTGATATTTAGATTCCATTACATCCAGTACTTAGTGAAAATAAAATGAGAGTTACTACCCTCATTGACTGACAGGCAAACACAGACATAGGGTTGCCGCCAGGATGTCGGCGGACGGGCAAGCCGGAAGTCAATATACCGACGCTGGAATCCCGACGCCGCCATCCCGAAGATGTCAAGATACCATCGTGTTGCCGACGTTGGTAAGTATGCATGTTAGGGACCTCCCGGGGAGGGTTAGGCTGCGGGGAGGGGGGGTTAAGGCTAGGCACCACCGGGAGGAGGTTAAGGTTAGAGGGGGACTTACAGGCCCCTTTCGGGATCCTGAACTTTGGGATGCAGTTGTTGGTCTTCTGACCGCCAGCATCCCGACCGCATATATTCCCAGACATACAATCTAAGCACGAAGTGCTCCTTATTTATATGGTTAAAAGAAAGACTTCACAGTTGTGACTATTTATGGGTTAAAACGATTTATGTGTAAAATAGAACCAAAGGACGTATTTTTGAGATGTAACCTAGTTGTAGAACATGAACCTGTACCTGCGGCGTGTTTAAAGGAAGCGGGCTGAGAATATTCAGTCCTTTGCCTACACCAGGGCCACACCGCCACGTCATCTGAGTGACAGCAGCTGTTTGGAAGGAAAAGCTATTTTCCTTCCACACAAGTGCCAGTGGGGGGCAGACTTGGACAGAAAAGTACATACGCATGCCCCCCTTTTTATAAAAATAAGCTACAGTATAGTTAGGTGCACTCTGTTAGAGAAGGTCCTATGGCCAGTTAGGCATAGGATATTGGTATACAGAATACCACAATGCAAAAGTCCACAAATGGCAGACAGAAAGTTGGTATAATGACAATGAGGGGTTTCCTGTGCGAATTGGCTTGATGCAGGAGTTTTTGTTCACAAAAAGTTTTGATTGTGATAAGTTACTGAAGCAAACGGGGTTGTTTGTAGCTGTTGTAATGTAGACTATAGTCTGCAGATGTCAGGATAGGTTTATGTGCCCTGGAATACACAACAGCACTCTCTGGTGTTGTATATTCCTGGGAGATCAGTACAGAATTTATATTCAGCAGGCTAGACAGTCTAGTGTTAGATTTAAGATTCTGCACAGCTTCTGAAATGCTGCCATTTACGGACGCATACTAATGTTTGAAGATTCCAAGTAGTTAGAGAACACAAGCCACGGTTATTAAACTTAATTGACTCTGAGAATCGCAGTTTGTCACTAACCTTATGTGAACCAGTCATTTCTTCTCTCTGACTGAACACCAATTCTACAAACACAAACCCATAGGGCACGATTCTATTCAACGCGATGTAAATAGCGCCGGGAGTGAGCTCCCGGAGCTATTCAATACACCGCGCTGCCAAGTCCGGCTAATGATTTCTTCTCTCATCCCTCCGAGGATGAGAGAAGAAATCCGATAAAAGTCCCGGCGCGAGGCTGTTTTCTGCCCTTCGCGCCTGGAAAATAGCCTCGCGCCGGGAAGTTAGGTCGGGGAATGCCCGTTATCACGCCTAAACACCCTGTTTAAGGCGCGAGAACGAGCCTTCCCCGACCTAACATCGTGATGAATTGAATAGCTCCGGGAGCTATCTCTCGGCGCTATTTACATTGCGTTGAATAGAATCGTGCCCATAGTCATCACTACCTCATGGACTGCTGTCTTATCTTTTATGGAAAGCACACAGATTCAATGCTTCAAATCAAGTCTAATGCCCTTTGAATGTGGTCTCTCTAATCCAGTGGTTCTCAAACTCGCTCCTCAGGACCCCACACAGGTCACGTTTTCAAGGTCACCTAGCAGGTGCACAGGAGTATACATTACTCACTGACATATTTTAAAAACATCCACAGGTGGAGCTAATATTTCACTTGTGATTCTGTTAGGAGTCCTGGAAAAACATGCACTGTTTGGGGTACTGAGGACCGAGGTTTGAGAAGCTGTGCTTTGGTCTAAAAGATATATTTTGAAAAATCATAGTATTTGGTACAGTTACCATAATCTTATCGGGAGTACTCATCAGCATTCATTTGGGCCTATTCCCCATTTTGCAGATGATTGTTTAAAAAAAAATCTGCAATGTATGGGGTTCACAATTGCAGATTCGGACCAAAAAGTGATCGGAATCAGTGGATCAGGTGGATTTCACAGACCAATCAGAACTGTAGATTGTTAATGTATGGTAATGATCAGTCGATTTGCCGACCGTTACTAGTAAAATGATGAGTCTTTAACTGTTATTTGCTGAAAATGATCTGCAAATCGATGAAAAATAATATCTAATGTAAAGTAGGAGTGCATATTGAAGAATCGTTAACTTAATGGAAAAAAAAAAAAAACAACACAGAACATACTTTTTCAGTATTCCATTAAGCGGGGACCACACTTCTCCTTGTGCTAAGCCTTATTTACCGTTGAACACGATCCCAGACAATGTGTCACATGGTCAGGGCAGCAACAAAGATCTAGGTTTATTTTTACTTGCTGGTAGAATTTAATATCTTACACTGATGGAATGCTGGAGCTTGGCTGCAATGTGTGAGGTGGGGAAGGGAAGGCCTGGAAAACATGGCCTAGGAGAGGCTAAATACAATGGAACTGTGTGACTTGGCAGGCCTGGCTTGTATTTGGAATGCAGATATGCAAGAACCAATCACAGCTATAATAACCGTATTGCCCATTTCTAGATCTGAATAGGCCCTCTATTTCCAGTAGCTTCCTCCAAAACATACAGAAGTTTATTATACTCTGGGTAGTAATCTGTAACCTCAATAGATAATCTGTATGGCCAAAGTCATTGCATTTAAGTCTGAACGAGAATATTTTATTGCACATGGACTTTCAAGACAGGTGGGAAAATGAAGACTAGCATGGCCTAAACGAGGAGTCTGAGCGAAGACACCCCAACCATATAGGTATGAGGGCTGGAAAGTTATGGATCTGATTCTGAGTAGGTAGGAAATATAAAAAATAATCAAGTAACTTTACACGTGGACAAACCATGCTGCAATACAAATACAATGGGTGAAAATACATTTATATTTTTGCATGTGGGGTAAATACTGGCTGCTTCTGCATGTAGCCCACAAATGCTGGACAGCTTTATTTTTGCACTGCAATTTAGATTTGAGTTTGGACACAACCCTCCCAAATATAAATCTCTCTGCACATTTTACACCTTCCGCCCCGTCCCCCTCCCCCGCAGTGCAATATGGTTTTACACAGGCGCAGAGTTACTTGCTTTTTGTTTGCTTTGCTTCTACCTCATAATCAGCCCCTATGAGCATGAAGTTTAGACAAATTATTATTACCCACAGCACCTCTCTGCCCAGTATAAAAATGCACTACAGACCTTATTTAAAAAAATAAATAATGCACATAAAATATAGGAGCTGTAACACGTAGCAATTACTCAGGTATCATTTAGTCAGATATCCGCTTTATCAGTCTAGTGTAGTCAAGATTGATGGAAGCGGATGTTATTGAATAAATCATTTTAGTTAACACATTAACGATTCATGTACTTACAATCTAAAAACATACACGGCTGCAGTGTCTCTCTTATAGTGTATGCACTGTGAATCTCTTCACAGGACACGCATAAGTGATTAGCAGTGCACAACTGGATAAATAAGGGGCAGTATACAGAGACAATCAGCCGATTTACCGGCGAAATGCTGTGACACTGTAATGTAGCATTTCGCATGCAGATACACCCGCAGTCGCACAGAGAATATAGGCATGCCGCATATCATTTTAATCAGGCTTCCTATTCGCATCACTTTGTGAATTGTAAGGTAAAAAGTCACACACAAAGATGGTTGGTGCTACAGAGTCACACGGCGTTCACGAGTTGTGTATCGCGACTTGTAGCGAGCGAAGGATAGATGTATGTTGACACATCATTATGGCTTGAGGTACTAAGCAAACAGAATAGCAGCAATGAGATCATAAATGTAAATATGTATAAATTCCAGTGAAATTAACCCTACAATTAAACTGTATTGTAAACTGTAAATTAGCCCACAAAATATGTTTGTGTAGGATTAGACTTATTCTGGTCTAGATCATCTATGACGCTTATCCCAAACAGCTTATCAAGGCAGATGTAGTTCAACTACAGCCTTAATAACTAAACTTATAACAAACTTATAATAACATTTTATCTTAATAAAATCATGTATTTATAAATTACAGACCAGAATATGTATGCACAACCTGAAGTTTGCTAAAGCCATTAAATCTACTGTGACAAAAACACTGGGAAAGATATATATGCCTCAGGTTTTTAGCTTCTGTATGGTAAATAGAAACTGATTAGCAATCCTGATTGCTAGACCACCTATGAGAGGCTGATAAAGAGTGTAGCAGTCTCCATAGTCAGTCTCTCACTACCTGGGGAGCAGGCTGACAGACCTGTTGAGGGATGGCTTTATGTAAAAGCTGTATTTATATGTGGTTTTGTGTGAGTTGGACATTAGGTCCTCCCACCCTTAGAGAGGGAGACGTCTGTTGTTTAGTTAGAGGACAGACAGGCTATAACTTATATTTATGATTTTTTTTATCTTACTACCCAAATAAAACTAGCGATGGATACCTGTATCAATGCCCTGGACTGGTGTGACACGGAGTGTGGCTGTTTATCCCAGGAAACGTCACTCCTTAAATCATTAACCTGCTCTTGCGACTAACCAATATTCCTTTTTGGACATGAGAGAGCTCTAAGTATTGTCAACATGGCAAACTTAGGTGATGCGCACCCCCACTCCCAACCCCTTGCTTGCACCCTGCCATCATCAGACCTTACCACACCCACACAGGCATGGCACAATGTTGTACACTCATCATTCAGCCACATTCAAAGAGGTTATATATGCATAAGCCGGACAAGACGTGTTGTGGAAGTGATAAGTGGATAATGTACAGAGGCAACAGCAATAGCTCTTGCAAGCACACATGCAACTAATTTCTGATTACCCAGGTGGGGCGAGCGCTCCACTTGGGGGGTGTGTGTGGGTGGAGACTGGGGAGGTGAGTGGACCCTTTTAGGGGGCTCCTTTCCGTGCAGTTCAATAGACCGGCACGTTACCCCTGCTGGACCTTTGGTCAACAGTCTTAGGATGTCTCGGGGGGAGGGGAGTGGTGGGTTGGCAGCGGCTCTGGCAGTTGTGGATTTACACCCTGGCGGCGTCCCGCACAGGGGTATAAGTCTTGGAGTCACTTACCTACCGGTAGGATTTGTTGGTGAAAAAGGCTTGGGCTGCTGGTAGCTGGTGTTAGTTTCCTTTTGCAGATTGGATGGCTGCTGCGGTGTCAGCGGTTGGAGGAAGCTCTGTGTGTGGTAGTAGCTCGCTGGTGCACTGTGGGGCTTGATGCACCGCGTTGCTGGCGTTCTGTTCCCACTGCCTGGTGGGTGCCTGTTGGTGTGGATCGCTTAGGGATTGCTGCTGGACGAACAGCTGTGAGTGGAGCTGGTGTTGGTTGCTCCCAGGGGGCGGTGCGTGGTCGCCTGGGTCTAGCAGGTGGAGTGGTGATCAAGAGGGGTGCGCAGGGCTTTGCTAGGTGTGATGCCCAGCGCGGCCCTGCAGGTGGTGGGTAGAGAGGGTTCTGGAAGCAGCAAGGCTCGACCGAGTTCTCCGCGGGAATGAAGAGCTCTGGTGTAAGCTGGCTGTGGTGTCAGAATGTAGCGGGTCTCCGATGCGTTTCGGCAGGGGCTCTGCCTTCTTCAAGGAGGTAAGAAGTGTGGCTATGCATGTGTGAGGTTTATGAATGTTCGCACCCAACAACCACCTTAACAAATTCGAAACCTACCTAGACATCAACAGATTTGTGCGCAAACTAACCTTAAAAAAGTACTTCCTATCCAACAAAACCACCTCAGAAACCAACCCTGACAAATTCAAGCACACAACACTAAGACCACCTTCCAAATTCTTCCCCAGCCATCTTAAAAGACATTTCATCAACACCTTCGAACACATGGTAACGGAAGACATGAACTAACTTGACACTAGAATCAAACACCGCAACCCTAACCTCACGGCAGGCGAACGCAGCGCACTCAAAGAACTCAAAACTGACACCAACCTCATAATTAAACCAGCTGATAAGGGAGGGGGAATAGTACTCTTGAAAAAAAAAAAACGATTACATCACAGAATCCCTACGCATACTACAAGACACAAACACATACGAGACCCTCAGGACAGATCCCACACATAACTTTAACATGACACTCAAACACATACTCCAAAACGGACTAGACAAAGGTATCTTGAACAAACACGAATACAATTTCATATACAACCCCAACCCCATCATTCCAGTTTTCTACTATCTCCCGAAAATACACAAAAGCATCACCAATCCACCAGGCAGACCAATCATATCCGGCATCAATTCCATATCAAGCAACCTCTCACAATACATCGACCATTTCCTGCAACCACACGTCAAACGCCAACGATCACACCTCCAGGACACCACCCATGTACTCAAAATCCTCGACAACATAACATGGGGTGATGACCACTGGCTGGTCACCAGCGATGTTACATCACTCTACACTGTAATCAATCACACACAAGGACTCGACAGCATCACCTAACACCTCAAACACAATGATTCACTGGAACCAGACCAATTATCCTTCATTCTACAAGGCATTGACTACATCCTTTCACATAACTATTTCTGGTTCAATGGGGAGTTGTTCCTGCAGAGGACGGGCACCGCCATGGGGATGAAGTTCGCGCCCAGCTATGCGAACCTGTTCATGAGTAGCTGGGAAGACTCCCACATATGGACGGGCCATGGCTGGGACTCGAACTTGGTCCTATGAACGAGGTACATCGACGACGTCCTCTGCATCTGGAAAGGCCCCCTCAACACATTAATTGACTTCATCAAGTACATCAATGACAACGATAGAAACCTCCATTTCACGACACACTACAGCCAGACATCAGTCAACTTCCTCGACTTGGAAGTCTTCATTGAAAACCAACAGATACATACCAAAACCTACCAAAAACCAGTGGACGTCAACAGCTACATCCTATCCACCAGTGGTCACCACCCCACCTGGCTTGACAATATCCCCACAGGACAATTCAAACGCATTAGACGCAACTGCACAAGACTCACAGACTACAAGGAACAAGCCAACACCCTCAAAAAACAATTTTTGGACAAAGCATACAAACCAGACAAGTTAGAACGCACCCTCATACAAATAGGTAAAGACAGACAGCCACTTCTTGACTACAAACAAAAACCACAAGATATACAGAACAACATCCCATTTATCACGCAATACAACACACACGCAAACAGCATAAAACGCATCGTGAACAAACATTGGCACCTACTACTACAAGACGAACAACTTATCGACATCTTACCCAGCAAACCAAAAGTCATCTACAGAAAAGCCACCAACATACAGAACCAACTGGAACGCAATCACATCCCACCCCTGCAACATTCACAAACTACCCAGGACAACTCTAGACCCACACAAGGTTTTTTCCACTGCGGTACGTGCACCAACTGTACCACCTTGAAATATAGCAGCACCAGACCCACCACATCATTCACATCAACACAGACAGGAGAAACATACAAAATACAGGAACACATAACATGCAACACCACGAACGTCATATATCTTATACAATGCCCCTGCAACCAACAATACATCGGCAGAACCACCAGACCACTTAAAACTAGGATCCAAGAACACCTCAGAAACATCACGAAACAGACAGACAACCACAGCATACCGATACACTTCCAAGAACACCACCATAGCAACACGACAGGCATCAGATTCACAGGCATTAAACACATCAAGAAAAACTGGAGGGGAGGGGACCACACCAAGATCCTAAACAAGGAGGAACTCCGGTGGATCTTCACCCTCAAAACACTAGCACCCAAAGGACTAAACATCGATAACGAGATTAAATCAATCAGTCATCTCCAAATGAACACGGCCACCATATACTTGACACATTAACAACACCGATCCCCACGTAACCCCGCGTACTTAACCTCTTCAATTGTCAAGACAATCCGACCTTCCACCCTCTGACCATCCAAACCCCCCCTCCACTAAATCATCTACCACCTCCCTCTACCGCCCCCATCAAGCCATACCCACCTTCAAATGCTGACACCCAGAATCAGTGATCCCCATTCCCCCCCCCCGCATCACCGTTACCTTGACATCCCCTTCCCCAACCAACCCTGCCCTAACACATGCACACCCTGACACCTTGATCATCACCACCCCCATACCCCTTATATCGACCGCACCACCCATTCCAACACCCCCACCCACATCCCAAACAGACTCCCCCCGACACAACAGACAGCGGCCCTCACACTTATACACCTAGTCACGATCTCATCCGAGCCACCCCCGTCCCCCTCATCTCATCGCCCAGCACATTAAGCACCCATTACACCCCACTGCCACACACATTTAAGACACACCCCACCCCCCGCTTCTCTATGTTGCTATGGCTCTTGTCTGACACACATCACCGGTCCGTAACATGAACACACACCTGCCCCCTACCACCCCCCTCACGCTACACTTTATCCCAGCCCCCACACACATTCCTGACTGCCTCTATAGAGACCACAACACCCCAAGACGGCACCCCTTCCCCCCCCCCTCTCCACAACAAGACCATTTACACACTACTGCACCAAACACATTCCACACACTAAGAACCTATTAGTCAACACACCAACCTTGCTCCTCCTCGCCACACGTTAACACACACTTCTCCGTGTCAGTCGATTTAACCACTTGGCCACACCACATATATACTTACACAACCCTGGCATTCCACACATCATGCAGGTTAGCGATACTAACCACTACACCCACCCTCCCACCACACGCGGCCATCATCTAGACACCATTATACACATAACAGGAATGTCCACTACAGCACTGCCAGCTTGACACATGCCACACGCACCAGTCTTATTCCATCTCCCCCTGCCCGATCACCTAGCCACCATCCCCGGAGACATGCCCATCCACACCTCCCCGGACCCCTGCGGTCACCCGAGCCACCAACCATCACCCTCATAATCACCCCCACACACACACACACCTAGCCTATCACAGCGCATGTTTGGCCGCCCGCACCACGGGACTAAACTACCACGACAATGCGGTTTCACATCCCCACCTCCACAATAATTGCCTTACACACCCCGGTGCCCCTGACCCCCACCCTACTCGCCACATGCCCCTGCCCGCTCATTAAATCCTTCACACAGCACAAAACACTCAGTCACCTTTCCGCATACCTCCTCCGCCCAACGCACGCCAGAGCCAGCTGTCACCTCAAGCCATGTAAACATACGGAAACCCTACACAGCACAAGATTGGCTGCCAGCACCACGTGACCACCTCCAACCAACCACACCCGGTCTCGATCCCCATAGCAGCCATATAATGCATTAAAGCACACCAGCCTCAGCATACACACCCACACCAGCAGAGCACACGACTGGCTGCCGACACCACATGACCGCCGCTGACCATCCACAGCCGGTCACAATCCCCATAGCAGCCACATATGCACCCAGACACGAGCCCCAGCTAACACACCCACCGCAGCGCAGCACACCATTGGCTGCCCAAACCACGTGACGTTATCACCCAACCACAGGCTTAGCCTCGCACAATCACCCACGACCTATCAGATACATGGGCCACACCCACTCTTAGCCCTGATTGGTCATCTCCACCACCTGACAAACAGAACCCGGAAGTTCCACATTTAAACCTCACACATGCATAGCCACACTTCTTACCTCCTTGAAGAAGGCAGAACCCCTGTCGAAACGCAACGGAGACCGCCTACATTCTGACACGACAGCCAGCTTACACCAGAGCTCTTCATTCCCGCGGAGAACTCTGTCGAGCCTTGCTGCTTCCAGAACCCTCTCTACCCACCACCTGCAGGGCCGCGCTGGGCATCACACCTAGCAAAGCCCTGCGCACCCCTCTTGATCACCAATCCACCTGCTAGACCCAGGTGACCACGCACCGCCCCCTGGGAGCAACCAACACCAGCTCCACTCACAGCTGTTCGTCCAGCAGCAATCCCTAAGCGATCCACACACACAGAGCTTCCTCCAACTGCTGACACCGCAGCAGCCATCCAATCTGCAAAAGGAAACTCTAACACCAGCTACCAGCAGCCCAAGCCTTTTTCACCAACAAATCCTACCGGTAGGTAAGTGACTCCGAGACTTATACCCCTGCGCGGGACGCCACCAGGGTGTACATCCACAACCGCCAGACCCGCTGCCAACCCACCACTCCCCTCCCCCAGAGACATCCTAAGACTGTTGACCAAAGGTCCAGCAGGGGTAACGTGCCGGTCTATTGAACTGCACGGAAAGGAGCCCCCTAAAAGGGTCCACTCACCTCCCCAGTCTCCACCCACACACACCCTCAAGTGGATCGCTCACCCCACCTGGGTGCCTGGGACCGAACAGGATTAGTACTGTTTTTTTCCAATAAACCCTTTGGACCCCATTTCTGCCTCTGTCTTCATTTCCTCACCCACCACCTCCAGTCCATTAGACCCTCTTCCCTCCCTACACCCCATCACTCCACACAACAACATCAAACACAAAAGACCACGACACACTATTACTCCAGCATTACACCCATAGGGCGGGCGCACCCTCCGCACCCTCTACCGCCTTCTATCGTTACACAGGACCCGGTACTCCTGCTTTTAGGAAGGTGCAGCACCCCGACACAAACAATACATCTCACATCCCATCTGCCCATACAGCAGAGCGCAGTTCTAACCCATCATTTGCAGTTAATTTCTGATTACATCAATGTGTTGACTTGCACAGCTAGAACCTTTAAAAAGAACACTTGAATCTAAATGCATTTATTTGACCTACTGGCTTCTTTCTGAGTTTGAGCAATATATATTATATAATCAGGCAGAACAGCTTTCTGACCAATGTCAGGGGCAAAGAGAATATACAACTGTGTTTTTCAGCCATGTATATTAACAAACCTGAAAAGGTCAGGTAATATATTTAGTAAAACTTGTTAAAAAGGTACATACAAGCACATATAGTAAAAGCTGTTTAAACCTTAATACAAAATCCTTTATCAGCTTTTACAGTAGACGAATACAAAGGAAGAAGAATAATAGAGTTAGCTTGCCGTTAAAGCATGACAAGGACAGATGATACAGCGATAAGAAATTACTATTTGGGAACAGAACCTTCTAAACTAACCAGAAGGGAGAAATCAGATCTCAGAGAAAGTTAGTGAGACGCAGCAGCCTGGGACTGCCAAGGTCAACAGATAAACCAACTCCAGATTTTATCCACTAATGTTTCCCACTGAGGAAGGTCGTTTAATTTTCCAGTGATAAGTGATGTCCCTCAGCTCTGTACAGCTTTATCTCAGCTATCCTCATTCAGTAATGCATGCATCTCACGTTCAATGAAAGATCGTGCTACGTATTCTAATTGTATAGAGAGCTCCCTTATCTGACACAAGGTATTGGTGGAACAAAATGTATGTAACAATGCTTTAGCACATATCCTAATATCCTGATTAGGTTTTGTTTTATTACACGTGTTAAATTACATAAAGGAGACCGGACGCCCTCACAACAGACCGCACTGATATCTTTATACTAACAGATATGAATGGAAGTAACATTATATTTAGCAATAGCTTACACTCGGAAGGCAATGACCGCTACTTACAGCGCTGACATGGAGCAATTCAAGTTGCTCCTTGCCGTCGCTGCATTTAGCAACTAGCACTGCAGGGAACCTTCTTCATGGGCAACAAATATTCCCTGTACCTTTTGTGCAGCTTGTCTAGATCCTCACTGAGAATGAAGGGATTCTTGGTCAGGAACGGCCCCAGCTGGCTGTCTTCTAAACCAACATCTTTTAGGAACAGGAGGATTTTACTTATATCCTTCTCAAAGTCTAACTTCAGGAGAAAAGTCCCCACATTGGGACGCTTTTCTAGCTTGGATAAATCCACACCTGCGGTAAAGCACATGCACACCATCACCAATCAATCTACACATGAGAAAAAAAATAATACGCAAGCACTGAACAGTTTCCTTGAAACATAAATGCTCCTATTTATCCATTATGCGTTTATTCTGAAGCACGCTTCCATTCCTCTTATTGATGTGCATCTGCCCAGGCACCTTCTGTAACCTACAGATGTGTCCTCGTACACCTCTTCCTGGTGATCCCAGCGGTGCGTGCGTTTTCCTCAACTATTAAACTTTTTCCTGCTAATTTTCCCTCAATTGTGCGTCTTGATTTGCAAATAGCGTACTAGGTACTTAGATTAGGTTATTTGTCACATCGCAGATTAAGTATAATGTTGCATGGCGAGGGTCACTAGTTTCGGACCTCTCTATATCCTGTTTAGCCTAGATTATGCACTTATTCCGGGTTGGGTATAAAATCCTGCCTGTCAAGATGCTGCTGGTCAGAATACAGACAGCAGCATCCCGACAGCCAGAATCCCGACACCCATAGAGAACACTAGTGAGTATTTTTCTAACCCCTACCTTAACCCTAACCCACCCCGATGCCTCACACTAACCTCCCCCCCTCAGTGCCTAAACCTAACTTCCCCCTGCCTGGTGCCTAAACCTAACCTCCCCCTCCCCGCACCCTAATCCTAACACTCCCTCCCCGGTGCCTAACCCTTCCCCTAATGCCTAATCCCGCTACCTAACATCCCCCTAACACCCCGATACTAACCTTTGGGATGCCGGCGGTCGGGATACTGGTGCCGGGATCCCGACCTGTCGGGATTTCGGTACCGGTATTCAGACTGTCGGCATCCCGCACACTGGGATGCCAACTACATCCCCATATTCCTGCTACTCCTTCCTTCATTGTGTTTTCCTCAATTTTGGCACCTTGGTTCGCTTATAGTGTTCTAGATACTTAGGATGTGTTTGGTAGCAAAGTCAATGGGGCGAGAAACCGGGATAATAGGTGCGAGATAAGGATAGGTGTAGGTAGACAAATCTGTAGAAATGGAGAGGTCTATAAACGTTTATAACACTTTACCTTTTTACCTAAACTATTGCTCCTTTGACCATCATAATACCTTGTCTGTCTCAGGACAGCAATGGGGAATTTTATGAACTAGTTAAAAAAAAAAATGCACTAATGCACTGCTTGTATGCATTGGACCAAGATGTAGAGAAAAAACAATGTGCTACCAAAACCAATGGCAGAGGCCCACTTGGCTCTGCATATTCATGCTAAACGGGACCACTTCCAAATATCTCCATCCATCAAAGTTCATTAGAAAATCTCATCCCCTAAAAAAAAACAAAAAAACAAAAACAAACTTGTGCTCAGGATCAGGTGCATTACTGCTATTCACATTCTCCAAAATGCCCTGATCACCTATAACTGGCCAAGCTTTTGCATATAACGAAGCAGAGGTGTTCCTTTTTATTCCTCAATTCTAACTCCCTGCAGCCCCTCTACCAGATGACAGCTGCCCCACGCCAGCAGCTTACAGAGAAGAAATCGGACAGTGAAAAGTGAGCAGGAAATTCAAACTCCCACTAAATATGTAAACTGTGAACAGGCCTGAGTTATCATTATAACTTATGTGTTAACAGAACGTATCGGCATGTACAAATATTAGCAATTTTGTATTTATTACATTTAGCATAATTTTTTTCTTAATATTATTACTGACTATTAAACTGCAGCGACTTTTAATTGTTGCTCCTGTGTCTCATCCTCGGTGCCTGAAGCTTTCTACCATGCTACACGCAATCAACTAGGAGCACTATCACTGATTGACTGATAGAGCTAGGTAGCCCAAGCCACGCTACGTCATAGTGTCCCTTAATGAACAGCATGAAAAGAGGCAGTGGTGTATACAGGAGACTTGTTTAATAAATACTGCCAGATCTATGAAACCTATAAGCCTACATCATGAATACCCACATTTCCTATTTAGAACTGTGCTCTATAAACCCCCCCAAAAAAATTAAAAGGATTACATTACACAGTTCAATCTACAATGAACAGTAACACGATGTACTACGGCCACCTCTCCTCTGATCAGTGATATGATGATCGTGTTCGTCTTCTTGCATGACAAGGTTTGTCCACTCACCAAGCAAAAGGAGCTTCTGTAGAGTTTCTGACTGGTCTACATAGTCTCGGAGGGTGTAGGAGTCTGGTGGGATTGGAATATGCGGCTCTATAAGGGCAGCTTCCTCTTCTGTGAGCACATCCAACGGCGACAGATCTGGAACATCCTCCGGTTCTTGCAAACAGAAAACAACAAAGTCTGACCGCCTTGCAGAAGACTATAAATGATGACTGTAAATGATACAGCTAAGCTACTTCGGATGCTCTGTCTAAAGTCATAGGGACTGATCCTGCGTTGGATGCAACGTTGTCTGTATCTATCGCCGGTTTAGCATCTGCAATTTTATGCTAATACCGATATAAGCCCTTACACTGGCGTATATCAGTGTGTGTGAATGTGCAGGGACTGAGACACCCGCTTTCAGCATCCTTAAATGTTGAAATATCGCTTGTTGCATCTTTAGACCCCACCATCAGGCACACCATGGAAACCTGCACCAGCCCTATGCTAGGTTCAGACTATCCATAGGAACATCCTATGTGAGCGATTCTGTGTCTCTACAGCGACACGACCGCGGCATTCCCAAAACACACCCATAAGATGGACCATCTCTGTGCGTCCGCTTAGCCACCTCTTTCACCACCCAGGAACGCCCAATTAATTTCATTAACATTTCTGAGACCGTGCGTCTAACGTGCGCCTCAATTGCGACTCTAAGCGCACGCTGTCTGTGTGCATGTGCAGTGCATCCAACTCAGAATCAGCCGTTCTTCTTCTACATAGTCATGGAATAAAAAAACACTTCTAATTGACACATAATTGACATTAGTACAGGTATCCGCAGCTTGTTTTATTTGTGAAGCAAAATCATAAAACTTAATCCTAGCCTGTCCGGCTTTAACTAAACAGAAGTCTCCGTCTCTAAGGGTGGAAGGATCTAATGACCAACACAAAACTAGAGATGAGCCGTTCGGTTTTGGCTCGAACCTTCCCGCCAATTTTGGATCTCAGAACGAGGCAAAATGTAATCTTTCATGACATTTTGACCATGAAAGATGATCCAAAACAAAACTGAACAGCTCATCTCTACACAAAACAGCATTTAAATGCAGCACTTACATAAAGTGTCTCTTAACAGGTCTGTCAGCCTGCTCCCCAGGTAGTGAAAGACAGCCCAGAGAAACTGACACAGGTGGTCTGCCAATCAGGGCTGCTGATTACCTGGATAATTACCACACAGAGTAATAGTGCCCTATGCCATGCCAATAATATAATTTTCCAGGCTAAAACACACCGCACACAGGCATAACACAGACCGGTATGAATGCATTGTAAAAAAAATATATATTGTTTTAACTCACCTCTACATTTTTCTAGTAAAAATTATAAATTGAATATTATTGATAAAACAAAACTAATTGGAGATCTTAACAATGCAAAAGTGCTTTTCATCAGAGCCTACAAGATAGTGGTTTAATGTTATAAAGTTTTGGTGGTCAAGAGGAATGGCAAATTTAGGAGAAAACTAAGATTAATAAGAAAAATAAAATTCCCAGCATGTATAAAAGACTCTAAAAATACTATTTTATCAATACAAGTCCTTGAATAGTAAGCAGGGAACTATATCTAAACTTCTAGGGTGCGACTCAAATCACTGCAACGCGTCTGGCACTTAACCGCGACTATTGCCCAGGGCGGTAACCTGCACCTCTGGGGTTAAGTGCCGGGCGTAATGCAGTTACCACAAGCGGTAAGCCCACGACTAGCCCCGAGGCACTAGTTAACACGGATCTCTGCTCGCATAAATCAGCAGAAATTTGCGTTGTTGGCTTACTGCGGGAATAAATTGAGTAGCTCCGGGCACTTAACATGGGTGCTGCAACCCTGCGGTGCCAATTGATTCGCCCCCAAAGAAACTCATTTCCAAACAAAACAGAGGTACTCTGTATGTCAAGGCAGTCACTGGCTGACAGTAAGCTACATGGCTGCATTTCCCTGAATAATGGTATAGCCCACAAACATGGCCACCCTCACTCTGATGCATTTTAAGTCATCCTTTGTTGACATGTTCTCAAACGTCAGACTTGATGTTTCTCTGAAAAGGTCCTAACACCATTCATCTCGGCACCATTGGTCTACATTCATAACAAAGACATTTGTGAGTATTAAAGTGGCTTTCACAATGTGATTAGAGCTTTTATACCTTCTGGGTGTGTATCCACATCCACTCTGGGTATTACGCCAGTCTGTTGGTTTTGGCTGATGGAAGGCAGATTACTTTCTGGGTGACTGGCCTGTATGCCACCCTGAGAGCAGTACTGAGCACAACCTGCTCTCCACTGCACAATACTGTTCCTTGCCGAGTTTTGCGCTATAATATACTGATGGTAAAATCGATGAGCGGAAACAGGATTATTATTCCTCCATTGGCTGAAGGGCACGGTGAGCGGCTCGTGCCGTCCCTTTGAAAAAGTAGAATAATGACTGAGAGATGAAAGCAAACATCTGCCACTTCTCTGACACGCGGGCAGCGCCATGGTTTAGTAACACAATCTAGGGGGAAAAAAAGCAAAAATACATGTTATTCTCAGTTATCGCTAGATATGGGTCAGTACAGTCTCAACAGTAGCAAGGGCACATGCAGAATTTCTACAGGGGGGCTTCCAAATACTTGATTTTAGAGTGAGTGTGGGCAGCCCATAAAGAGGGCATAACTAGCCCTGAACAAGTTATAATCTGCATCATACATGTAGTGTATGTAATCTGTCAGCCATATACAGGTTCCAGCAGCAGAACGTAGCACTGACCTGGGACATACATGTACACATTGATAAGATATAGGGGTCTATTTACTAAGCAGTGTTAGGAGACAGAGTGAAAAGTGATAAGGAAGTGATAAGATGCCAGCCAATCAGATCCCAACTGTCATCTCACAGGCTGTGTTTGAAAAATGACAGTTAGGAGCCGATTGGCTGGCACCTTATCACTGTCTTATCACTTTTCACTCTGTCTCCTAACACTGCTTAGTAACTAGACCCCTTAGTGTTAATTATTAATTCTGTGTTACATACACTAACCAAACATATTGACCTCCTATAAATAACATAAGTGGTCAGGGAATGGTTAAATATCCCATAATAAATATACATACAGATGTGTCCCCTCATACACCTAGCGTCTATACATCATACGGCGGGATGCCCGGTGAGAGTGAGACGCTGCAAGAAGAGTAACATACTAACGTACCATCTTATTCGCATTGCAGAGAAACACCACTCACAGTGTACTAGAGAAGCTGGGCTGCGACTTTGACTGCACAGGAATTAGTTATAAACACGTATAAAGATGAATCACAGCGGAACTTGGCGTGAGAAAAAGCCGCAGCGCCTGCATTGCAGCACTCAGTATACAGATTCAGAGTCACTCGCACACAGGTGTACAAATGTCACACATCTAATTGATCAGTGTAAACTAGGAAAGTATTTTATCGCTCCCGGTTGTTTTATTACGCGAATAAGACGCACATTTTGAGCGAAAAAGATGCTCAGTGCGGCCCAGTCGCCCGGGACATGGTGCGCCGAGAAGGGCTGTTTGACGCAACTGAAGCCACAGTGTATGACGACACATCTGTACAAAGTGCAACCAGCAGGAGACTGAACTGAGATCTCTAAGCAGACAATTTCCCGGGATGTAGTTAATAGACCGGCGGCATTTGGTCTGCTGGTCTATAATCCCAAACCAGAAGACCGGCAAGGGACAGAAGATAGGCGTCAAAATACCGACGCCTATCTTCATCCCGACGCCGGAGTGCCGAAGGAGTCCGGCCGTCCATAGCACTTAGCCGCTGGGGGGGTGGGGTGTTAGGCTTAGGCACCCCCCGGGGAGGGTTAGGTTTAGGGTGTGGGGGAGTGGAGGTGGGAAAAGTTGTGGTGACCGATCACCGCCGAACAAATGTCAGAAGGAACGCATATAGCGCTGTAACGTATATATGTGCTACATTGCAATAACCAGCGTTCCCAAAAACAGACTGTTTCTGCATGACACCATATCTCGTATATTTAAAACAGAGGTTTTACATTGAGGTCAGGTATATATTTCTTGCCCACGGCTTTGCCCTCATTGACGTCACTTCTAACAATATTTTTTTATTTGAGGTGTTTTAGTTGCATTGAGGAGCCTCTAAGCGTATATTTATTGCAGCTCGTATTCTCCAAATAAATAATGTTACACTTCTACATATTAATTCTCGTGAAACATTTGAAATAGTGTAAAGGCCAGATCCAATTATCCACAAAACTTACAGCGGGCTTGTGGACTTTAACGCCCAGAGCAAATTCCATTACAAGCCCTTTTCCTCACACTGTAACCCATACATTTTGAGTTAAGTGCCTGGAGCTAAGGGTTAACGCGTTCACAGCAAGGGTCACTGTATGCACACGCACAGAGCTGTAGCATATGTCACACACAGGATATACAGAGGTCACTGTATACACACACCAGTAGTACATATCACACACAGGATATACAGAGGTCACTGTATACACAAACACACAGTAGTACATATCACACACAGGATATACAGAGGTCACTGTATACACAAACACACAGCAGTAGTACATATCACACACAGGATATACAGAGGTCACTGTATACACACACAGCAGTAGTACATATCACACACACAGGATATACAGAGGTCACTGTATACACACACAGCAGTAGTACAAGTCACACACAGGATATACAGAGGTCACTGTATACACAAACACACACAGTAGTAGTACATGTCACACACAGGATATACAGAGGTCACTGTATACACATACACAGAGCAGTAGTAGTACATGTCACACACAGGATATACAGAGGTCACTGTATACACAAACAAACACAGTAGTAGTACATGTCACACACAGGATATACATAGATCACTGTACAGGCACAGAGCAGTAGTACATGTCACACACAGGATATACAGAGGTCACTGTATACACAAACACACACAGAGCTGTAGCATACGTATTTATGTCACAGAGGATATGGTCACGATTTTGTGCATTGCGCGCTCCCGTGGCTTCGCCTGATCTTTCTACATGTTCAAAAGATCAGGCGAATCACCTGACGATCCCATGCAGCGCTATTGAGGGAGGGTCCGGCAAATCGGGTGGTCGGGCACCGGATCGCCCAATGTGTAGGTACCACCCAATATGTAGGCCCATGGATCGTCGGTCACATCGGTGGGTACACATCGTAACGTGTGTACCCACCTTTAGTCTGACATATGCCAACCTTCATGTAATATATTATCAAAATTGGAGATGGTCTGGTGGGGACCCCTGGTCCACTTGACATGGAATGACTGTAGTATATATCACACGCACACAAAGGGTATGTAGAGGCAGGTGTAGTATAAACCACGCACAAGGTATATAGGTGCAGGTGTAGTATATATTACACACACACAGGGTATACAGAGGCAGTATTTATCATAAACACAGGGTAGATGTAGATGCAGGTGTATATAACACAAACAGGGTATATAGGGACAAGTGTAGTATATATAACACAGTGTATGTAGGAGCAGGTGTAGTATATATCTTACAAACACACACAGGGTACATAGGGAATAGGGGCAGATGTAGTGTAGTATATATATATATATATATATATTATATAAATAAATAAAACACACACTCACACACAGGGTATATAGGGGCAGATGTAGTGTATATATAACACACACGGTATGTTAGGAGCAGGTGTAGTATACAGCCATGGCCAAGTTTTGAGCATGACACAAGTATTGGTGTTCACAAAGTTTGCTGCTTCATTGTTTTTAGACCTTTTGTCAGATGTTACTACCGTATGGTATACTGAAGTAAAATTACAAGCATTTCATAAGTGTCAAAGGCTTTTATTGACAATTACATTAAGTTTATGCAAAGAGTCAATATTTGCAGTGTTCACCCTTCTTTTTCAAGACCTCTGCAATTCGCCCTGGCATGCTGTCACTCATCTTCTGGGCCACATACTGACTGATGGCCGCCCATTCTTGCTTAATCAATGCTTGGAGTTTGTCAGAATTTGTGGGTTTTTGTTTGTCCACCTGCCTCTTGAGGATTGACCACAAGGCTATGGACCAAAATTTCGGTGTTTTGTTCCTCGAGCCTCTTAGTTATCACTTTTGCCTTATGGCAAGGTGCTCCATCATGCTGGAAAAGGCATTGTTCATCAAACTGTTCTTGGATGGTTGGGAGAAGTTGCTCTTGGAGGATGTTTTGGTACCATTCTTTATTCATAGCTGTGTTCTTAGTAGGGGTGTGCACCGGCCACTTTTCGTGTTTTGGTTTTGGATCTTTCTTCGTGTTTTGGATCTGGATTGGTTTTGCCAAAACCACCCTTCCGTGTTTTGGGTTCTGGGTTTTGGATCTGTATTTTTTTGATCAAAAGCATAAAAACAGCTAAAACCACAGAATTTGTGGGTTTTTCTGCTCCTATGCTATTATTAACCTCAATAACCTTAATTTCCACTCATTTCCAGTCTATTCTGAACACCTCACAATAGTGTTTTTATATCCAAAAGGTTGCACCGAGGTAGCTGGATGACTATGCTAAGCGACAAGAGTGGGCGGCACAAACACGTGGCCCATCTAGGAATGACACTGCAGTGGCAGACAGGATGGCAGTTTGAAAAACTAGGCCCCAAACAGTACATACTGCAAAGAAAAAAAAAAGAGGCGCAAGATGGAATTGTCCTTGGGCCCTCCCACCCACCCTTATGTTGTATAAATAGGACATGCACACTTTAACAAACCAATCATTTCAGCGCCAGGGTCTGCCACATGACTGTGGCTGAAATGATTGGTTCGTTTGGGCCCCCACAAAACAAGCTGGCAATTAATGTGTCCCTGCACAAACTGGCTCTACGGAGGCAAGATATCGTCCTCATTCTCCTCATCCACCGATTCCTTGGATAAAACAGGAAAAAGGGATTTAGGTGTCCCTGGAATGCTTACGGTCTTAGCCAAAGTTTCTGAACTTGACAGTAACTTTTTATGAACGCGCTGCAGGTGCCGTATAAGGGAGGATGTTCCTAGGTGGTTAATGTCCCTACCCCTACTTATTTCACCTTTACATATGGTACATATGGCAAGACAGTTGGTGTCCGGATTTGGATAGAAATATTGCCAGACCAAAGAGGTGGAATGTTTGGTCTTCTGCCCAGGCATGACCGTGATGGGCTTTTTCATCCCACGGACAACAACTGTCTCCCCCGGAGCCTGATTTAAACAAACCACATCACCATCAGAATCCTCCTCGCCAACTTCCTCCTCAGTGCCAGATACACCAGTATCCTCATCCTGTTGTACTTCAACGGTGACATCTTCAATTTGCATATCAGCAAGTGGACTGTGGGTGCTCCTTTCAGCACTTGCAGGGGGCGTGCAAATGGTGGAAAGAGCCACCTCTTCCCGTCCAGTGCTGGGAAGGTCAGGCATCGCAACCACCACCACACTTGGACTCTCCTTGGGGATTTGTGATATCTTCTTAGAACGCACAGTTCTTCGCTGTGCTTTTGCCAGCTTAACTCATTTGATTTTTTTTAGCGGGAGGAGGGCTTCCATTGTCATGTGAAGCTGAACCACTAGTCATGAACATAGGGAAAGACCTTAGATGTTCCTTGCCACTTCGTGTCGTAAATGGCATATTGGCAAGTTTACATTTCTCTTCAGATGATTTAAATGTTTTTTTCAAGGTCATTTTCCTGAACTTTGTCATTTGGGATTGTATGTGCCCTCTACTATGACATTGGGCATCGGCCTTGGCAGACGACGTTGATGGCATGTTATCGTCATGACTAGTGGCAGCAGCTTCAGCACTAGGAGGAAGTGGTTCTTGATCTTTCCCTATTTTATTTTCATCGGAGAAAGTTTGGTCCTCCATTTATGTTATATTGATATATACGTGCGGCTAAGGCGCACACAAACACAGAAAATAATTTTTTATTTTTGTTGTAGACTAGTGCACTTTGTGGGTTACACCACCCTTTAAGAAATGAGCCAGCCGGCCCTTTGCTTATGGGACACAGGCGCACGCTTGGCGCTGCTCCTTTGTTGATGCACGTGCAGCTACAGCCCACACAATTCACAAACACAGAAAATATTTTTTTATTTTGTTTGGAGTGCTCTTTGAGGATTACAGCACCCTTTAACGGACAAGCCAGCCTTTTACTTATGGGACACAGGCGCACGCTTGGCGCTGCTCCTTTGTTGATGCACTTGCAGCCACAGTGCACACAATTCACAAACACAGAAAAAATATTTTTTTTTTTGCACTTGAGGGGAGCAACCCTGATGGACAGAGCACCCCCTGGACAACACTACAGCACCCCTTTAGGACTGGGACACTGCACAGGACTTTGGAGTGGACACAGCCCCTATGGACAACTGACTGCACAACACAGTCCAGCCAGCCCCTATGGACTTTGAAGGAGTGGACACAGCCCCTATGGACAACAGCAGCACAGCACAACACTACACTGCACTACACAGCCCAGCCAGCCCTAACTCCCCCCTCCCTCTTCACTGTCCACAGCCGAGTGAGAAAATGGCGCCGACGCGGGTACCTTATATAGGATCCAAAATCCGCGAGACCCGGAAGGCGGGATGATGACGTTTTGCCTCGATTTCAGATCCGAGTCAGGTGGGAAAAGTCGAGCCTGACTCGGATCGGCCTCGGATCGGGGGGGCTCGGATTTCAGAAATCCGAACCCGCTCACCCCTAGTTCTTAGGTAAAATTGTGAGTGATCCCACTCCCTTGGCTGAGAAGCAACCCCACACATGAATGGTCTCAGGATGCTTTACGGTTAGGATGACAAAGAAATGATGGTAGCGCTCACCTTTCCTTCTTTGGACAAGCATTTTTCCCAGACGCCCCAAACAATCTGAAAGGGGATTTATCAGAGACAATAACTGTACTCCAGTCCTCAGCAGTCCAATCCCTGTACCTTTGGCAGAATATGAACTGTCCCTGATGTTTTTCCTGGAGAGAAGTGACTTCTTTGCTGCCCTTCTTGACACCAGGCCATCCCAAGTCTTCGCCTCACTGTGCGCGAAGATACACTCACACCTGCCTGCTTCCATTCCTGAGCAAACTCTGCACTGGTGGTGCCCCCCTCCCGCAGCTGAATCAACTTTAGGAGATGGTCCTGGTGCTTGCTGGACGTTCTTGGGTGCCCTGAAGCCTTCTTCACAACTATTAAACCTCTCTCCTTGAAGTTCTTGATGATCCGATAAACGGTTGATTTAGGTGCAATCTTACTAGCAGCAATATCCTTGCCTGTGAAGCACTTTTTGTGCAAAGCAATGAAGACTGTACATGTTTCCTTGCAGGTAACCATGGTTAACAGGGGAAGAACAATTATTTTAATCTCCACCCTCTTTTTAAAGCTTCAAGTCCGTTATTCTAACTGAATCGGCAAGACAGAGTGATCTCCAGCCTTGTCCTCGTCAACACTCTCACCTGTGTTAATGAGAGAATCACTGACTTGTTGTCAGCTGGTCCTTCTGTGGCAGGGCTGAAATGCAGTGGAAATGTTGTTTTTGAGATTAAGTTCATTGTCATGGCAAAGAGGGACTTTGCAATTAATTGCAATTCATCTGATCACTCTTCATGAGTGATCAGGAGTATATGCAAATTGCCATCATAAAAACTGAAGCAGCAGACTTTGTGAAAACCAATACTTGTGTAATTCTCAAAACTTTTGACCATGGCTGTATATCACACACAGGGTATATAGGGGCAGATGTAGTATATATAACACACACAGGGTATATAGGGGCAGATATAGTATATATATATAACGCACACAGGGTATATAGGGGCAAGTATAGTATATATCACACACAGGGTATATAGGGGCATATGTAGTATGTATATATATATATAACACAGGGTATATAGGGGCAGATGTAGTATATATAACACACACACGATACGTAGGGGTAGTATATACAGTATCACACACATGGTATATAATACATACTGAGTTGCACAGTCCATCAGCAGCTTTAACACACACGTGGGTGCAGGGTATACTCTCTCTGTAACAGAGCAGGCAGCAGAGCAGAGCACTTCCTCTATGGCCGGGCTCACTGTGTAGTCGCAGAGGGGGAAAGCTCAGTCACCCCGCATTCTCTATATGTATATATATCTTTATCCCGGAGAGCGATGTTACTATGACATGATTTCTAGTGGAACATAGAGGTGTGCATGTGACATACATGATCGGCCGGGATGTGTGTATGTCTGTGATACATGCCTCCCTGATGGTGCCGGGCAGGTGGTGCGGTCCGGGGTGGGCTGTGCAGTCGCCGCTTCCTGGGCCGCCGGGCGGGGGCAGTAGCCGAGCGGGCATCAGTAGGGGCAGCACCGGGCATGGCGTCCTGCATGCGCTCCCGGACTCTCAGCAAGGATGATGTCAACTATAAACTTCATTTCAGGATGATCAACGAGCAGCAGGTGGAGGACATCACCATAGACTTCTTCTACAGGCCCCACACCATCACCCTGCTCACCTTCACCATCATCAGCCTCATGTACTTCGCCTTCACCAGGTAAGGGGGCTACCCTGCACACAGTCCCTATCATAGTCCCAGATACACAGTCCCATTCATAGATGTATACACATAGTCCGATGCCCACAGTCCTATTAGTAGTCCCATACACAGTCCTACACATATAGCTGCATAGTATGGCCCATTTGCAGTCCTATACACAGAACAAGAAACTTGAAGCAGACCCATACATAGTCCCACATACAGCCCCATTCATAGTCCTATACAAGGTCCCATTCGACAGGATGGCTGACCAGTCACGCTGCATTTGTGTTACTTGCAACTTCCACCTGTCCACAAGATAATAAATGTACAGCTGACAGTGGGCCTGATTCAGAGATGGACGCAGTTGCATTTTTGCACGGTACGCAGCTGCGAAAACATGCTAATAGTTTCAAAGATCACCCTTGCATAGGGACACCCACCAATACCGTCTCATCTGCGCATGACGTCGCTTACCTGCGTAAATATCGGCAACCAGTGGCGGCTCCAGAGGTGGGGGCTGCAGCACAGTCCAAAATTCAAACAGGGGAGCCACATCCACTGTCATTTCACACGCTGCCAAACATCACCAGCCAGGACTCACTGACAGTTGATGTGACTCCCCTATTTGAATTTTGGACTGTATTGCAGCCCCACCCCTGGAGCCGCCACTGTCGGCAACATCGATGCACGTTGACCAGCCATCTTGCTCTTGCGGCAGGTCTGACCAGCCGCAAACACTGCAGCTCTACTGACACGCAGGGGGCTCTCATTGCTGCGTAGGAGATCGCAATGCCTATTATATGCATGCCCATGTAATGGTGTTCAAACAATCCAACACTCCTGCATTTTATTAAAAACCCCTCCCCATTACCTCCCTCTAAAGGCCCCCATACATCAGCAATTGATTGCAGCAATCGTGCAATTTGCAATCGATTGTGTCTAAAAATCTTTCCCTTTTTCAATAGATTGTGGCAATTCTACAATCGATTGAAAAAGGGAAAGATTTTTAGACACAATCGATTACAAATTGCACGATTGCTGCAATCAATTGCTGATGTATGGGGGCCTTGACTCTGACTACCTGTCCCCACACTTTGAGAATGGATCCTCTGTGCGTGCGTAATTGCACACCAATCGCAGCGCGTGCGGCTTACACGCATGCGCAAACAATCGCTCGATCTGCTTAAAAATAGCATTAGCGTCAATATCTAAATCAGGCCTAGTGATACATACAGTACACTCATATCCTGTAAAATGCAATATATCTGACACATTGCTGGGATATCAGATGGCGGACAGGGGTTCTTCTGTCCCCTTATAGGGTCTGCATGTTGTCATTACATTTTCCATCAGTGTTTCTCCCTAGGGGAAAGCTAGGCTTGCACTGTGTCACAATAATAGTGGTGCTTGGTCCTCTGCATGCTAATAGCCCTCCCCCTCCCATTGGTGACCAGATGTCTATCTGCTGTCACACTGGGTACTATATTACTCCTTAGCTTATGTGGATAGAGTCCATTTGCTATTTATTTTAGTGCCTTTCCATCAGCAATAACAGCCTGCAATGGTCCTGGGAGAAATGTGTATACATTTCCAGACTGAATGCAAAGGTTTCCAATTGTATAGGTTTATTTGTATTTTTTTTATTTTATTTTTTTGCATGTGCATCTTATATCTTACTACATGGAGTAATTTCTAATTTGGTTATAGGCAGCTTGTTAGAAATGCTCTTGGGTTTGGCCACTTTGAAGCTTAGTCATGGGAATAATTTTGGTACATGGGCAATACAGAACTGATTTGTTCAGTATTATTGTAAAAAAAAATCAATTATACCAGAGCTGGACAAATCCCAGAGCCAGATGGCCAGTGCCTCTAAAACAAACGCCTAGTGACCAAAGGCTGGGCATCATTACTGTCAGTGTCCGTGGGCGCAGACCTTCATTGGCTCTTTACAATATATGGTTGGCGCTCCAATTTCACAGACGGGGTTCTAAATTACATTTGATCAGCTAGCGGCTTCAGCATGCAAATGACCAAGTTCCTTTTGCCCTTAACACATCTGGACATTTTCTTTTTGGTGCATTATTTAGCTAAGTTTTATGTGAGGATGACCCTGTTGTATTATCAAAAATATTCATTAACAGTTTAAAAAATGTTATCTTGACTCTTGCTTCCAGTAACCAAGGGTCCCACAAGTTAACGTAAAAAGAAGGATTTGTATACAGATGTCCTTACACATCTTTGCTGCAGTCATGTTAAAAAGCCACTCTCTGTGCTCCAGGTCCCGTCAGATTCTGTTAATCTTTTTTTGACGAAAATGCGTTTAATTCGCAATGTGATGGGACTAGGTCGCACCAGCAGGTTGTGCTGATTAATTTGATATGCGACACTTGTATATCGGTGTGCGACTGAAGGCCCCCATACATCAGCAATTGATCGCAGCAATCGTGCAATTTGCAATCGATTGTGTCTAAAAATCTTTCCCTTTTTCAATCAATTGCAGAATTACCCCAATCGATTGAAAAAGGGAAAGATTTTTATACACAATCGATTGCAAATTACACGATTGCTGCGATCAATTGCTGATGTATGTGGTCTCTGGATCTGTATACAAAGTGCTACAATGTAGCGCCCGCAGCTTTTTTCATTCCAAGTTCCGTTGTGCTTCATATACAGACTCACAGATATGCAAGTGTCGCATGTCAGATTAATCAGCACAGTCTGTTGGTGCGTCCTATTAGCATCGCATTGCCACTAATACCCCTTTCAGACATACGCGATGGGAAATTTCCTGCTCAGACCCAGGAATTTCTCCTGTGCAAATTCCCGGGTATTTGGTAGAGACCCCCCTTTCACACTACAACGTCTACCCGGGAAATTCCCAGGTAGACCCCTTTCAGACAAGAGTAGGGTTTTTTAGATTACATGGCAACTGCTGGACACAAAGATGAGGTGGAGCTGATGTGAGTGGTGCCAGGCCCTGATCACACACAACAATGTGCCCCCTGTGACTGGCATGCTGCGTATGTGGGGGTGCACATAATTTGAATCACTGCCCAACATGTCCCCAAACTACCTGCCCTGGCAGCTCGCCCCCATCCCCAGGCCTCTGGCTGGGCTGCCCCTGGACACAAGTCTCCTGCCTGGCACTGATCACGGGCAGAGAGAAGAGCAGAGCAGCGGCCGAGGTGCCAGGGCCGGACAGGCCGGGTACAGGTGCACGAAGAGCAGTCGCCCACCCATATTTGCGGCGGCAGCAGCGTCCCACCCAGCCCTCCCCGCCTCTCACCTCTACAGTGGCCGGGGCAGGCAGAACCCCCAGCGAGCCAGCATCTCACCCCGTCACCCGATCCTATGCCCGGGAAATAGGGGCAGTAGTGGTGGTCCAGCGGGAGTGTGGATGGGTGGTGAGCGGCAGCGCTGAGCATCCTATAGGACGCTCTGCACTGCCAACTCCATGTAAAAGCTGCTTGGTGCTGCCCGGGAGTAGTAAATTCCCAGGTAGCACCATTCAGACAGAGGCAGGGTAATTTCCCGGGACTTAAGTCCCGGGAAAAACCCTGGTCGATGTCAGGGGCGGCTACCCAGGAACGTGTTCCCGGGTAGGTACCTTTCAGACAGACTTGGCTTCCCGGGAATCTCGAGATGTCTGAAAGGGGTATTAGATGCATTTTTGTTTCTTAAAATAAAGAAAAAAAAGGACACCCGACGCTAGCAGAGTAGCACGGGATCTGGCAGCTCACCCACGCCAGGCAAGTCGTGCTGCATGGCATATTGAGGCTAGATGTATGAGGACACATCTGTACATCAATAATATGGTAGTGTGCAATTAATGTTGTATATCAGGTCATCCTACCCATCTGGGGTTGTTGAGGTGGACATAGGGAATACTTTAAATGTGTACTAATTGATAGTAGAGCACAAGAAAGATCGATACCAAGGTTACATACAATGTCAGAGGCTTGTGGGAACCTTAATATATGTAAAGTATCAAGATGGTTTTTCACATTTGATCAACTTCCTATTTTAAGGGGGTATCCAAATAGCAGCGCTAAAGTAGTGCTGTTAATTGATCGCGGCGGGGCTATCCTATTAGCCCCGTAGTGCCGCCCGTCGCCGGCACTGATCGTGGATTTGTTTTGGGACCTGATGTGTCCCAAAACATAATCCATGATCAGTGCCGTTTTTTCACCCCAAAAAAGGCGAAAACACATAGGTCTGCAAGCTTATCGTGTAGCCTATGGCAGGTATTCAATTAGCTGCAGGGTTTACCCCACAACTAATTCAATAAAATAGCCTTTTTCCCGTGCCGAAAAATCAGGAATGGCGCGTGGAAACACACTGATTCCGCGTAAACTGTGGAATCAATGTGTGTTTTTTTTGTTTTGTTTTTTCCGTGAGCCTGATTTAGGTTTTTTTTGTTTTGTTTTTTTACACAGATTTTACCACGCACCTCCATGAGCTGCGAGGTAAAGTCCGACGGCGGGGACTCACGCGCAATTCGGGAGATATATCCTACTTCGTTCAAAATAATAGGATAGGGTGAAAAAAAACATTGGCGAAAAACAGTTTTTTTTTTTTTTTTTAAGCTGATCACGGGGATCAATTAGCACCTGAACAATGTTCCGGGCTAATTGGATACCGCCCTAAGTGTAATATTAGTTCTATCTGTATAGGTTTTCTGTGGCTCTCCCTGTGATTGAGCGGGTTTTAACCTGTTGTCCAAAAAAAGCTCCCCATGGGCAGAGACTGTTGTGAATAAATGTCTGTACGTCGCTATGGAAAATGTTGGCGCTATGTAAATTAAAAAGTAGTAGTCATTAATAGTGGTTCTTCTCTAAACTATATATAATATTGATTCATGGTTTGTCATCACAAAAGTTTTGGGTGTGGAATGAAATATCTACTGTAAAAAGGTCGACAATGTCTAGATAGACACCAGATGTTAGACCGTAAATAGGTGGACAGGGACAAAAAGTTGACACAATAAAGGTCGACATATAAGAAGGTCAACATGAACAAATGTCAACATGGTGAAAATGTCGACCAGAAATGGTTGACGCATGTTTGTTTTTTGTTTTTTTTCTAACCCTAATCTTAACTCTAACCCTCTCTCCTGGTGCCTAACCCGAACCGTCAGGATAAGTGCCTAACCCTATAGTTTAAAAAAAAAAAAATACATATGTCGACCATTTTTGTCAACATTACACGTTGACCTTCTTCCATGTCGAACTTTATTGTGTCAATCTATTGACTGTCTAACATCTGGTGTCTATCTAGACATTGTCAACCCTTTTACTGTAGATCTTTAGACCGCATCCCAAAAGTTTTGTGGTTTCAAATGTGATAGACTGCGATATTCTAAACGTGCCAAGATTTCGGTGAGGTACCAGTCAAATTTACTGCTGCGATGTTTAGTAAGGCAAGTCCAGGGTGATTTTTGCCTTGGTAAATGTTGCCGCAATAAATTTGACTGCTAACTCTCCAAACTCCCAGCGACTTCAGAATCCTGCAGCCTATAACATTTGGCCCCATGGAGTTAAACAGTCTGAATCATTTTTCTAGTTTGGTTGAGAGGATTAATCTGCTGGATTCAGTCTCCTGGCTCGCTATAATCTTTGCAAGTATGTAACTGGCTGATAAGCAGATTTTGCCTTTGTGGCGTTTAACAGAAGCCATTTAATTATGAGAAGATTTATGAGCTCCATTTTAGAGACCTCTTTTCTATTGTGCGGCCACAATTAACATTGCTTCGAGCATAACATAAAGGTGACTAAGCGCAGGGATGTCCCCACAGCTGGGTACACACTATACAGATATATCTGCAGATGATGGTTGTTCATACACACTGAACAACATCATCTGTGTCTGCCCGCAGGTCACGGCGGCCAGGGGGCGTATCCTGGTGGGTGGAGGGGCGTGTCCTGCCCCCCTCTTCGCGGCTGCCGCTGTGTGTGTGTGTGTGTACCGGTGGTCTCGTATACACCTGCTGATGGACAGATATGTCTGCCGACATACATATCTGTCCATAGGCTGTGCAGCACAGCCAATGCGATATGTCGGTGAACGCCGACGTTCACCGACATATCGCGGGTACACACTGCCCGGGCAGCAGATACATTGGCAGATCAATTGATCGGCCAATGTATCTGTCAGTGTGTACCCAGCTTTACTGTGTGCTATACAACAGAAATTGAATCAGAACTTTTTATAACATTTTGTATACATGCTCAGGAGAGGTGATCTCTTTTCCTTTAGAAGGTTTGTCTTTTAACTTTGTAAATTGGTTTATTTTGGGGGAAAAAACTCCATCCGTATTCCTTCCCTTTTTTTATTTTACTGAAGGTAAAAGGGAAATCTTCAACTGAGGTGTCATACAAATCACGCTATTATTATCAGGTACGAAGCAACCCACCAGAGGATTTATATCACCCTCATATTGTAGTCACATATGCTACAAGAGCATCAATTTAATATGGGAATCCTGCAGAACCCCCCTCCTCCATAATCACACACTAGACAGCAACCATAATCCAGGCATTATTCCAAACAGCTCACAATCCACGTCCCTTCCGCAGACGCCCATTTATACTCTACAGCAACAATACTCTACAGAGTCCTCACACCCACTCCTGATTACCTTCCTCATTTTAAAAATAACTGTCTACCCACATTGACCGACTGTCCCACTTCTAGAAACCGCATCATACTGCCAAACCATCCCCCTTCCTCCTAAGATAGTCTGTACCAGGACAATGACATCATTTATGGCAGGATCTCTTTTTAATAAGATTTAATTCACCCACTTTGTAGCAACCACTCGCTGCCACGATTTCCAACACACACAGAGGCCCTGATTCAGAGCCGGACGCTCTGACAGAGCACTCGCTCTGAATCAGGGCCGGTCTTGTTTTTTTTTTTTCTTTTTTTAGAACTGCCTCCTGGCCGCTCGCATAGCTGTGGGTGACCACCCACAGCTATAGCGAGCGGCCAGGAAGATGGCCGCGATGGTCAAGACCATCGCGACCATCGGGCTTACGACGAGACCTTGTGGTAGGGTCTCGTTGCCGCAAGCCCCAGTAAGATTTCGGGTCTAACAGAGCCGAAATCTCTCCCACTGACATCACTCGTGATGTCACTGGGGCCGGCCCCAAACGGAGGCGTTCACATGGGAACGCCTCCGTTTGGGTAGCCACTCCCCCAGCCCGCCCACCAAAGGGGGCGTGCTGTTACTCAACATCGACAGCACGCCCCCTTTGGTACGAGATCCGGAGCGACAGCATGCGCCCTGGGCCACCATCGACCCGCTTGCGAGCGCATAGCGCTCGCAAGCGGGTCTGAATCAGGCCCACTGTTCCATCCTTCATTAACATACCACAGGTCACTAGCGATATCTATAGGTTTGATGTGCAGCACATCAAACCTAGCGATCATCACTAGCAACCCGACACGGTTGCGAGTGCACAGCGCTTGCGACCGGGTCTGAATCAGGCCCAGAGGTCTATTTACTAAGCCTTGGGTGGAGATAATGTACCAGCCAATCAGCTCCTAACTGTCATTTTTTAAACATAGCCTGTGACATGGCCATTAGGAGCTGATTGGCTGGTCTCTTATCTCCGTTCACTTTAATCTCCATCCAAGGCTTAAGTCCCCCATACATCAGCAATTGTACAATTTGCAATCGATTGTGTCTACAAATCTTTCCCTTTTTCAATCGATTGTGGCAATTCTGCAATCGATTGTGCATAAAAATCTTTCCCATTTTCAATCAATTGCACGATTGCTGCAATCAATTGCTGATGTATGGGGGCCTTAAGTCAATAGACCCCATAATCTCATCTAGATAACCTGTTATCCACTAACCGTACACAACCCACAGGTAACAAACTACACAGCACCGTCAGTGTTCTCCCCAGAAAAATGTTCCAGTCGGGTGGCATCAAGAAGTAGCCGGGTGGGGCCTTCGCAATAATAAAATGTTTTAAACTCTGACCTTATAATGATTTAAACTTGAAATAGCATTTTATATATTAATTATCATCTTATTAGAGGCCCAGTCGTCTGATTATGAAAAAGCTGCAAAGTCTGTAGGATCTGGGCCCTCATTCAGAGCCGTACGCTCTGAGCAGAGCGCACGCTCTGAATGAGGGCCGGGCTCCATTTTCATGGAGTGTCCTCCTGGACGCTCGTATAGCTGTGGGTCACCACCCACAGGCTATACGAGCGTGCTTTGTGATGGCCGCGATGGTCGAGACCATCGCGACCATCGAAATTGCGAGCCGGAGCCTGCGGTTGAGGTTTTCAACCGCAAGCTCCGGAGTGATTTTGGCTCTATCAGAGCCAAAATCACTCCCACTGACATCACTAGTGATGTCAGTGGGCCGGCTTCTGACGGGAGGCGTTCCCGTGGGAACGCCCCCGTCAGGGAGGCACGCCCCCGGCACGCCCACCAAAGGGGGCGTGCTGTCAATCAACATTGACAGCACGCCCCCTTTGATCGGACACAACGAGCGAAGGACTTTCCTTCGCTCGTCGCGTCTGGCGCATGCGCACGACGGAGCTCCCTCCGTCGTGCGCATGCTCAGTGCATAACATCGACCCACTTGCGAGCGGACAGCCGCTCGCGAGTGGGTCTGAATCAGGCCCCTGGTCCTTTTTATACAGCTCCCAGATACTGTCCCCACTTGCAGGCTCCCAAAGTACCGGGTGGTGCACCCGCAGAAACCAGCCTGGGGAGAACACCGACCGTATTCTGCCTCCTCACTGTCCTCACACAGCCGCTTGGACTCGCATTACACACATTCTCATTCATTTTCACCTATACCACTATACATAGGTCTATGCCACATTCTCATTCATTATCACCTATACCACTATACATAGTTCTATGCCACACATTCTCATTCATTATCACCTATACCACTATACATAGTTCTATGCCACACATTCTCATTCATTATCCCCTATACCACTATACATAGTTCTATGCCACATTCTCATTCATTATCACCTATACCACTATACATAGTTCTATGCCACACATTCTCATTCATTATCACCTATACCACTATACATAGTTCTATGCCACACATTCTCATTCATTATCACCTATACCACTATACATACCGTGTTTCCCCGAAAATAAGCCCTATCCTTACTATTGATGAATGGCCCAAAATAAGCCCTACCCCGAAAGTAAGACCTAATAAAATCTAAATTTTTCCCGGTCCCTGCACTACACTAATATGCACCCAGCTCCGCCCCCCGCATGAAATCCGGTACTACAGTAAATGAAAGAGCTGGAGGAGGCTGCCCGGCCCGCTCCTCCACCAGCTTACAGGAACGTACTCAGACTGCAAAACAAGCTTTCAATAAAGCTTGTTTTGGAGTCAGCGCGCGTGACGTCATGAAGTCACGGCGCGCCTCTGAAGGTGGACAACGGAGGAACCGCGGATCGTGGAGGAAGGCGCGACTCTGAAGGTGGACTTCTTGTTGTAAAGGTAAGTTCAACAGGGAGAGGGACAGGCTGAATTCAACACCGGGGTGGGGGGCAGGCTGTATTCATCAACAGGGGGGGTGCTGGAGAGGCACAGGCTGCATTCAACAGGGGAGGAGAGAGGCACATTGAAATTGCTGTCAATGTTAAATTAAATAAGCCCTACCCCGAAAATAAGCCCTAGTGTGTTTTTTGGACCAAAAATTATCGGGGAAACACGGTAGTTCTATGCCACACATTCCCATTCATTATCACCTATACCACTATACATAGTTCTATGCCACACATTCTCATTCATTATCACTTATACCACTATACATAGTTCTATGCCACACATGCTCATTCATTATCACCTATACCACTATACATAGTTCTATGCCACACATTCTCATTCATCACCTATACCACTATACATAGTTCTATGCCACACATTCTCATTCATTATCACTTATACCACTATACATAGTTCTATGCCACACATTCTCATTCATTATCACCTATACCACTATACATAGGTCTATGCCACACATTCTCATTCATTATCACCTATACCACTATACATAGTTCTATGCCACACATTCTCATTCATTATCACTTATACCACTATACATAGTTCTATGCCACACATTCTCATTCATTATCACTTATACCACTATACATAGTTCTATGCCACACATTCTCATTCATTATCACCTATACCACTATACATAGTTCTATGCCACATTCTCATTCATTATCACCTATACCACTATACATAGTTCTATGCCACACATTCTCATTCATTATCACTTATACCACTATACATAGTTCTATGCCACACATTCTCATTCATTATCACCTATACCACTATACATAGTTCTATGCCACACATTCTCATTCATTATCACCTATACCACTATACATAGTTCTATGCCACACATTCTCATTCATTATCACCTATACCACTATACATAGTTCTATGCCACACATTCTTATTCATTATCACTTATACCACTATACATAGTTCTATGGCACACATTCTCATTCATTATCACTTATACCACTATACATAGTTCTATGCCACACATTCTCATTCATTATCACCTATACCACTATACATAGTTCTATGCCACACATTCTCATTCATTATCACCTATACCACTATACATAGTTCTATGCCACACATTCTCATTCATTATCACCTATACCACTATACATAGTTCTATGCCACACATTCTTATTCATTATCACTTATACCACTATACATAGTTCTATGGCACACATTCTTAATCAGAAACATTAAGACAATGTCAGTTTTACAATCCTTAGTTGTTTCAAGGGGAATGTAGTTATGAGACGGTCGCCGGTCTCAATACTGACATTGGAATCCCGGCAAGGGACTTGAGATAGGTGTCGAAATACTGACGCCTATCTTAATACCGACACCGGAATGCCAGCCCGAATGAGGTAAGACTGGTACGCCCATAGCAGTATCCACAGGAGGGGGGGGGGTTAGGTTTAGAGAGTCTAGCGGGGTTAGGGGTTTTTTTTTTTTGGCGGGGGGGGAGATTAGGGTTAGGCACACCCCTGGGAGGGTTAGGTGTAGGGGGAGGTTAGGGTTAGGCACCCCCCCTGGGAGGGTTAGGTGTAGGGGGAGGTTAGGGTTAGGCACCTAAGGGAGGGGTAGGGTTAGGGGGGGAGGGGTGAGGATAGAGTACTTACCTACCCTGTTGGGATCTTCTCCCTTTGGGCTGCCGGCGTCGGGATATTCAGCTGCCGGGACCTCGTACCCATGCCCTTTCAAGGCCCCTCAGGTACAACCATAGTCTGACCAATTGCCATCGCCGAATTCACACACCTGGGGGTAAATTTACTAAAGTGAGCTTGTTTTAGAAGTGGAGATGTTACCCATAGCAACCAATCACATTCTAGCTATTATCTTCTAGAAGGTGCTAGTTAAATGTTACGTAGAATCTGATTGGTTGCTATGTGCAACATCTCCACTTGTAAAAACTCTCACTTTAGTAATTATACCCCCTGGTTTCTTAAACCGTTACAACTGCATTCCACTGTAATATTAGTCCCTGAAGAGGGCTGATTGTTTGGCGATGCGGGGTTAAATCTTCACATTACCCCTTTTGATAGGATCACTCGTAACCAACAGGATGTATCTACAGTGGGTCTCATTCTCGCTGATCTCTTGCCAGGATCTTTCGAAACCCCCCAAGAGACACTCGCCTGAGGTGGGGACCCTTCCTGATCAGCAGCTGCACCAGCCGATTCCGCTGCGGTCGGGGAGACCACAATGATATTCTGGGGAGTACAGAAGGATTGTATCTACCAACTGCGGCTGACCCTACACAGACAAATACAACAAGAATAAGGTCTCGCCGCAGTGCGGATTTAGTACACAGGAAGGGACTGCAACATTATAGAGGCCGCAGCTGCCCCCACCCTGATAAGGAAACTTTATCGCCTTATAGCTGGATGCTGTAGACCATTAAACATTTATGAAGAGTCTGCAACATAACTAATAACTCACGTGGACATTGTCCTATACTAGCCTGTTTGCCTTTAAGACTTTTTACCTGCACCTGTAATTGGATTGACCTCATTGGGGACGATTCAATTCAATGCGATGTTTGGGCGGGCTACAGGATTTTTTTTCTCGCATCTTCCTGGGATGCGTAATAAATCTGACAAAAGTGTTTTCCAGCTTAGCGCGGCGCTAACAGCCGTGCGGCCGGCACTTTAGTCAGAGAATGCCGGTCATGTTAAGTCGTGAGAACTGGCATTCTCCGACTTAACAGTGCGCTGAATTGGATAGCTCCGGAAGCTCCCTCCTGGGGCTATTCAACATCGCATTGAATTGAATCGCGCTCATTCAGCATTATGTATATACACACCTCTACAAAAACGGCTCCCGAAGGCTACCACTAGTTGCGTATACCATAGCGTTCCCGCTAGGCTGTTTTAGCGGGGCGCGGCACCCTGCCCTCCTTCTGGAGGGCAAAAAGCACCCTGCCCTCCAGGAGGAGGGCAAAAAACGCCCTGCCCTAACAGCCTGCGGGAGCCGTTCTCACCCGCGGGACGCAGTGTCCCGCGGGTGGACAAACATGAGGTGACCGCCGGAGAATAGACGCCGGGCGCATGCGCCCGGCATCTATTCTCCCTTTCTGCAGCGCTTGGGGGCTGCCCGGCATGTCCGTAAGTATGACGAAAAGGGGACGCGTCTTATAGACACGCCCCTTTTCATAACCACGCCCCTTTTCGGACGCGCGCGCCTTCGGCGCGCTCACAAGATTGCCCTCTCTAGCTCCGGCGCCCTGCCTGCCGCCGGAGCTAGAGGGAACACTATACCATCTATCCATAGGCCGGATACACATTATTATTTATGTGTTGGACGATATATCGTTCCGGTGTGGATCAGAACGACATATCATCCATATTGTGTAATGTGCGTGCACAATTGCACGTGCGTCTTCCCGTCTGCTGTGCTGCACGTCAGATGGGATGACATTGCTGGCGTCAGCGTGCTAGTAAGTGGAGGATGGAAGGCTATATTGTACGGTCGTACTCCGGATTGTGCATTGTGTACGGCCGACGCTATATCATTCCACCAGGCCTCGGGTCGGCTGTGATACACATCGTTCTGATGTGTACCCAGCCATAGACTTTCAACGGTACATTTATCACCGTTTACTACAGCCATTATATTACTGCTGGTACATACCAGCTACCACATACAATAGCCATCTTCACAGTAGTGAGCACAGCAACCCCACATTTAGTTATCAGGGTCTGATTCAGAGCCGGACACTATTTGCGCTCGCTCGTCCAGAAAAAGGGGCTGGCTATTTAAATTGACCGTTCGCTCTTTGCGGTCTGTTGACGCCTCTAGGTCTGAACGAGCGAACAAAACATGCGGACGTTTTTTTTATAAAAACGCCCCCTGGCTGCTCTTATCATACGTCATCTCCGCTATTTATTAGATTAATCGAGTACATCGAAAGGCAAATTAACTGCTCGCTATTCTTGTGGTTGGTTTTTCCTACCGCAATCTTGCGAGCAGTTCTGGCTAAAAGACACCCAAGTGACGTGGTCAATGATGCTGCTTTGTTAATTAGGCACTCCCATTAAACGCCCGTTTTGACCGTTTGGCACGCCTGCGTTCGGATCTCCACTCCCCGTTTTCAAGCACCTTCCCCTGTTACCACCCACAAACGCCTCATCCTGTCACTCAAATTACCAGGCATTCGCTATTTTGCGAGCACACGAATTCTGACCGCACTGACTGGTTCGCGCATGCGTACTAAAACCCATACGCATGCGCAGATGTGCGAACATCGCTCGGAGCGAACGAGCGGCCGCTTACGAGCGGCTCTGAATCAGGCCCTCAGTCCCTTAAGTGGCTGGATATCTCTTTATTCCCAGCCACTCCTTGCCCGTATAGGAAACATGAGTAGTGATTACAGATCACCCCCTTCCTATCTCTAATATCTACCAAGAAACTATTTTTAGGAGGTGTTGTCCTCATCCAAATCGCATTTCCATATCTGTCAGCGTGTACATTCTGTGAGGTAGATGCAACTGGCAATTTACACATGGTATTATGTCAGGAAGACCTATCCCTTGCACACATTTGTTCAGCCCACAAAATGGCTGCCTCCAATCAGGAACAACTTATACACATAAATGATTTATATTATTTATATTTATTCCTTTATTTATCCCACAAGTGAAGATGAACTATCTACACTGTTCTCATCTTCCTACTCCACTACCTCTCCTAGTGATCCTATACCCTAACAAATCAGTAGAGCTGAATCTCCTAGTTCATCCCAAATTTTAACTAAAATCTCTAATATCTCTCTACCGGTATCTTTCCTTCAATTTTCAAGCATGCAGTTATTACTCCTATTTTGGAGAAAAGTTATGGATTTTGGCAAATTGCGCAGTAAACCGGAAATATGTAGCAAGTAAAATCACGTCTCAAGTAAAAACACCAATACTTGTATAATTGCAAATAGTATAAATAAGTGCTAAAACTATTGTGCTGTTTCCTGGAGGACGAATTCATAAAAATTGGACCATATACCTTAAATTAAAAACCTCAAGTGAATTATTCAACTAAAACCTTTTATGTACATAAAGCTGAAATAACGTCACAAATAACGTCACAGTGTATAACTTTATGTAAACATTTTAAAGTGCATGAAATAAAAAGTGCAAAAATGACCTATCATTGTATTATAGCTGCGTGTACAATGAAACAAACGTAAAAGTTCTGTGCCTCTGAGTCATACCATATGGCAGTGGGGGTGTGTGCGACTATAGAAAGTCCAAGAAGTCCAGGATGTGGCCATTCGTCAACACACCACCCAGCTTAGCCCAGAATTTGGAAGAATCCTTAGGAGTCCAAGGTTCCACAGCACGGCATAGAGCACAACGCGTTTCGGATTTAACCTTTTTCAAGTGCATCTAGTCGTGGGTGCAAGCTGTGCTATTTAACGAAAGAAACCGGAAGTGGATTCCCACGTGTCCCGCCACTGATTCCAGCGGTTTGCGTGGGATCGGTATGAAATACCGCCGTACGCATCCCGACGCTGGAAGACCGGCAGTGAAGATCCTGATAGGTAAGTATTTAAAGTGTTTTCTAACCTAACCCTCCCTTAGGGGTACCTAACCCCCCCTGTAAGTGTCTAAACCTAACCCCCCTTCCCCGCAGCCTAAACCGAAGTCTCCCGGGGGGTGCCTAACCCTAACCTACCTATTTCGACGCCTGTTATTAGACCCCTACCGGGATTGGACAGTCGGGAAGCCGACGGTCGGCGTTTTCGACCGTCTGCTTCCTGACTGCATCCCATTAGCGTTCCGCATGTGCACTCCAATAAATATGACATTTCTGGAGTGTAAATATATGGAGTGCACATGCGGGTTTTTTTAATATATAGTTAAGACTACAAGAAACGTTAAAAACCTGCATGACAGAACAAATATACAGTATAATATTAGAAAGGGCCTTTCCAATAATCCTTTGTCTGAACACTTTAAAACTTGCCGTAATAGTTCAGAGTTCGCAATAGTGATGTTATTTCAGCTTTATGTACATAAAGGTTTTATTTGAATAAATGCACTTAACATTTTTTATTGAAGTTCTATGGTCCCAATTTTTATGAATTCATCCTCCAGAAAACCGCGCAATAGTTTTATCACTTATTTATATTAATTACCCCTGTTTTGAAAAATCTGAATTCTGACCCTTATGCTGGGTACACATTATGCAATACAGTAGCAATCCCGCTAGGCTGTTGGCTGCGCCCTGCCTGATTTCAAAAGGGCAGAATGCACCCTGCCCCTTTTCGCAGCCCCCTCTAAAACAGCCTGCGAGAGCCGCCCCCACCCTTGGGCCACAGTATGCAGGTGGGGAAAACTGCGGTGTAGTGATCACCGCCGGTGGGGCGCGGCATCTATTCACAGAGAAGGGAGAGCTTGGGGGCAGCCCGACGGGTCCGTAAGTCCCGGGTATGCCCCCAAGAGTGATGAAAAGGGACCACGTCTTAAAGACACACCTCCTTTTTCATGACCACGCCCCCTTTTCGGGCGCGTGCACCAAAGTACCCTTTCTCTGGGTCCGGCACCCTGCACACTATACAGTATACCATTCGTACAGACGACGAATGATCTATATCGTTAAGTGTGTATGCACAATATATCGGTGAACAATATTGTCCGGATACATGTGTCGGCCATGCTGCACGGCAGATGCGATATATCTTGCAGCTATATATCATGCTCATTTGCCAGTATGTACGAGAGAGCTACCGACCGACTCGTACACTGGCCGCTGGAACCGCGGACACAGACTTCACAACTGGGCGGCCAAATTTAAATGGCCAGACATATCAAGCGGGTGACTGGTAAGTGAGTCTGTGCACCAAATCGGTCACTGGGTCTGCGTATCTTGGCAAACTTATTAGCTGGTTCTGAATTTCAGTATCTGTATGTGGATGATATTCAAATATATCCTCTCCAGATTTGTCACTTTCTGTATTGGTCAGAGTTACTGAATGTCTTTCTGCCATCTCATCATGGATGTCATCTCGCCACCTCAAAGATAATCTTTCCAAAACAGAATTAATATTTCCACCGGCAAATAGTAGTTACCAACCTGATAGCGCTATCATTGTTGATGACTCTACAGTCAGCCCTACACCACAAGCTCGCTGCCTAGGTGTCATCCTCGACTCTGAATTGTCCTTTGTTCCCCACATACTGTACAAGCGGTTTCCATTTCACGTTACATACAGTCAGGTGCATAAATATTGAGACATTGACAGAATTTTCATATTTTGGCCTCTATTCACCACCACAATGGCTTTGAAATGAAACAAACAAGATGTGCTTTAGCTGCAGACTTTCAGATTTAATTTGAGGGTAATTACATCCAAATCGGGTGATTGGTGTAGGAATTACAACGGTTTCTATATGTGCCTCCCACTTTTTAAGGGGCCAAAAGTAATGGGACTATCAATTCAAAAGCTATTTCATGGACAGGTGTGGGCTATTCCCTCGTTATTTCATTATCAATTAAGCAGGTAAAAGGTCTGGAGTTGATTCTAGGTGTGACATTTGCATTTGGAATCAGTTGCTGTCGACTCTCAATATGAGATCCAAAGAGCTGTCACTATCAGTGAAGCAAGCCATCATTCGGCTGAAAATTCAAAACAAACCCATCAGAGAGATAGCAAAAACATTAGGTGTGGCCAAATTAACTGTTTGGAACATTCTTAAAAAGAGAGAACGCACCGGAGAGCTCAGCAACACCAAAAGACCCGGAAGACCACGGAAAACAACTGTGGTGGATGACAGAAGAATTATTTCCCTGGTGAAGAAAAACCCCTTCACAACAGTTGGCCAAATCAAGAACACTCTCCAGGAGGTAGGTGTATATGTGTCAAAGTCAACAATCAAGAGAAGACTTCACAAGAGTGAATATAGAGGGTTCACCATAAGATGTAAACCATTGGTGAGCCTCAAAAACAGGAAGACCAGATTAGAGTTTGCCAAACAACATCTAAACAAGCCATTACAGTTCTGGAACAACATCCTATGGACAGATGAGACACAGATCAACTTGTACCAGAGTGATGGGAAGAGAAGAGTATAGAGAAGGAAAGGAACTGCTCATGATCCAAAACATACCACCTCATCAGTGAAGCATGGTGGTGGTAGTGTCATGGCGTGGGCATGTATGGCTGCCAATGGAACTGGTTCCCTTGTATTTATTGATGATGTGACTGCTGATAAAAGCAGCAGAATGAATTCTGAAGTGTTTTGTGCAATATTATATGCTCATATTCAGTCAAATGCTTCAGAACTCATTGGACGGCGCTTCACAGTGCAGATGGACAATGACCCGAAGCATACTGCAAAAGCAACCAAAGAGTTTTTTAAGGCTAAACAGTGGAATGTTATGCAATGGCCAAGTCAATCCCCTGACCTGAATCCGATTGAGCATGCATTTCACTTGATGAAGACAAAACTGAAGGGAAAATGCCCCAAGAACAAGCAGGAACTGAAGACATTTGCAGTAGAGGCCTGGCAGAGCATCACCAGGGATGAAACAAAGCGTCTGGTGATGTCTATGCGTTCCAGACTTCAGGCTGTAATTGCCTGCAAAAGATTTGCAACAAAGTATTAAAAAGTGAAAGTTAGATTTAGGATTGTTTAGTTAGTTCCATTACTTTTGGCCCCTTAAAAAGTGGGAGGCACATATAGAAACCGCTGTAATTCCTACACCGTTCACCTGATTTGGATGTAATTACCCTCAAATTAAATCTGAAAGTCTGCAGTTAAAGCACATCTTGTTTATTTCATTTCAAAGCCATTGTGGTGGTGAATAGAGGCCAAAATATGAAAATTCTGTCAATGTCCCAATATTTATGCACCTGACTGTACATCTAATACATGGCTCGATAAATTTTTCTAAAATCTAGGAGCCAGGGTGAAAGTTTAGGAGCGGTTGGCTCCTAAACCCAGCCCCCTAAAAAAAAAAAAAAAAAAAAAAAATTACAGGATTAAAAGTGTGTTGTGCAGCTGTTACACAGCACATGGGGTAGTGGTTACCTCCTTGCTTTTGCTGGGAGCCCCCGGCTGTGTCACTGTTGCTGCTCCCTCTCTGCAGTGTCCACCTTCCCTGCCTCATTCGTGCACAGAGCTCAGCGCTGCTGAAGGAGTGCCGACTGGTAGATGGGCCCGGCACCACCGACAATACACCTGCCCGTATACAGATGCCACGTAGAAAGCTATTAGCAGGGGTGACTCCGCGAGGTGATTGGCTTGAAATACGCCGCGCGGTAATTGGCTGGGGGGAGGTGCCGCGTGGTGATTGGTCGGGGAAAAGCTGCCGCAACGCCTACAGGTAACAGGACCCGATTTTAAAACTGCGATCACTGGGCTGGCACACTGTGCATGAAATGCCCACTGCAATAATCTCCTCTGGGGCTGATAGATCTGCTTCTTCCCTCCCTGTAAAATCTGGTCGCCAGGCACCAAAATCTGGTCGCCATGGCGACCTGGCCCCGGGATTTGTCGAGCCCTGATCTAATAATACATATCCAGAATATGATCATATCCTACACAAGCAACTACAAAAACCCCAATTCATGTACTCATTATCTCCTGCATTGATTACTGCAATAGTCTCCTTACTGGTCCTCCCCAAAACACACTCGCCGCTACAATCCATTTTAATACATTTGCAAGGCTGATCTTCCTTGCCAAACGTTCTGTCGTTTGAAGGATTGCACAGTGTATATGCACTATATCGTTTATCCCGATTTCCATTCATCCCAGAACAATCATCGCGGCATTTGCACATAGTCTAGTGTGTACCCAGCTTATAACTTTCCTCAAGTCAACTTAAAGGGCGGAATTCAATTGTTCGCGCCTCCGGATCTCCCGTCTAAAGTGACAGGAGATCGCAGGCCGCTATTCAATTTCTGCCACTTTTCGGGCTAATCGCGCCCAAAGTGGTCCGGTTTAGCCGCGTAAAGCAGCTACCCCCGACCAAAGTGCTGGGCGTGACCGCGAAAAGTGATGTTTGGGCGCCCGAACAGGTCACTTTTCGCACATTTCAGCTCTCGCCCCCCTGGGGCTGCGAGCTGCAATGGAGCGCTGATAGCTGATCGCGCCCGACAGGAGCAACAATTGAATAGCTCCGTCTGGCTCGATGGGGGCAGGAAACAATTGAATTCCGCCCTAAGTGTTCCCTAAAAACTCGCCACCCACAAAACTCCCATAAGCTATCCTACCCAATTACATATAGTCCATACATAACATACTTTCGGGTCTATTTATCAAGCAATGAAAAGTGTGGAGAAGTTGCCCATAGCAACCAATCAGCTTTCAAGTAGCATTTATCAAGTACAGTCTATAAACTAATAGGTAGGAGCTGTTTGGTTGCTATGGGCAACGTCTCCACTGGTTTACTTCTCCACCCTTTTCACTGCTTGATAAATAGACCCCTTTATCTTCCTTCACTTTCACATATTGCTGATTATAGACCAACATTCATACAGTCCACCAAGAACCTCTGCAATCTGGCCCGTCCAATATGCTATATGTAGCACCTATCCTTGGGCTCGATTCTATTCTGCGCGAAGTGAATAGCGCTGGGAATCAGCTCCCGGAGCTATACAATACACCACGCTGCTAAGCCCGACTAAGGACGACTTCTCACACCCCTCCGGGGATGCGAGCAGAAATCCGACAAAAGTCCAGGCACAAGGCTGTTTTCTACCCTTCGCGCCGGGGGATGCCCGTTCTCGCGCCTTAAACAGGGTTTTTTTTCTCGCATCTTCCTGGGATGCGTAATAAATCTGACAAAAGTGTTTTCCAGCTTAGCGCGGCGCTAACAGCCGTGCGGCCGGCACTTTAGTCAGAGAATGCCGGTTATGTTAAGTCGCGAGAACGGGCTTTCTCCGACTAAACACCGCGCAGAATAGAATAGCTCCGGGAGATATCTCCCGCCACTATTTACATCGCGGGCAATTGAATCGAGCCCCTTGTGTATCAATGCCAATTTCCCTATTGATTGTAAGTTTGTGAGCAGGGCCCTCGCTGGACCTATTCAATTAGCGGGGATTCCTCGCGCCGGAGTCCCCGAGACCTTGCGCGCGAATCCCCACAGTCGGACTTTACCTCGCACCTCATGTAGGTGCGAGGTTAAAGCCGTGTCAAAATGACCAAATCGGCCTCACGCACGAGGAAAAAATACTAATTGATTCCGCAGTCCAGATTTTATGGCGCAGTAAAAAGGCTATTTAATTGAATAGCTTTTCCCCTTGCCATGGGAATTTATGCTGGTAATTAGTCGCGGGGTAAATCACGCGGCTAAGTGAATCTGCCTCCATGTCTGTCTGTTATTACCCAGTCTTGTTTTGTTTCCATTTGTAAAGCACAATGGAATATGCTGACTGCAATATAAGTAAATGTTAATAAATAATACATTAAATAAAATGTATTAATTGTTATTTATATAGCGCACACATTATCCTGCGCAATTTACAGAAAATATGTTTTAATTCACAACAGTCTCTGCCCCATTGGAGCTTACAGTCTATATTCCCTACCACATGGACACACACACATAAACACTAAGGTTATTTATTTTTGTCAGAATCCAATGATCTTACCAGTATGTTTTTCACTTGTTTGAAGAAACCTTTGCAAACATGGGGAGAACGTGCAAACGCCACACAGATAGGTCCTTGGTGGAAATTGAACCCAAGACCTCAGTGCTGTGAGGCAATAAGGTTACGCCAGCCATGCTGCCAAATTTATAAATCTGCATTTGTTCCAAGAATGATCAGAACCAAATATAGTTGTATTTGAAATATTTTAAACATATATCTGACATGTAATGTACAATAAAGAGGATGGCCTTTGCCAAGTGATTGAAAAAGGTCCCGGGATTTATAAGGGTAGAAGTACACAAGACAATTGCATATTTTCCACTTCTGTTTTCCATGCTGTTTTCCATGTCTTAGGGAGAACACAAGCCAAGAAGACAATATATGGAAGGGCATCCTGTCAGTCATCTTCTTCTTTCTAATCATCAGTGTCCTAGCTTTCCCCAATGGTAAAGTATTCATTTTATTGTTTTCTGTGAAATGTTTTTTGTTTTGTTTTTTTATAAATGGGACAAAACATCATGGTCCTTGGTTTAATGGTCATTGCAAAAAATAAATTCGTTTACTTTGCTGTTTTTTTTGTGCAGGGTTTAATTATTTGTTCATCAGCCCTTCTCTTAAAATGCCAGGATGATGGTTTTGGTATTGTGACCAGCGATTTAAAACGACAGGTGAAATTGGGTTCTGCGCTTTTCTGTCAACTCTAGTCAACTAGTTGCAGAAAATGGCATTCAAAGTGAAAGCTGACTCTGCTTTTTGATTTTAAGAGAGCAAAGAAAACCCAAAACCCAAAGCCGCCATTTTAGATTTTTTTTTTTCTTTTGTAAATTGATGTAATAAACATTATTGACCTCTGATATACCCTTTAAAGAAATATAGATCAGTTGTACAGTAGTTTTAAAGGAGTGTTAAATACAAAAAGTTAAATCTTCATATACTGAAAAATAGATAATGGATATAGGACAATAATCTGAAATGATTAAGCATACCATGTCAGTTTATGATTACCGAGAGATGACTGGCAGCGTTGCCGTATTTGAATCCACAAATCTGCAGAACCCGAAACAAAATGATGCAAAACTAAAGAATCTGGTCCTCTTCTACCTCCTGACAGGTTATGTTTTAAGGTGCATACACACGTAACGATTTAACTATAACGTAATTGTTCAAAAAATCGTTCAGTTTCTGAGTTATAACGATGAATGATAATGGTTCATGCGCGTTCCCGTTTGTAGTTCATCGTCCATTTCTGACTGACCCAACTTAACGATTTTCATTAAGGGAAGGAACATTTTTCATTCATCGTTCAAAAAATCGTTCACTTATTCGAAGGAAAATTGTTCACTAACAAAATCGTTACGTGTGTATGCAGCATTAAGGATTACCTTAATAATTCATGAGCAACTTTTTTTTTTTCTTTGCCCCGGGACAGTTATTATTTCACTTGTTGCTACAAAGACAAAATCCTCCAAACATGGCCTGTTGCAGATACTTGAGGACTGGTGTTTAGAGACCCAGCTCTGGAGAATAGTACATAGAGATTGCAGGGAAAATATTCTTAAGTGCTAGGTTAATATATCATGTGGATTTAATTGGCTACTTTAAAGGGTCATTTAAACGTGTAATTGATGCGAGAATCAGCCTATCCTTGGGTTCGGAAATGTCCCTGTAGAGTCCTTCATTGGACATTCGGATTATTAAGTCACAGGGTAAAATAGTGGTTTTATAAAGTATTTTAGGTGTAAAGGCCACTGAAGCTTGCAAACCTCTCTAGCTTCTCATTATTGTAGTACATTTTTCATGTTTGTTTCTTTTTTGTACAGGCCCCTTCACAAGGCCGCACCCTGCTCTGTGGAGGATGGTTTTTGGTAAGTGAAAACTGTTGCTTGTTTTATTCCATGATCCATTTGTGGCCTCAAGCTCCACTTCTCTGCATGTATAAACCATTCATTGTTTCCAGCAATGACATCCGGATCCATTGTCCATGGCTCAACAGTGTTCTTGGTAGATGGTCTAGGTCAGGGGTAGCCCACCTCGGTCCTCGTGAGCTACCAACAGTAAACTTTTTCCAGACCACCTAGCAGGTGCACAGGTGTATTCATTACGAGCTAACACATTTGAAAAGATCCACAGGTGGAGCTAATTATATCTCTTGTGATTCTGTGAGGAGACCTGCAAAACATGCACCGTTGGTAGCTCTTGATGACCAGGGTTGGCTACCACTGGTCTAGGTGAACTCCTAAATGAGGAAGACATTGATCAAGGCTTGCCAGGCTGTAATTGTCTGTCTCTAGCTCCTAGGAACCTCACAACACTGTGTATAATCGTAATCCTCTGATGACTGATTCTGGATGACTCTGCTGCTTTTGGTTTTCAAAATGAGATCTGCATCACATGATCTGAGGCTTATGTGGTTTGTGGCTTCATTGCACCATAAGCCTCAGTTTTTATATTTATTTTATATGCTCTATATGTTTAGACCACCAGGCATTCAGTTGTGACAGAAGAGATCTATCTATTTTTATTTCTTCAGGGTCCATAGGGCTCCACAGGGAGACCTTGGGGTGTAGGTGCTGGTTGAGTATTGGGCACCGAACAGTTAAAGCTTTGCTTCCAGGATGCAACGGACCTTCCCCCTATATCCTGACCCCGAACCAGAGGCACTTCAGTTTCGTTGGTGATTGGCCGGAGTCTGGTCACCATTATAACAATGGGCTGCTTCAGCAGGCCAAAAGCTTTCATTTTTATGATTTTCTTTATTTTAAATTTATTCTTCTGTGCCGGCAGCAGCAGACTGTCCGCAAGACGTCTGTGCTGCTGCTCCATCACCCCTCCAGGCGCCCCGACGCCAGCTCCTCCTGGTGCTCTCGGCGGGCTTCCCGAGGACCTTGCTAGCCAGCCCCGCAGACAGACCGCAGCCCAGTTTCTATGGGGACAGGTAAGGCGGGTCATCGCTGCGTTGGCCCGCAGTTGGGCAGTCTTACCACCGGTCTCGGGACAGACCGGAGGTGCTGAGGGTGAACACTGGCTCCAACCACGTGATCCAGTAGACCTCCAGGTTACATATGGAGAGAGAATCCAGCTTCCTGGTGGTTAACAATTAGCATGGGGAGGCCCGCTTTCCTTATTATAGCGGCCCCTCACCTCAGCTTAGGGCGCCATTCCTCTGAGGTCTATCTTTTCTGAGCTGCTCTCCTCCTCCGACCACGCCCCCTCGGAGGTCTCCGCCGGCCATCTTCTACAGGCTTAGCCACAGCTCTCTCAGGGAAAAGCAGGGTCTGGTCCCCCTACAATCCCTCTCCCCCCTACAATCCCTCTCCCTGCATTATAGCCTACCAGCCTTTAAGGACTGAGTAGTTGATTGTAGTCCATATTGCAGTTATGTGTATTTCTGCATTGTATGTGACTTATGCTAGCGCTATCTGTCTTTATAGTCTCTCTATACTGTCAGCATATATCTTTCCCTTTTTTCTCATCTTTGTCCTAATATACTGGTGTATTCAGGGTTTTCTGTACCTCACATTTCTTGTATTTGTGAAGGTTGTCACATACAGTTAGTTACTGCACTGTACCATATTTTGTGCTGCGCGCTCCTGCAGCTTGCACAAGCATAAGACAGGATCAGTATACTGCATTCCCACTTGTATATCACATACCTAGTGGTTGCATATTACTCAGGGCCATATTGTGTGCTATACTACTCTGCAGGTATGTCTGACAAAGGCAAGAGTAGCAAGCAAGCAGCTGCACCCATACTGCTCTCATGCAAATTATGTAATGCAGGCTTAAATGAGGAGGATTTAATACAGGATGGGCTATGTGCTTAGGGCCTGATTCAGAGTTAGGAATAGAGAGAGAGATAGCACTTATCTGTGTAACTGGACAAACCATGTTGCAATGCAAGGGGTGTAAATACATACATTTTTTTTTTTTTTTGCACGTAGGGTAAATACTGGCTGCTTTTACATGTAGCCCACAAATACTGCACAGCTTTATTATTACTCTACAATTTAGATGTCAGTTTGGACACGTCCCTCCCAAATCTAAATCTCTCTGCACATTTTAAATCTGCCCCACCTGCGGTGCAGCATGGTTTCACCAAGATTAGTTGAGAGAGATATCTCTCTCTATTCTCAAGTCTGAATCAGGCACTTATACCCCACCAGGCCCATCAGAGCCCCCTGGGCTTCCTTTTCTCAGGTGCTGGCCACTATTGCGGACCACCTAGCAGTCCCGGATGTAATTCCTCCCTTGGGGTTGCCACAACAGGTACAAGCAATACAGGTACCTCCTCTGCCTCCCCCCCATGGGTAGACTTACTCACTAACTCAGTACAAAGTCTGGCAGCTACCTCCTACAGCCTTTCAAAATATGTTGCAAGGTGAGAAGCGGGGGGTTATAGTTGCAGTCCCGCTATCACAGCGAGGGAACGGTGGTTATTCTACTCTTTCTAGTTCAGAAGCCAAATGGGTCTCATTGGCCTATCCTCAACCTCAGAACCCTGAACAAGTTCATCAGGGTACTCAGGTTCAGGATGGAAACCCTACGCTCTATTATCCTAGCTTTGAAGCCTGGGGACTTTATGGTGTCTCTGGATATTCAGTACGCTTACCTACATGTACCGATAGCGCTCTCTCATCAGCGATATCTCCAGTTTGCTATACTACAGCAACACTTCAAATTTCAGGCTCTTCCCTTTAGACTGTCTACAGCTCCACGGGTGTTTACCAAGATTATGGCTATCATGGCGGCCCACCTGCGTGGTCAGGGGGTCCGGCTGCTACCACACCTGGACAACATCTTGCTCTTAGCAAGCTCCCCAGAGGTGCTTCAACGCCATCTTCAGGTAACCATTGCCTTCCTACAAAAGCACGGCTAATTAATCAACTGGAAGAAATCCTCCCTGAATCCTTCACAAAGGGAGCTCTTTTGGATTTTCTGGATCAGAGAATCTTCCTCACAGCAGACAAGATCTCCACACTGCAAATACGTGTGCGCAGGTTCCTATGCAGTCGCCGAGTGTCAGTCCACTCAGCAATGCAAGTTCTAGGATCCATGGTATCCACCTTCGACATGGTGGAGTACGCTCAGTTCCACTCCAGGCCAATACAACAGCTAATGCTGTCCAGGTGGAACGGGTTGCCCCATCGGATCAAGGCTCAAATGATGGTTCTCTCTCCAGAGGTTCGTCTGTCCCTCTCCTGGTGACTACAGACGTCCCATTTAACTAAAGGTTGCCCCTTTTGGATCCCGGATTTTGTACTCCTTACAACGGACGCCAGTCTACGGGGCTGGGGCGCAGTGACCGGTCAACACTCCTTCCAGGGATGTTGGACATCAGCCGAGTCGACCTTGACAATCAATGTTTTGGAACTCCGAGCCATCTAAAAAGCCCTCACTCTAGCTCAGGACATTCTTCAGGGCAAGCCGGTACAAGTGCAGTCTGACAACGCCACAGCAGAGGTCTAAATCAATCACCAAGGAGGCACTCGAAGTTGGTCAGCAATGATAGAAGTGTCAAGCATTCTCACATGGGCCGAAGGTCACCTCCCTGCCATCTCCGCAGTGTTCATTCCGGGAGTTCTAAACTGGGCAGTGGATTTCCTCAGCCGTCACGACGTGCATGCCGGAGAGTGGTTTCTCCACCCAGAAGTGTTTCAACTCCTAGTGGACAAATGGGGCCTACCAGAGGTGGACCTCATGGCTTCCAGACATAATTACAAACTGCCAGTGTACGGGTCCAGAACAAGGGACACCGAGGCACCCTTAGTAGACGCCTTATCAGGGAAGTGGACCTTCCATCTGGCGTACCTATTCCTTCCAGTCTCCTTTCTTCCTTGAGTTCTTTGGAAGTTCAAACAAGACGGAGGCACTGTCCTGCTGGTGGCCCCAGCATGGCCCAAACTGCATTGGTACTCAGATCTTCGGAGCCTCTCCATAGACGCACTGTCTAAGCGGCTTGTTGTCTCAGGGTCCTTGTCTTCACCCGGACCTGGGTCGTCTGTCTTTGACAGCATGGCTCTTGAGACATCTCTCCTGAGGTATAAAGGGTTTTCTCGCTCTGTGGTTAAGGCTATGCTCAGAGCGTGTAAGCCAGCCTCTGCCAGGATTTACCATAGTGTGTGGCATACCTGCTTCCAATGGTGTGATGCTAAAAGCTATGACCCTCATGTGTTTTGGGTCTCTAGAGTTCTGGCCTTCCTCCAAGCTGGATCGGATCTTGGATTCCGCCCTACTTTGCTGAAGGTACATGTCTCTTCTCTGTCCATTTGGTTCCAGCGTAGAATTGCTTCACTGCCGGATGTCCACACCTTCCTGCAAGGTGTACTCTGCATACAACCTCCCTTTGTCCCACCTGTGGTTCCGTGGGATTTGTTAGTGGTTCTTCAGGCCTTACAGGGCACTCCGTTTGAACCTTTGGAATCTGTGGATCTCTAGTGGCTCACAGCGAAGACTTTTTCTTCTGGCTATGGCGTCCGCCCAAAGGGTATCTGATTTAGGGGCGCTGTCATGTCTCTCCCCATTTCTAATCTTCATTCAGGACAGGGCTGTTCTTCGGACTCGCCCTGGTTTCCTTCCCAAAGTGGTTACTCGTTTCCATATTAATGAGGAAATCGTAGTCCCGGCCTTCCAATCGCCAGACCTCTCGGTAGGTGAGGCCTCCTTGTATGTGGTCTGTGCTTTCAGGATCTACGTGGACTGTGCCAGTTCTCTGAGGAATACAGACTCCCTATTTGTGCACTATGGATTTCACAAGAAGGGTTGGCCAGCCAATAAACAGACATTGGCTAGATGGTTTCGCATGACTATCTCTCAGGCTTACACACAGGCAGGCCTTCCTGTACCAGCTACTGTCACTTCTAACTCCACTAGCTCTGTGGGTCCCTTGTGGGCAGCTCGACGTGTCGCGTCAGCTGAACAGCTTTGTAAGGCAGTCACGTGGTCTTCTGTTCACACCTTTCTTAAGGTGCGTATACACTACATGAGAGAGCAATGACTGTACGATTACAACGTTGTTGTAATCGATCAATCGTTCATCGTCCTGTGCAGTGGATAATGTACCCACACTGATCGATATCGATATATAATCTGACAATCTCATCAGGTTGGCCTGCATGTATAGGCGATGACAAATGCCGACAACGACCAGCGGGAGCACACATCACTGGTCGTTGCCGGCATAATTACTGCACGATTAATCAGCGATTGAACGTTAACGATGTTGTAATCGCTCAATCGCTCGTTTCTCTAGTGTAGTGGATACACGCCTTTAGGTTCTATGCCTTCGATACATTTTGCCTCTCAGGATGCTTCATTTGGACGCTGGATTCTCCTCTCCGATCAGGAGTGTCCCCACCCTTGAACAACTGCTTTGGGACATCCCCAAGGTCTCCCTGTGGAACCCAATGGACCCTGAAGAAGAAAATGAGTGTTATGGTAAAACTTACCTTCGTTAACTCTTTCTTCGAAGTCCATAGGGTCCACAGAACACCCGCACTGACGCAAATAGCTTCTATGGGCTATGTTTCCGGGTCACCTGTTTCCCGTCTCCTTCTGTGTGAGAATGTGATTCTTGTGTGTACCAGTCTCCCTTCTCTCCACTCCTCCTCTGGCCTTAGGCTTGTCACGAACTGAAGTGGCTCAGGGGTGGGGGCATAGGGGGAAGGACCGTATTATTCTGGGAGCAAAGCTTTAACTGTTCGGAGCCCGGTCCGAAACCACCACCTACACCCCAAGGTCTCCCTGTGGACCCTATGGACTTCGAAGAAAAAGAATTAATGAAGGTAAGTTTTACCATAACTCTCATTATATAAATCAATGTGGTTTAGCTGTTACAGATTAATTTCAACTAACTGCAGGTTGTTGATTAGGGAGGGATCAATTAATTGCGATGGTCGCAGAATGTTGGGCGAAGACATCTTCTGGCCAGTAACAACACTCCACATAGTGGTGCGCAGGAAAGTTAGCGATGTTTGGGCACCGTATTGTGACGTACACAGCCGAACATCACAGCATTTCATTTAATTAAAATCACAAGTCACAATTTACATTTGATTCTTTTTTTTTTTATATTTTAAATTGCATAAATTAGCTTGTGTTTTGCAGATTTTCACCCCTTTTATCTGTCCATTTTTTTTAATTGACATGTTGCATTTGCTGCACATATAATCCCTGCCTTCGCAGTATTTAGCGGGCGCTGTGCTTTATTCTAAACTTGTTTACTCAGAGGCATGTGACTGATAACAAACCTCACTAAAGCTGGGTACACATTAGACGATCGGTCGTTCTGATCTGCCGTATCGGAAGACCTATCGGGTGCATCATTTAGTCTGTACGGACGACTGCGTCCGGTGGTCGTTCATCGCACCTTCTGATCTGCATGCAGTATGTATTTCACCATATTACCTGTGTATCCTATCATTTCGTTTTAACTTGCTACAATAGTGTGTTTTTCATACATACTTGTATTCCTCCCATTCTGCTTGTAAACCTGCAGCGCCGTATACTACTAATTGCTATTTGTCTGTTGTTGTTTCCAGGCCTCAGTGTCCTCTACTTCCTGTTCTTAGTATTCCTGCTCTTCCTGAGCTTTGAGCAGGTGAAAGCGGTCATGTACTGGCTGGATCCAAACCTTCGTTACGCGACGAGAGAAGCTGATATTATGGTAGGGATCCATTAAGATCTTTTTGCTCTTTGAGACGGTAAAACGCTTTACCATTTACGTTATTTTGGCTCACTGCAATGAATAGATGGTTCCTGGTCAAGCACTGTCCCACAACTGGGGTTGGCCTTTAAATTCAGTCTTTAGTTGGATGGAGGCTGCAAACCAATCAACCGCCAGGTTACATTTGCTGTAGTTATTATAAAAGCTCTTTCTCGCTCTAAGGCTGGCTGTGAAGCAGAATTATATGGCATGTCTATGAAACGGATGTAGTCTAGAGCAGTGATCCCCAACCTCGGTCCTCAAAGTTCACTAACAGTCCTGGTTTTAGTGATATCCATGCTTAAGAACAGATGGTTAAATCAAAATAACTAAGGTACTAATTAAGTCACCTGTGCACAACTATGGCTATCCTTAAAACCTGGACTGTTAGTGTGCCTTGAGGACCGTGGTTGGGAACCCCTGGTCTAGAGGACAGGGTAGGGATCAGCGATGCTATTTTTAGTATACAGAAAATAAACGCTCAACTATGGCAAAACGCTGCTGACCTCAGAATTGGGACCTGAAAGTTGCTGCTAATTCATAAGTGGTTCTTGATGCTTCCATGAAATGAAGTTTGATTCCTCCTCTTTAATCCTCGTTCATACAGGAGTATGCAGTTAATTGCCATGTCATCACCTGGGAGCGGATACTCAGTCATTTTGACATCTTTGCATTTGGCCATTTCTGGGGTTGGTCGATGAAGGCCTTACTGATCCGTAGCTATGGCCTGTGCTGGACGATTAGCATCACTTGGGAACTGACTGAGGTATGTGTACGATTGAGTAGCCCTCCCCTCTCTTAAGCCCCCCATTCACAGCTTAGTCACCGGAATGTGTGATGCAAAACTGAGTCATGTGACAGACACAGTTCGTTTTCCAAACTAGGGATCTGTTCTCCTCTAAACACAATTTATGTAGTTTCTTTCTTCTGTAATTCTGCAGAGGACAAGCACACCATTTTTTTTGGTTTTTTAATATTATTTGTTTTCCCATATAGGATTGGAAGATGTGGGCAAACACTGACACCTTCTGCAGAGCTAAAACTATTATTATTAGAGGTTCCTACCTAAAATGCCCCCTTTATTACCCTAGCTTTTTCTTCGGCCCATGGGCACTGTTATTTGCAAACGAACAATCGGCACTGCCCACTGATCTACCTATAGAGCACTGCAGTGATAGGTCGGCAGCACCATGCTTATCTAGCAGTGTAAGGTGTCTGCCGCACCGATGCCTCTTCTCTCCGCCACAACTATCTCTGGTACATTTTGAAAGCGTTTATCCACCGTGTATTACACATAATGAAAAATAAATGCACTCTGTCAGAGTATTGTCTATAACCGATATGCACATCTGTCAGTATTATCTATCACAAGCTCTTTGTATGAGCCTTCTAGTTCTCCTATAGCATATACACAATTTTCTACATGTTCTAGTCAACCCAAATGTCGTCCTGGTATTAAGTCATTGACTCTTAGTAGCATAACCGTTCAGGTTTGATGGGTCCATCAGGTTCAGAGAGACACGGGAACAAAACTGCGTGACGGCTTCAGAAGTGGGGAAAAGATTGACTCTAAAAATAGCAAATTAATAATTATCCTTGATCAGTCACGCCATAATCACTAATTTCAGCTCCATGTCCAGTTTCTTGTAGCCATACATCCAATACACTTTTACATTATGTTCGAGAATTTGCTGTCACTACCTTCTGTGATGAGGAATTCCACAGTTTAACCACCTTTTACAGCAAAGAATCCTTCCTGTGCTCATGGGGAATCTTCTCTATGGCAGTTTAGGATCTCTTGTATTTGGTACGAAAAATAAGTTAGACACATCTTTTACTACCAAGGTCTCTCCAGTGATATTCCATGTATTAGTAAGTAGCATAGTTATCACCACAGCTTATCGGCATTAACATGTCATCTGCACGTCCATGGACCAGTTTACCATTTTGTCTCAGCCTTAGTGTAGCAAAGTTACTGTCCTGCTCTGTATTGATGAGCATTCATAGCTTGGGGCCATCAGTATATATGTACCAGGTCTGCTGCAAGCGTTCATAAAAAGAGGACTGATAAGGAGCGGGTCCAATACTGATACAGGTGTTACACCACTAATAACTTATCTTCTATCTCACCTGATGTACAGGACCCCTCTCCACCACACACACACTCACTGTTACATTATGTACCAGATTATTATGTGGAGTGGTATCGTACACACATCATAATTGCATTAGCAGTATCCGCTTAAAACTTACCAGCTCATAACAGCTAATCATATTTGTAAAGCCGGGCATACGGTACATTATGCAACTATCAGCCCAATCACCGGATTGGCCCGATAATCACATTACATGTTTCCACGACCGATAATCGATGATTGAACGGTCAAGCAGAAAATATCCTCCAATGTGCCCTACTGATCTGATCATTGGTCGGCTGCTTCTGGCAGGCAATGTGGTGCCCCACGTTTGCCCTGTTCCTTCACAGGGGAGGACCAGGGAAATGTCTCTGCCCCAGGGAAGGAAAGTAGATATTGGGGCCATATACACTGCGGCATATCTCACAGTGTATGGCCTCGTTATCTGATGGGTTTCAGGCTGTTCGATAAAATGTCTGTCGGTCTGATAGACATTTTATTCGACAGTGTATGACCAGCAATTGGGGCTACCCTGCCTACAGTGATGAAAGATATTGGGATGGGAGGGGGGTGACAAAAATGAAAGACAGAAAGGAGGTAGGGAAAAGGGGCAACAGAGACAAAGCAGGGGGTGTCATTGTGTGGTGGGGGGACAGAAATGGGAAGGTGGGGGAAGACACCAGTTATCACTTGGGGCTGACCACCCCCTCGTGTCGCGTCCCCAATACCCTCTGACTCCTGCCACCCACCCAAAGGGAGGAGAGGGGACAGAGATCAGAGGGAGAAGTATGGGAGGTGGTGTCAGAGATGAGACTGGATAGGGAGGGTGACCGAGATAACAGGGAGGGACGTAGGTGGAAAAGACACGTGTGTAGTCTCGCTACTTAGCGACTTGGCATGTTACATGTCAGAAATACTAGTAATAGATACACGTAAATGTAGGGGCGATTTGACGTTTCTGAATTGTGTGTGTGATCTGATCTTATTGTTACGCGATGTCCGTGATTATCAATGCGGCCGTAGCACAAAATTCAGGGCGAATTGAATTTGCCCCAAAGTGTAAAAGGTTCTCTGAACAATGTCTATGCAAAGATGTGAACATTGATTCTCCCTCCCTTTACTGTCTTCTATACGCCGTCCTCCAAAGTTAATAGTAAAACTATATTTAGGTAAAAACAAAAAATATCTTTCCTGTCTGCTACTAAAATCCTGCGCAGCCCCCGGTCCCTTCTCCCCCAGCTCTCAGCTGCTTGTGATTAGAATGCAGGCTGTGCCGCGCTGCTTGCTAGCTGGGTCAGTAAGAATGCTAATCAGCATAATTAGCATTATCCGTGACAAACTCTCTGTAGCGCCATGTCCCTTATACCTGCAAACTACACTTGTTTTGAAACTGTCATAAAATAATGGCTGATAACACATGTTATATTCTGATCCACAATGGCAATAGCACTTACCAGGGACATGTGCAAGCTTCCAGTCTGTGCCAGATGCCTGTGACTTTGCTGTAGGGGCCAAGGGATTTATTTACTAAATATGTGTTTTGTTTTGTTTTTTTTTTTCTTTAAACAGCTGATTCTTTGCAGCTTTGAGGGCTGGTTTTAAAAGGGCAATAGAAACACACGGAAATCTGATTTTGTGTGTAGTACTACTGCCCATTTAAATCCAGCCCTCACAGCTGCAGAGAATTGGCCATTTTGAAAAAACAAAAACAACCTCTAGTAAATATACCCCGCAAGCCTTTTTTTTTGTTTGTTTTTTGTGTGTGTGTGTGTGTGTGTGTAATCTGTTTCCTTTTTTTTTTTTTTTTTTTTTTTTTCAGCTGTTTTTTATGCATCTTCTACCAAACTTTGCCGAGTGCTGGTGGGACCAAGTTATTCTGGACATCCTGCTATGTAACGGAGGTGGCATATTTCTGGGTATGGTGGTCTGCCGCTTCCTGGAGATGCGGTCTTATCACTGGGCAAGCTTCAAGTAGGTTGATAAAGATGTAACAGGACAGCGCTTAATTTCTTGTCCTTAAGGCGCGTATCCACTAGACGAAAAAAACTTGCGATTAAACGATTCCGACATCGTTCTCATTCAATCGTTTATTAATCGTGCAGTAAAATGTCATCAACGGCCAGCGATGCGCGTTCCCGCTGGTCGATGTCGGCATTTGTCAACGCCTGAACATGCAGACTAACTTGTCGATTATCGTCAGGTTGGGCATGTGCGGGGATGTGGGAGAGTGCCTGCACTGAATGACGTATCGTTCAGTGTGGCCATATTATCCACTGCACAGGATGATGAACGATTGCACGGTTACAATGTTGAAATCATACAGTCGTTCCACTCTTGTGTAGTGGATACGCACCTTTAGACATAATATTTACCTTTATTTGCAGTTAGGTTTTATTGCTTGTTTGTTTATTTTTTTCTATTTTGAATTGACAATTTGTATAAAAGCAGCACCGGATAATTAACACTAGGTCCAGATTTTGTTCAGCTATAAAAAAAATAAATAACAATATATAAAGGATAAACAACCTATAAGGTAGTAGAAATGTATATGAGGGAAATGGGAGAAGAGGATCTTAGGACCAGGGTAATTTCACGATTAGTGCTGAATGAAGTAGGTTTTCTTTTTTTCATTTCCAGCTATTTTTATTTAATATTTTTCCAAAATATGCATTTCGGATGGGTACAGAAAGAAGAGAAGGAGAGCAAACTAAGGTTTAGAGAAGTAAACAGCAAGCCGTTCAAAATATACATTTACATTGTAATACAATAACAGGCAGCATCTGTATAACTCAGGCTATTGAGACAGAAGAAACGTGTGCTGGTAGAATTGCTGGTGAAGTTGTAGAGTAGCAGAGGGAAGGACATGATCCAGGTCAGCTCCCTCCCCATCCTTAGCAAATCCTGGTCCTGTTTCTGGAAACCGTAGGGATAGAAGTGTAAAAGAGCCAAGTATAGTTATCAGGCCTGGAAGTAGGTTTTATTTTCATTTTTATTTTTTTTACACCTTTTTAGTTAACTTATTCTGCAGAGAGAGTCTAGTTTCCCTGTCGTCATACATTCTTGCCATTTTGTTTGGATAATGAAAATGATATATCCTCCTCAGTGTATGGACGATTTAGTGTCCAGTTAGAGCACAGGTTCTCAAAATCCGTCCTCGAGACCCCAAACAGTGCATGTTTTCCAGGTGTATCCTCACAGAATCACAAGTGAAATAATTAGATCCACCTGTGCACCTGCCAGGAGCCTGGAAATTGTGAACTGTGTGGGGTCCTGAGGACCGAGTTTGAGAACCACTGAGTACTTGGTAGGCTATACAAGTCTTTGGAACAAAGTATCTAGGACATGGGAATGTTAAACTTGACTGAGGTTTGCCTCCTATCCTTATGCAGGGACATCCATACGACCACGGGGAAAATAAAGAGGGCGGTCCTGCAATTTACCCCGGCAAGTTGGATCTATGTGCGCTGGTTTGACCCCAAGTCCTCATTCCAAAGAGTGGCTGGAGTTTATCTTTTCATGATCATCTGGCAGGTAACCAGGAAAACATTCACTTATCAACCAATCACAAATGGCTGAGCCAAGAGCCAGGACCGGCCTATGTGAGGTGAACGTTAATGCTGTTGGGACTGCAGTGCTGTTAGGTTGAATGCAAAAGGGATAGGTGAGAGTGTAATTGCTGCAGTTATACGCACTGTGTCTAACAGGAATCAGGTGGTGTCCAGAAAGATACATAGGGAGGATTTAAATTAGGTGCAGTTATCTTGCACCCGCGAGTAAGTGCGGCTACATGCCGCACTTACGGTACCTTTGGATAAACAGATTTTGTTCACAGCCCCATAGGGCTGCGAGCAAAAAACGTGCGAGTCTGGCTTGAGTCCAAGCCGCAAGGGGGGTGAGTTCCGTTACAGTTGCTAATGATTTACACGCAATAGCAACAGCAAATATCCCCCCTCGCGCATGGTTGTGAGATAATCTAACCAAATTGAATTACCCCCAGTGTAGCAGTTTAAATCTAGTTTCCCATCTGCTGTTTAATTGCACGATCAAGTACGACTAAGTTCAAAAATGTACAATTAATTTCCATTCTATTTAGTGTTTCCTTCTGCAAATAGTTGCTTTGCCAGACTCGCTGCTTATATATTAATCAGTGCTGCAGTTTGCTCATTATCACACACTTTTTTTTTTTGCTTGTGTATGTGTGTCACCATTTCTGATTGGTGGTCTGCAAGTTACTTAATATAGGTCATTTGAATTCTGCGGCAGGGAATCGGATGTACTAAGACAGTGTGTGTCAGTCCGTAATTTACAAGGCAATAATAAAAGAAAAACACCAAGATATACAAATCCTTTTACTCTAGCTTGGGAAGGTTTTTTATTGAAGAGTGACTCTGCCTTCAGTCCAAAAGTGCTAAGTATTTTCATTGTCTCCTTGTTTCTTTCCTTAGCTGACCGAGCTCAATACATTCTTCTTAAAACACATCTTTGTATTCCAAGCAAGCCACGCTCTGAGCTGGTGCAGAATACTGTTTATCGGCATCATTACAGCACCGACTGTCAGGTACTGTCCTGAGACTTACAATATTCAGCTCCATTATAGTGACAGTATCTGCACTCCATGAAATGTAGCCCAGGCTCCATGTACTTTGTGTCATCCCGTTTGATCATGAAGAAAGGGAGATGAAGTTTCCATAGACAGTTTGTTCAGAATATTAATGAATCTTGAACACATCCATGCTGCCAGTCTGTTCATTCTGTTCAGCTGTGTTCCCTCTTATCAAGATGTGGCTTTTCGTTTTTAAGGTAGTTAAAAGGGCTTACCCTCACTAATTCATACAAAGATGCTATGGTTACTGTACAAATGTGTGCTTCTACAGCTTGTAGGGGTCACAGTATACACTGCTGTCTATGGAGAGATCTATTAGCAATTGCCATAGTGACATCTACAGGTTAACATCAGTACTACAATATATTAGGAATCATGCAGATGATCATAAATTGCATTTTATTCTAATGCCAAAGTTTGGTTAAATGTCATTTTTACATAACATCTATCAAGCTATACATTTCTCTTTTATTCACTTTATGGGACACTGCTAACCTTGGCGGTGTAGAATGTGCTGTGGCTGGAGTAAGCACACAAACTTATTTGCAGTCTGTCTCCTCCCCTCTCCACCCCTCCACCAATCAAAGATGCTTTCATATATTCTATTGTACAGGTTCTCACATTTCTCAAGTCTTGCCAACAGCGAATGTCTATAGAGGTTTTCACGTTTCTTATGTGTCACCAACAGCAATTGTATAGTAGAACTCAACACAGCTGGACATATTCATTGTACAAACTTTTTATGTACGTATTTTCTGTTGCGGAGGCCTAAGGATACATTGGTGCTGTGAAAGAAGTTTTAAACTTTTTAAAACAAAAAATACAATTACCCCTCAAAAAAGTAACCAGAGATTTATAAAACATAACTACAGAACTAGCTTTGAGTTAATAATAATCTCTAAAGCTGCTTTCATTGACCTCTTCATGGGACTGGAGATTTCCGGGTACAAATTCCACACGACATTGTAAATCTTGAGTAGAATCATGAAAAATGTACCAACAAATTAGAAAAATGGTGCTATGTGCCTAAATATGCCGTAACCCGTAGGGACCAATCACTTGTTACTATACCATTGTATAAACTGCACTCGCAAAAATGACACACGGGCCGAGTACATGGATCTTGTTACTATCTCGTTACTATACGTAAGTGTCCCCAAATCTGAGAAATCCTGCTCTCTGGGCCAAACCTCCACATCCAACTGGGCAGCATTACCGTGATCAGATGATAAATACATCCATGTTGTCACTGTCATCATCCAAATGCTTTGTACCCTCAGTCCTGATCTACATCTGATAAGTCACTAACCTGTGATCATTTGCACTATGGGTTTTCTGGCCAGCTTCTTGCCCATTTCATCACTTTGCATCATGTTATCACATGAACCTCTTATATTAAATACCACCGTTACACATACTGCATCATGTTGTGCTTAACGTCTCAACCTTCTGTATTTTATAGACAATACTACGCATATCTTACAGACACACAGTGTAAAAGAGTTGGCACACAGTGCTGGGTGTTCGGGTGAGTACATGATACATAATATGTAAGTCGCTTTATTCTATGTTACACAGTTCCAATTCTGTTGCTAAAATCTAGCTGTTCCAAGTGGCACTAAGGTGTAGCAGGGGCAAATTTTAGGGCAATAGTTTACTACAGTGGTTTTGTTCCCGCTTTGTCAGCTGATCTGCACCTTGTTTTTGCTGCTCCCTGGAAAAAGAATATGGCCAAATTGAATTAACCCCTTTGATCAGGGGCTGGTCTGAACCACTGTATTCTTGTGCAATTACATCTGCGTGTCTGGGTCGGTTGATAAGTCAACACAACCACCGATCAGATTTTCAACTGTTCCACCACAAATCTGAGAGGTTTTTGATAAAAATAGATCAGTTGATTTTCAGCTCCCCACACAGGTCAATGTTGGGTCTGTCTGCCAATTGTGCAACCAAAATGGCACTGGGTGTGGCCACCCTAAAGTGGGCCAGTGGCCTTTGCATAGCGGACGCAAACATTTTGCAGACTGAACTAATATTCATGCGATTGTAATCTACCAATGCATTAAGAGCTAGATCCTCATAAATATTAGTCAGGCTTCATGACTATTAGTCACGCTGTTCCTCAGCGATGTCACTGGTTTCTAGAAAATGACTTGGGTGTGAGCTTCTATGATCTAATGAGATCAAAATTTTACTTTTTGGCCTCCCAAAAACATGATCCCTACTGTCAAGCTTGTGGTGGGAGAATAACACTATAGGGATACTAATCTTCACATAATCACATGTTTTTCAAAACAGACCAATGGAGGGAGCGGGAGCTGGGCAAACCTAGGAGGAAAACCTGCTGAAGTCTGCAGGAGATGTAGAACTCAGCCCAGCAGCCAGCAAATATCACAATAGAGCAGTGATAGGCAACAAGCGGCCCTGCAGCTGCTGATGAACTACACAAACCAGCATGCCCTGTAACCGTTTTAGCATGGCCTAGTAGCAAAAATGTGGCAGGGCATGCTAGGATGTGCAGTTCTACAACAGCTGGGGGGTGCTTATTGCCCATCCGTGCAGTAGAGGGACATAGATCCCAGAAAACCACTGATCAGGAATTACTTAGCCCCATAGAGAATCTGTGTAAGCTGAAGATTTGCTGTTCATCAACGGTTCCGTCCTGTCTGATGGAACCCCAGCAGGTTTCTACAGAAGAATGACCAGAATATTGTTGTGTCCAGTTCTTTAAAGATGGGAGAGACGTACTCTCAGAGATTCACCAGCTGTGATGCCCGCTAAACGGCCCCTTCTAAGTACTAACATGAAGTTTTTTTTTTTTTTTTCAGTTAGTAGGTAAGAAAATTTTAATGTGAAAAATGCCAAAGGGGGCAAATACCTTTTGTTATAGCTATGGCGGCTCTTTCTTCTCCCAGGCATACTTCCAAATCTAGATGGCCAATGCTGGTTTAAGAGAAACAAGAATTAATAGCAATTAACTTTTTGCTCCTAGTCATTTATAAAAAGAAGCTAAAGAGAATGATTAGTGTTCTTGGCACAAATGAGCCCATGACTGTGTGTTACTGCCCTTCTCTGGCAGTGTATCGGGTAAATAAGTCCTGCTTATAATGACCATTTTATGCTGCATTCTTTACATACTGTAGACCAGCGGTTCTCAACTCTAGTAATCAAGTACCACCAACAGGTTATGTTTTCTGGATGTCTTGAATCATGCAATGGTGAGTTCATCTATTTTGCTGCGTCCGTAATTATCCCACCTGTTTCCACAGATAGAAATACTGAAAACATGACCTGTTGGGGGTGCTGGAGGACTAGCGTTGAGGATTACTACTGTAGACGATCCCCGTTAGTACGAAATCACAATGTGTGCGACTAAATATGTACCGAGAGTGACTACCCCTTACAGACGGGAAATTAGAATGTTAGTGTTTATCTCTGTTGTGTATAATAGACACTGCTGATAGAGATGTTGTACAACGGGGGCATTCAATATGTGGCCCGCCAGCTGCTGTGGAACTACACATCCTAGCATGCCCTGCCACAGTTTTAGCATGCCCTAATAGCAAAGCCATGGCAGGGCATGCTGGGATGTGTAGTTCAACAGTAGTTAGTGCGCCACATGTTGAATACCCCCTGTTGTACACCTGTAAATGTTGAGGAATGAATTTGCATTGCTCTTATTAGGAGAAGGAACGGCCAATGCATGGAGACTGTTTGGAACCACAGAGAACTATCCATACGATGCCCTCTATGGCACTACATTACCTCTTCTCTGGTCTCAAAGTTGTGCCAGTGATTTATTTGTCTATCCAGGTTGTTAGGTCTGTTATATGGGGTTCTTACTCAGTCCATTCCCTCTGTGCCAGGGAATAAATGGTGCTTCCTCAGACAAGGCTCTGATGTGCACGTTCAAAATCAGCAGCAATGGCCCTCATTCAGAGCCGGACGCTATTTGCGGTCGTTCGTTTAAAAACAAGGGGTGGCTATTCAAATGATCCGTACGCACATTGCAGTCTGTTCACACCTCTAAGTCTGAACGAACGAGCAAAACATACGCTCGTTTATTTGTTAAAAACGCCCCCTGGCCGCACGCATCCTACGTCATGTCCGCTATTTATTAGATTAATCGAGTACATCGACCAGCGTATGAACTGCTCGCTATTCTTGTGGTTGGTGTTTGCTACCACAAATTTGCGTGCAGTTCTGGCTATAAAATAACCCAGTGACGTGGTCAATGACGCTGCTGTTTTAAATATACACACCCATAAAACGCCCGTTTTGACCTTTAAGCACGCCTGCGTTCGGATCTCCACTCCCCATTTTCATGCACCTTCCCCTGTTACCACCCACATACGCCTCATTCTGTCACTCAAAATAGCAGGCACTCGCTATATAGCGTACAAAGGATTTTCGGCCGCACTGACTGGTTCGCGCATGCGTACTAAAAAGCGTACGCATGCGCAGATGTGCAAACATCGCTCGGAACGAGCGTACTGCCGCTAACGAGCGGCTCTGAATGAGGGCCAATGACGGTAACACCTGACCTTAAGGAAATATCCACTCAAACAGTCATTCATTCACCTCCCCACCAGGTGGCAGACCTTCAGTGTGAGTAAATGTCTTAACCGTTGGATTGTTGGATCCTCACCCTACGTAGATAATGTGGGGAGAGGCAAACAGTACGGGAAGTTGTTAATGCAGGGTTTACATCCAAAGCTTTGACCAATCCGTGCATGTTTTGGAAACAAAAGCAGCAAAGTTTAAATGTCCAATCTGCACACATGTTGATGCCGGAAAAGGATCCAGACATGATCACAGCTCTGGTAGTTGAAGGAGGGGGGTGTAATACAATACAAATACTATAGACATACTGTAGTAACAGAATTCCTTGGTAACCAGTGTATATATTAATACCAGTGAATACATACAGTATGGGTATAGTTATGGCAGATGTAGTGGGAAGGGATCAGACATTTAGTATGGAGTCACCCTCCCCGTACTCCAGGGATGGGGAACCTCAGGCCCTGGGGCCATATAAGGCCCGTGGAATCATTTGGTCTGGCCCTCTGAGCTTTTTTCTGCTAGCCTCGTCTGGCTAACAGGGTGCCTAGAATGGCAGCCAGAATCTATGTAGCAGTGCTGCCTGGGGCGTCCTTAGGATGCTTCAGACAGTCACACCGCTGCTCTTACCACTCCCCGGAGCATCCTCAGGATGATCCAGGCATTGCTGTAATCACCAGCAATTGTGGCCCTGCCCCCGTGAGACATCAAACAGAGGGGGCGTGGCCTGCACAGGGCCCGCGAATAATGTTACATATATCAAAATGGCCCTCGGCAGAAAAAAAGGTTCCCCACCCCTGCCTTACTCAATCACCGCAGGCTCCAATGCTCAGTGCTTTGAATGCAGCTTCACATTACTTTTGTCTCAGCATCTGTGTTTTATTTAATGCGGGAAACACCAGACACTATTATATTAATATTTATAAGGGCACCAAGTAATACGGAAAGTAAAAAAAAAAAAAAAAAAAAAAGATTTCCAGGGAAAAATACATCAAAACCTCATCTGAGGTGTAAAAATAAAAAAGTTGCTTTTGTAAATTATATTAAATCTTTTTTTTGTTTTCTGTATTTCCTTTAACAGTGCTATTGCCTTTCTTGAAGCATTAGTGTGTATAAAGTTCGGTCAGGATCTCTTCTCCAAAGCCCATATGCTATATGTGGTATTTTGGCTTCTCTGTGTGGTAAGTGACATTTGTATTAATTATTGCTTTCTCTTGAAAGCTTTCATGCACAAATGAAAATCTATACTTATGACACTTGGTAATTGCATGTTAGTGTTTTCCAACGTGTGTGAACATTTCCTAAGCCACATACTGTCAGGAGAGAGCTTGCTGGTGATTGGTGGAGGTACATCCATTGATCTAGTGAGGAGGAGATCCTGTGTGATCACTACTGTATGAAGCTTTACTGACCGTTCTGACATAGACCTACCTCTGTAGGTGCTTCTGCGGACTGCCCGTATGTTTATGAGGTCACTGACAGTCTGAAAGGGATGTCTAGAGAATATTGCTATTGTTAAAGACAGAAATGCAATGGAGCAATTATAATCCGCTCATAATACAAAGCAGACAATATACAAGCTAATGACCATTGCAAGCAAGCAATTCTGGTGACTTCCCCACAATGTGTCAATTACAATATTCCGTATCTTAATATAACACCGAAGTTATCCATTCAAATAAATACCTTTCTATAATTTGACAATTTATTACATTTTTCTTGACCGCTAATAACTTTATCTTCGTTCTGGCTATAAGATTTCTTGGCTTGGAATACAGGAAAGTCTCATAGCCAATGAACACTCTTGTCTGCCAGTGGTAATATTTCCTGATCGTTGTAATCAGTTACAGATCTTTGTCTATACCAGTCATAGATCTTGGCACTCCATAGACTATATCTGAGTATGTCAGAAACTGTGACCCCCTGACCCTAAATCTAGATCACTTCTGCTGTAAGGATTCCTGAAAAAGGGGTGACACTCATTATAATCACACCCTATTGATGAAACGTTACATATGGGCCACACATTTAAAGTAACTGTTACATCTCTTTTAGGACATTTCTTTATAGTTGCTCTTATTTGTACAATATCTATTTTATTGATGTCCTTCTGTATATATAAACAGTAAACTGGAATATCTGCGCTAATGAATAATTAGGAGAATTGATATAAGCAGATCACCACCAAGACAAGAATATGAAAAATATAAACAATTTAATATAATAAATTATTTGACCGGTCAAAATAGCAACAAACATAATACAATCATATACAATAATTAATCACCTACAATGATTGATAGCAAACTTTTATCGATCAAACGTTTAAAGGATTACTAATTAATCCCAAATTGATCTCATGCTATTACATGTTGAAGTTATAATTAGCAAAAGTCTGAATAAAATTAGACAGATCTGAAAAAATCGCTAGAGGAGGTGGATCAAAAATTGTAGAAAATGAATATATATAAAAAAAATTATATTTTAAAAAACAAATGTTATTCCACAGTGTCCGCATCTATGTGGTGTTAGAAAATCTTCAGTCTCACCCGGTAAGATCAGCTGTGTAATAGGAATCACGGGTAACTTGTATCCTCACTTACAATAGGCATGTCACATCCACAACGCACAATTCTGTTCACGCAAATAAATAGCTGTAAGTATTGGAGGAGGCTCCGGAGAGACGGAATATAAGCGGCTCCTTACTATTCAGTGTATCAATGTCAGTCCGGCCGCGTCTCAATCCTGCCTCAACTCCTGATTGCCGGCTGTTGTCCAGCGGGACCACGAATCTCACGTGCCGGTGAGGGGATGACAGGATCAAATAGTAGATGCCAATAAACACTTCAGATGGGTCCAAAGATAAGTTCACTGACGCGTTTCGCTCCGCAAATCTGGGGCTTTTTCAAAGTCACACTTTTATATATATATATATATATATATATATATATATATATATATATATTCATTTTCTACAATTTTTGATCCACCTCCTCTAGCGATTTTTTCAGATCTGTCTAATTTTATTCAGACTTTTGCTAATTATAACTTCAACATGTAATAGCATGAGATCAATTTGGGATTAATTAGTAATCCTTTAAACGTTTGATCGATAAAAGTTTGCTATCAATCATTGTAGGTGATTAATTATTGTATATGATTGTATTATGTTTGTTGCTATTTTGACCGGTCAAATTATTTATTATATTAAATTGTTTATATTTTTCATATTCTTGTCTTGGTGGTGATCTGCTTGTATCAATTCTCCTAATTATTCATTAGCGCAGATAACCAGTTTACTGTTTATACTTTGGTACACCTGGTCGCCAGGTGTAATTTAGTGTGCTACCACAGGCACACTGTCTGTATCTGCTGCTCTAATTAGAATATTCACTCATATAGATGGTTATTTATTAACCTATAATTTATGTGGCTTGTGGTTTAATAATCTATATTAGCGCTAAGAATTTGATCATTGGTTTGTTGTCTATCCTTCTGTATATATGGCGGAGAGCTGAATGCAGTGTTCTAGCTGAGGTCTCATCAATGTCTTTCTGCTAATAAGTTCTCTTCCTAAATGACCTAACACCCGGCTGACTGTTATGTTGTTACGTTACCTGTGAAATAATGACTCCTAGGTCCATTTCCTCCTTGGTAGTTGCATTTTTGCACAATTATCTATATTTAATCTTTGGTAACCTTAGACCACACATTTTTGTATTTCAGACATAAAATTGTAGTTGCCAAACTCCTGACCATTCCTCTAATCTACCTAGATCATTGCTGAATAACACCTACCTCTCCAGTGTGTGCCTACCCTGTTATCCTTAGGTCACCTGCGGAGAGGCATACTTACCCTTTAATACCAATAGTAACTTCACCAATACGGGTAATAAAGGGCACATGTCCGGGAACAGACCCTTAGGGAAGTCCTATAGTAAGCTCTCGCTCTTTTTGTTTGAATTCCATTTACTACAACTCCCTAACATCTATCATCCAGCCAATCTCCTATCCACACCTCCCATTCCAGTCATCATGTTGTTTATCCCTCTCTGTTGTGGGACTTTGTCGGAGATCTTTCTAAATCTAGATAAGATACAGCTATGGCTCCACCTTGATCTATTGCCCCAGTAAATACATAATGTTTCTTATTTTCCATTAAATTGATGAATTGAGACACTACGTTTCCATAGCTTTTCCGTTCATTCCCATTACCCAGGCTGCATGGTCTGTACCTGTCCGCATGCACTCAGCATTTGGAAAGCAGGATCTTCCATTCCTTATATGACCTTACCCAGCCCTTCGGGGCAACTCCTGTTAATAGAGACTGGTCAAATAATTCCATTAATGGCGTAATAAGCACCACTTAAAGGTCTATCAGTATTTTAGGGTGTAACTTCTCCAGGCCAGTCGACTTCTCTATCAGCATGGAGCATTCTGTCTGGATCTTCTTTTTAAACTGACTCCTTTCCTTCTACTGTAAATATAAAATACTTATTCAGACGATCTGCATTGTCCATATTCCCCTGTCTTTGGCTTTAGTGGCCTTAGCACGCTGAATTGAACCCATTGAGACCACTTAAGTCTGGGAATGCCGGTTAGCTTGACTAAAGCTGGGAGTTTAGTAGCGCTAACTGGCATTCTCTGACTCAAGTGCCGGCCGTGAGGCTGTTAGCGATGAGCCGGAAAACAGCCTCAGGAGTGTGAGAAGAAATCCTTTAGTCGGCTTGCTGAATTGAATTGCCCCCTTGTTGTTTTTCTTCTTCTGTATCATCTATAAAAGGTTTTGTACGCTTATAATAATACATGTTAACGATCTGATTAGTTTTACGTTAAATGTTTCATCCTATGTTTCAGGCGATTACAACATTTCTCTGCCTGTATGGCATGGTGTGGTACGCTGATCACTGTGGTGAGCGACGGAAGGTACGGAGGTCTCACATATTCCTTATTCCACTATAGGTCTTTACTGTACTATATTGAGGCAACAATGAGCCACATCCACACGGCTTCCTTTGAACAATGAATGCACCTTTCCCTGTAAATATCATACTATACACAGTCATCCCATGTGGGGGGACCATGCAAAGATGATCTATGTGAGGTCTGTAATAATGGGCTCGATTTTATTCAGCGCGATGTAAATAGCGCCGGGAGTGACCTCCCGGAGCTATTCAATACACCGCGCTGACAAGTCCGACTAATGATTTCTTCTCTCATCCCTCCGGGGATGAGAGAAGAAATCCGACAAAAGTCCCGGCGCGAGGCTGTTTTCGGCCCTTAGCGCCGGGAAAACAGCCTCGCGCCGGGAAGTTAGGTCGGGGAATGCCCGTTATCGCGCCTAAACACCCTGTTTAAGGCGCGATAACGAGCCTTCCCCGACCTAACAGCGCGATGAATTGAATAGCTCCGGGAGCTATCTCCCGGCGCTATTCACATTGCGCTGAATTGAATCGTGCCCAATGTATGAATTAGCTACCTATAGTTTAACATAAGGACTAATATGTCAGTGTTTATTACGGAACTTATTACATTACATCACCTGTCATGTTGTCCTCTCCCCTTGATATAATAGATACTCATTATTGTACTGGCACTAAGGCGTAAAGTGTGATGTCATACAGTACTGTGCAAAAGTTTTAGGCAGGTGTGGAAAAAATGCTGCAAAGTAATAATGCTTTAAAAAATAGAGGTGTTAATAGTTTGCATTTTGTTAATTGATAAAAAATAAAGTGAAAAGTGAATGAACAGAAGAGAAATCTAAATCAAATCAATATTTGGTGTGATCACCATTTGCCTTCAAAGCAGCATCAATTCCACTAGGTACACTTGCACAAAGTCTAGGATTTTGTAGGATTATAGTCAGGTGTATGATTAACCAATCCTACCAACAGGTGATAATGATCATCATTTTAATGTGTAGGTTGAAAAACAGTCATTAACTGAAACAAAAACCGTTCTGTAGGAGGCTTAAAACTGGGTGAGGAACAGCCAAGCTCTGCTACAAAGGTGAGGTTGTGGAAGACCGTTTCATGTCACAGGTCATACACCATGGCAAGACTGAACACAGCAACAAGACACTCGGTAGTTAGTTAGTAGAAGGGTGTCTCCCAGGAAAAGATTTCACAGAAGGCTGGGGTTTCAAGATGTGCTGTTCAAGTTCTTTTGAAGAAACACAAAGAAACGTGCAACCATAGACATAGCGGTCGGCCAAGGAAACGTAGTGCATCAGATGAAAGACACATCATGCTTACATCCCTTTGAAATCGGTAGATATCCAGCAGTACCATCAGCTCAGAACCGGCAGGATCCAGTGGGATTCAGGTACACCCATCTACAGTTCAGAGAAGTATGGACAGAAGTGGTCTTCATGGGAGAATCGCGGCCAAGAAGCCAGCCCTTCGACATGGAAACAAGGCCAAACGACTCAACTATGCACAAAAACATCGGGACTGGGGAGCAGAAAATGGCGGCAGGTGCTCTGGATGACATAGTCAAAATGCCAACGGCCGGGAAGCCGTCTGACTAAATTTAGACGGATAGCTTCCCGAACGAAGGTAAGCCGGGCAGTGTTATCGCTTAGCCGCTGGGGAAAGGGTCACTTTTAGGGACCCCCAGGGGGCCTTAGGGATAGGTAACACCCCAGGAGGGTTGGGTTTAGGGTGTGGGAAGGGGTGGGTTAGGTTTAGGCACTCCCGGGGGGTGGTTAGGGTTAGGCACCACTAAGGGAGGGTTAGGAGTGGTAGAGGGAAGGGTTAGGGTACTTCCCATCCCCAGTCAGGATCTTCAGCGATCTGGCTTGCGTCATCGGGATATAGTCAGACAGCTTCCCGGCTTTCGCCATTGCATACCCCACCCCTCTGGACTGATGAGTCAAAATGTGAAATACTTGGCTCTAACAGAAGGCAGTTTGTTCGCCGAAGGGCTGGAGAACGGTACAATAATGAGTATCTGCAGGTAGCAGTGAAGCATGGTGGAGGTTCCTTGGAAGTTTCAGGGCTGCATTTCAGCAAATGGAGTTGGGGATTTGGTCAGGGTTAATGGTGTCCTCAATGCTGAGAAATACAGGCAGGTACTTATCCATCATGCAGTACCATCAGGGAGGTGTCTGATTGGCTCCAAATTTATTCTGCAGTAGGACAGCAACCCAAAACATACAGCCATTGTCGTTAAGAACTATCTTCAGCGTAAAGAAGAACAAGAAGTCCTGGAAGTGATATGGCCCCCACAGAGCCCTGATCTGGGGTTACATGATTACATGAAGAGACAGAAGGATCTGAGCAAGCCTACATCCACAGAAGATCTGTGGTTAGTTCTCCAAGATGTGTGGAACCTCCCTGCCGAGCTCCTTCAAAAACTGTGTGCAAGTGTACCTAGAAGAATTGATGCGGTTTTGAAGGCAAAGGGTGGTCACACCAAATACCGATTAGATTTCTCTTCTGTTCATTCACTTTGCATTTTGTTAATTTATAAAAATAAACTATTAACACTTCTATTTTTTAAAGCATTCTTACTTTGACGCATTTTTTCCACACCTGCCTAAAACTTTTGCACAGTACTATATGTTAAAATGTTAGTGCTGTGAAATATTGAAGTGTCCCCGCCACCTAATTTATTGGGCTATATATAATTTGTAATACATTTCTTCATATATTTTATTGATGGGTATATTATCTGTTATCCAAGTATAAGTTTAGGCAGCCATTTTGTGCCTAAACTGTTCATAAACGCACTATGAACCAGTGACCTCACAAAGGCGCAAGGTACTTCCTGCTGTGGCACCGTTTAGATGCTCATGAGTTTTCGTTCAGTCTACAAAACGAATGCTGGAACGCTGCAACCAACTTGTACTGTAGCGTCTTATATATTGTAAGGTGCAACTCCTGGGTTACTCGTCTCCATTTTACCTCTTGATCATCCGTGTGTAGAATATACACCTACCCTTGACATTGCCGCATAGCTTGTTGTGTAACCCATTGTGTGTCTCATTACAGACTTATTCTGAGTGTGACGATAATATGGATGTCCCATGGCAACATGAGGAAAAAGCAGGTGAGTTACTATTATTATTATCCTTTATTTCTCCTTCATCCACTAGGGGACACTGGAGCTTCTGACAGTGGGGTATAGATGGTAGATTGTGTAGAGCCTGGCACTTTAAGAATCTAAAAGTGTGACTGGCTCCTCCCCCTCTATGCCCCATCAACCCCAGTTTTTAGAATGTGCTCGAGAGAACCGGTGCACGTGGTGTAGCATTCATTTATACCCTACCTATTCTACATTGGTAGTATTTTATATTGATATTCTGCTCCTCCGCATCTGTTGCTCTGTTTGCCTCAGTTTGCAGTGCTAGTCTCTGCAAGTGTGTGTGTGCGTGTGCAAGAAGAAATGTTACCAGGCTCGCTCTGAAGCGTCATCCCTCTGCGATACTTGTGAAGCGGAGAGTGCTAACAGAGTGCAGAATCACACCCTCCTTAATAAATAGTTTGGCAGGGGTCATGGCCGATCTTACATCAGATTTAGCCTCTTCCCGTAGGGAACGGGAGACTGCCAAGGATAGACCTAGCACCTCTCACCCTTCTTTTCTTGCTACAGAACCAGCATGGGCTCAGGATCTAACCCACTCAGTAAATAGCCTTGCCCAGATTATGGGTTCTACGCCTAAGTCTCCTGAGGCCGTGGTAGGTCGGCTGTCTAAGAAGAGGGCACTTCCGGCGGTTCTCCAGTCAGATGAGGATTCAGAAGCAGATCACTCATCTCAGGAGGAGGAAGGGGAGATGCTGGATGAATCCGAAATAGAGGCTTCTTCACAGGAACCTGAAGCGACGCAGGGTTTTGAACCACTTATCCTGGCTGTGAGGGAAGTACTTCACGTTTCTGACCCTGAAGCTCCAGGATCTTTAGATGACTCCTGTTTGCTAAGAAACAGAAGTCTTCTGTTACCTTACTGTTTTCCGGTATGTTAGATGAACAGATGACGGCAGCTTGGCAGCGTCCGGACCGTAAGTTCCAGATCCCTAGGCGTTGTTTTTTCTCTTTATCCATTTTGTCAGAGAATAGATGTCGATGGGAGACTCTGCAACCTGTGGACTCTTCAGTTTCTCATCTGTTGAAGGAAACCACACTTCCTGTTCTGGGAGCTAATACGTTAAAGGAAAGCTCAGAGCGGAAATTGGAAATTACATTAAAATGGATTTATACTGCTGCTGGCGCACTTCTCAAACTGGCCTTGGTTGGCTCTTGGGTCAACAAGGCAGTGGAGAAGTGGGTGGAACAATTGGCAGAAGGTCTAAAGTCAAACACTCCGCGGGCAGATCTGAATACCTTGGCGGAGCATATTCAGGAGTCCACAGTATACGTGGGAGATTCCCCCAGAGGTATCGGCCAGGTAGGCGCTATGATCTCTGCTTTGGCTGTAGCTGCTCGCCGGGCACTTTGGCTTCGTGCTTGGCAAGCGGAGTCTAAACGGGCGGTAGAAGCCATTCCTTTCACAGGTGATATGTTATTTGGTCTAGAGTTGGACAAATGGATCTCTCTGGACAACCGGGCTTAAGAGCCCTTTTTTACCTTCGGCAGCGCCTGCTCCACGTCGATCGTTTAAGGGACCGTCTTTTCGCTCCTTTCGAGCTCCAGAGAGATTTCAGGGTCGACCTCAAGGTTAGTTTTCAGCAGGTCGAGGAGGTCGCGCAAGAGGACTTCAGACTGCCAGTGCCCGCCGTCCAAATCCCAAGCCGGCAGACAAGTTCGTGGCATGATGAGCTAACATCACACCTCGGGAATTAGATTCGGAATCTGGTGTCTCTTGGATACAAGATAGTTTGCCTGCACTCCTCCAGTGCGATTTTTCACAACAGGGTTTCCTGTCGATCCTTTGAATCAACTAGTTTTGCGTCAGGCGATAGGCAAACTTCTGCTGGCCGAGGCTCTGGTCCTGGTTCTGACTGCACAAAGAAACCAGGGATTTCATTCCAATCTTTTTGTGGTTCCAAAGCCGGATGGGTCTGTCAGACTCATTCTAAATCTGAAGTCTTTGAACCAGTTTCTTTCCTGTCACAGGTTCAAGATGGAATCCCTTCATTCTGTGATTGCGGGACTAGAAGCAGGGGAGTTTTTGGTGTTATTAGACATCAAAGATGTCTATCTAGAAATTCCGATTTGGGAGCCTCAACAGGCCTTCCTCAGGTTTGCCATGAGGGATGCCAATTACCATTTCCAGGCCCTGCCGTTTGGTCTCTCGTCGGCTCCCAGAGTATTCACCAAGGTGATGGCAGTGATCGTGGCTCATCTGCCCGCTCAGGGGATGATGATTGTCCCTTACCTGGACGACTTGCTCATCAAGGTTCTGTCGGAAGAAATTATTTTGCGCCAAGTGACCCTTACTCATCAGATACTCGTATAACACGGCTGGATTGTCAACTTCCAGAAGTCTCAATTGATGCCGTTGCAGAGGCTTCAGATCCTGGGTATGATTCTGGACACAATCCTGCTTCAGATCTTCCTGCCTGTAGACAAGGCCATAGCCATCCAGGAGTTGGTTCGCTTGGTGCTCAGGCCAAAGAAAGTGTCTGTGAATCTTTGCATTCATCTACTAGGGAAGATGATGGCCTTCCAATTCGGCAGGTTTCACTACAGAACATTTCAATTAGATCTTCTGTCTCAATGGTCGGGGTCCAACCTCCAAATGCATAGTCTAGTGCATCTGTCTCCTCAGACCCGCATATCCTTGATCTAGTGACTCCGGACGGACCATCTGGTAGCAGGTCGACTCTTCGGAATTTGGAATTGGACCCTGGTCAATATGGACGCCAGCCTTCGCGGATGGGGAACTGTGGTCTTGGACAACCACTTCCAGGGGCCTTGGTCGCAGCAAGAATCCCTCTTACCGGTAACCATTCTCGAACTGCGGGCAGTCTACAGGGCTCTGATACAGGCTGCTCCTCTTCTACAAGGACTTCCGGTTCGGATAAAATCCGACAATGCCACAGCTGTGGCATACATAAATCGTCAAGGGGAAACCAGCAGTGCAATGAGAGAGACCAGCCAGATTCTTCTGTGGGCAGAAAGAAACGTCAAGGCCATCTCCGCTGTCTTCATTCCGGGAGTCCACAACTGGGAAGCAGATTACCTCAGTCGTCAGGATCTTCACCCTGGGGAGTGGTGCCTTCATCCCGAGTTCCTTCAACTAGTTCACCATTTGGGGAAGCCACAGAAGAGACCTCATGAGACAGCTATGCCTTACTGATTCCTTATCCGTACAGCCTTGTGTACCTGTTCTCACCCTTTCCGCTTCTTCCTCAGGTTCTCAAGAGGATAAAGCGCGCGTCGTCCACAGTCATTCTAGTGGCTCCGGATTGGCCTCGTCGGGCTTGGTACTCCGATCTCCTACTCCTAGCAGACAAACCATGGCCCCTTCTACTACAGTCGGATCTTCTGAAGCAGGGTCCATTCGTGTACTCTGATTTATGTCGGCTTCGTTTGATGGCATGGCTGTTGAGAAGGCATGGCATTCCAAGGGCGGTCATTCCTACTATGCTCCGAGCTAGGAAACTGGTGACATCAGCGCATTATCATCGCATTTGGAAGACTTCTATCTCATGACGTGAAGGACATGGATCTTCCACTTCATCCTTTCATTTGCCACGTCTTCTGTTTCTTGAAAAGCGGCTCAACGCGGGTCTACGTTTAGGATCTCTAAAAGTGCAGATTTCTGCTCTTTCAGTTTTTTACCAACATCGCCTAGCTTTGATTTCGGAGGTTCAGACCTTTTTTCAAGGGGTGCTTAGAGTACAGCCCCCCTTCGTGCCACCCACGGCTCCATGGGACCTGAACCTTATCTTATCCTTCCTTCAGTCGGCCACGTTTGAGCCTTTTGGAGGACATGGATTTTAAATTTTTAACTTGGAAGGTGGTCCTTTATTGGCCCTTGCTTCGGCTAGGCGAGTGTCGAAACTTGGGGCTTGTCCTACCATTCCCCTTACTTAATTTTTCACGATGATCGGGTGGAACTGTGTACCCGCCCTTCCTTTTTGCCTAAAGTAGTCTCGGCTTTTCACCTAAATCAGCCAATTGTGGTGCTGGTCTTGTTGGACTCTTCCAGGGGTTCTCTTCAAACTTATGTGGCCCGTACTGAAAGACTACGCAAATCAGTGGCTATGTTCGTCCTCTATGACGCAAATCGTCGTGGCTGGCCTGTGTCAAAACAGACTTTGGCCAGGTGGATTCGTCTTACCAATCGTCAGGCATATGTTGCTTCTGCTTGTCCTCCGCCTGTATCCATCTACGCGCTCGGTAGGTACTTCATGGGCGGCACGTAGAGGTGCCTCAGCTTCATAGCTTTATAGAGCAGCTACGTGGTCTTCATTGAATGCCTTTTGTATGTTTCTACAGGTCTGATACATTTGCGGCATCTGCTTCGAGTTTTAGTCGCAGGTTGTTCAGCACTCTTTGAAATATTTAACTTGGAAGGTGGTCCTTTTATTGGCCCTTGCTTCGGCTGGGCGAGTGTCGTAACTTGGGGCTTTGTCCTGCCGTTCCCTTTAATTTTTCTTTAAATGCTAATCGTCATGGCTGGCCTGCGTCTAAACAGACTTTGGCCAAGTGGATTTGTCTGGCCATTCGTCAGGCATATGTTGCTTCTACTCGACCTCCACCCATATTTACGATTCTACGCGCTCGGTGGGTAGTTCATGGGCGGCACGTAGAGGTGCCACAGCTTCCCAGCTTTGTATGGCTGCTACGTAGTCTTCATTGAATACCTTTTTACGTTTCTACCGGTTTTGACACCTATTGCGACTTCCGCCTCTAGTTCTGGTCGCAGGTTGTTGAGCACTCTCCCCTGCCCTCCCGGGAGGGAAGCTTGGGGACGTCCCCACTGTCAGAAGCTCCAGTTCCCTAGTGGAATCGAAGAAAACCGGATTTTGGTACTTGCCATTAAATCCATTTCTCCGATTCCATCGGGGACGCTGGACGCCCACCCAGTGCTTCATACCTGCTTACCAGTTTACTTATTCTGCTTCAGTTCTGTTGCAGTTTTTTCTGTTCTAGTTGTGTGACTGTTATATTCCTGCAGACTGTTTGTGTTCCTGCAGTGTGTTGGTCCGATGGACTGAGTCTTTTTGTTCTTCTTCTCTGTCATTCTGTCTGTTGGCCGCCTCCTCTCGGGCTCAGTTCTTAAAACTGGGGCTGATGGGGCATAGAGGGGGAGGAGCAGCTACACTTTTAAATTCTTTAAGTGCCGTGTTCTGCACAACCCACAGTCTATACCCCACTGTCAGAAGCCTAAGTGCCCCCTGTAGAATCAGAGAAATGGATTATTTAACGGTAAGTACCAAAATCCTGTTTTATATGGCGCCACAAGTGTTTCGCAGCGCCTTACACAGTACATAAACAAATAAGTGAACAAGAAACCAGTGGCTTACAGTACAATACTTGTTCACCCATACGAGTTGGACCCATGTGATGCATGGCGTCAAGTAGTTTGGTACCCATTTGCCTTCAGTCTATTAGGAATGCTTGTTGTAGGTGCCTTTAGTGTCTTCTATTGTGCACATCTCGTCGGTCCATACATATTCAATTAAGGGTGTGCAAGTGTTCTACAATCATATCGATAATACTTAGCGGACTCGCACAGATATGAGGATCACTGCACAGAAATAAATCCTGTTTATTTCAGTTCCCTGCCCATACTTTCAGTTTCATATTAGCTTAGGAGAAACAATGCAACAAATAGTAAACTACATAATAAATACATTGAGCACGAGTGTATTTTAAACGTTGCTTGTTGTATTGGTGCTGTCCACTAGATTGCACTGTAGCATTACTCATTCTGAGCTCAGCTTGAAAATGAGCATACAGTTACAGTGCTAAAACCTGTAAATTAAAGTCTTTAGTGTGAAGTTTGTTATACTTTTTCTTGTCCTCAAATATACAGAAACATAGACAGATCTGCTAGATTAAAGTATAATCCATGTTCTCCCAGGGAATCTAATTGAGAGGCATTTTAACAGTTCTTAAATATAGAAAGGCTCACTTTAACATAATTAGGTGGAACATTTGAACTTCTCCACAGTTGCCAATTAGCATTCAACTGTCTAGTGCAGGGGTGTCAAACTCGTGGCCATCCAGCTGTTGTGGGACTACATATCCCAGCATGCCCTGCCACCGTTTTAGCATGTCCTGAGAGCAAAACTGTGGAAATGCATGCTTGGATGTGTAGGTCCACTGCAGCTGTATGGGCCCGAGTTTTACATCACTGGTCTAGTTTATATTAAGACAATGAAGCAAGTGTCTGATTGGTTGCGACTAAATGCGATGTTAGTTTGTGTCTCTGAACTATATTTCCTTTTAAAATATACATTTAAGCCAATGCTGGGCAGTAATGTAGATCTAAGAGTAGATTTACTAAGCAGCTCTTTGCAAAGCTGCCGTGTTTATGGCAGTATTAGCCGTTGGATTTATAGGGGTGATAATATTAAATGCAAAACCAGGCCAACAGTCTCAGCGACTTTGGAAAGCAAAATTTTGTAAATTTACCCCTTAGTTTGTTCTTTGTCCTGTTTGTTCTAAGACCTTTTACCACAGAGGCATAGGAGTACAGATGCGTCCACATACATCTTACTTCTTTGGTATTAAACAGCCCCTTTAGTCGCACTATGCCGTGACATGACTCTGTAGCACAAGCATCCTTTTGTGCGCCTTTTTACCTTCAAATGTGTCTTATTCACAAAGTGATGCGAATATGATGCACAAGCAGCTTCTGCTGATTAAAATGATATGCTGCATGCCTATATTCTGTGTGCCACTGTATCTCCATGTGAAATGCTACGTTACATATATTTTGTGGTCACACTTGCTAGGACACCCTGCTTTTCAAATGTAAGACCAACTTTGTCCGTTTATCCCCAGGTGCTTATTAACTGATATCCCTGGGTGTGGTCCTTTCTCTTAAGCCAGGAGCCGTACTCCTGTTTAAAATCTGTGTGCTATCTGGAGTCAAATGTGGCAGAGCAAAGATCATATATATGAGAGTCAGTGTAGGGATTGGCCAGATGGGAAGACCGTGAAGTGGTGGTCAGCTTGACAAATTATTGCAATATTTTGTAACAAACATTCCCTATACTCAAGGGAATTACAGTTTGAAAAGTGAGTGAGTGTCGAGTATGTATGAGATTGAGATATGTGTGTGTGTGTGTGTATATGTGTGTATATATATATAATATATTTATTAGAGCTGAGCGGTTTGGATTCTGTGGAATCCGAACATAGGGGATCCGAGTCCACCCGAACCACCTGTTCCCCGCCTGACTTGGATCCCCGTTCGGGGCCGAACGGCGGCCGCCTGATGTCGGATTCTCACTAGAGAATCCGACATCAGGGCTCCTCGAGTGTAGGGCAGACCGCTGTGATAGCGGTCTGCCCTACACAGACACAAACACACAGCCGCCATTCTACTGGGGGCCAGCTAATGGGGAGCATACTACTGGGGGCCTGCTTATGGGGAAATACTACTGGGGGCCTGCTTATGGGGGAATACTACTGGGGGGTCCTGCTGCTAATGGGGGGCATACTACTGGGGGCCTGCTAATGGGGGGGGCATACTACTACTGGGGGCACTGCATAGGGGGCCCTACTACTAAGGGAACTGCATAGGGGGCACCATTACTGGGGACATTGTGTAAGGGACACCACTGCTGGGGGCATTGTGTAAGGGACACTATTGCTGTGGGCATTGTATAAGTGGCACTACTACTGTGGGCGTTTTATAAGGGGCATTACTACTGTGGGCTTTGTGTATAAGGGTCACTACTGTGGGCATTGTGTAAAAGGGGCAATACTGTGGGCATTGTGTAAAAAGGGTCACTACTGTGGGCATTGTGTAAAAGGGGTCACTACTGTGTGTCGTAACATAAATAAGAGACACTACTTTATGGTGTAATGTGAATCAGGGGCACTATGTGATGGAATGTGAATAAGATTGTGCACTGTGACTCCTTGGGCTGTAGCCCACTTTGTAAACAAGTACTGTGACTCTGCTGGCCGTACCCCACTGGGTGGGTGCACTACTTTTCATTTCTGCCACTGCTGTGTGGCAATGTGTCATAGATGTGCTTTATACTGTGGTGTCTGTGCCGCTGCTTTGTCGCTTAGTAACCAGTCAGCTCACTGTAACCTTTGGCCAATAATGTTGAAAACAATATTATAAGCTGTGAGGTTGTCTAAATTGACTGTAAATTACTGGAAATTAAGGTTATTGATGTTAATACTCTAGGAAGAAAAAAAAGACCAATTTATGTGATTTTAGCTTTTTTTTTGTCAATTTTTGTAAAAAAATCCAAAGCCAAAGCCAGTCACCGCAGTTTGGCAAATCCAAATCCAGAGCAGGATGACGAATTAGATCCAAATCCGGCAAAAATGTTCCGGCGCACATCCCTAAAATAAATAAATATATATATATATATAATCTCAATCTGTGTGTGTGTGCGTGTGTATATGTGTGTGTGTGTGTGTGTGTGTGTATGTGTGTGTGTGTGTATACATATATATATATATATATATATATATAAAAATGTTTTTTTAAGATATGCATGTAGATATAAACAGTACATACATTTCAGACCTTGTAGCAAAGCATAAGACATCGCTCAAAAAAGCGATACAAATTCTCAACAATGATGCATATAATGTACTGCATATCAAATAAAGGCTATTTATAGAAAAACAATAAAACGGACAAGGAAAGATGAAAAAAACAGAAGGAAAGGCAAAGAGAGAAGAAGGGGAGAGTAAGGAAGGGATCATCCCATACAAGAAAAATGGTAATTTTTTCTAAAAGAAATTAGTTACATTAGAAGACATATAATTCTTGAAGTCGTCCGAGGACTTATATTCTAACCAGGGGAACCAGGTACCGGTACAGTCAGAGGCTCTGTTCGAAGAGGAGCCTAAAATATCCTCCACTGACCTAAAATACTAAAGCTTTTGGAACCAATCTTTGCATGTCGGGGGTTTGGTAGATTTCCAAAATACAGTAATGACAGCACGGGGGTCCAGTCTTCAACCCGGGCAACAATAGGTATCCCAGCTAGTGTATAATAAGCAGTATGAAACCAGGTTAGGAATGTATACGTTTTTACCTTCATGCTTCCTGAGAGCTATGAATTCATTGTGAAACATGGTGATCCGAGCTCTCAGCTCCCTTCCCCATTCTGTACCACAGAACATGGCAGGCAATCTATGTAACATTGCTGCAACTTTGTTGCAATACCCTTTAGTGTATTCCTGCAGGGAAGTAGGTTGTTTTAAATTTTTTTAACCCTATTTAGTTTATATACCGTACATTGGATGATATTTGCTAATTTTCAGTGCTCCATACTTTATTCTTTTATAGCAGAAGTCCCATTGAAGCACAACGGAGGCAGCACATCATCCAGACGGAAGAACCGCAGAGGAAAAGTAACCAATGGAGTTGGAAAGAAATAGGCGCACGACTCAGAGCAAGCCTTAATACAAATCCGGTGGGATGAACCAGGTGCTGAGAATAATGATAGACTGTGGTTCATCCATACACGGAACAGGGAGAAGGCACAAGGACGGAGACATTGGCAAGACCGGGCACTTCTGACTCCTGTGAGCTAGAGATCATACGTCACCGTGATTTTACAAGCCATTCACCCTTCTTGCTATCCTGGCATTGGATCCTAATCGCCAACAATAGGCTCCGAATGCACGGCCTGCACCCACATAGCATACGGCAGAGATGGTGGCTAGAGCCTCCGGCTTGCAAAGATTGCTTTTGCAACGCGGTGCTGCTTTTTACCCATGCTGTAGTCTGCCTCTCGCTAACATCTAATGTATTAATGCTTCCACTCCTCAGCCCTGGTCATGTCTAATTTAATATGCAACGTGATATTTCAGACTTTTGGTTTGCCTAATATTTTATGCGTAAGTCGCACACATGGGCGTCCAGAGATTAATTCGCTGGAAAATACCGCCATGATGTTTTATGTTTTTGATCCTAGGCGAGTATTGCCAAAGGCAAAGATCATCTCCCTGATGTTGTTCTGATCTGTTTGTATGTATTCCAAAAGCAGACCACACCCACTTAATGTGATGTCATTGTTGTTTTCGGAGTATGTTTTACATTACAGACCACACTCACTTATGTGATGTCATTGTTGTTTTCGGAGTATGTTTTACATTACATAATGCATAATGGAATGTGTCGATGCTAAGCAGCCCCCCAGCCAAGAGGAACACTTGTTTGTTTGTTATTTCTTTTCATGCTTTTAAATATATTTGTCAAAAACTGATTGCAAAGTGTGCTGGGTAAACTAAAGTGGTCTTGAAATGAAAAGGTGAAGGCTCGCACAGCAGTATTATGTGTTCCTACTTACAATCCACTTGTACATGTTTACAGCCATAATATTTTTTTTTTAGACGTTAATAGTTCTATGCTCACTCGTTCTTTATCTATCTCTATCTCCAGTGAAGAGTTAGGAGGAGAGAACATCTATAATCAACATTATGCCAAAATCCAGAACTCTGTTCTAGAATTTTAGAATAATTGTAACAATCTCGAGTAGGTTGGTGGCTTCTGTAACCTAAGAGAGATGGAACCTGTACCAGCTACTGTTTATATGCAGACCATGAATATACAAAATATAATTGAGGTACAAAATAAATTATACGTGTGAAAATTAGTTGTGCAATGCTCTGTGTTTGGCCTCCTACGGAAGGCTTCGGTGTCTTATGTCGACCTTTATAATATCAACATGGCCGTTATGCCGACATGTCCGTGATGTCGAAATTGATTTAGACGCTGATGAAATTTCCACTGTGTCGACACTGTATCTTTATTGTGAGTCTACCCGTAACCCAGATGCCAACATTTCAACCAAGCCTCTACTTCAACCATGTCGCCATTTCTGCATTGCCTACAGAACAGAAGAAAAGCTCTTAAATTAAGTAAATGGTGTTTATTAATGAAAGATGTGTTAGAAGCACTCCACCTCATTTTTCTTGGATGATCTGTGTGTACAGGAGAAGTATAGGGGAGTTGTGTGCCCTTTGTTTGCCGTCTGTCATCCTAAGTCCTTCCTGGCCCATAATTACATTAGACCTCTCCCCAAGGTCATCGCTGCACAAACTAGCCTGAAGGGATACAGGAATAAGATTGGCAAGAGGTTTGTGGGAGGAGCTAAGGAGATAATGGGAGATGCAAACAATGGCAGTCTAGTGAACGGGAGGTAACCTTTTATAGCTTCCATTTACATTCCTATATTATGGTGCATACACACGGTCAGATCTGTCAGATGAACGATTTTTCCAACGATTTGAACGATTTCAGACAGTATTAAAATGAATGAAATCGTCCAAATCTGACTGCAAACACAACAGATGTCAGATATCGTTATCATGCGGGAACGCGCATCGTTCATCGTTACAGGATCACATGTCAGATTTTCATTCAGATATGAACACTTGAACGATTTTTAAAATTGCTATCATTCAGATCTGACAGAAAATCTGACCCTGTGTATGCACCATAAGCATTTACGTTGGATTGTGGGTAGTCTACAAATTTGGATGGGTGCATACAGGAGATCATCTTAAGTGTATGTGTATGTATATATATATAATTTTTTTTATTATTAGAGTTGAGCGGGTTCGGTTCTCCGAGAACCGAACCCATCCGAATTTTAAGATTCGGGGCGAGAACCGAACATGCGTTCGGTTCCCCTGCTGGCCTCGGATCTGAAATCGAGGCAAAAAGTCATAGATGAGAATCTTGCGGGTTTTGGATTCTATAAAAGGTCCCCGAGGTCGGTGCCATTTCACTTCGGCTGTGGAGAGTGAAGTGAGAGGGTGGCTGGTGCTGCTGTCCAAGTGTCCATCTGGCTGTGGTGTGCTGTTGCTGTGTTGTCCATCTGGGCTGTGCGGTGTGCTGTTGTCCCTATAGAAGAAGAGTGGCTGCAGTGGCTCCTGTGTCACTGGCTGCAGTTCATAAAGGGGTGCTGCTGTGTTGTCCAGGGGGTGCTTTGTCCATCAGGGGTGCTCTTCACCCCCAGTGTGGAAAAAAAAAAAAAAGTTTTGTTTTCTGTGTTAGTGTTAACAATCCACACTTATCTGCAACATAGCTGCACTAAGGGTGTTGCCTGTGTCATTTATCAAGGGGCTGCTGCCTAATTCGGGGGTCCTCCCCCCCCCCCCCCTCCAAGTGCCCCCCCCCCCCCTCCAAGTGCCCCCCCCAAATTAAAATAAAGTTAGTTTTTTTTCCTGTGTGTGCGTTAGCTGCAACTCAGCTGACACTGCTGCAAGACCGCAGTGAGTATGGAGGACAGTCGCATTACAGGCGAGCACATACCAGTCTTGTAGCTGCCGGCAGCAGTCATGATGACGATGCAAAGTCGTCAACATCATCTATGAATGCCAATGCCCCAGGGCTTAAGTCAGGCCATGTAAAAAAAAAAATCTAAAGCTGTCAGCTTTAAAGAAAGAAAAAATTTGGCAATATGCCATTCACTACACGAAGTGGCAAGGAAAGGCTAAGCCCTTGGCCTTTATGACTGGAGGTTCTAGTGATGATTTAAGCCCTTCTGTTTGTAGGAGAGGTACAAAAAAATTAAAATTAAGACGAGTAAAACACCAGAACCAACTGTGTGCTCCGAAAAAACACAAATCCCAGAGGAGAGTCCAAGTGTGTCCACGGTTGCCATGCGTGAGCCTGACCTTTCTCATACTGTACTTTAAGAGGATCCTCTTTCCACCATTTCTGTGCAAATGTGGGGATGAGTAGCACAAGTCAACATGCTGATGTAGAAGTAGATAGGATAGGATAGATAGGATGCGTCTGTGGAATTGCACCAGGAGGATGAGGAGGACATTTATGTAGTTGGTAATAACAAGGATGATAAGGATGTTTGTGTAAAAACTGTAAATCAGGCAACAGTTGTTGCCCATGGTGGGAAAAATCCCATTGTTGCCATGCCTGTGCAAAGGACAAAAAAATCCACTTCTCGTGTGGAATCATTTCCACCCAAATCCAGACAACCTTTGCCAAGCCATTTGTAACTGTTGCCATCTAACAGTGAGTAGAGGTTAGGACCTTAACCATCTAGGAACCTCCTCCCTTTTACGTCACTTGCAGCGCATTCATCAAATTGGAAAGGGTATTTCAAATTCTGAAACTTTGTTCATTTCTTTGTTCCCAATCAGTCCAGTGTCACCTAACTGCTCCCTTCTATCTGGATCCAAGCGCCTGCAATCAACACCACCAACACCTGCATCATCAACATCCTCATTCATGATCGGAAGTAGTCCTACATACCATATCATAAGGACTGGCTCCTATCCGTTGTTCCTCAGAAGGATCCTTGAGTGCTACGCCTGCTGTTGCTGTGAGTGGAACTTCATCCCAGAAGGGGGACCAGGAAGAGACTACTTTTAGTAGTTCAACCAAACAATTGACTGTCAAACAATTCATTGCATTTGCGAGCAAGTATGACCGCAAACACCCAGTTGCACAGTGGATTACTGACGCCATAACAGCTATGCTGGTATTAGCTGTGTGTCCAGTATCTGCCATTAATGCAGTGGGTTTTAGACAGTTAATGGAGGTACTGTGTCCCCGCTACCATGTCCCTTCTAGATTCCTCTTCTCTAGAATAGCTATTCCGATTCTGCACAAGGACATTAATAAAGTTTTTTTTTCATGTCCTCAGAAATGCCGTTGTGTCTACTGTCCACTTAACCACAGATATGTGGGACAGGGCAAACTAAAGATTACATGACTGACAGCCCACTGGGTAGGTGTATTGCCTCCAACAGTGCAAACAGCAGCATCTAACAAATGCCAGCTCATTCAGAGGCAGGCTACTCTGTGTATCACTGGTTTCACTAAGAGGCATACCGCTGAGAACCTCTTAGAAGAACTCAGGGAAATCATTGCAGATTGGCTTACCCCACTTGGACTCTCCTCGGGACTTGTGATTTCTGACAATGCCAGCAATATTGTGTGAGCATTACATGTGGACAAATTTGAACACATTCCATGTTTTGCTCACACAATAAATTTCATAGTGCAACATTTAAAAAAATAAAATAAAAATGACGGGCGTGCAGGAGATGCTCTCGGAGGCCCATAAGATTTCTGGACATTTTCGACATTCAGCAACTGCGTGTCAAAGATTGCAGAACCGGCAAGAACTGTTGAATTTGCCCTGTCATCAGCTGAAGCAAGAGGTAGTAACTAGGTGGAATTCTACCATCTATATATTTCAGCGGATGGAGGAGCAGCAAAAGGCCATCCAAGGCTACACTACGGCCTATGACAGGGAGAGGAGCGGGAATGCACCTTAGTCAAGCGCATTGGAGAATAAGTGTTGTGCAAGGTTCTCAAACCCTTTGAACTTGCCACATGGGAAGTTAATTCAGACACTGCCAGCTTGAGTCAGGTCCTTCCCCTAATCAGACTTTTGCAAAAGCAGCTGGAGAAACTGAAGGAGGAGCTGAAACATAATGATTCCGCTAGGTATGTTGGACTGGTAGATCAAGCCCTTCACTCGCTTCGCCAGGATCCAAGGGTCGTCAATCTCTTGAAATCGGATCACTATATTTTGGCGACCATACTTGATCCAAGGTTTAAGTTAAGTTGTCTTTCTTTCCGACGGACATAAGAGCTGGGGAAAAAATTGCCAGCTCAAGCGGCACGTGACACGGCATCTTCTCCTTCAGTTTTTGCAGCTGCCAGGAAAAAACTACATTTTCCTAAGAGACCCACTGCTGGGGGGGATGCTGATTAGTCAGCAAAAACTAATGACATCTGCTTGAGTCTGAAAGAACTGCCTACAATGAGTGACATGTCTACCGTGACTTTGTCTGATATGGTCACCATTCAGAGAATGGTGGATGACTATTTTAGGGATAGCATCCAAATAGGCATGTCACAGTCCCTTTCACTACTGGCAGGAAAAAGAGGCAATTTGGAGTCCTTTACACAAACTGGTTTTGCTGTACTTAAGTTGCCCACCCTCCAGTGTGTACTCTGAAAGAGTTTTCAGCGCAGCCGGGAACCTTGTCAGTGATCGGCGTAGGAGATTACTTCCCCAGCATGTGGAAAAGATGATGTTCATCAAAATTAATTACAAATTCCACGAGGAAGACCTTTACCAGCAATTAAGTAAAAAAAAACTACAGAAGCATGTGTAATGGTGGATTCCAACGGGGTCGAATTAATATTGTGTAAAGAGGATGTACACACTGATGGGGATGACGACATCTGATCTTAACTATGTTGTAAAGCCAGTTTATGTATGGGATCATTGCCACCATTGTCCACTGCGCATTGGCAGCTTGTTTTGTGGGGGGTCCAAACAAACCAATCATTTCAGCCACAAGTGGCAGTCCCTGTTGCTGAACTGATTGGTTTGTTAAACTGTGAATGTCCTGTTTCATATATACAACATAAGGGTGGCTGGGAGGGCCCAAGGACAATTCCATCTTGCATATTTTTCCTTTCCATTATGTGCTGTTTGTGGCATTGCTGCCTGACATTTTTAATGTTATGGTTTATGAATGTCCAGAAATTGTAATGGCCACAGACAGCAGCTCCTGAATACCCCTTTCAATTTTTTTTTAAGAAAATTCTGAACCAACTGCTGCTTGTGTCGTCCCGGCTGCACAATTTGCACCACAGTGACATTCAGCCAAGGGTTCTCAGCCCTCAAGGCTTCTATACAGCCCAAAGGCCGCAACCTGCTGCACGGCCAAAAGGCCAGATCCCGCCAAGAGTTCTCAAGGCTGCTGCACGGCCCAAAGGCCACCTGTCGTCACTCACCAGGCCTTAAGGCTGTAACGGCCGCAACTTGTCAAGAGTTCCAGCCCTCAAGACTGTTGCAGGACTGGTTCCTAATCATAGCTCTGTATTCCAGTACTACTCAGCCCGGAGGCTGCATCAACTATTAACTATTAATTCTTACTTCAGCAAGTGGCTGCACCAACTATCAATTATTAAGCCAGTGGCTGCACCAATTATCAAGTATCAATTCTTACTTTAGCCAGTGTCTGCACCAACTATCAATTATTACTTCAGCCAGTGGCTGCACCAATTATGAACTATCAATTCCTCCTTCAGTCAGTGACTATCAATTATCAACTATCAATTCTTCAATCCTCAAGGGGTACCCCAACCATCATCTTTGCTCAGTCCTCAACTCTATTTATCACTCAGTTTTGCGCCAGCTAGTTGGATGCAATCTTTTGGCCCTGAACTACATGAAAAAAATCAATATTGTGAGGTGGTCAAAATTGACTGTAAATGAGTGGAAATAAATGTTATTGAGGTTAATGATACTGTAGGAACAAAAACAGGCCCATTTTACGTGATTTTAGCTGTTTTTATTTTTATTTTTTTAAAGAAAAAGTCCAGATCCAAAACCGAATAACAACACGGAGGTGAGGTTTTGGCAAAACCAATCTAGATCCAAACCCAGGGGAGATCCAGATCCAAAACACGGGGGTCGGCGCACACATCTCCTGCACGCAATGACAGCTCAGGCTGCTTAGGGTTTCTCAATGCCTAATTTATGCACGCCTCTTCAATGGTGTTGAAACGCACTGACACGCCTGCGTTCGCACGACCACACCTTATCACCACCCACAAACTTTAATTCACGTCAATCACTGGGTGATCTGTCCGCTCGCATTTCCTTTTGCAGCAACTGGTCCGCGCCCACGCACTGCATCTTATACGCATGCACAGAGCGCAAACATTGGCCGAGTGCATGTGAACGCAGTACTGCATTGCTTGCTGAATCAGGCCCACTGTTCACTGTGTTTTTCACACAAATTACATTGACAGTGCCTCCGTGCATGTACCGACGCCGGCTAGCTATATAAACCCACGCCTGCCCCTCCTCAACCCCAGCGGGTGCCTCTCCCCCTGTGACATCACTTGGCCACCCCTCTCCTCCAACTGACCTTTACCTGGGTGATCAGTGAGCTCTCTCCTCCGGTCAGCTGGTCGGTTTACAGCACAGCTGACCAGGGACACCGTGCAGGAGCCCCAGTGACCAGCTGACTGGAGGAGAGAGATCAGAGGACCCCCGGCTGCAGGTAAGTGTCTGAGGTATTTTTTTCAACACTATTATTTTTAACAGTAATCACGTTGTGGTCTATTTAGACCACACATATGATCACAGGGGGCCGACTGTTCTGCCTGTCAGAGCGGAGCAGGAGGCCGAGGCACCAGGGGGAACCCAGATGGCAATGTTATAGCAGGTCTCCAACCTGGTATTTTTTCACAATTCCCCCAAAGTAAATTTCAGGCAGATTGCATTTCCCATTACAAATATGGGGATTGCGATTTGCTTGCTAAAGAAATGAGAATGAAAGGGCTTGGAGAAGTTTTTAACGAAAACTACTCTAATTGCCCTTTAATACATTTCAGTGAAACTAAAATAATGTGAAAAGGGTGTGAAAACACCTTTTTTTTACATTATTTTAGTAAAAGAAAGATTGATAAATAGAGCAGATAGGGGGCCTGATTCAGCAGGATCACAATTGCAAAGCTACAAGCAGGCTATAGATATATGATATATACACGCAGGCAGCTTTGCAATTGCAATAATGCAGATGCAGCAGGAGGTGTTTGACACCCTCTGCTACACTGTAATTCCAGCACTGCGACGGAGGTTGCAGGCTGGAATCACCATCGCGACCATCGGTGGTTGATGGTCCCAATGATGGGCGGCCGGGCCAGCTGAGTAAGCCTGAGCTTACTCCGGCTTGTGAGCCCAGCAGACTGCGTACATTCACGCAGTCCCTGGGCTGGCCACTCCTGGAAAACTGGGTAGACCAATCAGGCAGAGGCATTCAAGGGCTTGCGTGCGTCTTAGCAGGACCCATTTTGCATACTTGCAGAATGGGTCCTGCGCACGTGCAAAATACAGATAATCGGGAATCTGTGTTCAGCAGTGCACATGCGTGACTGCTAAATCAGGCCCAGAGTCACTTTAACAGATAATCTAAATAGACAGGTTTATCATTGGAAAATCCACAAAAGAAGAACTAGACCCCTCATGTAATTAAGAAACTGGGGAGATGCCAAAAGCTCAAACATAATTTGAGAACAGATACTAATGAGTTTATTCCATGCACCGAGTAGAGGGTGGTTCAGTCACCTATAACAAAATATTGAATCTATGCCCTATCAACACACCCTGACACTGAGAGGGTGTGCAGCTTCTTCAGAAATCCCTAGTATTCACGGCAGGGTGTGGCTATGACCCACACATGGTGCTAACCAGAGCTGGGTTAAGATTATGGACACTTAAAACAGGGGGACCTAAAGTGGCGTATCTGTCATGGATGCAGAGTGTGCGATGCACATGGGTCCATCTAGGACTAACCACTCTGCCTTCTGCATGGTGCACGGTGTGCCAGCTTCCTATGCTTCTTTCTTGGAGGCTGAGGGGTCTATTTACTAAGCTGTGTTAGGAGATAAAGTGAACGGTGATAAGGTACCAGCCAATCAGCTCCTAACTGCCATTTTTCAATCACAACCTGTGACATGGCAGTTAGGAGCTGGTTGGCTGGTACCTTATCACCGTTCACTTTATCTCCTAACGGATAAAGAGAGGAAGGAGAAGGGAGAAAAAGACAACAGTATATCGGTGGATGTTTGTTCCAGGGGAGGAAGCAGCCATCATGCCGAGACTGAGGAAAGGGGGCCGGTGACAAGTACAGGGGTGTTGGCCACGGTTTATGCAAACTGTGGCTGCCACCAGTGTTCAGTAACATAAGGACATCAGAGACATCCTTATTATTGTGCTGGTAGCCTTAGTGCCATCCCCTCAGGTGCTGGCGCCCTAGGCAGCTGCCTAATGGTAGTGCTGGCCCTGTACACAGTCCATATTAATACTAATTTAGTCTGTGTAGTTACCAGGAACCAGTGCCTCTTTGATGTTACTTGTTACTGGTAAATTAACTGTCTTCTCATGATTATACAATGGTTAGCTCTACTGCCTCCCAGTGCTGCGGTTATGGGTTATACTTTGACAAGGGCTCTATATGTGTGTGTGTGGTTTATATGTTCTCCCTATGTTTGTGTAGTTTCCTCCAGGTTCCTCGTCTTCCTCCCACAGTCCAAAAACCTACTATATATTAGTGTATTTGTTGGGTGAGAAATGTAGACCGTACGATCCCCAGGGCTTAAGCATGTCTTGCTTTAAGGGAAAGGCATCTTGCTAAGGGTGAAGACCTCAAGTTCTAAAGGTCTTGTCATCTCTCTACGAGTACTGACCTAACATAAACCTTATGAAAAGAATACTGTAAAATAAGGATACAATACAATTCAATTGTGAAATATAATGAATTGAAACCAGTAAAATCACAAATGATGTTTATGTAATTGGTAAGATGTTTATTTAATAGGTGGCCAATGATGTTAGCAAACAATACATCAAGGTGACAGCCTCGGCCCAAGCGGATCTTTTCATCACCTTCTAGGGGCACATTCCAGATGGATGACAGAACGTGCGCTACAATGAGCTGTAGTCTTGATCTAAAGGGAGTTCAATTAAAGTTTCAGATCATCAATTCATAGGAAGAATGAATCATTTATGTTTTAACAATAGTGAGAATACTCTAAAAATAACAGCAATTACAAACTGTCTCTTAAACCCCAATGTGGATATGGTGTACTCATTTACATATTATATAACTACACCTGCGTGTACTCAATAATATTTATTCATACACTAAATTCTCCTTTTATTTATATATATATATATATAAATATATTTGTACTAATTTTTATATATATATATATATAAAATATAAGCAGATCTATATAAATATATTTTTCAATACACATGCTGATAGAGTTATGGAGAAATTAAGATCTGAAATATATATATGTGAATGAAATGTTTAAATCAAAGCCCTGTGTCTGGGAATCATGCAGCCAGTGAGAGCTGTGAGGGGCGTGGGACCTCCCTTCAACTCTCGCTGCACAGAGTTTTATCAGTAGGTCTGTTTTTTTTTTTTTTTACCAGAAAGGATTTCATCCTGCCTAGTATTGACCAGAATTAATTGTTTTTAGTAGCCAAAAAGAAAGAGGGCCCTGCTCATGAAAGCTTATATTCAAAAGGGAAAAATTTAAGTGGTAGCACAAGGAGGTGATATGAAGAGGGTAAGTATATGGGGAGGAGGTGGGAAGGGTTACAAGGAAATAATTAATTATATAGAAATACAGGAGCATATTTTACTACAAGAATAGCTTCATTCTCAAAAATTATAATGAATGACTAGATATATTACATATTATTGGAATTTATCCGTTTTTACAGGTAGATCTGGAGGATCTTTATGCTTATGTTCATATTTTTTGTTTTATTCTTTTTATTTAATTTACAGTTCACAATTACAATGAACTAACACGTATTTTGGGTAGCCAACAAAATAAATCCGAACTAATCCGAATTTGCGATAATTTTGGCGAAAAGAACAGAGTAAAACCAAACCCGCACATCTCTAATGGTAATCTGTCTTTTCTTTTTTTATTATTTTTTTTCTGGTTGTGACTAATGGCGCTCAATGTTTATTTCATTCTATCTTATGCCTGTACCCCCACCCTTATTGTTTTACTTTTCCCCTTTTTTTGTACCCCTATGTTCTTTTTTTCTGAAAAACTAATAAAGACTACAATTTAAAAAAAGAATTATATTGGTATGACAAAGAGATGTATAAATACTAGGACATAAGGAAAAAATAAGTAGCCACAATAACACTGAAAGCACTTACCTCAGGTATTGCCAGGTGTTTTCTTGGCATAGGGACCACGGGGGGCAATTTATGCAGCGCACCCCTAAAAAAAGAAAACAGACACCATTGTACCTAAATGACTCCATGAGAACATCAATTATATAACCTTCCTAGGCTGATTCACTTCAGTGGGACATTGTCCTTCTCATTTTATACTCATCAGTTATTCTATATTATTATACAGAAAAATAAATATATTACAGTGACATTTTAAGTAAAATGTAATATGCTAGTTACTGAGATGCAAACATAGCTAAGATTAGTATATGAATGGGATCCATAATTATATATAATAGAATATGATTAACATTTAAATATAATTAGATAAAATATTATTTTCGTATCTATAAATTACACTATTTTCATTGTTAAATTTCTATCCATAAATCACATTGTTACATATTGTTCATGTGATATCTGCACAAAGTACATACATGCATCTCATAAGCACAATATCCCTGGAACTGAGCTTGTTGTCCTTCCAGTCTGGCCCTATGGAAAGAATACAGAAATAGTACAGTTACTATTGTGTCTGGTATATGTTTTGCATCAGTTAGTCAATGGATTATAGTTTGTAAATATAAACCACTATTAGTTCCTTTTGTTCCCAGGTCAGTCACTTCCTTTGCCTAATCTGCAATCTAGTCCTGTGCAATAGACACTATTCCATTACAGCATGACCCAAGGCAGCCTTTTTTTTTTTTTACTTTTTTGAAAATATATTTTCTATTAACCACTGAAGGTTTCTATTTTTATGGTCACAAAATATACCATAGATAAAATATTGGACAACTGTAAAGACCAGCATATGTACACACCTCCCAACCATCCAAGCATGGTAACTTTTGGGGCAACTACAATTTGTATGGCTGCGATAAGCCATGATGCAGATTGTTAGTCCACAACTATGATAAACAGAACCCTCTAACTTTTAATTGCATGGTACAAGAATACCTGGAGGACGAGTCTCAACTGAGCATTGATTTTTCTTCCGCCCTCAGGGATCTTGTGGGCCAGACTCACATGGTGCGCCTTCACCTGCAGGAGGAAGGGTGGACAGCAGAGAGTCACTGACACTGGTACACTCAGGGAGACAGGAGAATATGGAGTAGTAACAAGAATGACCAGGATACAATGGTAGTGTATTCCCCAAAGAGGTGGAACAAAGAGTATATAATGATAAAGTTTAAACAATCACAGTTTCACACCCTGCACCCATATGCTTTAATACTTACCCCTCCGAAGTCCCGCGTCAGGCTGTAGCACTGGACAAAACACCTGAAAAATGGCCACCACGGCTATTTTTCCAGCATTTTGCACATGTGCACTAGTGGAATCATGGGGAAACTGGAGGGCGCAACATTTTTCCGGTGACCTGCGCACACTCTAGTGCCCGGAGTCTACAGGTGCAGTGCTCTGTGATGCTAGCCGCCGGAGAGAGCAGGGGGCCTGGACAGAGACCACACATGGGCCCCCTCCTCTCTAGAAACACTCCTGCTGAAAGCACTTACCTCAAGTACTGCCAGGTGTTGTCTAGGCATAGGAACCACGGCCTCAGGTACCGCCAGGTGTTTTCTTGGCTTAGGGACCACGGCCTCAGGTACTGCCAAGTGTTTTCTTGGATTAGGGACCGCAACCTCAGGTATTGCCAGGTGTTTTCTTGGCTTAGGGACCGCAACCTCAGGTACTGCCAGGAGTCTCAGCTGAACATTGATTTTCCTGGCGCCCTCAGGGATCTTGTGGGCCAGACTCACATGGTGCGCCATCACCTGCAGGAGGAAGGGTGGACAGCAGAGAGTCACTGACACTGGCACACTCAGAGTACACAGGTAGACAAGAGAATATGGAGTAGTAACAACAATGACCAGGATACAATGGTGCAGTATTCCCCAAAGAGGTGGAACAAAGAGTACATAATGATAAAGTTTAAACAATCACAGTTTCACACCATGCACCCATATGCTTTAATACTTACCCCTCCGAAGTCCCGCGTCAGGCTATAGCGCTGGACAAAACACCTGAAAAATGGCCACCACGGCTATTTGTCTGGCATTTTACGCATGTGCACTAGGGGAATCAGGGAAAATGGTGGGGGCAACATTTTTCCGGTGACCTACGCACACTCTAGTGCCCGGGGTCTACAGGTGCAGCGCTAAGTGCTTCTACCTGCCGGACAGAGAGGAGAGGGCCTGGACAGAGACCACACATGGGCCCCCTTCTCTCTAAAAAAGCACATGCTGAAAACACTTACCTCAGGAATTGCCAGGTGTTTTCTAGGCATAGGAACCACGGCCTCAGGTACTTCCAGGTGTTTTCTTGGCTTAGGGACCCCAGCCTCAGGTACTGCCAGGTGTTTTCTTGGTTTAGGGACTACAACTTCAGGTACTTCCAGGTGTTTTCTTGACTTAGGGACCATAACCTCAGTTACTGCCAGGTGTTTTCTTGGCTTAGGGACCACAACCTCAGGTACTGCCAGGAGTCTCAGCTGAACATTGATTTTCCTGGCGCCCTCAGGGATCTTGTGGGCCAGACTCACATGGTGCGTCATCATCTGCAGGAGGAAGGGTGGACAGCAGAGCTTCACTGACACTGGCACACTCAGAGTACACAGATAGACAAGAGAATATGGAGTACTAACAAGAATGACCAGGATACAAAGGTGGAGCATTCCCCAAAGAGGTGGACAAAGAGTATATAATTAAAAAGTTTAAGCAATCACAGTTTTATTTTTATTTATGTAAAACCATTATATATATATATATAATATATTCTACGTTTCGGGGAACGTATCCCCGTCCTCAGGATACACATGTGTATCCTGAGGACGGGGATACGTTCCCCAAGACGTAGAATAAAGCACAGTCTTTTTTATTGATTCCAAAGTCTCCGAGTGCCACCTGTTGTAGGTTGTATATCTGTTGGGGGTGCTGTCCTCCTGGGAAGGCACCAGGCCAGTTACCCCGAGGTGGGTCTTGAGTGCCGGGTCACACATTTGTATAGATATATATATATACACATACATTTAAAAAAACTTCCCAAACCCTAGTACACATATATTTTTATAGGAAATGTTATTAAAATGTACATGCTGAGAATTTTTAAGAAGGGAGGTTATGAGGGATATGTATAAAGCCTTGCAGAGAGATCAAGGGCGGTATAAATTAGAAAGAAATATTCTAAAATATTACAATAAATTACAAGATATGTTATATATATATAATTGGAATATATCTGTTTTACTAGTTTTACCTGGAGGTTTTTCATGCATTTGTTCACATTTCTTATATATATTTAGCTTATCTTATGGACCTGTCCACTTCCAATTATCTTTATTTCATGTAGAATTATTATGGACTATGGGCCTGATTCAGAGCCGGACGCTATTTGCGGATGGTCGTTCCAAAAAAGGGGCCAGATATTTAAATTGAGCGCTCGCTCTTTGCGGTGTGTTGACGCCTCTATGTCTGAGCGATCGTCTGAAAAATGCACTCGCTATTTTGTAAAGACGCCGCTTTGCCGTTCGCATCTCACGTCATCTCCAGTATTTATTAGATTAATCGGGAACATCGAAAGGCATCTGAACTGCTTGCAGTGCTTGTGGTAGGATTTTCTGGCCGCTATCACTGCGAGCAGTTCAGGCTAAAAGACAACCAAGTGACGTGGTTGATGACGCTCCTTTAATAATTATACACTCCCATTAAACGCCCTTTTGACCGTTAGGCACGCCTGCGTTCGGATCTCCAGTCTCCCGTTTTCAAGCACCTTCCCCTGTTACCAACCACAAATGGTACATTCTGTCAATCAAATTAGCAGCCCCTCGCTGTTTTACGAGCGCACGATTTCCAACCGCAATGACTGGTTTGCGCATGCGCATTACGACCCATACGCATGCGCAGTTGTGCAAACACCACTCAGAGCGAACGAGTGGCCGCTTACGAGCGGCTCTGAATCAGGCCCAATGTTTCTTCAAGGCCATTTGTACTACAAGAAACCTATTTTTCCTTTCTCCATATTGTGTAGAAATTGTGACACGAGGAATAATATAAGATGTAAATGTCAGTGTAATAAGCATTGCATTGATTGGTATGACAAAGAGATCTATAAATACTAGGACATAAGGAAAATGTAAGTAGCTACAATAATACTGAAAGCACTTACCTCAGGTACTGCCAGGTGCTTTCTTGGCTTATGGACCACGGCCTCAGGTACTGCCAGGTGTTTTATTGGCATAGGGACCACGGCCTCAGGTACTGCCAGGTGTTTTTTTGACATAGGGACCACGGCCTCAGGTACTGCCAGGTGTTTTCTTGGCATAGGGACCATGTCATCAGGTACTGCCAGGTTTTCTCTTGGCATAGGGACCATGGATTTAGGTACTGCCAGGTGTTTTCTTGGCATTTGGACCACGACCTCCGGTACTGCCAGGTGTTCCCTTGGCATAGGGACCATGACCTCCGGTACTGCCAGGTGTTCCCTTGGCATAGGGACCACAACCTCTGGTACTGCCAGGTGTTCAATTGGCATAGGGACCACAACCTCTGGTACTGCCAGGTGTTCTCTTGGCATAGGGACCACGACCTCTGGTACTACCAGGTGTTCTCTTGCAGCCTCAGGGATTTTGTGGGGGGCACAAACACGGTTCCTCTCCACCTGCAGGAGGAAGGGTAAAGAGCAGAGACTTAGTTACTGGGCACTGGCACACTCAGAGAAAGCAGGGAGACAGGAGATTATGGATGGGTAACCTACATGTCCTCACACAGACATGTAATACCACAGACGTAGCTTTTATGACTGATTGAGCCTGTAGTATATCTTTTTAACATATTTTAATTGGCTGCTGAATTTTTAATAGAAGGTAAAAGATCACATTCCAACCAATCTTCTAATAAAACTGATTTTGAATGTTCCTAATGTTTGTTTTTTATATTATTTAATAAAAAAAATCCCTTGTTCCACCACAGTTTTATCCAGTAACATAGATGAATATGCCGTTACCCCTTGGGGGCTGCTCACCAGTGTTTTGATGTGCTTGGCCTTGCTCCCGTAGGTGAGTGTGCTGCGAGAGTCTTCATAGGCAGCATCCGCAGGGCTGATGTGTGTGATCATCACCATTCTGCTCCTGCCACTCAGTGCTCCCTGTGATAGATAAAGCTCTGGTTATAGGAGAGATCACTGAGGAATCCTTACACAGTGTAATGAGCAGCTTAAATATCTACTATTGTTTTATACTATGTTTGTGAGAAACAAATGATTGCACTAATCATATAATATGATTGCAGCCATTGTGTGAGATAAAACAACACAACAATGTGTTAGGAGCAATGGTCCTGATGACTGAGCTTCTGTCATGGATGCTATAGCCACTTTCCTATTACACAGGGCCTTAGCATTTTTAAAGGGGACCACACACCCCTTTAGTACCAGGGCATAAAGTCTCTTAATGGCCCTGTTTGAAAACTCCCATTCATAATCCTAAATACTTGTATCCTAAAAAAATACCCTAACCTCCCCTTCCTGCACCCTAAACCTAACCCGGGGGGATTGCCTAACCCTAACCTCCCCCCAGTGGTGCCTAACCATAACCCCCCTCCCAGCAGCCTAACCCTAACCTGCCCAGGGGGATGCCTAACCCTAATTCCCCTCTTGGTGCCTACACCTAACCCCCCCATCGCCCGGGACAGTGTGCTACTTATCTCTGTCCAGACGTTCTGCATTTTGTGCCGGTCGGGATTCCGGCATCGGAATATCAGCGGCTGATATCCCATCTGCCGGCATTTTAACTACATCCCGTCTCTATAATGGGTGCAGGGTATGTGGTGCACATGGCCAGTGGTCGCACACCGCACACCCTGCACAAATAACCTATATGTAACACACTGTCAATGCTGCTGTAATCACCAATGTAGTCACTGGGTAAATGGACATGGGTGCAGTGCCAGAGCCTAATTAGCACATGTGCCTGCAGGAGAAGGGGTAGGCTTGCAAGGAGACTGCACAAGGGGCCCTTCTCTCTTATCACTGTCCCTGACATCATATGTGTGTAGGAAATCTCATAACATACCTTTAGCAGCCAGGTCAATTTGCTGTCCCGATAATTGATATGGCTGCCTGGTCTCTTGCGTAGCGCCATGATGCAATTCCTTAGGGCCAGAAGGGAGCGGTTTATATAGCCACTTTCTCTCAGGGTTTGGCCAGTGTTCTTAGTCTGACATAGAAGCAGAAAAGATTATGAGAACACATCTGGCTTCAGTCACGGTGTGGATGTGGTACAAACACATAAACTATGATTAAACTATTTACATAATTTACTTCAATTGTGTCCCAAGACAGTGACTCCCATTCACCTATTATTTTTGTCAGTGATATTGGCCGAAATGTTTTTATTACTGCATGTAATTTACCCCAAGCTGCTAAATAAAAATGTAATTACATTATCGTCATTGATTTGTTATTGGTTTATGTTATTAATTAAAAAATAACTTGAATTAAAGTTTTATATCATTTGATATGAGTAAGGTCTCAGTGGGTGGGGGGGGGGGGGCACTGAAATAAATGTATGTAACCAAGGGGGTGGTGTCCTGTAACAGATTGGGAATCACTGCTCTAAAGGGGAGAAAGACTACAATTAGGGAGGGCTACACACACAAGAAAATAGAGTAATAAACATGAATGGCCCTGGTATAACCCACTAACAAAGAGCTAATTTCACTACAAAAAGATGCAAAAACAAACTACAATGTTCACAAGAGCTTTAATCAAAGAGAACTTATAGTACTTTTTATGCCACCTCAGAATACAGAACAAGCAGGGCCGTAGCTGGGGTAGTGCGGCCGGTGCCATCGCACAGGGCACCACAGGTCAGGGGGTGCTGTTTGGGCCTGTCAAATTTCTGTTTATTATCAATCTTGCTTGCAGCTTCCTCTTATTTCATCCCCAGCATCTCCTGGCCTCCCCTATCTCATCCCTGGCCCTTCCCCATGAGGCCATGGCCCTTTTTGGGGTGCATTATGTCCCTTTGAAAAATGTGGGTGGCGCCAATGCTCTTTCTGGCACAGGGCACCAAAAAGTCTAGTTACGGCTCTGAGAACAAGAACTATCCTAGGACCACTTAGCTCTCTGATACACATATACACATAATGAATATCATTTATGTTGCACAATGCAAGAGCAGCTTTGGCCTCGCCGTGCACCTCACTTTGTGTGAGCAGGGTCGTAAGTAGCTATGGGCCACTAGTACCGCCCCACGGCCTTTGATTCTGGCTGTCAGGGTGCTTGGAACCCTGCAGCTAGGATTGCAGCTGCAGAACCCACACGGGCACCCTGCACAGTATATGCAGCCTGCTGAGCTTACCGGTGCTAATCGATCATGGTCCATCTGCATGATGTGATGATGCCATGTGTGTAACATCATGACATGGTGTGCTCAGGGGACAGGGTGCAATTATGCCCTGTTATGGCTCTGTGTGAGAGTGCACCTAGATTTCCATCAGGGTTTAACTTTACCAAGCAAGGTGGCTGCATCTGTGGAGGAGCAGAAGACTATAAAGGCAAAGGGGAGGAGTTAGGAGGAGTGAGGGTGTCCCTAGCTGCCTAGCCTAATATGTATGGTGTTGGCACATCACAGCTCCATGTTGTACAGTGCAGAACTGGAACAAAATGTTGCACAGTGCACATCTGTAGATTGTTCTCTAGGTTGCAGAGGCGTTCCCTTAGAGCACATAGTAGGCACACACCTAGGTGTGCTCTGGGGGAACTATCTGTGCTCACTGGTCCAAAACCAAAGCATTTAGCATAGTGCAGTTTTAGTGACCTTCTATAGTCCTGAAAATAAATTTACTGTTCCTCTTTGTGATTCTGTGGGTTCTCTCTAGGTGCTTTGGACCCTTCTATGGGAGTGTGTGTGTATGTGTGCTAGTGAATTTTGACTGTAAGCTGCAATGGGCCAGGGACTGATGTGAATGACAAATATTCTCTCTGTAGAGCAGACAGTGAGAACTAGTGGTAAAAAATGAACACTGCAGAAGGACAGCAAACTAACGATAATAACCTATTTGCAGGGCCATATTTATAATGGGTGCAAGGTGTGCGGTGCACATGGGCCAATGAGTCCAGGAGGGCCCACACCGCACACACTGCACCCATATTACCTTTCCACAGTCTTTAGAGTACTACAGAAATCAGGGAAGATGGCAGCGACCATTTTCCCGGTGACTCATGAATGCGCAGAAAAGATGTCCCAGGGAATAAGGCATGGGAGCCATTTTCCCAGAGACCCGCCCATGCACAGTAGAGAGGAGGGGGCCCAACGGAGGCTGTACACGGGCCCCCTCCTCTCTTAAAACGACCCTACCTCTTTGGCATTGCAAGGGGAAATACAAAGAAATGATAATGATATGTAAAACATAAGTGATACCTGGCATGCTCGCTCTGATCCCGCCAGGTCTACCATGTAAAGCTTGCCGGTGCACACTCCATCACTGCTCGTCTGTTTTACGGTGACTTGTAACACAGCATGGGAGCGGGATGAGCTCTTATTGGCAGCTGTGGCTGCCTTAGAGCGGCGCTTGTTCCCTTTCATCAGTAATGCGATGGCCTGAAAAAGAGAGTTATATACTGTAGATGCAGCAACACTCTTGTGGTTACGTAAAACAACTCATAAAGTTACACCCATGTGTTATAGCTACAGCAGGGTCACTACACCAGCGATCACATTATCATGGGCCCTCTTATTAAATCACACATTAATAGGACAGACAGCAAACCTGTTTGTATTAGTCTGTACTTATATAACATTGTTATTTGTACCTCCCTTGTTCAGTGCTGCATAACCCTTAGGGTGCCTTATAAATAGGCTGCCCCTGCCCTTTAGAATGTAAGCTCTCACGAGCAGGGCCCTCCTTCCCTTACTTATATTTTAATTCACAACAGCGCCTAACACTTGGTTGCTAACACCCTGCTGCTTATTTAAGTGTTATACAGCAATGTTTATAAATCCTGCATTGTTTGTACTGTTAGTAACTGTTTTTCTTGTGTGCTCATTTGTTTATGTATTGTGTAAGGCGCTGCGGAACCCCTGTGTCACCATATAAATAAAGGATAATTATAATGATAATAATAATAATATAGACAGGGATGATTAGTGGTGAAGCATGGACGCTGCATAAGGGTAGCACAGACTAATGATAGTCACCTCCTCAGGGCTGCTGGGGAAGAACTCAGCGATCCCTTCTATCCTGGTGTTGCCGTAGGGATCCTCTCTGAGGATTAAACATCCAGAGGATGGTCTTAGCAGATCCTGAATGGTTTCATTGTAAACCTGAAAATGTAATGAAGGAATAATCACTCTCTGCAATACAAGTACAACAAGTGTGTAATCCACATTTACTCTCTGGAAAGGGCTTGGGTTACTTGTGGTTCTCCAGATGCTGTATATCATGAGGAAAGGTTATTCAGGGCCAGTACATACATGGCAGGGGCCCATCTGAGCTTTCAGTTCTGCACCAATCCCCATGAATTCTCCAAATAAGACACATTGAATATAAAGCAAGCACATATTCCTCACATATTTACCTCAGCATAGGACAATGAAACAGAGAATTTATTCTGCCCTCTCTGCACCTCGATGGTCTTATACAGATCTTTCATAGTGCGGAATATTACTCCGGGCTCATGACCATTGCCCATCATGGTAAACGTCTTCCCGGTGCCTGTAATACATATAAAAGGTTTTAAGCATACACTCACTGATAATACAAGAAAGAATGGCAGATATGCAATTATACAATGTGTCGTGTTAGTAATGAATAGTGACAGACATCATGTGACTAAAGCAATATTCATCAGGACGCTGCATAAGAACTATCACTTGTGCCCTTATTGGATGTTTTTAATTCAAAATGTTAATCTATTATCCTGTATCTGTCATTACTAGACTCAGGATTGTGCCATGCACCTAACGCCTCACTTTCTGGTACCACATGGATAATTGCACAGCCCGTAAGGGAACTACTAGCTCATAAATACTAACAATACAGATGGTCCACATTGTTTTCACCACCACCACCCATATCACCAGCTCACTACTTATACACATACAATATAAACAATTACACTCCTGTTTTAATAACATTAAGTTTACCTGTTGGGCCATATGCAAATATGGCAGCATTATACCCCGAAATGATACCATCCACTAGGTTCTTCATTGTGGACTGATAAACATGCTCCTGAAATGAGACACATTTATTAATGCTATATAAGCAATCATGCAAAAATGATACAAATGTAAAAACTAGGGGTGTGCACCGGCCACTTTTCGTGTTTTGTGTTTTGGTTTTGGATCTGGATCTTTCTTCGTGTTTTGGATCTGGATTGGTTTTGCCAAAACCACCCTTCCGTGTTTTGGGTTCTGGGTTTTGTGTTTTGGATCTGTATTTTTTTTAAAAAAAGCATAAAAACAGCTAAAATCACAGAATTTGTTGGTTTTTCTGCTCCTATGCTATTATTAACCTCAATAACCTTAATTTCCACTCATTTCCAGTCTATTCTGAACACCTCACACCTCACAATAGTGTTTTTATGTCCAAAACGTTGCACCGAGGTAGCTGGATGACTATGCTAAGCGACACGAGTGGGCGGCACAAACACGTGACCCATCTAGGCGTGAAACTGCAGTGGCAGACAGGATGGCAGTTTGAAAAACTAGGCCCCAAACTGTACATAATGCAAAGAAAAAAAAGAGGTGCAAGATGGAATTGTCCTTGGGCCCTCCCACCCACCCTTATGTTGTATAAACAGGACATGCACACTTTAACAAACCAATCATTTCAGCGCCAGGGTCTGCCACACAACTGTGGCTGAAATGATTGGTTCGTTTGGGCCCCCACAAAACAAGCTGGCAATTAATGTGTCCCTGCACAAACTGGCTCTATGGAGGCAAGATGTCATCCTCATCCTCCTCATCCACCGATTCCTCACCCTCTTCAGTGTGTACATCCTCATCCTCACAAAGTATTAACTCGTCCCCACTTGAATCCACCACCACAGGTCCCTCTGTACCTTCTGGAGGCTGGTCTCCCTGGAAGAGCTGATAATTCATTTTGATGAACATCATCTTCTCCACATTCTGTGGAAGCAACCTCCTACGCCTTTCGCTGACAAGGTTCCCGGCTGCACTAAACACTCTTTCGGAGTACACACTGGAGGGGGGGCAACTCAGGTAAAATAGAGCCAGTTTGTACAGGGGCCTCCAAATTGCCTCTTTTTTCTGCCAGTACAGGTATGGACTGTCTGCCATGCCTACTTGGATGCTGTCACCGATGTAATCCTCCACCATTCTATCAATGGTGACAGTATCATATGCAGTGACAGTAGACATGTCAGAAATTGTTGCCAGGTCCTTCAGTCCGGACCAGATGTCCAAACTTGGTCCTGCCTGCCCTGCATCACCGCCAGCGGGTTGCTTAGGATACCTAAGTTTTTTCCTGGCAGCCCCAGTTGCAGGAGAAAATGAAGAAGGAGCCGTTGACGTGTCACGTTCCGCTTCAGCGGACAGTGTGTTCACCAGCAGGTCTTTGCACCTCTGCAGGCTTGTGTCGGCCGGAAAGAGAGACACCACATAGGCTTTAAACCTAGGATCGAGCACGGTGGCCAAAACGTAGTGGTCTGATTTCAACAGATTGACCACCCTGGAATCCTGGCAAAGCGAATGAAGGGCTTCATCCACAAGTCCCACATGCCGAGCGGAATCGCTCCGTCTTAGCTCCTCCTTCACTTTCTCCAGCTGCTTCTGCAAAAGCCTGATGAGGGGAATGACCTGACTCAAGCTGGCAGTGTCTGAACTGACTTCACGTGTGGCAAGTTCGAAGGGCTGGAGAACCTTGCACAACACGGAAATCATTCTCCACTGCGCTTGAGTCAGGTGCATACCCCCTCCTTTGCCTATGTCATAGGTGGATGTATAGGCTTGTATGGCCTTTTGCTGCTCCTCCATCCTCTGAAGCATATAGAGGGTTGAGTTCCACCGCGTCACAACCTCTTGCTTCAGGTGATGGCGGGGCAGGTTCAAGAGTGTTTGCTGGCGCTCCAGTCTTCGGCACGCAGTCGCTGAATGGCGAAAGTGGCCAGAAATTTTTCGGGCCACCCAAAGCGTCTCCTGCACGCCCCTGTCGCTTTTCAGAAAATTCTGCACCACCAAGTTTATTGTGTGAGCAAAACATGGGACGTGCTGGAATTTGCCCAGATGTAATGCCCGCACAATATTGGTGGCGTTGTCAGATATCACAAATCCCCAGGAGAGTCTAAGTGGGGTAAGCCACTGGGCGATGATTTCCCTCAGTTTCTCTAAGAGGTTGTCGGCGGTGTGCCTCTTACTGAAACCGGTGATACACAGCGTAGCCTGCCTTGTAATGAGCTGGCGTTTCTGAGATGCTGCTACTGGTGACGCTGCTGCTGTTGCTGCGTAAGGTGATACATCTACCCAGTGGGCTGTCACAGTCATATAGTCCTTAGTCTGCCCTGTTCCACTTGTCCACATGTCCGTGGTTAAGTGGACATTGTGTACAACGGCATTTTTCAGGACACTGAGGACACTTTTTCTGACGTTTCTGTACAGTCTCGGTATCGCCTGCCTAGTGAAGTGGAATCTAGACGGGATTTGGAACCGGGGACACACTACCTCCATCAATTGTCTAAATCCCACTGCACTAATGGCGGATACCGGACGCACGTCTAACACCAACATAGCAGTCAAGGCCTCAGTTATACGTTTTGCTTCAGGATGACTGCTGTCGTACTTCATCCTCCTCGCTAAGGACTGTTGGAGGGTCAATTGTTTAGTAAAAGTAGTGGTGTTCCTACTTCCTCTCTGGGATGATGAACGACTCCCAGCAGCAGCAACAGCAGCAGCGGCAGCAGTAGGCGTAGCAATGCAGGATCCTCCAGAGGAATCCCGGATAGGAGAGTCAGTCATGCCAGTGACATGGCCTGCAGGACTACTTCCGATCCTGACTAAGGAGGAAATTGACGAGGAGGGAGTTGACGGTGTGGTTTGCAGGCGCTTGGATACAACAGGACAACGGGATTTAGGTGTCCCTGGACTGCTTACGGTCTTAGCCAAAGTTTCTGAACTTGACAGTAACTTTTTATGAACGCGCTGCAGGTGCCGTATAAGGGAGGATGTTCCTAGGTGGTTGACGTCCCTACCCCTACTTATTTCACCTTTACATATGGTACATATGGCAAGACAGTTGTTGTCCGGATTTGGATAGAAATATTGCCAGACCAAAGAGGTGGAATGTTTGGTCTTCTGCCCAGGCATGACCGTGATGGGCTTTTTCATCCCACGGACAACAACTGTCTCCCCCGGAGCCTGATTTAAACAAACCACATCACCATCAGAATCCTCCTCGCCAACTTCCTCCTCAGCGCCAGCTACACCAGTATCCTCATCCTGTTGTACTTCAACAGTGACATCTTCAATTTGCATATCAGCAAGTGGACTGTGGGTGCTCCTTTCAGCACTTGCAGGGGGCGTGCAAATGGTGGAAAGAGCCACCTCTTCCCGTCCAGTGCTGGGAAGGTCAGGCATCGCAACCACCACCACACTTGGACTCTCCTTGGGGATTTGTGATATCTTCTTAGAAAGCACAGTTCTTCGCTGTGCTTTTGCCAGCTTAACTCTTTTGATTTTTTTAGTGGGAGGAGGGCTTCCATCGTCATGTGAAGCTGAACCACTAGTCATGAACATACTAGGGATCGACCTTAGCCGTTCCTTGCCACTCCGTGTCGTAAATGGCATATTGGCAAGTTTACGTTTCTCTTCAGCTGATTTAAATGTCTTTTTCAAGGTCATTTTCCTGAACTTTGCCATTTGGGATTGTATGTGCCCTCTACTATGACATTGGGCATCGGCCTTGGCAGACGACGTTGATGGCATGTTATCGTCTATGTCATGACTAGTGGCAGCAGCTTCAGCACTAGGAGGAAGTGGTTCTTGATCTTTCTCTATTTTATTTTTATCGGAGAAAGTTTGGTCCTCCATTTATGTTATATCGATTTGATATATACGTGCGGCTAAACACAGAAAATAAATTTTTTTTTGGTTCGGACTGGAGTGTACTTTGTGGGTTACAGCACCCTTTAACGGTCAAGCCAGCCGGCCCTTTACTTATGACACAGGCGCACTCTTGGCATTACTTTGTTGATGCACGTGCGGCTACTGCGCACACAATTCACAAACACAGAAAATAATTTTTTTTTTGGTTTGGACTGGAGTGTACTTTCGGGGGTTACAGCACCCTTAACGGTCAAGCCAGCCGGCCCTTTACTTATGACACAGGCGCACGCTTGACACTACTTTGTTGATGCACGTGCGGCTACTGCGCACACAATTCACAAACACAGAAAATAATTTTTTTTTGGTTTGGACTGGAGTGTACTTTCAGGGGTTACAGCACCCTTTAACGGTCAAGCCAGCCGGCCCTTTACTTATGACACAGGCGCACGCTTGGCACTACTTTGTTGATGCACGTGCGGCTACTGCGCACACAATTCACAAACACAGAAAATAATTTTTTTTTGGTTTGGACTGGAGTGTACTTTCGGGGGTTACAGCACCCTTAACGGTCAAGCCAGCCGGCCCTTTACTTATGACACAGGCGCACGCTTGGCACTACTTTGTTGATGCACGTGCGGCTACTGCGCACACAATTCACAAACACAGAAAATAATTTTTTTTTGGTTTGGACTGGAGTGTACTTTCGGGGGTTACAGCACCCTTTAACGGTCAAGCCAGCCGGCCCTTTACTTATGACACAGGCGCACGCTTGGCACTACTTTGTTGATGCACGTGCGGCTACTGCGCACACAATTCACAAACACAGAAAATAATTTTTTTTTAGGTTTGGACTGGAGTGTACTTTCGGGGGTTACAGCACCCTTAACGGTCAAGCCAGCCGGCCCTTTACTTATGACACAGGCGCACGCTTGGCACTACTTTGTTGATGCACGTGCGGCTACTGCGCACACAATTCACAAACACAGAAAATAATTTTTTTTTTGGTTTGGACTGGAGTGTACTTTCGGGGGTTACAGCACCCTTAACGGTCAAGCCAGCCGGCCCTTTACTTATGACACAGGCGCACGCTTGGCACTACTTTGTTGATGCACGTGCGGCTACTGCGCACACAATTCACAAACACAGAAAATAATTTTTTTTTTGGTTTGGACTGGAGTGTACTTTCGGGGGTTACAGCACCCTTAACGGTCAAGCCAGCCGGCCCTTTACTTATGACACAGGCGAACGCTTGACACTACTTTGTTGATGCACGTGCGGCTACTGCGCACACAATTCACAAACACAGAAAATAATTTTTTTTTGGTTTGGACTGGAGTGTACTTTCAGGGGTTACAGCACCCTTTAACGGTCAAGCCAGCCGGCCCTTTACTTATGACACAGGCGCACGCTTGGCACTACTTTGTTGATGCACGTGCGGCTACTGCGCACACAATTCACAAACACAGAAAATAATTTTTTTTTGGTTTGGACTGGAGTGTACTTTCGGGGGTTACAGCACCCTTTAACGGTCAAGCCAGCCGGCCCTTTACTTATGACACAGGGGCACTCTTGGCACTACTTTGTTGATGCACGTGCGGCTACTGCGCACACAATTCACAAACACAGAAAATAATTTTTTTTTAGGTTTGGACTGGAGTGTACTTTCGGGGGTTACAGCACCCTTAACGGTCAAGCCAGCCGGCCCTTTACTTATGACACAGGCGCACGCTTGGCACTACTTTGTTGATGCACGTGCGGCTACTGCGCACACAATTCACAAACACAGAAAATAATTTTTTTTTGGTTTGGACTGGAGTGTACTTTCGGGGGTTACAGCACCCTTTAACGGTCAAGCCAGCCGGCCCTTTACTTATGACACAGGCGCACGCTTGGCACTACTTTGTTGATGCACGTGCGGCTACTGCGCACACAATTCACAAACACAGAAAATAATTTTTTTTTAGGTTTGGACTGGAGTGTACTTTCGGGGGTTACAGCACCCTTAACGGTCAAGCCAGCCGGCCCTTTACTTATGACACAGGCGCACGCTTGGCACTACTTTGTTGATGCACGTGCGGCTACTGCGCACACAATTCACAAACACAGAAAATAATTTTTTTTTTGGTTTGGACTGGAGTGTACTTTCGGGGGTTACAGCACCCTTAACGGTCAAGCCAGCCGGCCCTTTACTTATGACACAGGCGCACGCTTGGCACTACTTTGTTGATGCACGTGCGGCTACTGCGCACACAATTCACAAACACAGAAAATAATTTTTTTTTTGGTTTAGACTGGAGTGTACTTTCGGGGGTTACAGCACCCTTAACGGTCAAGCCAGCCGGCCCTTTACTTATGACACAGGCGCACGCTTGGCACTACTTTGTTGATGCACGTGCGGCTACTGCGCACACAATTCACAAACACAGAAAATATATTATTTTTTTAGCACTTGGGGGGAGCACCCCTGATGGACAGAGCACCCCCTGGACAACACTACAGCACCCCTTTAGGACTGGGACACTGCACAGGACTTTGGAGTGGACACAGCCCCTATGGAGAACTGACTGCACAACACAGTCCAGCCAGCCCCTATGGACTTTGAAGTAGTGGACACAGCCCCTATTAACAACAGCAGCACAGCACAACACAGCCAGCCCCTATGGACTTTGAAGCAGTGGACAACAGCAGCACTACACTACACTACACTACACAGCACTAACTCCCACCCTCCCTCTTCACTGTCCACAGCCGAGTGAGAAAATGGCGCCGATGCGGGTACCTTATATAGGATCCAAAACCCGCGAGACTCGGAAGGCGGGATGATGACGTTTTGCCTCGATGTCAGATCCGAGTCAGGCGGGAAAAGTCGAGCCTGACTCGGATCGGACTCGGATCGGGGGGGCTCGGGGGGGTTCGGATTTCAGAAATCCGAACCCGCTCACCCCTAGTAAAAACATGCTCTATACTGAATAAGGAGAAATGACAGCTGTACAGGCATTACTGGCTGATGCTACATTCTCATGTGATGATAAATTGTTCTCATGCGCTATTTTACTCCCTTACAAGATGCAGCATGAGCAGCGCTACCATATGTATAATGGGTGTGGGGTGTGTGGTGCACGTGGGCACCTGAGTCCAGGGGGTCCACACCGCACTCTATACACCCATTAAATGTACTCACCATGCGGCTGCCTCAGAAGAAATCTACCTTGTGACACCATTTTCCTGGAGGTATAGGCATGCACAATAGGCTCTGGCACAGTACCAGAGACTACACCTCGCATACAATGGTTTGGGGGGGACCCATTCAGAGACTGCACACAGGAACCCTCCTCTCATAAGATGTCCCTAAGTACTGTATTATATATACTATTAACTTTTATTATTCATTGTAAATATCTCAGGATTACAATCACCTGGGTAGCTGCTTGATCAAACACCTCATTAAAGGTGAACGTCCTTTCCCTGGTCCTGCAGCAACGCAGGACATCATGAGGATCCTCGCCAGGGTCCTGCAGTAGTACTGTCTGTAAGGAAGAGAAGACATGTTCAGTAGATGTCACCAGGTTCTACAAGCACCTCTGCGGCTGGAGCAGAAGATCTTAAGTCCAGTTTGTGGATGAAGCAAAGTCACACATAGGAACGTGACCTGAGAGTATAGAGCCATATTTGTCAGCATTAAAGCTCAGTTTCCAGAAACATTTTGCTCATATCAATAAAAGCTCTTCTAGTCACTGGTTCTTAGGCCCTTAAGACACAGAATGGTCTACCTCATAAGCCTGGGGGCCCGTCTAACTGTAAGTGAGACATATTATAATAACTTATTGGATTGTGCCTCAAGTGTTTTGCTACCTATTGTGGAACTACAAGTCTCAGCATACCCTCCTTATTGGAGGGAAATGCCATATGTTACTGTCCATAAAATATGTGCATGACTTCATTTCTCCCTACTGGACTGAGAGCCCTGGATTGGGCAGATAGCGCAAGATGGAAGATGTTGTCCGGCCTCTCTGCAGTATATACATAGATACATCTTCTCCTATCACTATCTTCATAGGATATAGCAATAGCTGGTGTGGTGCTGCATGTGCAGTCTAGGGGGGTGTCCATGCAAACCAATAGGAAGCCACAAGCAGAGAGCTCACCAATTCCTACTGGTCTGTGAGGACACACCCCTATCTGACAAATATAATCAGCTGGTTACTAAGAGGGAGGAGCAGTTTAGGAGCCCTGCAATGGTGTTTTGCAACAGGCCCAGCATTTGCATAGTCCAGCAATGGTCCATGATTTCCCCATTTCTTATGCACAGAGCGGTACAACCTGGCACTATCTGAGCAGAAGGTCATTACTATAATTTGCTTATGGGTACATGGGGACCGTGGATACCATTCCACCTCTGATACACAAAGCGAAATATTTATAAAATATATTTATATTTCACATTGTATATATTTATACAAAAATATATACAATCTAAAAAAACAAAGTAAATGTGCTATAATGTAAAATAATGTTCTTTATACAACAAATAAATCTAATAGTAGTGAACTGGTAAGAAAACAATTTTAAAATGAACTGTCTTAAATATTAGACTAATTCAATTATTTAAACTAAAGTAATGTTATTAGCATATTCTTACCTGCGGCCCGAGCTGGTGTATAATGCATCGGGCGCTGCTCTTAGCCTCTGTCCTATTAAATGGACGGATGCGTAGAGCGACCTGTGAAATAATGAAACAGACATAAGAACAATGAATGATTTTTAATGCCAAGGTAATCTCCCAACCTAGCCTATTCTGTGACAATTGTCTTGGTCTGACTTGGTTATATGTAGTAAATAAAGGACTATTATACAGTTGGAGCCAGTTGTAAAACCCCAATCAGCGAGATGAGTTATTATCTCAGGAATATGGCAGCATCGGAAATCAGCAGGAAGGATAACTGGCTGCAGGAATAAAGTCATAGGGGGGAATCCAATTACAGGCGATAAAATGTTAACTTACCGGGCTTATCGACCTTTAATGTCCCTTATCACCTGTATATTGATTTGGCCGATTTTTTTTTAATACTCAAATTTGACTTTTACACTCGAAAATGCATTTCCGGACCAAATTGAAGCCCCACTATAGTGGCAAAAACAAAAAACTCTAATATAAAGCAAACCAAACAGTGATATAGATGCACTTCCCCTTGTATAACAGCATTTCACAATATTTTTGCTTTATTTTAAATATTTTCAGAACCTTAATTATTAGAAAGTCTGGAAAGCTACTATATAAAACACAAATACTCCATAATAAATAGTATAAATACAGAGAAATGGGAGTATTTATAACTAATGTATCTAACTCTACCCTGAACTTATATGAAATCATATAACAGTGACCTATTATCATTACCCATCAGTAATACAGTGACTCCATGGCGGCTCTATAAGAGATACTTACAGTAATATGATGGTCCTTAGGATGGTTATTTCCCATCTTCTTCATCGCAAAATCATTTTTTTCCACTCAGAAATGAGAAGAAAAATATCTGTACTGTCACTAGTCCAGCAATATCAGATATGAGATACAGGAAGCATCCAGCTGCCTTATTATACCCATCACACCTCCAATAGTGACATCATCAGCTGCCACTATGACATCACTAGGTGCCTGGCAGGGGGGCACTGCTATGTATCTCAGGCAGGGCATTGGGGGTTAATAGTAAATACAATGTGATGATTACATGTCAGTAACTAAAAACACCTTATTGGGATGAGCAGAAATATAATCATTACATACAGCATTGATGTGTATTATCTGTGCGCTGTGTGTGTCTATGATACATTCAGGCCCATACTATGCATCAGTGGAAATATATACAGAGGGAGGCTCATGTAGTGTTGGACGTACATCTATTGTTCTGAGTCAGATATACATTTTCATATTGCATCTACATACCATAAAAAGTGCATATACCTCCATAATAAAACTTTGGTGCCACCTACACTTACGATTTCTTAGGCCCTGGAGCAGTGGCATGAGGAAGGGAAGGAAAAGGGGCGTGTTCTCATAATTATAACTGAAGCTGGCCTGAAGGCAGATACACCTGCCTGGAGATGTATCTCGTGCGTTGGCTGGAGTGCTGGTGCAACCATTACCATACACAATGATGGTGACAACCAGCAGCACCAGCTGGTCACTACTGATTGGCTGATTGTGTACTAAGCTCTCCAGCTGGTAGAGCTTTAAGGGTCTATTGAACTAAACCATGGATGGAGATAAAGTACCAGCCAACCAGCTCCTAACTGTCATTTTTCAAACATAGGCCCCATTTACTAATGAGTTTTATCACCAAAATGAGTGATACATTTCACTGTGTATGATAAATGGTGCTCCAGCCAATCAGCTCCCAACTGTCATTTTTCTAACAGTTGACAGTTGACAGTTGTGAGCTGATTGGCTGGAGCACCATTTATCATATACAGTGTTAGTAAATGAGGCCCATAGCCTGTTAGTTAGGAGCTGATTGGCTGGTACTTTATCTCCGCTCACTTTATATCCATCCAAGTCTTAGTAGATAGACTCCTTAATCATTAGCATCTCAGCTATGATTAGGTCATCAATTCGCATTACTTATGCTGGGCATACACTATATAATTATCTGTCAGATATCTGTCTAATCTGGCTGGTTGGAATGAAATTCTGGTAGTGTATGGGAGCAAACGACAATCGACCATTTGCTCACACACACGGGAAAACAGACAAAAATGGTCATTCACACAAATTGGTTAATCAAATTAATTTAACCAAATTGAACAATCATTTTTTTGTTTTTATTCCAGTGTTTGAGGCCATATGGCTGATTGTCATTTAATTCTGTGATAGGCATCCGCTGGCTAAAATATTGTCTGTGATACATTTCTGCATATCATATCTGGTTTTAGAATGCAGTTTGGCATGTGCAGTATGTGGTATATGGGATAGCAAACCTCAATACTTAGGATTCTGTTTCAGTTTTCAGCCTTCAAACTGCAGGATAGTAAATATTTTGGTTTAAATCTTAAAACCTCATCTAATTTATACTGGTTGTCAAACCATACAATCAGGGCCGCCTCTAGGGGTGTTCGACCAGTGCGGTCGCACAGGAGCGCCACCCATAGAGGGCGCATCCCTCCCCAACATCCTGATTTCAGTGGGACAGTACTGTCTGTCCCGCTGTTCCACCCGTGGCCGAAGTGGACCACGGGTGGTCAAATTGGGAGGCTGGGGACCCCCACCACCACAGCTGTGCATCGGTGCTGGACCCCCGGAGTGTGAAATGGATGCAGCGCACGCATGCGGGTGACATCAATTCACTGACGCCATTCACTGACGGGAGAGGGCTGTGGAAGCCCAGCCAGTGACGGAGGGCTGGGCTTTACCCCCAGCTTGACGTTAATAACGTCTATTAGGGGGCATGGTCTATGGTATTGAGGCCTTGCCCCAATTTCGGCCATGCGTGGCTTTGGCGCACGCGTTTACAGGGCGTATCGTAACGGGCCAGCGCAGGGTGCCCTGGAGCCGGTCCTGCATACAATAATCTGCCGCTTAGTAAATGATTCCCTTAGTCTACTAAAATGCCATTTTCAGTGCCTTGACCAGCATAAAGGAGCCCTCATATACAGTATGGGTCAAAAGCTTAGATGTCATTGCTCTGTCTACATCACAAAATCGCCATGTGTACAGGGATGTAGCCAAGGACGTACCTAGGTATTTAAAGGCCCCATAGCCAAAGTTTGTAAGGACCCCTATGTACCACCCAATAGTGAAAAATGTATATAACACATGTAACTTTGACAAGGAAGATAGGCCCCACAGCAGCTGCATCACTTGCACCTATAGTAGTTATGCCCATGGATGTAGCCAAAACTTTGATGGCCCCATAGCAACATTTTGAAGGTGCCCCTGCCCCAATACTCCAAGAGAGACACCTTATTCTACATCAGTTATTCATTGTATGCCCAGTAGTAATACCCAAGTTAATTGTATGCCCCATAGTAGTGCCTAGTTAATTTTATGCCCCATAGTAGGCCCTATTTCATTTTATGCCTCATAGTGCCCTAGATAACTTATTATTATATTATTACATTTTATATCCCATCCTAGTGTGTATTATTATGAATAGTAATGCCTAGCTCAATTTATGCCCCATAGTAGAGCCCAAGTTCACATTACACCTAAAGTGCCCTTAATTCATTTTATGCAACATTGTACTGTCATCATTTAAATATACCACATCGTAGTGCTGCCAGTACAAATTATGCCAAATAGTGCCCCCAGTTCATATTATGCCACACAGTGTCCCCAGTACATGTTATGGCATATTGAAATGCTCCCAGTTTATGTTATGCCACATTCAAGTGCCCCCAGTTTATCATTGTACTGCCCCCAGATCATATTATGCCACATTGCTCACTACAGCCCCAGCTCACTCTACAATGGCAGTAATCAAGGAAAAGCCTATAATCTAACAATGTTGAGCTCACTGATTAGCGCAACTGTGACTGTGAGGGTACAATGAGAGCATGAGAGATGGATCATATCAGTGTGGAGCTTTACTGAGAGGGAGAGACAGAGATCGCCACCTATATGAGCTCTGATGAGTTCCTATTATCAGGCTGGGCAACAGGTCAAGTGCTTAGAGGGCAATTCCAGGCACTTGGTTAACAACTATATGACTTGTATCCAGGGCCACCTAAGCCTCTAGGCCTCATAGCAATGGCACCCCCTGGATCCACTATAGCTACACCCATGGGTGCCTATAAAGGAAGAGCTGGAGAGAAAATCTTTACCAATAGAAGAAAGAGGGTTAGGAATCATGTTATCCAACAATATCTCTAAGTACAACATAAACTGATGTATAAATGCTAGTGATAGATGCGCTAACTCTGCCACCCTGTCTGCCGAGTGAAGGTGGTTTTACTGAATGCTCTGGGGGTTCCTCTTACCATAACTAACCTGCCATTATGGAGGACTCCTACTGGTGTTCAGCGGGCAATTGTCACTCACTGACACTGTCAGGAATGCAGCATATAATAAGCATTGTGCAGGATTTTTAGGAACAGTAGTTTTTATAACTTAATAGTAATGCTCAAAAGAGTTATTCATTAGTGAAAAAAAGAACACACACCTACACACACACACCTACACACACCTACACACATACACATACACCACACACACATACCTACACCTGCACACACACACCTACACACACACACCTACACACACACACACATACCTACACATACACACACACACATGAAAGAATATATATAAATGTGTTTTACATGGGGCTCTGCTTCATTTTATACAGCTATGTACTTACAGGCTTGCTGAGTGTAAACAGTCCCCTGTCCCTTTAACTAGTCAAGGCTGATTCGCTAATCTTGCATCTGCATCAGGCTGGACCTATAGTATTTAGGGGTGAGCGGGTTCGGATTTCTGAAATCCGAACCCCCCCGAGCCCCCCCGATCCGAGGCAGATCCGAGTCAGGCTCGACTTTTCCCGCCTGACTCGGATCTGAAATCGAGGCAAAACGTCATCATCCCGCCTTCCGAGTCTCGCGGGTTTTGGCACCTATATAAGGTACCCGCATCGGCACCATTTTCTCACTCGGCTGTGGACAGTGAAGAGGGAGGGTGGGAGTTAGGGCTGGCTCGGCTGTGTAGTGTAGTGTAGTGTAGTGCAGAGTAGTGTTGTGCTGTGTTGTCCACTACTTCAAAGTCCATAGGGGCTGGCTGTGTTGTGCTGTGCTGCTGTTGTTAATAGGGGCTGTGTCCACTACTTCAAAGTCCATAGGGGCTGGCTGGACTGTGTTGTGCAGTCAGTTCTCCATAGGGGCTGTGTCCTCTCCAAAGTCCTGTGCAGTGTCCCAGTCCTAAAGGGGTGCTGTAGTGTTGTCCAGGGGGTGCTCTGTCCATCAGGGGTGCTCCCCCCAAGTGCTAAAAAAATTATATTTTTTGTGTGTTTGTGAATTGTGTGCGCAGTAGCCGCACGTGCATCAATAAAGTAGTGCCAAGGGTGCGCCTGTGTCATAAGTAAAGGGGCCGGCTGGCTTGACCGTTAAAGGGTGCTGTAACCCCCAAAGTACACTCCAGTCCAAACCAAAAAAAAAATTATTTTCTGTGTTTGTGAATTGTGTGCGCAGTAGCCGCACGTGCATCAACAAAGTAGTGCCAAGCATGCGCCTGTGTCATAAGTAAAGGGCCGGCTGGCTTGACCGTTAAAGGGTGCTGTAACCCCCAAAGTACACTCCAGTCCAAACCAAAAAAAAAATTATTTTCTGTGTTTGTGAATTGTGTGCGCAGTAGCCGCACGTGCATCAACAAAGTAGTGCCAAGCGTGCGCCTGTGTCATAAGTAAAGGGCTGGCTGGCTTGACCGTTAAAGGGTGCTGTAACCCCCAAAGTACACTCCAGTCCAAACCAAAAAAATATATATTTTCTCTGTTTGTGAATTGTGTGCGCAGTAGCCGCACGTGCATCAACAAAGTAGTGCCAAGCGTGCGCCTGTGTCATAAGTAAAGGGCCGGCTGGCTTGACCGTTAAAGGGTGCTGTAACCCCCAAAGTACACTCCAGTCCAAACCAAAAAAATATATTTTCTGTGTTTGTGAATTGTGTGCGCAGTAGCCGCACGTGCATCAACAAAGTAGTGCCAAGCGTGCGCCTGTGTCATAAGTAAAGGGCCGGCTGGCTTGACCGTTAAAGGGTGCTGTAACCCCCAAAGTACACTCCAGTCCAAACCAAAAAAATATATATTTTCTGTGTTTGTGAATTGTGTGCGCAGTAGCCGCACGTGCATCAACAAAGTAGTGCCAAGCGTGAGCCTGTGTCATAAGTAAAGGGCCGGCTGGCTTGACCATTAAAGGGTGCTGTAACCACCAAAGTACACTCCAGTCCAAACCAAAAAAAAAATTATTTTCTGTGTTTGTGAATTGTGTGCGAAGTAGCCGCACGTGCATCAACAAAGTAGTGCCAAGCGTGCGCCTGTGTCATAAGTAAAGGGCTGGCTGGCTTGACCGTTAAAGGGTGCTGTAACCCCCAAAGTACACTCCAGTCCAAACCAAAAAAAAAATTATTTTCTGTGTTTGTGAATTGTGTGCGCAGTAGCCGCACTTGCATCAACAAAGTAGTGCCAAGCGTGCGCCTGTGTCATAAGTAAAGGGCCAGCTGGCTTGACCGTTAAAGGGTGCTGTAACCCCCAAAGTACACTCCAGTTCAAACCAAAAAAATAATATTTTTTGTGTGTTTGTGAATTGTGTGCGCAGTAGCCGCACGTGCATCAACAAAGTAGTGCCAAATAAAATAGAGAAAGATCAAGAACCACTTCCTCCTAGTGCTGAAGCTGCTGCCACTAGTCATGACATAGACGATAACATGCCATCAACGTCGTCTGCCAAGGCCGATGCCCAATGTCATAATAGAGGTCACATACAATCCCAAATGACAAAGTTCAGGAAAATGACCTTGAAAAAAACATTTAAATCAGCTGAAGAGAAACGTAAACTTGCCAATATGCCATTTACGACACGGAGTGGCAAGGAACGGCTAAGGTCGAACCCTAGTATGTTCATGACTAGTGGTTCAACTTCACATGACGATGGAAGCCCTCCTCCCACTAAAAAAATCAAAAGAGTTAAGCTGGCAAAAGCACAGCGAAGAACTGTGCTTTCTAAGAAGATATCACAAATCCCCAAGGAGAGTCCAAGTGTGGTGGTGGTTGCGATGCCTGACCTTCCCAGCACTGGATGGGAAGAGGTGGCTCTTTCCACCATTTGCACGCCCCCTGCAAGTGCTGAAAGGAGCACCCACAGTCCACTTGCTGATATGCAAATTGAAGATGTCACTGTTGAAGTACAACAGGATGAGGATACTGGTGTAGCTGGCGCTGAGGAGGAAGTTGGCGAGGAGGATTCTGATGGTGATGTGGTTTGTTTAAATCAGGCTCCGGGGGAGACAGTTGTTGTCCGTGGGATGAAAAAGCCCATCATGGTCATGCCTGGGCAGAAGACCAAACATTCCACCTCTTTGGTCTGGCAATATTTCTATCCAAATCCGGACAACAACTGTCTTGCCATATGTACCTTATGTAAAGGTGGAATAAGTAGGGGTAGGGACGTTAACCACCTAGGAACATCCTCCCTTATACGGCACCTGCAGCGCGTTCATAATAAGTTACTGTCAAGTTCAGAAACTTTGGCTAAGACCGTAAGCAGTCCAGGGAAACCTAAATCCCGTTGTCCTGTTGTATCCAAGCGCCTGCAAACCACACCATCAACTCCCTCCTCGTCAATTTCCTCCTTAGTCAGGATCGGAAGTAGTCCTGCAGGCCATGTCACTGGCATGACTGACTCTCCTATCCCGGATTCCTCCGGAGGATCCTGCATTGCTACGCCTCCTGCTGCCGCTGCTGCTGTTGCTGCTGCTGGGAGTCGTTCATCATCCCAGAGAGGAAGTAGGAACACCACTACTTTTACTAAACAATTGACCCTCCAACAGTCCTTAGCGAGGAGGATGAAGTACGACAGCAGTCATCCTGAAGCAAAACGTATAACTGAGGCCTTGACTGCTATGTTGGTGTTAGACGTGCGTCCGGTATCTGCCATTAGTGCAGTGGGATTTAGACAATTGCTGGAGGTAGTGTGTCCCCGGTTCCAAATCCCCTATAGATTCCACTTCACTAGGCAGGCGATACCGAGACTGTACAGAAACGTCAGAAAAAGTGTCCTCAGTGTCCTGAAAAATGCCGTTGTACCCAATGTCCACTTAACCACTGACATGTGGACAAGTGGAACAGGGCAGACTAAGGACTATATGACTGTGACAGCCCACTGGGTAGATGTATCACCTTACGCAGCAACAGCAGCAGTGTCACCAGTCGCAGCATCTCAGAAACGCCAGCTCGTTCCAAGGCAGGCTACGCTGTGTATCACCGGTTTCAGTAAGAGGCACACCGCCGACTACCTCTTAGAGAAACTGAGGGAAATCATCGCCCAGTGGCTTACCCCACTTAGACTCTCCTGGGGATTTGTGATATCTGACAACGCCACCAATATTGTGCGGGCATTACATCTGGGCAAATTCCAGCACGTCCCATGTTTTGCTCACACAATAAACTTGGTGGTGCAGAATTTTCTGAAAAGCGACAGGGGCGTGCAGGAGACGCTTTTTGTGGCCCGAAAAATTTCAGGCCACTTTCGCCATTCAGCGACTGCGTGCCGAAGACTGGAGCGCCAGCAAACACTCTTGAACCTGCCCCGCCATCACCTGAAGCAAGAGGTTGTGACGCGGTGGAACTCAACCCTCTATATGCTTCAGAGGATGGAGGAGCAGCAAAAGGCCATTCAAGCCTATACATCCACCTATGACATAGGCAAAGGAGGGGGTATGGACCTGACTCAAGCGCAGTTGAGAATGATTTCCGTGTTGTGCAAGGTTCTCCAGCCCTTCGAACTTGCCACACGTGAAGTCAGTTCAGACACTGCCAGCTTGAGTCAGGTCATTCCCCTCATCAGGCTTTTGCAGAAGCAGCTGGAGAAAGTGAAGGAGGAGCTAAGACGGAGCGATTCCGCTCGGCATGTGGGACTTGTGGATGAAGCCCTTCATTCGCTTTGCCAGGATTCCAAGGTGGTCAATCTGTTGAAATCAGACCACTACATTTTGGCCACCGTGCTCGATCCTAGGTTTAAAGCCTATGTGGTGTCTCTCTTTCCGGCTGACACAAGCCTGCAGAGGTGCAAAGACCAGCTGGTGAACACACTGTCAGCTGAAGCGGAACGTGACACGTCAACAGCTCCTTCTTCATTTTCTCCCGCAACTGGGGCTGCCAGGAAAAAACGTAGGTATCCTAAGCAACCCGCTGGCGGTGATGCAGGGCAGGCAGGACCAAGTTTGGACATCTGGTCCGGACTGAAGGACCTGGCAACAATTTCTGACATGTCTACTGTCACTGCATATGATACTGTCACCATTGACAGAATGGTGGAGGATTACATCGGTGACAGCATCCAAGTAGGCATGTCAGACAGTCCATACCTGTACTGGCAGGAAAAAGAGGCAAATTGGAGGCCCCTGTACAAACTGGCTCTATTTTACCTGAGTTGCCCCCCCTCCAGTGTGTACTCCGAAAGAGTGTTTAGTGCAGCCGGGAACCTTGTCAGCGAAAGGCGTAGGAGGTTACTTCCACAAAATGTGGAGAAGATGATGTTCATCAAAATGAATTATCAGCTCTTCCAGGGAGACCAGCCTCCAGAACGTACAGAGGGACCTGTGGTGGTGGATTCAAGTGGGGACGAGTTAATACTTTGTGAGGATGAGGATGTACACACTGAAGAGGGTGAGGAATCGGTGGATGAGGAGGATGAGGATGACATCTTTCCTCCGTAGAGCCAGTTTGTGCAGGGACACATTAATTGCCAGCTTGTTTTGTGGGGGCCCAAACGAACCAATAATTTCAGCCACAGTTGTGTGGCAGACCCTGGCGCTGAAATGATTGGTTTGTTAAAGTGTGCATGTCCTGTTTATACAACATAAGGGTGGGTGGGAGGGCCCAAGGACAATTCCATCTTGCACCTCTTTTTTTTCTTTGCATTATGTACAGTTTGGGGCCTAGTTTTTCAAACTGCCATCCTGTCTGCCACTGCAGTATCACGCCTAGATGGGTCACGTGTTTGTGCCGCCCACTCGTGTCGCTTAGCATAGTCATCCAGCTACCTCGGTGCAACCTTTTGGACATAAAAACACTATTGTGAGGTGTGAGGTGTTCAGAATAGACTGGAAATGAGTGGAAATTAAGGTTATTGAGGTTAATAATAGCATAGGAGCAGAAAAACCTACAAATTCTGTGATTTTAGCTGTTTTTATGCTTTTTTTCAAAAAAATACAGATCCAAAACACAAAACCCAGAACCCAAAACACGGAAGGGTGGTTTTGGCAAAACCAATCCAGATCCAAAACACGAAGAAAGATCCAGATCCAAAACCAAAACACGAAAAGTGGCCGGTGCACACCCCTAATAGTATTCACACATTTTTATTCAAAGTAGCAGAATGTGTTCATTGTCTGATCGTCTTGCATGTGCTGGATGTTCGATATCGAACATCCAGCACATGCAGCATCCCCCAAATGACTTAATGATCCCGCTATCAACGATCATGGATCGCTATAGTAAACAGGCTAACCTGGTCGATATCGACCAGGTTGCCCTGCATGCACAGGCGATGGTCGGTATCGACTATCCCATCATTTGGTCATTGAAGGGGCCCATAAACACTATGATATAAACGATGCAACGATAAACGATATTGTTATCGTTTATATCATCCTGAAAATCGACCCGTGGGCCTATTCATTAGCAGATGTATTTCTGAGCGATCAAAGACAAAAGATATCACTTGAAAATTCCGGTGGCTGTGCTGAACGATATCTGTCATGTACATGACAGATTTTGGCAATCGACGAACGATGAACGATATCGCATGACATCATGCAGGGAGTGGATTTTTTTCTCTACAGCGCTCTGTAGATGCTGCTAATATCTTTCGTCGTTCGTCGTTTACCGCATATAACTGCACGATATTGCTAATATCGTACAGCTATATGCGATAATTGACCAACATGTTGGAGAGATGATATATGAGATTTATCGCCCATTGGAGTGCGCGTCTGTCATCGTTCAGGGCCTATCCATTAGCAGATATAATGAATGATTGAATGATATATCGTTCAATCGTTCATTTTATCTGCTAATGGATAGCAGAAAGTCTACCCTCCATCTGCTATTATGCCTCTCTCTGCAGTACCAGATTAAGGTCCACATGGGCCTGGAGCTGACATTTATGAAGGGCCTATGGTGTGCTGCTGCAGGAGGCATGACCAGCATGATGGAGGTGTGACTACTGATGTGGTGGTGTGAGCAGTGATGTGGGGGTGTGACCAGTGATGTGGGGGTGTAACCAGTGATGTGGGGGTGTGGTCTGCACAGGGAGTGTGGTCTGTGCCATGGGGTGTGGCTAGCACCATAGAGGGCATCACTACTGCTTACTATCATCCTCATCAATCTTCCTCCCCTCTTTTCTTATATGAAGCATACACCACCTTTTATATTATTGACCACTAAATAAAAAATTTAAAAGAAAACAAACTATGGTTTATTAATAAAGTATTTATTTTTACTGCTTTACCTCATGAGGACTAATATTTGATTGAACTTATTGCATACATATTAACATCCTAGATAATTTAAATTATAAGTTAAATTATTATTAATAATTCTAAGTGTGTGTTTATTTTATATACAATATTTATTGTACTCTTAATGTGAAATTGCTCATTGTATGCTTCATATCTTAAGGCAGTGGTTCATAAACTCCACCCTTACAGTCCAGGTTTTAAGGATATCCTGCTTGAGCATAGGTGACTTAATTAGTACCTCCATAAATTTGATTTAACCATCAAGGCTCAGGCATGGATATCCTTAAATCTTGGACTGTAATGGCAGAGTTTGGGAACTTCTGTCTTAAGGTTATACATATACAGTGTATATATATATATATATATATATATATAAATATATATATATTAGGGGTGAGCGGGTTCGGATTTCTGAAATCCGAACCCCCCGTGCCCCCCCGATCCGAGGCCGATCCGAGTCAGGCTCGACTTTTCCCGCCTGACTCGGATCTGAAATCAATGGCAAAACGTCATCATCCCGCCTTCCGGGTCTCGCAGGTTTTGGATTCTATATAAGGTACCCGCGTCTGCGCCATTTTCTCACTCGGCTGTGGACAGTGAAGAGGGAGGGTGGGAGTTAGGGCTGGCTGGGCTGTGTAGTGCAGTGCAGTGCAGTGCAGTGTTGTGCTGTGCTGTGCTGCGCTGTGCTGCTGTTGTCCATAGGGGCTGTGTCCACTCCTCCAAAGTCCATAGGGGCTGGCTGTGTTGTGCTGTGCTGCTGTTGTCCATAGGGGCTGTGTCCACTCCTCCAAAGTCCATAGGATCTGGCTGGGCTGTGTTGTGCAGTCAGTTGTCCATAGGGGTTGTGTCCACTCCAAAGTCCTGTGCAGTGTCCCAGTCCTAAAGGGGTGCTGTAGTGTTGTCCAGGGGGTGCTCTGTCCATCAGGGGTGCTCCCCCCAAGTGCAAAAAAAATAAATATTTTTTCTGTGTTTGTGAATTGTGGGCCTGATTCAGACCTGCTCGCGAGCACTGAGCACTTGCAAGCGGGTCGATGGTGCCCTAGTGCGCAGCGGCACGATGGAGGGAGCTCCGTCGTGCGCATGCTCGAGACCCGGGGAGCGACGGGGAAGCCGTCGCTCCAGGTCTCGCACCAAAGGGGGCGTGCTGTCGATGTTGATTGACAGCACGCCCCATTTGGTGGGCGTGCCGGGGGCTTGGCTTCCAGATGGAGGCGTTCCCATGGGAACGCCTACCGTCTGGGTCCGGCCCCACAGACATCACTAGTGATGTCAGTGGGAGTGATTTTGGCTCTGATAGAGCCAAAATCACTCCAGGGCTTGCGGTCACCGAGACCCTACCACAGGGTCTCGTCGCAAACCCGATGGTCACGATGGTCTTGACCATCGCGACCGTCATCATGGTCGCTCGCATAAGCTGTGGGTGGTAAAGAAAAGCGGCGCATAATGGAATTGTCCCTCCCACCCAATCTTATATGGGACATTAAAAAGGACATGCACAGTTTAACAAACCAAGCACTTTAGCGACTAGGACTGACACTTTCGTGGCTGAACTCCTTGATTTCTTTGGACTCCCACAAAACATTTTTGGAAGGACTACTTTCAATTAGTGGTGGAGATTGCATGTGCTGGTCCAAACTGCTGGTAGCTGATACTGGACTGCTTGTTATTAATTTACAAATTATTATAATTTTGTTAAACAAATTGCATGAGCTCGCTGCAAATGACGTAACAGGGAGGAGGTGCCTAGATGGTCAACGTCCCTTCCTCTGCTAATTTTGGCTTTACAAATGGAACAGATGCCTTCACAACTGTTGTCAGAATTTAGATTAAAATAATTCCACACCCAAGACGTGGCTTTTCTGGCTTTCTTTTTATCATGAGCAACAACTGCTGCCACTGGTGGCTGATTTACGCAAACCACATCCTCATCATCAACATCCTCATTAGCGTTGGATAGGACACAAATTTCCCCCTCATCCTCCTTTTGCACTTCCTCCACACTATTATCCTCATTTTTTATTATTTCACCATCTAATGCTAGCACAGCCGTCATGTCGTCAGTGATCCGCTGGGTGACAGCTGTTATACTTACTTCCTCTATCAAAGGACTATTTAATAGTCAATTGTTTTTTTAAATTAGTACTAGTAGTAGTCTTCATGGTCCCTTTCTGAGATGCAGATCCACCCCCAGCAGCAGCAACAGATGTAGCACTCAAGGATCCTTCTGAGGAATCACAGATAGGAGAGGAGTCAGTCATGCTTATGAAATTGGATGCAGGACTACTTCCGATCTTGAATGAGGATGTTGATGCAGGTGTTGGTGGTGGAGATTGCAGGCACTTGGATCCAGATAGAAGGGAGCAGCTAGGTGACACTGGACTGATTGTTGTTCGGTTTTTTGTTCCCAAAGTTTTAGAATTTGAAATACCCTTTCAATTTGATGAATGCGCTGCAAGTGACGTAACAGGGAGGAGGTTCCAAGATAGTTAAGGTCCTTACCTCTACTCACTGTTACTTGGCAATGTTTACAAATGGCTTGGCAAAGGTTGTCCGGTTGTGGGTGGAAATAATTCCACACAATGGAAGTGGATTTTTTGATCCTTTGCCCAGGCATTGCAACAATGGGATTTTTCCCACCATGGCCAACAAGTATTGTCTGATTTACAGTTTTTACACAAACATCCTCCGCATTAACATCATCATCATAATCATCAACATCCTCATCATCGTTGTTGTTATTGCCAACTACATAAATATCCTCCTCATCCTCGATTTCTACATCAGCATGTTAACTTGTGCTGCTCCTACCACTCCTACAAGCAGAAGGGCTTAAATCATCACTAGAACCACCAGTCATAAATAAAGGCCAAGGCCTTAGCCTTTCCTTGCCACTTCGTGTAGTGAATGGCATATTGACAGTTTTTTGTTTCTCTAACGCTAACTTAGCTTTAGATTTTTTTTCTTTATTAGGGTAAAAGTAGATATTGTATATGGCCTCACCTAAGCCCCGGGGCATCGGCCTTCATAGATGACTTTGACGGCCTTGCATCGTCATCATGACTGCTGCTGGCAGCTACAAGACTGGTAAGTGGATCCTGCTCTCCTGTCATATGACTGTCCTCCATACTCACTGCAGTCTTACAGCAGTGTCACCAAGCAATTATAGTGCAGCTCAGTTGTGGCTAACGCACACAACCAAAAAATTGTTTTTATTTTCACACTGGTGGTGTACACACAAAAAAATTGTTTTTATTTTTTCACTGGTGGTGTGGAAAACACGCATACAAAAAATTGTTTTTAATTTTTCACTGTTGGTGTGGCAGACTAACATGCACACATCAAAAAATTGTTTTTATTTTTTCACTGGTGGTGTGGCAGGCTAACACGCACACACCAAAAAAAATATTTTTTCACACTGGTGGTGTACACACAAAAAATTGTTTTTATCTTTTCACTGGTCTTGTGGCAGACTAACAGGCACACACCCAAAAATTGTTTTTATTTTTTCACTGGTGGTGTGGCAGGCTAACACACACATCAAAAAATATTTTTTATTTTTTCACTGGTGGTGTGGCAGGCTAACACACACACCAAAAAATTGTTTTTATTTTCACACTGGTGGTGTACACAGAAAAAATTGTTTTCATTTTTTCACTGGTGGTGTGGCTAACTCACACACACAAAAAATTGTTTTTATTTTCTCACTGGTGGTGTGGCTAACATGCACACACAAAAATAATTTTTATTTTTTCACTGGTGGTGTGGCTAACAAGCACACAAAAAATAGTTTTTATTTTTTTACTGGTGCTGTGGCAGGCTAACATGCACACACCAAAAAATTGCTTTACTTTCACACTGGTGTTGTACACACAAAAAATTGTTTTTATTTTTTCACTGGTGGTGTGGCTAGCATGTACACACAAAAAAAATTGTTTTTATTTTCTCACTGGTGGTGTGGCTAACACGCACACACACACAAAATATTGTTTTTATTTTTTCACTGCTGGTGTGGCAAGCTAACACGCACACACCACAAAGTTGTTTGTTTTTTTTCACACTGTGGGGAACCCCTGAAAGAGGCAGCAGCCCCTTGACAGTCAGCAGCACAGCAGCCCTGCACACCTACACTGATGACAAGTGTGGCTAACACGAACACAGAAAAACATTTTTTGTTTTTTTCACCCTGGGGGTGAAGAGCACCCCTTATGGACAGAGCACCCCCTGGACAACACAGCAGAACAGCCAGCCTCTATGGACAACAGCCAACCCCTATATATGGACAACAGCCAGCCAGCCCCTATATAATGGACAACAGCAAGCCAGACCTTATATAATGGACAACACACAGACAGCCCCTGTGGATGGACAGGACAACCTCAGTGATTCACAACAGCCAGCCAGTCCCTCTATGGACAACATCCAGCCCCTACGGACAACAGCCAGCCCCTATATGGACAACAGCCAGCCCCTACGGACAACAGTCAGCCCCTATGTGGACAACAGCCAGCCCCTATATGGACATTAAGCAAAGCAACAACTGTAGGACTTCATCAAGGATACATCACACTTTGTTGAACAGTATGATAATATTCAAGTTCACAGACGAACACCAATTTCATAAAATTTTATGAAATGTCCCAAGTTGAAACTTCCAGAGTGGAGCTGGTAGCATGGATACCTCAGTAGTGGCATGTATGTATATATATATATATATATATATATATATACTGTCTATACCTGCGTCCCTTATATAAGCAAATCAATTAGAGGCAGCAGTCTGATGACACTTCCAATATGCAAAATCAAGTTCAGGTTTTAACCCATTGGATCAGGGGCATTTCTAGTGAGGAGGGGGCCTGTGTGCAGTCTCCGGCACGGGCCCCCTACACTCCGTTTGGTAGCCGGCAGCGCACTGAGCTGTGCGCGGCCAGCGCCGGAGTTGTAGACTCTGGGCACTAGAGTGTGAACAAAGTCTATAGCGAATGCGCAGGTCACCGAGAAAATGGCCACGGCGGCCATTTTCCCTGTACCGCCCATGCACAAATGATGGAAAAATGGCCGCCGTGACCATTTTCCAGCCGTTTTTACAGCGTCAGATCCCCGCGCCGACGTGGGACTCCGGAGAGGTAAGTATATTATGGGTGCAAGGTGTGCGGTGAGGGGCCGTTATAGATACACCCCTGCATAGGAGTATGAATTAAAACCTGAACTTGATTTTGCATATTAGAGGAGTCGTCAGAGTGCCACCTCTAATTGCTTTGCTTCTCTCTGTCTGTCTCTGTCGTTTAGTGCAACCCTAGTAGGGTATAAGATCACATCAGCTAGCTGTATATATAGTCATATATATATATGGTCTTTCTTCAGGTATACCAAATGTCACACACTCAGGTTCTTTTCATCCTTAATGGTACAGTCTGTTCATGACAATTATTTATAAAATGTCAACATATTCATCTCCACTTTCTTCGGTTTTCACGGTTAGTTTCTGGTTTTCTCCTATTCCCCCATAGTACCAGGGTGTTCTCCCAAAACACACTCCGTTTATTTTAGAAAATGTGGACAAAACATAAAAAACCACCAGAAGGTAATGCAGTGTACCAGATTATGAGGTGTATACAGTACACCAACAACAGCTCAAGACAATTAACAGGTACCTTCCAGCAACAGAATCAACCATAGATGTCCAGATCTGGAACAACTGTCAGGAAGTTACTGACCGGGTACCGCACTAATAATGGACCATCCTCATGGTGACATCACCAAAATTATATGATGACAAAACTCTCATTATATACTTGGGGTGAGAACCCCTCTTTATTTAATATTTACATTAGACAAATAGTGATCTGTGACAATTTATAGATGTAGAATCTATGTGGGATGCACTGATCTTACAGGTGGATGCAGGCGTAGACTCTAGGCCCTGCTGGATTTTTCCTCTCATCATGTTTAATCATGGCCCATGTGAGGGATATCACTGATCTCCAAGCCTATGTTATATGCTACAATGGTTGGTGAAATAAATGTTAAAATACCGTAATTCTGGGCATATTCAAAGTATTAGCTATCTACAGTATAGGTTAGCCTAGTACCAGTGCTCCGTGCAAGCCATGCACCTGTTTTGGAGAATAAAGTGCAGAACTGCAGAACTGACCAGGGGACATAACACATTCTCCAAACCGTTCACTCTCTTAGCTGCGGCCCAGGCCACACAGCGGAGATGCCAGACAACATAAAGGAATAGGCTGAGAAAAGTTGAAGTTGCTCTAACTGCCTTGTAGTCAGGTGATAATGAGGGTGAGGCATATATGTGTATAATGACAACTACTGTCCTTAGCCTCCTGGGTAAGCGAAGATGGTGGATGCAGGGCTCCCGATGTCAGCATCTCTTAGTTTGGAGTATGCAGTCCTGCTGTGCCAGCTGGGTCAACGCGTTTCCTTAAAGATTCCTTTTTCAAAATATGGAACCTTCCGAAAAGCGTTTTAGCAAGCCCTATTATTATTATTACTACATTTTATTTATAGGGCGCCACAAGTGGTCCGCAGCACCGTACATACAGTAAAGGGTAGAACATTACATTACAATACAGTAACCAAAATATAAACAGAACACAAGTAACAATTAGCAAGACAATTCTCCATACACAGAACAGCTCTGAAGGTGAAGGCTGTCATAGAAGTGCTAGAGAAGAAGGCTGTAAGACAGTGGGGAGGAGGACCCTGCTCCTATGAGCTTACAATCTAGTAAAAAAACTGGCAGGGCGTGTAGTTACAAAGCAGCTGGAGGACCGCATATAGAATACAGCTGATATAAAGGCTAATTCCAAAGTGGTACCAAGCAAAAGCTATTTCACTCCACCCTAAAAAAAGATCTCTTAGCCATTATGGTCTGTGTGGTCCCTGTCATATGCAGTGAGAGCCGGAGCGCGCTCCTCTCCCCACCAATGGCTACCATTGCAACAAACATAGTAAATGGACAGCCCAAGCAGAGTAAAGATGTGAAACGTGGCATGATCAATAGTCAAGATCACACTGAAGATGTTGCAGCCGGCATAAGTGTAGGGAATGGGGGGGGGGGGGGAGGGAGAGATGCCTCTAAACTGCTACTGTGAATAAACCTGGCTCCAGGTTGTTTTATCTCCAACACCTTCGAAACAGGGATATAATGGGTACGTAGGATATGAGGAAAGCACAAAAAAGTGCTCAAATCCTAGGCAGACACAACAAAAGAGTGATGACTAAAGGATTAGTAAACATATTTATATATTAGCAGGTTAATAATGGCATAGGACATGATAGTTATATTACAGTACATCCGCAATGATGGGAAAATCTCATCAGCATTTTTCCAAATCACTTCCATGTGACGGCTATAAACACTGCTGTTCCCATCATCAGATGTTTCCACCCATACAGCGATAACGTCTCAGCAGAAGCAGCAGATAAGGTGATGAGCACACAGTATTTTAATATGTACAGAGCAGAGATATCATCTAATGCCAATATCCCGCCATCATGTCCCAATGACAATGGTGTAACCGGAGCTGCTGACACCCAGCTCTGTGCACTGAGACTGAGTGACTCGCTATGCAGATCCTACCACAGCCAGCCATGGGGGTGCAGTCAGAGGCCCTTTAAATTCTCCGGATGATATTATTGTGCTCTGGGACGCAGATTCTCTTTCATGCGCACACAGAGAACAAAGCAATAAAAAATAAAAGAACAATTTCTTTAATCAGTATTGTGCTCTGGGGGACAGCAGAGAGAAGAACCCATACATACATTTCATTTTAAACACCAGTCAGCACAGCAGCGAATTTCTTATAAAGTACAAGTCTGACATATCAAGATATATTGGAAATGCATTAAAGCTGAAAGCAATGACAAGTGCCAGCCTAGCTATTGTTTTAATAAGTTTAAGGCTCTATAAACTTTTAAAAAGTGTATCGAACATGCGTTAAAGTTTAATGCAGGATGTGTTATTCAATAAATATATGGAAAGGTTCCAGCGTACATTGTAGTTAATAAATTGTTGTATCAATCAGAGAGATTGTTCTTATGACCAGCATAGTGGCTGGTGTGTAAAGGCAAGTATCCACTACTAGATATGCAAACGAGAGCACGATTACGTCATTGCAATCGTGCTTGCCTTTGTATATCTAGTGATGTGCCTAGACTGACGTTCAGTCGTTCAGTCCAGGCACATCCATCATCCCCGCACATGCTGCACCTGACGGGATCATCAGCTTGACCAGCATGTACAGGCGATGATAGATGTCGGAAGCGACCTGCGTGCACGCTCATCGCTGGTTGCTTCCGACCAAAACATGTCCGATGCATGCACGATTTGAAAGCGATTGCACGATAACGACGTCACTTGCTAAAATCGCCTAGTGGATACTCCCTTTATTGTGCTAAAATAGATTACCAGCCTTGTTAAAGTTATGTTATCACCTAAATCAGTGGTTCCCAAACTGGCTGCCGTGTCATTTGCAGGGGCTCAACGTGTTGTTGGTCCAGTACCACAGCAAATTATTTCTGATCAATGTGATATGTAAAACTAGTGCTGGTGGCAGCCAATCATAAAATACATGGACAAACGGAATCGCAACCCTGTCCACCACCATATAACTGAACATAAGAATGACAGGAAAACATAATTTACTTTATTTAATAATTTTTATTTAATAATTCTCAGGGGGCCTATTCATCATACTTTAAAATTCGATGGAGGTAATTAGGTTTAGAACTCGCATGGAGTTCTACTTAATTACAGGAGGAATTCATCATTCTTCCTCTCCATAACTATCTATTCCGAAAAGCTGTCATTTTTTTGATGACAGCTTTTCGGGAAATAGACACTTTTCCCTCTCTACTCCGTGCTGCGCATGCGCTGTTACATTCGTAAACCCAGCGCATGCGCAGCACTACTTACAGCTGTGGTAATTTAGTGTACCCCCCAACCACCCCTCCCTCCTCCCCCCCCGCTCACCTCCCCCACGTACCACACTTACCTGCCCACGCAGCAGCCTCCGGCTCTGTCCTGCTGGAATGACATGTGATCTCCGCACAGACCACAGTATAGTATAGCAAAAAAAAATAAAAAATGTTCCTAAACTTTATTGTGTTCTGCTGGGAGAATACAGTGTGCGAGCAACAACCGGAGTCAGAGGAGGGACCAGAGCGCCGGAGGGAGCTGCGGGGGACCTGTCCAGCTGTAAGCAGGTAAGTCTCACCTGCTATTTGCCACCTCACAGTGGCGGATAGTACCTCCTTCAAATTCCGAAAATACATAATTTTCGGAATTTGATGAATAGCCTAATTTCCATATCCCCATACTAATGTTTGGGGAGTGTGGAAATTAATGCTCGGGGACTTAGCAAGGAGATATCAGTGATATCTCCTGTGCTAAGTGTGTTCATGAATACTAAAATAACGTCCTTAAAAACTTTATTTTAGTGTTGATGAATAGGCCCCTCAATGCGAAACTTTTGGCCTAGGGGTCCTGTGAAAAAAAATGCCGATATTGAAGGGTGCCGTGATTCAAGTAAGTTTGGGAACCACCGATCTAAATGGTAGACCATAGGTTCTCAAACTCGGTCCTCAGGACCCCAAACAGTGCATGTTTTCTAGGTCTCCTCACAGATTCACAAGATAAGAAATTAGCTCCACCTGTGAATCTCTTAATATATGTCAGTGAGTAGTGAACACACGTGTGCACCTGCTAGGTTACCTGGAAAATGTGAACTGTTTTGGGTCCTGAGGGCCGAGTTTGAGAACCACTGTGGTAGACAATTGCAGTTTGCTCTTTTTGGTTTTAGTGCTACTTTATATTGGCTGCAGAGGGGGGGAGTGAGAAAGAGAGACCAATAAAATCGTAGCCACAATATTCGTAATGGTGACTTGTAATAGGTTCTCCCACTTACACTAGCCCGTCATAGTGTCACACCGACTCGGGTTGGTAATTGAATGGTTCACCATCAATGGTATTTTTCTATGGCAGGAACAGTTTTATAGAAAACCATCAATGGTTTAAACAATCAATGGGCATCTCTGCTTTGGTACATGTGAATGTGATAGGTCAATCAACGAAGGGGGCAGGGCTAAGTGACACGCATCTGGGGGTTGAGCTAAGCCACAGATTCTCAAACTCGGTCCTCAGGACCCCAAACAGTGCATGTTTTCCAGGTCTCATCACAGAATCACAAGTGAAATAATTAGCTCCACCTGTGAATCTTTTAAAATGGGTCACAGAGTAATGACAACACCTGTGTACCAGCTGGGAGACCTCTAAAACGTTACCTGTGTGGGGTCCTGAGGACCAAGTTTGAGAACCATGGTGCTAAGCGATAGCAGAGAAACATCGTACCTCCACCATCGATGGCAAAACCAATGACCATTGGTGGCAAACAATCAATATAAAAGCAGACAGAGGCAGCCGGCGCTCACAGGAGGGGCAGGGGTGTAACACCACTAGCAGCTCTTTTTTTTAGAAGTATCCCCACTTCCTTAAATAATGAAATAAATTGACAAAGCGCTCCGTGGTGTTAAATGAGATACAATAGTCTATAGTCTTGAACCCAGATGTTCAGGACCCGTGTGTGTATATATGAACAGTCACAATGGAAAATATTTAGAAAATAAGAGCTGGTAGGCAAAATCTTGAGGCTGGGTGTTCAGAACTTAAGTCCCTTGAGACACAAATAGATCTATATGACGGGGAGTAGTTAACGAAAACCTTCTAAGAGTTAATGTACAATGTGATTCCAAATCTAGACAGCTGTCAGAATCGGCACCGGAATCCCGAAGGTATGTAGCAGGTTTGGAGGGAGGGTTATCGTTAGGCACTAAGGGTGGAGGGTTATGGTTAGGCACTAAGGGGGAGGGTTAGGTTTAGGGTGCAGGGAGGGGAAGGTTAGGTTTAGGCCCTAGGGAGGAAGGTTAAGTTCAGGCACCGAGGAGGAAGGGTTAGGAAAGGGAGAGGGGGAGGGTAGGATACCTACCAACAGGTGTCGGTATCCTAACCCTGTTGGGATGTCGATGTCGGAGCTCTGACCGCCGGTATCCCTTACCCATCCTTTTCTAATGGTGTTGATTTTTGGAAAAACCTCATTAAATTTTATTTATTTCCTCTATGGATTTATTTTGTATTACGTATGTCAGAGCAACAGCCACGTGAAGAGGCCATGAGATCAGAGAGAGCATCAGACCAACTGTGATGCACAGTGGTAGCTCTGCTCGGTGGTTGCATTGCAGTTAATGGATTTTGTATCTTAGAGATGATTAGCAGAATAATGACAAAGGACAGAAATGAAAGGCTATCAGGATTAAAGCCCAGCTTCAGAACTAAATGCCATAATGATTCATAGCAAAGAGCACATTTGGAGAATGGATAGTTAGTAGATCTTTGTCCTTCAACAATCGGTGTGCTAAAAAGTTACCCCCTAAACCATTTGTGGAATTGGCTGGAGAGAAAGTTAGGAACCCATAAAAGTTCAAGTGTGACTGAGCTGATTTCTATTCAATATGGGACCAAATGCTTTATGGATCTTTGTCACAATTATAGCTTAATCAGGAAAATAATACATTACCAATCCTAACATCTGAAATTGCTGTAGATAGCATGGTTTACTGCAAGCAAATGGTTAATGTATTTTGATGTATGCAGAAGAGGCCTGTGTTATATCACTTGGCTTTTATTGTCCATTCCGATATACTTGGTGTTTATTGTCAAATCCACTGGTCCTCAAAGCAGAATTTCATTTTTCCTAAGAAGGGCCATATTTTAAGTCACTCCATGTTTAGTATATATTCTTCTTATAGGCAATATAATTCATAAAAACAATATTTTCCATAATCCATGTATGAGAAGACCTCTGTATAAATTGTAACCAGTGGAATTAGCCACATGAAATGTGTACAAGCTATATATGGTTCCATAAGAAATCTACTGTTACTATGGCTCCCCCAATGAATCAGTATAACGTAATCATGTTTCATATGCATGTGAGTGGAAAATCATACAATGTTTACCAAAGCTAATGCCATGTCTCTGCTATGTTCCAGAAGAGAGATAATAATATTTACTGTATAGAGCCCATTACTAGAACTGTTCTTGGACAACATGCAATAAAATAGTTATAAAACAGATTTGCATACCAGCACACTTCTTAATGTGCTGGAGCAGGGATCAAAGCAAGACATTTTAAGGTTCACACATTGTTTGTTTTGGGGATCAACCTACTACTGAGAATTGCCCAAACCCTCTAGCCTTCCTACTCGCAGCATATTACTGGAAATTATGTCGGTGTACATTTTCCATTTCCTTAGTTTAATTATATTTTAAAGAAACTATTTTTCATTTATTTTTCTGGATGTTGGTTTGTTGTCATATTTCAATCAATAAGTATTGTGACTTTTTTGTCAAATGAAACTCAGTAATGTTCTATATTTGTGTTATGAAACAATTAAGGTGTTGGATAGCCTTGGTTATTATAATACTACACATTTCTGAAGTGTTTACTGTAACTCTTACACAACTACAGTAGTTTTTGATGCCATTTTGGGACCAGTCATTGAATAAGTAAATGGTATACTTCCTAAGAGTGCAGCTCAAGCTAAATCTTAGTGGTGGCAGAACTTTATATGTAAGACTGAGGGTGAGACATAATTTTGGGGGATTACAGTAATTGTCAGGACTCACATGCCCAAGTGGGTCTTGTTGTGATATACTCGGTAAAAGCATGCTCATCCAGCCTGTGTTGTTAACATCACACCTACAATCGCACAACTTACAAGTATGACCACTGCCTGGGTGTGCTGGCTAGAACGTTTAGCGACTTATAAAACTATGATATTACCAAAACTAACTGACATTATTCGCACTTTGGGGGAATTCAATTAGCCCTGATTTGACTATTTTTGGAAATTTATACTTATCGCGCAATCCTATTAGCCGCGGTTTTTGTGGATGTGAATTTTGACATGCAGTTGTCGTGAATTTGTTTTCACCACCTCCTGAGCAGGTGAAAAGTTGGGGAAAATCCTTATCTCAAGGTAAAAATGTTGGGACTTGGTTCAAAACCACTGAGACACACTCCTTAATGACTATTTGGCAAAAATATTTATTAATTAGCTTAATTTAACCAATAATTATGTCATTTTTGGGGTGAAATAGTGCAAAGTGTGGGAAAATGGGTTAATTGATGTGGGACAGGTATATGGGAGGAACTATATGAATGGGACCGGTGTTCATAAGATTGCCGGTGGGTGTTAGAGGCGTATTTTGAAGGGTTTTTTTTAAGTTTCATTAGATGACATAAATATATACATAAAGGCATTTTTATGCACTCCAATTTAAAAAGGCCATTTATTTTGCCAAAAAACACTTGCTTTGTATCATTATTTGACTGTTTTAGAAATATGCATAAAGAAGCCATTGACTCAATTTAGGAACCCCAAATACTTTTATTAGGGCCACTAATACATTTCTATATTGTTATTTGTATATCACTTTGCCTTTTTTTAGGGTACAGGCATATTTCCTCATTTTCATCTATAGGTATTGCGTGTAAAACCAGGTCAAATATTTTTGCGAATAATGCATCGCGACCTTTGGAATTGAATTGCGTGAAAAATGGGAGCACGCATACACTAAATAAATGAAATTCATACGCACTAAAAGTTATCGCATTGTCACGGATAATTGAATCTGCCCCTATCTCTTATATTATCCCCGAAACAAACTATGAGTAAATATTAAAGATTGTGATCACCTACATTTAGAAAAATAACACCCTACATATTGCTGAAAGGCTCGTGATACTAGCCAAGAAACAACTCTAGCGAACCTTACACGGTTTTAGGCGGCTTGTACCTTAGCGCAATGAGAGACTGGTCTCTCCAACCATTTCTGAAATCCAGAGTTGTTCTAGAAAAAGCTCTGACTCGTGAATAGAATACCCCTCTGAAGACTTGATTTGGATGCTGCAACTGCTAAGGCCACTTAAAAACTTTACCTTCACTGCGATCTCAAATACCTTAGGTACTTGGGGATAGTAAGCTTTCATCTTACAAAGATCTCATACTTCCGACCAGAAGCTGACCAGTAATTTATGTCACTCCAACTGGTATTCTAAGATGATACATACACTTGCAGATCTTTTTTCTGCAGGCTCACTACTCATCTTTAGCCGTCTTCAGTTTTCCATCCTCAGATTACTATAAATACTTTCAAATTCAACCACTGAGTAAGGGATACAAATAAATACGTAACTCCCTCTGCCTTCTGCCAGCCACAGATTTGAACATACTTACCAAATGTACCTCACGCGGTACAATCACATTCAGTTACCAATTATTTCAAACATCTGCTCTGATTGACAAATCCCCTTCACAAGTGCAATGGGAATGAGATCTTACTAAAACGCTTTCACTTTCTCAATGGGGAAAAAGGGGTGCTGAGTTGCACATCCAAATTACAACATAAGAGGTGCTACCATGCTGAGACCTGTAGTTCTAATGCAGAAAGCAGATGCACACTCTAAGTACTAAGAATAATAATTATCATATATATATATATATATATATATAAAATAAAGTATCAATTAACATGGTTTTCTGTAGAGGTTCTTAGTACATGTTTGGCCAAAGATGTTTGCCCACCTACCACGTCACTATTACAGGTAAGTCCTAGATAAATGTATACAATGTGTCAGTATTAGGGATGTTAGGGAGTCAGGGACCCACTTGATGAGATCATTACGTTACTTTATGCCATATCACAGTTGCAACCAGGGCCACCCCCTTTTCATCTCTAAAGGTACACTTACATCTGCGACGGATTGCCGCGATCCTGCAACCCAGAATCGCAGGATCGCAGAAATCCAACATGTTGGATTTCACCGATATGACAATCACGATCAAACATTGATTGTGATTGTCAAATTGGAGAAATTTAACATGTGAAATTTCAGCGATCCTGTGACGTATCGCTGAACATTGATGGTCCCCGGTTGGCATTTCCGACCGGCGGATTGGCATTTCCGCTTCCATCGCGACAATACGTCGCAGATGTATGGGTACCTTTAGATCCAATTTAGTTTTGAAATGGAAATACCTTACTCAACCTCATCTCCAATCATTAAATGGTTACTCTGGCATAAATATGTAACTAATGGAGACGGCCTTCACTCTCTCAACCTACTGCTAGCTCAGACCCTGCAACGTTTGGCTTAAATTAATCTAATGCTTAACTGTCCTATGCCTGTCCCACTACTGTACCAGACCTCCAACTACGCTTTTTCATACTTCATTGTGTTTTATTGATGGCTTTACTTATGATGTACTTAGGATATCATATGTTTACTTGTAAAACTATATGTGTCCACCCTCTCCAGCCACCACCACAACCCTGTTTCCTTTTCCTACTCTTTAACCCTGCTTCCTTTTTACCTGCTGGTTCCAACAGCGGCAGCAGGGGACTGAAGGCAGAGAACAGGTCTGGCTGGCAGTGACGTCAGCGGGCGCCCTCCTGAGCACTGCGGCACTGTGTCACAGTGATACAGTCTGCCCGGAGGCACATGACCCGTCACCCACCCCCTCCCGCGTAAGTCTCAGTGCAGCCAGCCTTTCAATAAAATGTACTAATGAGGCAGGAGGGGGAGAATGCCTCATCGACTGATAGTGGTTATTAAATGACCCGTTCATCTGTGGAGGACTTTTTTGTGGGTGTTTAAATGTTTCAAATAGATTTAAAGTAGGGATGTGCAGGCTCGGATAGGTTCGAGTTTGCACGCAGAGTTCTGATTTTTTCCTCCAAAAAACGGGACTCAGAAAGAGGCAAAACGTCATCTTGCATGGACAAACATCATCATTCCTGGACTTTTGTACGGTGACACACCAAAGCTCAACCTCATTTGGTATTAACTGAGTAATGCTTTATGTAAAAACTCAATTGAAATGGCTGTTGAACAGACACAGTCCGTGTCCAGGGCTGGCCCAACCTATACGCTGGGTACGTGGCCGCGTAGAGTGCCAGACTGAGGAGGGTGCCATGGCAGTCACCTGGCCGGAGACTCGAATCCCTGCTGGAGGGGGAGGAGGGACCTCTCTCATCCCCTCTCATCTATAGAGCGATGCAGCGATCGGATTACCAAAGTGATGATCCGCGGCCAGCAGCTGGCTGGGGATCATCACTTTGGTAATCCGACCGAGCAGTGCTGGCTGCACTGAGACTTACGCGGGAGGGGGTGGGTGACGGGTCATGTGCCTCCGGGCAGACTGTATCACTGTGACACAGCGCCGCAGTGCTCAGGAGGGCGCCCGCTGACGTCACTGCCAGCCAGACCTGTTCTCTGCCTTCAGTCCCCTGCTGCCGCTGTTGGAACCAGCAGGTAAGTCTGAGTAAGGGGCTGTGATTGGGCGGTGTTGTGATGCAGGGGTGCTGTGATGGAGGAGTGCTGTAATGGAGGGGCTGTGATGGAGGTGACTGTGATGAGGGGGAGTGAGAGGGGCTAAGCTGAGGGGCTGTGAAGAGGGGATATGAGGGGCTGTGATGGAGGGGTTGTTATGAGAGTGATATGGGGGCTGTGATAGAGGGGTGCTGTAATGGAGGGGGTCTATTTACTAAACAGTGTTAGGAGACAGAGTGAAAAGTGATAAGGTGCCAGCCAATCAGCTCCCAACTGTCATATTTCAAACACAGCCTGTGAGATGGCAGTTAGGAGCTGATTGGCTGGCACCTTATCACTTTTCACTCTGTCTCCTAACACTGCTTAGTAAATAGACCCCTTGTTGGTAGCTTATGCTCTGTTACTTATCTGAGTGTTATGGTCGCTAATGTAGCAATGTATATTATCCTTGTCCTCGTCCTGTATTGTATTGTACTGTACTGTTAGTCACTGGTCAACCTATTTGTTTATGTACTTCGTAAAGTGCTGCGGAACACTTGTGGCGCCATATAATAAATGATAATAATGATAATAATAATACACAGCTCCCTATATATCATTTACATTACCAGTGCTACATTGCTTTTAATAACTGAATGTGTCACATCATCTCCTCAGCATATTAAATATGTCTTTAGTCTCTGCTTCGAATAGATCATCGGGGCGAGAATTTTATGTAAGCTCTCATGAAACATTTATATCCTCCCAGATAAAGTTCTCTTTCAGCACATACAATTGTCTCCTTTATCTTCATGCAATGCTAATTGTTAGCCTGTACTTTGAGTTTAGCTGTTCTTTAGGCCACAATCATGAAAGGTCCAGATCACCAGCATTTGTTTGCAGACTCAAAGTCAAGCTTAGAAATAGTATTCGTGGAGAATATAAGTTACAAGGACACAGGGTCCCTCACTCCCCTTTATGATGATCAGCCCAATTATTGTAGGTATACCCATTTCGGCAGAACAAAAAAATAGCTTTGGTTGCAAATTCTGTTTTATAGGAATATAGGCAAAGTGAAGAATAAAATGTTTCAATATCCTGCATTCTGTAACTTTTACACAGTTGGCACAAGCCCATGATTTACCTAAAATGTAATCATCTAGCTATTATCAGTATAACAAAAGCGAATGTGAGTAGTTTATTATCAGTGTTGGGCAATGGCTGACTAGGGAAACCCTTCCCACGTAACCTAATGCGCTGCCGCTCAGCGTGGGTGTGCTGCTGAAGGTGGCGCTTTCATCCTGTGTATGGGGCATTACCAACCCATGCAATGGGTTACTAGCACTTAACAGCTGGGCTTAAATGTGCTAAAATGTAACATTACAGCAGCTGTATAGGCTAAGAGGCTGACAGAGAATCCTACATTGATGTTTTTATTTTTAATTCTAAAAACACCATCACAGCACATAAAAAGTGTGCATATGTCCCTATGAAGTTAGACTTCTCTGGGTATATTTACTAAAGTGAGAGTTTTTAGAAGTGGAGATGTTGCCCATAGCAACCAATCAGATTCTACTTAACATGTAACTAGCACCTTTTAGAAGATAATTGCTAGAATCTGATTGTTTGCTATGGGCAACATCTCCACTTCTAAAATCTCTCACTTTAATAAATTGGGTTCCGGACTATAGATAGACAGTAATTAGATAGACAATGACACCAGATGATAGACAGTCAATAGTTAGACCAGTGGCGGATCCAGGGGGGGGGGGCATTGGAGCGATCGCCCCCCCTAGCACAGTCTGCATCATGCACTGAGCTGAGCGTGTTCAGCCTGTGCTGTTATCGGAGTCTGTGTAATGAGCAGGGGGTGCATTACACAGGTTCCGATCACAGTACAGGCTGAACACAGCCTGCTCTGTTCAGTGCATGATCCGGGGGGCAGGGGCGGATTGGGCCGCCAGGCTGGTTCCCGCTGTGTTGGTCCCTTAGCTGCCTTTAGGGGCTGGTGGCCGCACTTCCCTCATCCACCCCTCTGCTTTAGTGGCCCGGCTGCTCTCAGATCGGGCAGAGTTACAGGCTGCTACGTACACTATACCTAAAGTAAAATGGCCGCCGGTGGAGCTGCTGCGCATGCCCAGTCGCAGCAGCTCCTCTCATAAGCCTTTGCGGAGCCTGTCACTGACGGCTCTGCCTCCAGGCTTTCTGCGGCTGGCCTCTGTCCAGGATTAATGGAACCATCTACAGAACGTGCACGCTGGCTGCTACAACAAGCAGCCTGTGCACACAGAGGGCCTGATTCAGAGACACTCGCAAAAAGCAAGCGCTCGCTCTGAATCAAGGTGGGCGCTGTTTTTTTTAGTTGCGGCCTCCTGGCCGCTCGCATAGCTGTGGGTGACCACCCACAGCTACTGCGAGCAGCCAGGATGATGGTCGCGATGGTCAAGACCATCGTGACCATCGGGCTTGCGGCAAGACCCTTGTGGTAGGGCCTCGGGGCCGCAAGCCCCAGAGAGCTTCTGTCTCTAATAGAGCCGGAAGCTCTCTCACTGACATCACTGGTGATGTCAGTGGGGCCGCCCACAAACGGCAGGCGTTCGCTTGGGAATGCCTCCGTTTGTGAAGCCAGCCCCTGGCCACACCTACAAAACGGGGTGAGCTGTCGTAGTGAGCCAAAGAGCGAGTGCTTTTTGTGCTCGCTCCGGGGCTCGCGCACGCACAGTGCGCACGCCGTGCGTGCGCACTGGGCCACCATCGACCCACTTGCGAGCGCTATGCGCTTGCGAGCGGGTCTGAATCAGGCCCAGAATGCCGGACACAGCAGCAGCCTGCAAATTCTGACTGTCACACAGTGTGACAGCTGACAGTCAGTAAGCAAAATGTTTTATTATATCTCCATTGTAAAATTTGCCCTGGGCAGAAAATACCCTAGTTACGCCACTGATTGATGGTGAAAGTTTTGATGACCTACCCTACGTGAACCTCTCTCATCCTACAGTATATGGTTCCAACATGTCTGCTAAAGTAGGAAGTGACTTGAGGGGGGGGGGTGGATGTATCAAACTTTGGATAGAGATTAAATGGAGAGAGATAATGTACTAACCAATCAGCAGGTAACTGCCATTTTACAGGCTGTGTTTGAAAATGAAAGTTAGAAGCAGGTTGGTACTTTATCTCACTCCACTTTATCTCTCTTCAAGCTTTGAGACATCTCCCCCTTAGTAGTATGTCATATAAATTCAATATAAATTCAATATCCAGAGGCATATTACATAATTAACAGTAAACAAATAAATGGCATATTTACACAATTATAGCAGTGTCTGTGACCTCATGTTTTGTACAGTAGACATATAACACATACATTAATTAGCACAGTTTGTACGAGAAGGGTTGCACAGCTGGCTAAACCTCTATTTTCAATATCCTGACCCCCCTATCTCATCAATCTGCAGTGTATATAACAGTAAAATATAAGACATACAGTCAGGTGCATAAATATTGGGACATTGACAGAGTTTTCATATTTTGGCCTCTATTCACCACCACAATGGCTTTGAAATGAAACAAGCAAGATGTGCTTTAACTGCAGACTTTCAGATTTAATTTGAGGGTAATTACATCCAAATCAGGTGAACGGTGTAGGAATTACAACGGTTTCTATATGTGCCTCCCACTTTTTCAGGGGCCAAAAGTAATGGGACAAACTAAACAATCCTAAATTTAACTTTCACTTTTTATTATTATTATTATTATTATTATTATTATTATTATTATCGTTTATTTATATGGCGCCACAAGTGTTCCGCAGCGCCTTACAAAGTACATAAACAAATAGATTGATTTACAGTGACTTACAGTACAGTACAATACAGGACATGGATAATATACATTGCTACATTCACGACCATAACACCCAGATAAGCAACAATGCAAAGCAACCAAGTGTTAGGTGCCCTGGTAGAATGTAAGATGTAGATGAAGGTATAGTAAGGAGAAGCACAATAGGGTAGAGGGCCCTGCTCATAGGAGCTTACATTCTAAGGGGGAGGGACAGACAGACAGGGGTGAAACAGATGTGGTAGGCAGGGAGAGAGGAGTATGTAGCAGCAAGTTAAGATTTAATACTTTGTTGCAAATCCTTTGCAGGCAATTACAGCCTGAAGTCTGGAACGCATAGACATCACCAGACGCTGGGTTTCATCCCTGGTGATGCTCTGCCAGGCCTCTACTGCAAATGTCTTCAGTTCCTGCTTGTTCTTGGGGCATTTTCCCTTCAGTTTTGTCTTCATCAAGTGAAATGCATGCTCAATCGGATTCAGGTCAGGGGACTGACTTGGCCATTACATACCATTCTACTTTTTAGCCTTAAAAAACTCTTTGGTTGCTTTTGCAGTATGCTTTGGGTCATTGTCCATCTGCACTGTGAAGCGCTATCCAATGAGTTCTGAAGCAATTGACTGAATATGAGCATATAATATTGCCCGAAACACTTCAGAATTCATTCTGCTGCTTTTGTCAGCAGTCACATCATCAATAAATACAAGGGAACCAGTTCCATTGGCAGCCATACATGCCCACGCCATGACACTACCACCACCATGCTTCACTGATGAAGTGGTATGTTTGGATCATGAGCAGTTCCTTTCCTTCTCCATACTCTTCTCTTCCCATCACTCTGGCACAAGTTGATCTTTGTCTCATCTGTCCATAGGATGTTTTTCCAGAACTGTAATGGCTTTTTTAGATGATGTTTGGCAAACTCTAATCTGGTCTTCCTGTTTTTGTGGCTCACCAATGGTTTACATCTTGTGGTGAACCCTCTATATTCACTCTTGTGAAGTCTTATCTTGATTGTTGACTTTGACACATATACACCTACCTCCTGGAGAGTGTTCTTGATTTTGCCAACTGTTGTGAAGGGGTTTTTCTTCACCAGGGAAATAATTCTTCTGTCATCCACCACAGTTGTTTTCCGTGGTCTTCCGGGTCTTTTGGTGTTGCTGAGCTCTCCGGTGCGTTCTTTCTTTTTAAGAATGTTCCAAACAGTTGATTTGGCCATACCTAATGTTTTTGCTATCTCTGTGATGGGTTTGTTTTGATTTTTCAGCCTAATGATGGCTTGCTTCACTGATAGTGACAGCTCTTTGGATCTCATATTGAGAGTCGACAGCAACTGATTCCAAATGCAAATGTCACACCTAGAATCAACTCCAGACCTTTTACCTGCTTAATTGATAATGAAATAACGAGGGAATAGCCCACACCTGTGCATGAAATAGCTTTTGAGTTGATAGTCCCATTACTTTTGGCCCCTTAAAAAGTGGGAGGCACATATAGAAACCGTTGTAATTCCTACACCGTTCACCTGATTTGGATGTAATTACCCTCAAATTAAATCTGAAAGTCTGCAGTTAAAGCACATATTGTTTGTTTCATTTCAAAGCCATTGTGGTGGTGAATAGAGGCCAAAATATGAATATTCTGTCAATGTCCAATATTTATGCACCTGACTGTATATGTAAAGCATTTACTAGTCTATCAATGTTCACTACTGGGGTCCCAATCTGACTTGTATCAATGCTCCCTTGGCTTCTCCCTTGGCACTACTAGGAAAGTTTTGCTTTACTGTCACTCTACTTTCAGTGGATATACAGACCTTAAGGAGCCCGATAAAAACTTAACTTTTCTTCCGTAGCCCTCTGATTTTCCAGTCAGTCCAGCAACCATATGACTAGTCACGCATTGGAGGACCATATGGACAACTAATCCCAATTAAACAGTCTTCTAGGATGATGTTTAACTTATATTGCTCCCAAGATGGAGTTTAAATAAAAGCCAAACTCCTCTTTACATGCATACATGCATAATTTCGATTTATTAAGCGCTTTGTAATAACACCCTGGTCTGATTGACGTTGGGTAAAGCTAAAATATCGCTATCCAGGAACTTGTTATTTCCGCCATTGTGATATTCTAGAAAATGATTGTAATTAGGGCTCTGATTCAGAACCTTCAGATCATCAGCACTGATAATCAAGAAAATGAAAACCAACAAAAGTACCTTAGAATTCATCCTGATTGAACAGAACATGAAAATAATCAATCATATTGAACTGAAAATAAAGAGCAGGTTTTAGATGATGGGCTTTTTCTGTGCACACAACAGCTAAATAAGAGCAAGTTATGTTCATTTTCCTTCTTTTCATTGAGAAACTTTGACTTGCAAGGAAATGATTACTTCTTTTATACCACTCTTGTTCGGATGTCATGGATGGCGGCTGCTCTGCTCCACACCAGAAGGATACCTAGTAAGCAGGATGCAGAGTAAGGAACGGTATGTTTTTAATGGGAGCAATACAAGAAGAATAGTTTAGGAAAGTTGATTGGAAAATAATATTAACTGTGGGATTGATTCAGATATGTACACAACTGCACGTGACGCACTAGTACGCACCAAGGTACCTTAGCGACGCCATTCGTTTGGAGGATTTCTTTGCAAAGTGATTAACATTTAGGGACCATTTGGGGGCAGTTAGGGGGAGTGGACGCAGGCACGTCGGAAACGTTTTCGGGGGTATTAGTATAATATTTATACTTCTTTATTATTAATCATACTATGAGGGGGCAGTTTATATTATTTTATACAGGGTCACACTATTTATTTGATATATTGTATTTTACGGAATTTTACAATACATGTTATTGCAATGAGAATATCAGCAGTTACAATATAAGGAACAGTAAACAAGAAAAAGTAAAAATGGGAAACAAGTAACTAGAGAAGGCAAGGGGAAGGGGAAACAATGATAAACATGAGCAGTTAAGAGAAAAGTCATATACGTATAGGATCATCAGTAAAACAAGGAAACGTGGCACTATTTGGCCAGCTATAATCAGGATGAGGGGCAAGGGTCATATTTTGATCAGGTTATGGGGGTGGTGTTGACATGTAGTTAAATGGTTAAATGCTACAAGCTGTCTCTTTAACTGAGTGTTATTGTGCAAGACTCATCAGACTTAGGGGCCTATTCATCAAATGATAAATGGTCCAGTAACCTCACCAGCTCCCCGGCAGCTTTGCTTATGATTGACCTGAGGTTACGCATGCATAGCAGGGACGACGGGCAGCTGGTAAGTAATGCAGCTACAGAAGTAGCTGCGATACTAACCATGGGGCAACTGCTTTTCGGAGCAGTTATCCCCTCGACGGAGCAATGATGGATTGCTCCATTATCACTTTTCCCCCGCTGCGAGTTTTATACTTAAGTATCCCTCGACATCGAGTCCAATACTTCATCATCGGAGGCCATACAGCCTTCAATGATGAATAGGCCCCTTAATAACATCAAATGTCTCTTAATTGTGTATTATGGTGCATGACTAATCTGTCTGAATACATATTCCATGTCGGAGTAAATATTACTCACCAGGCTTAAGATGGGTACACACTATACAGATATATCTGCAGATCGAGTGATCTGCAGATATATCTGCAGATTATAGTCGTTCATACACACTGAACGGCCATCATTTGTGTCTGGATGTGGGTCCCGGCAGCCAGGGGGCGTGTTGGGCACGTGTCCCACCCTCCTCCCCGCGGCTGCCGCTATGTGTGTACGGGCAGTCTGCAAACCGCCCGTACACACTTGCCGATGGTCAGATATATCTACAGACACATCAGTCCATCGGCTGTGCAGCACAGCCAATGCGATATGTCGGTGAACGACGACATTCATCAACATATCACGGGTACACGCTGGCCGACGGGCAGCAGATATATTGACCGATCAATTGATCGGCCAATATATCTGTCAGTGTGTACCCAGCTTAAAAGATCAGGGCAATTAGACTGCAACTGCAAGACTTGTTTACTTGGCTCTAAAAAGGGTATTCATGTGCACTAGCCTTTCACTGTGTTATTGGAACCTCACAGTGCTGTATGGCTGTACATTACTTAGCCCAAGCGAGATTACTTCCTTGTTGTATTGACTGCTGTTTATCTACTATCACTTGTATCCTGTTGTCTGTGGTAAAACCTACTCTGGATTAGAATCAATGTGTGGTCAAAGAACCTTGTACACATTCGCTCCTTACCTACCAACTTGTAGGCATCTGCCAATAAGTGGAACGTGACGTGGCATAGTGTTAAGAGTAATATACAAACCACAGATGCCGAATATTTTAAGCACTTAGGGTGACATCTAGCAAACCTTTTAAAGAGTGGAGAAGTGGAGAAATGGTGAAGTTGCTCATACCAACCAAACAGCTTCTACCTATTGTAGAATGGATTTGATAAATGTTATCTAGATGCTGAATGGTTGCTATGGACATCTTCTCTGTGCACTCACGAGCGGCTCTGAATTAGGCCCTCAGTGTAATACAACAGGTCTGTTATTAAAAATGGGGGATTTATTATTATAATTATTATTATTATTATTATTTTGCTTTTATTTTTATTTTTGTATTATTAGTATGAGGTTGCTGCAGATGCAATAATCTCGCTGTCACAGCCACTTCTATTTCTTGGTTAATTTCTTTCAACATGCTTTAGTGGCACTTTGATTTTAGACTTTTTTTTTTAAATAACATCATAGTTATCACCAGGGTTGGTGCTGAGATTAGACAAACATAAGATATTGTCTAGATCATCAATGATTAACGGACACTTAAAACACTGATGCTGAAATAAGCAACAGGAGTGGGGCATTGCTTCCAATGGGATGGTTTCACCTTTTCCAATGACCTGGTATGTAACACAGGACCTAGTTGTGAGTTATTGCACATGGGACAGAGGGAAATTATTGGAGCTGTACCCATGCAAAGTGAAAAAGCTAACACAACACTAATGACATCTAATTCTGCATACATATGAACATTGTAGGCAAACGCATAGCTGCACACATATACTGCTTAGGGTACATACACATGGATGGTTAGGCACATTATCCTGTCAATTGCATTGTAAATCTGGACACATGGCTATACGGGATGTAGTTATGAGACCTACGGCCACATGGCCATCATTCTCAATTCCGACAGCGTAATCCTGGCAAGGGATTTAACATAGGCAGGGAAATACTGATGCCTATGTTAATCCTAATGCCTAGGACGTCGGACGGATCATCCTCTCTGCCGGGTAAGTATACACTTAGCCCAGGGACGGGGAGGTCAGGTTTAGGGATCCCCGGGGGGGACTTAGGGTTAGGCACCCCCCGGGGAAGGTTAGGGCTAGGGGAAGGGGGGGTTATGGTTAGGTACTAGGGTGGAGGTTAGGTCTAGGCACCCCCCGGGAGGGTTAGGTTTAGGGTGCAGGAACGGGGGGTTAGGTTTAGGCACCCATGCGGGGGAGGTTAGGGTTAGGCACTAGGGGGAGGTTAGGGTTAGACACCCCTAAGGGATGGTTAGGGTTAGGCACCCCTAAGGGAGGGTAAGGGTTAGGGGGGGGGGAAGGGTTAGGGATAGCTTAAATACTTACCCTGTCGGCAGTGCCAGATTAAGGTTCTCATGGGCCTGGAGCTGAAATTTATGAAGGGCCTATTATGTGCTGTTGCAGGGGGTGTGACTACTGATATAGTGTGACCAGTGATGTGGGGTGTAGTCTATTGCACTTTTAATTGCCATTGTTTCAGACTTAAAAATTAAACATGCTCTCTATATATATTTATAATATATACACATAAAATATATATTTGTTAATAAGCACATGTTTTTATTATATTTAATATTATATATATATATATTTATATTAGGGGTGAGCGGGTTGGGATTTCTGAAATCCGAACCCCCCCGGTCCCCCTCGATCCGAGGCCGATCTGAGTCAGGCTCGACTTTTCCCGCCTGACTCGGATCTGAAATCGAGGCAAAACGTCATCATCCCGCCTTCCGAGTCTCGCGGGTTTTGGATCCTATATAAGGTACCCGCATCGGCGCCATTTTCTCACTCGGCTGTGGACAGTGAAGAGGGAGGGTGGGAGTTAGGGCTGGCTGGGCTGTGTAGTGTAGTGTAGTGTTGTAGTGTAGTGTAGTGTAGTGTAGAGTTGTGCTGCGCTGTGCTGCGCTGTGCTGCTGTTGTCCATAGGGGCTGTGTCCACTACTTCAAAGTCCATAGGGGCTGGCTGGACTGTGTTGTGCAGTCAGTTGTCCATAGGGGCTGTGTCCACTCCAAAGTCCTGTGCAGTGTCCCAGTCCTAAAGGGGTGCTGTAGTGTTGTCCAGGGGGTGCTCTGTCCATCAGGGGTGTTCCCCCCAAGTGCTAAAAAAAATAATATTTTTTCTGTGTTTGTGAATTGTGTGCACTGTAGCCGCACGTGCATCAACAAAGGAGCAGCGCCAAGCGTGCGCCTGTGTCCCATAAGTAAAAGGCTGGCTGGCTTGTCCGTTAAAGGGTGCTGTAACCCCCAAAGGGCACTCCAAACAAAATAAAAAAATATTTTTTTTTGTGTTTGTGAATTGTGTGCGCAGTAGCCGCACGTGCATCAACAAAGTAGTGCCAAGCGTGCGCCTGTGTCATAAGTAAAGGGCCGGCTGGCTTGTCCGTTAAAGGGTGCTGTAAACCCCAAAGTACACTCCAAACAAAATAAAAAAATATTTTCTGTGTTTGTGAATTGTGTGCGCAGTAGCCGCACGTGCATCAACAAAGTAGTGGCAAGCGTGCGCCTGTGTCCCATAAATAAAGGGCCGGCTGGATTGACCGCTAAAGGGTGCTGTAACCCCCAAAGGGCACTCCAAACAAAATAAAAATAAAAATTCTGTGTTTGTGAATTGTGTGCACTGTGGCTGCACGTGCATCAACAAAGGAGCAGCGCCAAGCGTGCGCCTGTGTCCCATAAGTAAAGAGCCGGCTGGCTCATTTCTTAAAGGGTGGTGTAACCCACAAAGTGCACTACTCTCCAGCAAAATAAAAAAATATTTTCTGTGTTTGTGCGCGCATTAGCCGCACGTATATATCAAATCAATATAACATAAATGGAGGACCAAACTTTCTCCGATAAAAATAAAATAGGGAAAGATCAAGAACCACTTCCTCCTAGTGCTGAAACTGCTGCCACTAGTCATGACATAGACGATAACATGCCATCAACGTCGTCTGCCAAGGCCGATGCCCAATGTC